>JAPDVR010000008.1:14374358-15575608 GCA_026230005.1 Gila orcuttii
TAGTTAGTTACACTACAAGCTTTTAACAAAAAGAGGATAACCATGAAGCTGCTTACAGGTTAGAGCTGCACGATTCTGGATAACTTAAGAATAATTTTTTTTTAATAGAGATCACAATTCTCCCACAATTCTGAATAGACAACTAAACAAAATAACATGTAATTTATTAGAGGTGCTGACAAAACGTTAATTGCTGCAATTTTTTTTTTTATCCGTTTGAATGAATCATTTAATGCCTCACTCATGAAGTCTTTACTAATGCTTCATTACTGGATGAATCAGTGTTTTTGAATGAATCGAATGAATAATTCAATGGTATACATTTTCTGAACAGTTACTTGTCACCACCTACTGGTGTAATGATGTAGGTTAACTAAATAGTGGGACATTAAACTTCATCACACCTTTGAGGAAAACCCATCATAGTCCGCTTTTATAGCTTTGTTGTGTTTATTGTGTCAATATTTTGAACCAACTGCATTACTGATAACTGTAGAAAAGTTTCTAGAGGTAGCTGCTTTTACCTTTTTACTTCCCAACACCGGATATCCTATCCTATCCAACAGCCCATATCTATCATTACAGCATGATTTACTCTCTTGTGCTCAGGAGTGAAGCAAACATGGCAGATTTCAAATTGCATACTTCCAGGGGATCTTGCGCCATCCGAGCAGCTGCCATTGAGATGAATTGGAATGCTAATGGATGGGTTTCTCCAGGTGTTACAGACCTCCTAAGGCCATGGCATGGCCATACACATTGCTAACCACCAGTAATACTCTGTCATGAGCCGAACTGCGGCTGTAGGCTAACGAACAAGAGAAACTGGAGGTTAATGCCATCCTTGGGGAGTGAACCTGAGGAGAAGGACAAACCTGCTGTGCTTTATGCTAACAGAGCTATTCATGGAAGAGGAGCCAGACAGACAGAGGAAACACAATCTAATCTGCTACCATTTCAGTCTGGTCAGAGAATGGGTTTCTCGGTTGTGTACACTCAGGGCGGGAAGTAAATGCTGGGGCAGTTGGGCAGGAGATCCAAAAACATAGTGCATGTAGAACGAACAAATGACATGTCGCACAAGTTGCCATAGTTACATCGCTCTGATTAGCGATCGGCATGATAAATTCTCTCATCTCCTACATTTGATTAGTCATACCACAGTATGTTCCCCATAGAGACAAAATCTCCATAAAATAATCTCCACAAGTAAGAGATATTTATAATGCTTATGTATGACTCATAAGTTTTGGTTTGATTTTTTTGGGCCCAAAAGGCATGTGCTAAAAAGGGGTGCAACACCAAGCAGACATTTAACGATCTAATACTCCGTTTCAAAAAGAAGAAAATAAAAACATATGTTTTGCATTAAACATGCTAGCCTGCCAGTAGCTCTCTCTGTGAAGATAACATGTTGTAATTCTATTGAAAGGCAGCAAATGAGATATACACTGCAACAAACACTATCACAGAATTAGTGGGAAGTTCCAAGCACTTAATGCACACTGCACTTCCCTCCATCTTGCTGACTTTTTCAGGTCAGTTTTCTAGTTAGGTGCCCTACTGCAAAGACCAGCTTACACCAGCATCAATTTCCTAGTGGTTCTAAGCTTTACCCCCCTAAAAAAGTTGGTGAGACTAATCAACCAAAAAGGAAGTCTTGCCATTAAACAAACAAATAAATGTATTATGTCATAAAAATAAATATTTTATATAATAATAAAAATAATAATATTTCTTGAAGAGGTTAACTAAAGCCTGAAGGGTACACAGATTATGTATGGATTTGCACATATTTTTTAAATAGTAAAATCCGGGTCATATTTCTGTGGTTTACAGGGTGAGAATTTCTAAACTGGGGTAGTTAAAGATCCAGGTCATAACAAGAGGATCATCACTTTGAATCAGAGAATTAGCACAACATTTAAGACAGCAAACAGAATACAACGAGCACTGTGGTTCACAATTCAGTGGAATTTGCTAAACTAAACAGTGGAACTAAAGTCATCAGCTCACCCTTGCTTACAAAATGCAAGATTTGAAAATTTTCTGCCGCAAAATGTGTTGTTTGTTTTGCTTATTATTATAACCCCATTTCAAGACTTCAGATGTTGTGGATTAATTGTGAAGGTCTGGCTAATTGGCTCACTGTATTGAATAAAAGCCTTAATAGGCAAAGACAGTTACTAAGAAAAGCAAATTACAAGAAGCAGCTATTAAATTGCTTCCTTTTGCGATACAATCTATTTCATCAACATATTGCCCATGTAAGCGACCCGAGCTAAAAACACCAGATGGCCTTGGAATAACCATGTACCAATAACCATTTCTTCCTGAAACCTAGATGGATTTGTAATCGGCCAGTGCTGACATCTTCAACCAGCCTAAGATGTTTTGCTGGTCTTAGCTGGTTTAATCTGATCTCCCAGAATGACCAGTGGAGAAGCAAAACCCCTCTAAAACCAGCATACCAGACCAACCTAACAGTGTAGGAGGCCTGCAAACAAACCAGAGGCCATATTCACACTCATAAAAATAATAATTCTTAAGGCTAAAAGTTGATCCTAATGCAGAAATTTAGGAGCAAGTCTTAAAATTTAGGAGCATGTCGCTTTTAATTTTAGGACTAAGTAATTCACAAAGCATTAATGCTAAAAGTAGCTCTTAAACCTATAGGACAGCTTAAAAGTCCTTAGAAGTAAATATATTGGAATATTACAATGACATTGAACTTTTAAAACAGGTACCACTCGTATCGCAAAGTTGTGAACATAGTTAGTTCAGTTTTCCTTTCTTTGTCTTATGTTTGGTGGATCAGAATTATCCATTGCTATACATGATGTAAGTTATAGGCTACACAATACAATTCTATAGACACACACACACACACACACACATATACTTCTGTATAATTTTTTCTCCTGACCATAGATGAGACAAAATCTCATCTCAGCACTTTTGATGAATGGCTATGCTATTTTTAGTTGTCATTTCATCTGTATATCAACATTTGTGAGATTCAGCCGAAACAGTTTTAAGGTTAATTGATCTAATTTTGTGTCTTTACAAATAATGATCTATGACACTGCTTTATGTTGAATTTGAAAGTTTTGTGTGTCCATCTGTTATTGAGGGATTTGTTGACACATTAATGTTTCAAGATTTGTGGAGCAAAATGTTTTTTTTTTTTCATTTTGAAGTACAAATATAAAATTAGACCCTTGGGGTAAGATGACCCCCCAGAATTGGCACAGAAGGCCCCAAGTGGCATGTTGTTGTGGTATTATTTTCAAATGTAATAATTATTGTAATTAATGGGGTTATTTTTCAGTATTTCCAAGAATTAGATGTACATTTCAGACATCTTCACAATCACTTTCACTGTTGCTATTAAGACACATCTTCAATTCAAATATGGGCAATCAAATATGTAAATATTTATATGCCTGTACAAAGTCACAATATAATGTTATTCTTCAGATGAATCGCTTTTAATCGCTTTCAATTATTCAAGTATTTATCTAAATTAAATTGTAAACAGAATAGTTGATTTAGTAGATATATTAATGACACTTATTAATATTTATATATTTTTATAAGAATTATATCAAAAGTCATTTATAAATTCTGTAAAAGTTCAGCCAAGAAAGGGTTTTTTACCCCAGATGGCCTCTTTGAATAATTTTACATTAAGATCCACGGACGCTGTGGATAATCCAGGTCGGGTGGGTCAAGTAATAAAAAAATAACGCGTTGATCGCGGCTGGACGACAGATAAATCCTTAATGTGTTGATTTTAATAAAGACACTGAAATCTTATTTCACGATGAAAAGCAACAAACATGCGTCACTCTTTTACTTTCATTTTCAACAACAATGTACACTGCCCGACCAAAAAAGTCATTATTTGGATATAAATAGGCAAATGCTTAAGAGTCTATGATTGGATCATTGTTGCAGTGATTATTAGGTTTCTAACATGTTATATGTTTGCCAAATTTGGATGAAAGTGTATGACAAATGCGTAAATATAAAATCTAAATCACATTAAGTGCAGATGGTTATCTGAACATTTTCTTGCTCAAGTGTATGAAACAGCTGATGACTGTTAAAGTAGGCACAAACCGGATAGTAGCGCAGATGAGGCTTACTAATGCTTTAAAGTGAATAAAGTTCCAGCTGTGTAATACATCATTACTGTAATATTTTGATGTGTAGTGAACATAATGCACAAGATTAAAAATATGTTATTAGCAAACAACAAAGTAACACAGATAGCAACGTTTGCAATTTTGTCACAATTCTAATCACCCGGTTTAATTTTCCCGAAATACTGACAACATAACCATATGATTGGGACTGATTTCTGACATTATTTCACAGCTAGTTCTACATTATATAAAGCAATTTGCTACTGATAGCTGCACAACAAAACTGAAGCTGCAAGCTCGTTTTCAAAGTTCACCTTTTTGATAGAATGACAGAATGACACCGACTAGTTTTTTTTTTTCTTTTTCATTTTATATATTCATTATTTTGAAACCCTGAGAAAATAAGGCAGAGTTAATTATACACTATGACTACTTTAACACTCAGCCCTGTGAAAAACTGCCAAAGCATACCCCTTTGCCAGACAAATGAATGCTCTATATGACTGAATGAGCAGCCATTCATCTCAAAGAAAAGCCAAGTGTTTACCAAGGACACGGATGTTTTATTTTTTCTCTCGAAAGGACGAGGCCCTGTCGGATGTTAAATAATTTTCATGTATGCTCTTCCCTTCCAAGGTTAATCATGGAGCTAAGTCCATCCACTGTTGAGCCGACCCCATCAAGTTATTCTGCCCTGTGTTCGTGCGCGCCTTCCTGTTGTGATCTTATCTGAAAATGGCTCTATGCAGATGCACCCTGCCAGAATCTCTACAAACAAACAAACGCTGAGGGGAAAAAGCAAAGCAAGGAACAATCTGGATTGAAGGGCAAACAAATGCCTAATATAGCTTTTCACAAGCCTAAAAAACATGCAAGGGAAAGCAAAATGTATTCTTGTCAAACTAAAAAAAGACTTTATTCTTATTCAGTATGTTAATGTATTCCTGAAATCACATTGTTCTCGGCTATGCACAGATTCCCTGTAATTTCTCTAAGGAGCTTCATGGTTTGTGAGCTGTGATGTTCGATTGGGCCCATCGCCTATTCACCGTTTCATTTGCTTGAGCACCATTATATGAAGACAAAACCAAATAAAAGCCCTCTAAGATAATATATCCACGTCTTTTCATTTTGAATAAGTATATTAATATTCAGGAATGGCTTGCTGTAGGGTACTTTTGAACACAATCACAAGCTAGCTCTACAAACCGGATACTCAATACAGCAAATAATCTGATTTTTTCCATTTACTATTTATATACAGTACTGCGAAAAGTCTCAAGGCAAGTTAGTATTGTAACCAAAAAAACTAAAGATATATTATTTATATCTTTTGCTGAAGTCTGTCAGTAGGAAATATCAGTTTGAATTTCAAAACATTCACTATGCCATTATTTGTAATAATCCAATGAGGTTTTTGTATGCACAAGGAGTCTGACAACAGATGCTCCACACGAAGATCTGATCTCACCATCATCGAGTACATCAGTGATTGCATGAAGCAACAGAAAAACTGTGACAAATTAAATCCAGAAGAACTGTGGCAACGCCTCCAAGATGCTTGAAGAAACATGCCTGCAAAAGCTAATATACAGTATATGCACGATTCGATACGAGTTTGGTTCAACAGCAAATGCAACAAATCCCCAACGCTAGGTTTCTTTTCACCTATTTTGAACAGACAGCAGTGCAAATTACAGTTTGTTCCCAATAGCAGGATTTAGTCCCCCTGAGGTAGTTGGTACAGTACAGCCTCTTTTAGTCTATTAAGCACTAAGCAGTAAACAGAATGCACTCTTGCAGAGGTCACTTTTTTTGCAGGGCTGATTTTGGCACTCCTGTAGTCTTTTTTGTGTCTAGCTCAGGTGATTGGCACATCTGCGTGATGTCGTTTGATTAACGTGTTGTGCATAGCCTACAATGTCACCGCATGTTAACTCATGTAAGAAGGCACATGTACAAAGATCAATATTATGCTTTTTCAAGAAATCACGAAAAGATGAGCGAAAATGAGTAAAAGTGGCATCTACATCTGAGCCTATTCACCTTTCCTCAAGGAGACAGCAAGTGAATCGACACCTGAATCTTCCCATTTCCAAGACACGGATTCATCACTGGACTGTAGTGAGACTTCCACGACACAAAGCCAAAATATGTTGTCTCATTATAACAGCGGATCCAACTTTAAATTTATGGTCATGTAAGAGTAAGACATCATTCGAAACTGTTAGGGTCCATTTTTATTTGTGTACACTCACAATAAAAACAAAACATTATGCTTTTGTAAAATAAAGAAAAATAAACAGGATGCTGCTTTCTGCCATCCCAGTTTCCATACGTGAAGTTTTTGGAGTGTCAAAAACTTTATCGAAACTCAGCATAGGCTACTAGCATGTATGCATGCATCCATCCATGCATGTATGTAATAAATAACAGCATATGACTTTAGAATGACATGAGGGTGAATAAATAACTAGCTAGGTGGAGAGGAGAGAGTGATAAGGGCCAATGAAGGGAATGTGGGCAGGACACAGGGGTCACATCCCTACTCTTTTACAGCTCCAGAAACAATGGGAAAATGCCATTAAAACATGTATGGCACAGCACTATAGTCTTTTTAAGTTATACAATAACTTTCTGTGACAGATTAAATTTCAATTCATTGAAAACCTTTACAACTTGACCATGTCCCAATTTTATTTTGTTTTTAAGTGTTTTTGTCTTTTTTGGACATTGACAAACAATGAACTGTTGTTGTACAGAAAACCACTGCATGAATATTCCCAAATTCTCCCTTTGTGTTCTACACGAGGTTGTGAATGACAGGAGAGTTAGTTAATGACAGAACTTTAATTTTTTGGGGTGAATATCCCTTTAACAAAACCACCCCTAAAAAATTGATCACATGCTCTTCATTGCTGTATTTTTGCATGTGGTAAATTGTATGCACGATCACAGAATCTGCAGCAGACACAACTGCTCTTTCATCAGTCTGAGATGATGAAACGTTTTATCATTTCTCTTCATAGGAAACAATGAGGAAAATAGCAAGAGCTCACAGGCACCGACTGCTGTTGACTGTGCATGTTTGATTGTTTCTTCTCAAGGACAGACAGAAAGCCTTGCTGCTATAAATATGCAATGCTTCCTTAGGCTGGAGAGAGAGTTAGAGGAGAGAGAGCTTTTTGATATTCATGGACATTCAAGTCCTCTTGAAGGATATGCATCTGTGCAGGAATCAAAATGATCCACTCAACGAGGGAAAATTATACCCCTCACATGCCATTTGGCTTCCTCAAATTACTGAGAGAAACATACCTCCACTCACACTAAAAGGCTGGGCAGGGACATATAATTGCAGAAGTAGAGGCTTTCCAGACAAGTATATATCGCATATTTGTCAAACAGTTGGTTATTTTAGGCCAAATCTTGAAATTTAGGGATCAGAATGTGGAGCATCTTTAAATCCCATTTGAAATCAATTGACGAGATCAGTTTTCTGTTGTGCATTGACATATTTCATACTGAAGGGCTTATTTCTTTCTTTTTTTTTTAAATAGCCAAAAGACATAAGTTCCATCACAGCCATGAACCACTAGCGTAGCCAGAAAAGCGTCTCTGGGTGTGCACAAGAAAAATTGGGTGTGCCACATTTATTGTCAAATTAATGTGCAAAAAAACTCGGACCCGGTTTATCACTAACTTTACAGAATAGACTGGGGCCTGGGCTGATGTGTAAAACTGGCTTGCCATAAACATAATAAGAGGCCTACAGTATATAAAATATAACTCAGGGCACAACATAAGGCTTTACATGTGCTTGTCCTTCGAACAAGTAAATCGGCCATTCTCTTGTAAATCGGCCATCCAAGTAAAAATCCAAAATCGATTTAAATGTATGCTTCATCTTTCATTTTAAATTCTTAGATTTGATCAATAAATTCAATTGACATAATAAGACACTATGCTGTTACCAATACAATTAATTAATTTACACTGAAAAATTACAACTGCATAAATAATGTTATGAAATTGTTTTCAATATTTTTTGAAGATACAAATATGACATATTGGAAAGAATTATAGCCTACTTTTAAACGCAAAACGTCTTAATGAGTGAGTTATTGAGTCATTTATTCAAATGATTCGTTCAAACGGCTGAATCGTTAAGGAATGAGGCAGTTGTTTAATTTGTCATTCTATTCATTCAAAGCGCTGAATCATTCATTAATGCAGTTATGTGTTCCGGTGAGCTGCGCTGTGGTTCTTGGGATGTTTGTTTGGAACTATTTTCGCTGCTCAAATAGAACAAAAACAGTCAATATTGTGTCTAAAATGTAAGTGACTTGATATTAATTACTTGTTTATTGAACTGTCATGAAATCAGTATCATAATTTCAATCGTGATGGTATTCAGCACTCCTGGTCACTGTGATGTTGCACTGTATCATATCATATGTTATAAATATAAAAACTCCACATTAATTTTGTAATCGCTCTATGTTCATTAAGTTTCTTTGTGTGATCTGCGCTCATTTGTTTCCATTTCTCCTCATGAGGCTGCGCGAGCCTCAACAGCACAACCGTATTACCAGTCAGCGGCTGTTTGCGGATTGGTTGGCAGTCCGAATGTCGGCACTCGGCAGATATTTTTTTTTAACGATAATAATTTAAAAATTAAAATTCATTTTAAATGTACAAATATTTTAAGTAAACAACAATAGTCCAAGTTTAGGAAACGTTTTTATTAAAACTTTAAAAAAGAATTCTGCATCTATTTTAGGTGTGCCAGCTGCCACTGTGGGTGGCACCGGCACACCCTGGCACACCCGTGCCATGAACTATCATTTACTAGGCCTACTTGCTAATCTGATGCAGGTCCTTCAGAGCAATGTGCTTCAGATTTGTGTCCAATCAAATGCTTAACTAAATCTAGTGCAGAATGAGAAGATGTTTTTCATCTGTTTTCCTGCAAAAGTAAGATTGCACATTTTAAATGTATATATTTCCACTAAAACAGGGGTTTCCAAACTTTTTTGTCAGTGGAACCACTTTGTAAATTGTACAGATGTTGTACTGATGGGGGGGGGAAAAGCAGCAAATAAAACAAACAATAAAATCTGAGGAAAATTTTATTTAAATGCTCTTGTGTTCTCATGAAAAACCCAAGTATTGGCAATTTTACCTCGCATTTCTTATTTTTATCCATTACCATGTCCCTTTAGGTGTCCGTACTGTTGTAAATGGTACTGTAAAATATATTATATTTTTGAAAATATATACTTTTACTGAGAAGGAAATATCTGTGGCATAAGTAGGCAAAATTATTGATTGTTGTAGCAACATGTACTTGCAATATGAACTTGACATTGAACAACAACAAAAAACATGTCAGTCAGATGGCCTCTTCCTGACTAAGTGGGGCGGTCCTTGGCCAATTATGTCATTAGACAAAGGTCTGACTGCGCAAGACCAGCTCATAGATGGCTTCAAAACTAACAGAAATTGACTAATATCCATAAACCTCAGATGCTGATTTCATGGGGTCTTTAAATGCCAGTAATTAACCCTGAAATTCTTTCAGAAAACAACTTAAAAAGATACTTTTTTTAGTTTAAAAGAAAACAGAAATAAAAATAAAGAAGGGTTTAAAAAATAAAGAGAGAACATTTGGGTTTGATTCAAGTTCGTAGAGAGGCCCATATCTCAAAGCAAGCAATTACATTATCTTTGTAGATGTTGCATTTTTTTTTTTTATTTGACACCAAAAATAATTTATTCATGCTGTGTGATACATGGGCTTTCTTTGGTGTAATCTTCTTAATGTTTCCTTTTCTCTGCCTTTTTTCCAAGTTCGAGAAACCATCTCCATTAAATTCCACTGACATTTCGGACATCAATCATCTGCAGCAGGTACTTGTTTACCATCAGTGTGAATTAATGGCCGGGTTTCATAAAGATGAACATTGTCTAGACCAAAGCGGGGCACTGAGAGAAAAAAAAAAGGAGGCCAAATGAACACATCTGTTCATACAGAGCTCATTGTGTCCAATTATTCAGCCGCTGCGGTTCCTCAGAAATATGGAAGTACCAAATCTTTCTTCCATACATATTTTTTGCTCCCTGCACTTTTTTTAGATTCATTACTATTTGCTCTCTTCCTTCCTCCCAAATCCTCTGCCTAGGGAGGATTAATTAGGAGTTTTATAATGCTACAGCATTGTCAAAACAAAATCCATGTGTGGTTCAACACAAAAAGAATCAATATACAGGTTAAAAACCACCTGGCTCACCTGTCTGAATGCAATCCATTATAAAACATGCAGCTGTGAAAATGACTGTCAGGCCATTGCTGGAAGATTTTTCACTAACCATCACTAATTGGGGTTCTTAATACTGGATGCCCATTTCAACCGGATGACAGTGTCATTCTCTCATGGATCGTGAAGAGATTTATAGTAACCTGACAGCAAAGCAAAAGAAAACAAACCGCAAACAGACCGACAAATGACTGCTCTTTAATGGGATTTCATCAATGATCATTTTCCCCCCCGACAGCATAATGCCAAAACAATTTCCAAAGTGACGGAAAAGGTAATAGAGAACATGTTTGAGTATTAAAAAGCAGATGCTTATAGTCAAACTGGAAAATGACATGTTAATCTGATGTCTTTCTTTTTACAAGCCTCGCCTACCATATTTTTTTCCCTCCTGCCCTGTTCTTATTTCTTAACTCGATTCGCAATGAGGAAATCAAATTAAAAGCCATTTAGCCTGTCAAAAGATGGATTTTGGCTCTCGGTTTCTCTCGGAGTGCAAAATAACAAAATAAAATAAATGTTCTGATGGATGATTCAGACATGCCGGTGGTTTGGAGGGCAGGGAATTGTGGGAAGCATTATCCATGCACACCGTTCAGGGATTATTACCTTATTTTCCTGCTGCGCTGCAGAAGCTAACTACAAGACATCTGTGGGACTTAATTTCACTCACATCATAAAATCCTATTTTAATGCAGCATGGGATTAGAACAGCTCATCAATTCACTTCTCATTCCTCAAGAAGCGTGGCAGATATGGCCAGAGGGCAAATCTGGAGCCAATTTGGGTTTTACCTGCATGATCAGCATGTTATGAACAGAGCGCACAACCACTGTTAGGGATATATATATATACACACCTACAATTGTCTACCCTGAAAAATATCAAACTTTTGAAATGGTTTAGGTCTCTTATGCTCACCAAAGCTGCATTGATTTGATCAAAAATTATATATATTATATTATATTATATTATATTATATTATATTATAAAAAGTTATTAAAGAAGTTTTCAATTTTTATATATTTAAAAATGTTAATTATTCCTGTAAATTTTTAGCAGCCATAACCCCAGTCTTCAGTTTCACATGATCTTTCAGAAATCATTTTAATCTGCTGATTTACTGGTTAAGAAACATTTCTTACTATTATCAATGTTGAAAATCATAATATTTGAACAGCAAAGTATTTAAATACATTTAAATAGTATTTACTGTGTTATATAAAAAGTTATATAACATTATGTATAAATATTTTTAGACAGTCTTTTACAAGTCTAAAATAGTATCTTATATTATACTAGATAAAGTAAAAAAAAAAAAACTACAAAATATATAAAAATTGGTAACACTTTACAATAAGGTTCATTAGTTAACATTAGTTAATGTGTTAACTAAAATGAACTAACCATGCGTAATACAGATCTTATTGGATGTATTAATCTTTGTTAATGTTAATTCACATTGCATTAACTCATGTTAACAAATACAACCTTTGATTTTAATAACGTATTAGTAAATGTTGAAATTAATATTAAAGGGTTAGTTCACCCAAAAATGAATATTCTGTCAGTATTTACTCACCCTCATGTTGTTCCAACCCCATAAGACCTTCGTTCATCTTCGGAACACGAATTAAGATATTTTTGATGAAATCTGAATTACTCCTCCATACTAGTCCATAGGCTTCTAAGGGATTGAAATTTGCCAGCCCCGAAATGTTATTAAATACATCGTTAAAATAGTCCAAGTGGCTACAGTGGCTCAATCCTAAGTTTATCAAACGACGAGAATACTTTTTGTGCGCAAAAAAAACAAAAATAACGACTTTATTTCAACTATTCATTTCCTTCTCTGTGGGCCTCGAGTCAGTTCACTAGTATAATAGCGTAAGCTTCTGTTGTTATACGTCACACGCATCACCCACATGACCAGCGTCAGCCAATAGTGACGTAGCTCTACGCTATCACACTACGTTAACTGACTAGAGGCCCACAGAGAAGGAAATGAATAGTTGAAATAAAGTCGTTATTTTTGCGCACAAAAAGTATTCTCGTCGCTTGATAAACTTAAGATTGAGCCACTGTAGTCACTTGGACTATTTTAACGATGTCTTTAGTGATGCACGATATATCGGCCGCCGATATAATATCGGCCGATATGGTAAATTTTTTACACATCGGTATCGTTCCGATGTCAAAATAGGGCCAATGTGAACAGGCCGATAATCATTCATGTGTATTTGACGTGTGTGTAGGCTTATGTGGGGGCGGGGATGTTTGTTTTTGCACGAGCGCATACATTACACACATAATGTGCTGAAGCAGGTGCTGGAGGCGCAAGTTATGGCACTCTGCCTTGTTCTGACCGACCGACCAAAGTATTGTCGCGCTGGAGTTACGGGGTTATGATGTAGCAATTAAATCACCTCAGACACACATGTAAGTTACATGTTTCACAGTGATTGCTTTTGTTAGATTGCTGAATAATGGCATACTCTCGGGGGAAAATGATGATGAAAATGATCAAGGTAAGAATGACATACGACACGGGTGCATAAAAAAGATAATCTTTAAAATCCAGTAATAGCTAGCGGTAGCCTTTAGCTAGCGATGCTACTTCACAAACTAGACACAAACACGTTTCGAGCCATAATCAACAACTTATCTAGTAACAAGCTCTGCATTAGAGCAGGCTTGTAGGATATCTTAATTCACAGCCCGTAAGGCTACATGTAGGCTACTACTGAAATAAAATGCTAGCTCTCGCCTGTCAATGACAGTCCACTGACTGAAAACTACGAGAGTTGGTCAGTTGGAGCCGCAACGACACACCCATTATACACCAGCAGCGGGAATGTAGTAATTTAAAGCCTACCTTTTGTTGAACCCTGGTTAAAATCCATGTCAAACAACCGACGAGAAAGCAAATCCATTACAATGCAGAACTACTAACTGTTAGATAACGTTACAGTTCTTTAGGGACACCTAATCTGTAGCCCTGCCTTAGCTCTGAAGCTCTGTGACTATTATGAACTGTCTGCGACGTCAAGATTGCAATGCTGGAGTGTGTGTGTGTGTGTGTGTGTGTGTGTGTGTGTGTGTGTGTGTGTGTGTGTGTGTGTGTGTGTGTGTGTGTGTGTGTGTGTGTGTGTGTGTGTGTGTGTGTGTGTGTGTGTGTGTGTGTGTCACGCGCGTGAGAGAGAGGCGCGGGCGCGATCGAACAGTGGAAACAAAAACATACTCCGTCATTTTGTTCATACAGGACATTCCAACTATTCTCACTACTTCAACTTCTTGTTTATACATGTGAAGCCATTTTTATCATAGTGAGTCTATTAGGGTTAATATTGATTACATTTTAAGTGTTATCATAACATTGTGCTATAAAATAGAAGTTAAGGTCTTTTGCCTAGTAGGACAGTACTGTACTTTAAAGTTTTGAACTGTTGTACAATGTTCACAGAATACAGTGACTTGGTCTCAAGTGAGTTAGATGTTTATTGAGAATACTCAGGGTTGGCTTATTCATAGTGTGAATTCAGGACACACTTGTATCCTTTATAAAAATGTATTTTTATATAAATATTTATTTTTTCTTCTGAAAATCTGATGACATATTTTGCACACAGGTAAAGGTGCCCAATATCAGTCATTTCTGCCCAATATCAGTCATTTCTGAAAATAAATTACAAAAGTTAAAAAAAAAAGTGTTTTGGAAAATAGCTCTTTATTTCATTATCATAAAAATGTGTTTTCTATACAGAGATATCGACATCGGTAAATATCGGTATCGGCCATAAACAGCAATATTAATATCGGTTATCGGTATCGGCCACAATTTTCACATCGGTGCATCACTAGATGTCTTTAATAACTTTTCGGGGCTGGCAAGTGTTAATCCCTTAGAAGCCTATGGAGGAGTGATCCAGCTCTCAGATTTAATCAATAATATCTTAATGCGTGTTCTGAAAATGAACGAAGGTCTTACGGGGTTGGAACAACATGACGGTGAGTAAATACTGACAGAATCTTCATTTTTGGGTGAACTATCCCTTTAAGTTAACTAAGATTAATAAATGATAGATAGATAGAGATAGATACTGTAGATAGATAGATAGAGATAGATAGACAGACAGACAGACAGATAGTGTTATCGCAGACATTTGTGTCCATACTCTTGCCCCACAAAAGAAATGAATCACCCTAAAAAAGGTGGCTCAAAATCGAATTCTCTCATATTTGATTCATATTCCAACTTGACCATGAAAAACAAGCGCAAAACAGAGGGAAAATGAACAAAGTGCATTAAGAAACAAAGATGCACTTCCATCTGTCTTCCTTTCCTATGCATACCAATGGTAAACAAACAAAAGCTAGAGAACATTTCAAAGTGAAAGATAGCGTTGTTCCATTTCCTTTATTGTGCAAGATGATTTTTAGATGGAGGTCTGATAAGAAGGTTGTACAGCATCTCGTCTGAAAACAAAGCCAGTCAACATCTGAATGGATGAGCGCCGATGGGCACTCGAGCACCGCGTAATCGGACGCATATAAATTATTCGGCTTTGGTAATAACATTATTATTTTGTCTCATTGCAAAGTGCTTGTTACGTGATGAGTCTGAAAAGAAGAAAAGAACGACAACAAACACTTGTGTGGGGTAATCAGCTTCAAAATAATATAAAAAATAATACAATTTAAAAAAAATGTGTTCTGGGTTCTGAAAAAAAGCATGGGCTTGTAATGACTTTGGTGAAAAGATGTCTCAAGGCGCAGGACATTGTGCCTGTGATAGCCTCACATACTCCCCGGGCCACTTCCCAACCTTTGCAATTTCCAAAGCAACTTCGTGTAATAGATTGCTGAACATCGACGAGTTGAATCTACAGCACACAACCCAAATTTCTCGCGGTGACATATAGGGATGTGGCCCTGGGGCTATATGGACTCTTTAATAAGGCTGGTGGGTGCAGTCGAGTTCCTCAACAGAGTTGAGCTGTTTGTCAGCTTTCTCAATTTGCAAGTGACCGGTCTTGCCACCCATCTTAACGCATGGGGTGTGAATCATAAGGAATTTAATGAACCTGGTTCAGAATCCTCTTAACAATTCTGGTTCCCTTTGTTAACATTTGCCAATACATTAGCTATCATGAATTAACCATGAGCATTTTTGAAGCATTTATTAATGTCTGTTAATACACTACTGTAAGTTGTGAAGGTGTTTATTTTTATGAAAATAATATTATTCAGCAAGGATGCATTCAATTGATCAAAAGTGACATTGGACACATGTACATTTTACAAGGTTACAAAAGGTATCCATTTCAAATAAAAGTTGTACTTTCAAACTTTATATTCACTAAATAATACTGTTGGGGAGGATTGTTTCCACATAAATATTAAGCAGCACAATAATTCCCAACATTGATGAGAAGGAGAAGGATAGGGAGAAGGAGAAGAATGTTACTCAAGCACCAAATGAGCTTATTAGAATTATTAAAGTAGAAAACAGTTATTGTAAATAATATTTCACAATTACAGTTTTTTTTCTGTATCTTTTGATCAAAGAAATTTGCCTTACTGAGCATGAGACTTCTTCAAAACATTTAAAAAAATATCTTACAGACATAACTTTTTAACTGTATTGTAATATTTGCAGTTAGTTCATGTTAAAGGGACATTAAGTAAGAATTACTCCCATCTAGCGGTGAAATTGTATTTTGCATTCAAACGAATTGTGCTCTCCAGCGCAAATGCGTGTTGCATCTACGGTAGCCGTTATGTACCAAAAAGCTATGACAGGATGTCTTCTAATAGCACTTCGTCGAGTTTTCCTTCGGTTGAACAGGTTTGTTATTTCAACTTCAAATTAACACAACGAACAAATGAATGTTACAGTATGAAGTAATGAGTGTCAAAAACATGAACAATCGTAATTAGTAGTTATGCCTTGTTTAACTTACTCGTTATATTTTTATGAAGTATGTGCATTGTTAGATATCATCATCAGATGATTCAACAGTAGGGACTAGGGAGAGGAAGAAGTAGAGGTAGAGGGAGAGGACAGAGCGGAGAAGCGACCAAACACCTCCACGTTTTCCCTATTTAAATAAAGTTACTCGAGTAGTGTAATTCGACCTAAAACGGTGACACAAAATAAAACGTTGCGCTTTTCTAAGCGTGTAAAATGGATAACTATATTGTATGGCGGAATACCATTGCAAGTGCTTCGACTCGGCGCAGTAATACATTCACTCGAGAAAAAATCCTCTCCCCCCGCTCCCGTTGAAATGAGAGGGAGGAGGAGAGAGGGAGCGGGGAGAGAGGAGTGGTGATATTACTGCGCCGAGTCGAAGCACTTGCAATGGTATTCCGCCATACAATATAGTTATCCATTTTACACGCTTAGAAAAGTGCAACGTTTTATTTTGTGTCACCGTTTATGGTCGAGTTACACTACTCGAGTAACTTTATTTAAATAGGGAAAACGTGGAGGTGTTAGGTCGCTTCTCTGTTTGGCCCATATTGAATGAACTGGGCAAGCTAAGTGTAAACAAAGTTTCACCGCAAGACAGAACGATTGAATGCACGCACTGAGACGAGAGAGGTATGTATCATATGAAGGTATTTTTGGTGCAAAACTACTGAACGCCTGTGACAGTGAAATTTGTAGTTGTACAGAATAGCCACACATGTGTATCAGTAAATTTGAAGTCACAGAGAGAAATGCATTAAGAGTTGCAAACTTGTAGACTTTTTTTTCTCTCCCACAAACACAACACAACAGTTACACCTTCTCAAATTCTTCATTGCAGGTGCACAAATCCTATTCTACAAATCACAAATTAATAAACTCGTGCGCTCACATTTTTGCTACAATTGCTGCAGTGAATATGGTGCAAAACACATTTAAACACCCGCATCAAAAAATGTGAAGTCACGGAGAAATTTTGCTCATCCGCAAATCAGTATGTGAATTCATCCAATGAGAGTTGCACACTTGTAGAATATTTTCTCACAAATATCTTGTATATTTTTCTAGCACAAACACAAGTACATAACTACGGCTGCTTGAATCTGCTGCGACGAATCTCAAACACTGTTTTTCGCTTTCAAGTGACAAGTTTTGCGCGCTCTGCCTTTTGCACCATATATATCTTTAAATGTGGAGCAAAACTGACTTGTGCATCTGTAGAGGCAGTGGGCGGAGCCAACATTAATATTCATGAGTTTCCCGGGCATGCGCGTGGAACTGCTCGCTCATTTTAGTTCACTCAGAGGTTCACTCCTCGTTTCTCAGCAGGTTTAATGGGTTATTTTAAAAAAAAAAGGTAAATATAGTTTCAGCGCGAACTTAAACTACAATTGTGTATCGTTTCGTATGTTAAGGGAATAACATAGTTTAATATGAAAAACCGGTGGAGTATCCCTTTAACGTATGTGTGAGGTCACAGTAGAAATGATAAATAACAGAAAATATCAGATAACATAAAAATTGAAGTAGACTTAGCTATGGAAACAATGCAAGAACAATCATATGCTCTATTAAAATATATTTGTATCGAATTTCTAGCTTTATACAAAAGTAAACTTACAAACTGTTTTTAGCGCCTTCTCTACTTTACTCAATAGCTGCTATTCATCAAAGAGCCTGTTTAACTTTTAACTGTAAATGTTCTTCTGTCTATATAATAAAGTAAACAACCAAGCAATTAAAAAAAAACTTGTAATTAAGACTGTAACATTGATTTACCTGTCGAGGAGAAAGCAGGCAACTTCAGCGTCTCTTTTGAATTCTTTCTCCTGCATTAGCTCTTTCCACCGGGAAAAAGCAATCCCGACATTCACTCGTGTTTTTTGTATCCTCCGGTCACGTTTCCTTTTACGATCATTTTTGGTCTGTTTTGGCGAAGAGGATTTCTTATCCAGTGGCTCGGCATAGGTGTGGTCCGCCATTAAAAATAAAAGTGACAAGCACCTCTCACTGCTCTGCTCCTCCGTTTCTGCTGCTTTCATTTACAGCTGGCTCTGAACGAAAACGCGCTGTGGAAACGCGTTGGCGTACTTTTTGTCCCTCTCTGCTATGATAGTTTTTCAAGATGGCGGAACTACATGGAAGCCTCCGTGGACTTACCCGTCCCATGTATATAAATATAATAAATTCTTCGTTTACGAGGATAAAACAGATAATTGGCAGAGGTATTTGTACACCATTGGGGACATATTTATGAATAAAAATATTGATTTTAGATTATAAATTACCTAAAAAGTTACTTATAGTCCCTTTAACTAATGTAATTAACAAATGTTAACAAAAAAAATATATCTTAGTTACCAAATACTAGGAACATTTCAATGTAAAAAGAAAAAAAAAATGGTAACAATTAATTTATTTATTTTGTTTTTACAAAATAGTCCACCATCACAATGTATATAATGTCATAATCAGTCAGTAACTACACAAGCCTAAGGCATAATGAAATGAATGACTTGTGGCTCTTCTACTTCAAATGATTAAAAAGAACCAGCTCATAAGAGTAATTTACTCTGGAATCTGACTTCACTGGTTGAGCTTCATGCTTCTGGTTCACAAAGGACCTGGTTGTAAATCCTATATTAGCACGCTAATAGAACATGTTTCTTAATGCCAGATAAAAACCTGACTTTATGCCTGCACTGAACCACTTCAGCCTCTAGGATCAAAGTATATAGTTATAATGTCTGTGTGTATGCCACCTCTGAGCAGAATTAAACAGTGTGAAAAGACACCTAAATGCCATTTCAGAAGAGCTTCTTTGACACTTTTGCTGTGTACATTTGGCACTAGAGAGGTGAGAAGTGACATGCAACAGGTATGCATGTGTATGTGTGTCCACAATTGCTAATGCGGTTAGGGTTTGAGGACCCCCGCTCTGTACTGTCTGCCTGTCAGGAATGTTGACACTTTAATCACCTGTCGTCTGTGTAGCTGGTTTGGCCCACGTCAAGGAGAAAGACAGGCTGACAAGTCCGTGGTGGACGCCGAGAGCAGCGTTTTGGGAAGCCTCTCTGCATCTGTGACAAAATGACAGCAGGTACGTTGACGTACAGGACAGGGCCTTCATGTCACCTGTCAAGCCACTCTCATCTCACCCTCCTTTGGTCTTGCACATGACCTTGATACCTTCAGCGTCTCCTAAATGTTCCCACGAACATCACAGCACAAATAAAAGCAGTTCTTGAGAAAATGCGCCAACTCTTGCCAAGATCTTTAAAATAAACCGACACGTGGCAATAAATATATTGATTCGCGCTTGAGCGGTGTCATCTCAGAAAGATGACAGCCATTTCTGATATTGTATTCCAACCCAGGTGCATTTTATAGTTGTGCGTGGAACTGAAATGATGGGTGAGATGGATTCTGACACTGCTGCCTTCAGGCTACAATGCTCAAATCAACCTCACCAGAACCCCTCTGCTCTGAGATGAACCCTGAAGCTTTTGGAAGCAATGAAATATGACAAAAATCATACTTCGTGTTTTAAGCGCGCTCAGTTATCAGCACTAAAACAGCATCTGAAACATGCCTTCAGCGACACTTTCAGTAGCTTTCTATGCAAGCATTAAAGGTTGTATTAGCGATTGTGGGTGACGTCACTTCTGTTTGTGTTTGAAGCGAGATCCCAAACAAACCAAGTTAGCTCACCCCTCCCTCAACGAATTCCAATTTGTCAAGAATCAACTCGCTCACTAACATGCAAATTGTGAGTTAGCGCCAGCAAACAAACGCAACTCACACACTAAATCCCTACAATCTGATATTCACTCTGTTCAGCATAATGTCGCCTACGTTAGCTAGAGCTACCCAAGTTAAGTCGAGCTTCACTAATTTTTTTTTCAAGAAGGATATTTTCACACACAGTTCACATCCAAAAAAGTCAGCACTAGCAGCTACTCACCTGTCCAGAAGAAACAGTGCAACCTCGGCGTCCGATTTAAATTTAAGTTCCCTCCACCTTTCAAAAGCCTTCTCGATAATTATTCGTGTCTTGGAATAAACACAATGGTTTTCCTTCGGCCTAATCCTCCTCCTCCTCTTGGGGATTGACTCAGACATGTTCAATTTCTCTTGTTCGTTAGATTTGGCTTCTTCTTCAGCTCCGACTTCGCGTGCAGCCGTGCACGAGCGTAAAACCTCACAACACCCACCCCCTGTCGGTGATTGGTTGGAACACTATTTATTTTGGTTTTGGGTGGTTGGTGAACCCAATTGTTTTTGTGTGCAGATCTCAGAGCCTAGGTTGCCTACAGAGACGCGTTTTTTTGACGGCCTGCTTATGGGGCGGGCAGCTAGCGGATCGTTTGGAAAGATTAGATGAATGTGATCATTTATGTTTGGGCTTTTTTGGGCCTGAAATCGCTGATACAACCTTTAAAGGACAATTCCGGCGCAAAATGAACCTAGGGGTAAATAACACATGGGTACCGAGTCGACCATTCTCTGGGATGCGTTTTCATGATAACCACGAACCACTAACCATGTTAACCACGAACGCCGTGCTACGTGAGCTGAATTGTGACTATCGACCAGCACGTAGCACGGTGTTCGTGGTTCGACTGGTCGAGACTGTTTTCCAAAAATGGCTCCTGCCTATATACGCGAAGTGTACTGTCTTTATAAAGTATCTCCTTATTAAACTGTCTGTACGCTTACAAAGTTCTCAATGCTTCGGTTTGCAGGTAGAGACCCTAATTATGCTACCGTGTTAGTTTGGGGCTATTTTGAGCCTTGTTAGTGGTATTAACTAGCGATTTTTATTTTTACTTATTTTATGCCCTATATACTAGTGTTATAAGCTCATCTGTGGTAAAACTAAAACTAACGTTAAAACTGGGTACATTCGATTATCATGAAAACGCATCCCAGAGAAAGGTCGAGTCGGTACCCATGTGTTATTTACAGCTAGGTTCATTTTGCGCCAGAAATTGTCCTTTAAGAGAGGCCACAAAAAAAAAATGCAATTTAGCGTTCAAACATAATAAAACTGGCAGAGATGATTCCAGGTGGATCCATGCCTTCAGGTGTAGCTCCTGACTGTGTGACCTTTGCCAAATTGGCCTTGATCTGTTTTAAGTCAATTTGCTCCAGCTATAAGGACTAATGCTGCCACAGACACTGGCTTGTAACACAGGGCTATTTAGTTATTTCCCTCCCGTCCCGCCTTTAAAGAGATAAAAAAGAATTCAATTTGCGCGTGGCCCTGGCGGCTATCCCCGACTGTGTTTGCAAAGTTAATGTAGGAAGCACTCTCCCTGGGGTCAGCAAGAGGAATATGGCACTCGCTGGAAAAACAGAGGGGTAACAATGGCTTTGAAGATGGCCGTAGAGCTCTGGGGACTAAAGCAAATGGAAAAATAAAATTAAACTATAACATCCTTTCTTCCATGCTCTGCATCCAGCAGCCCCAGTCTCTGTCTTCTCTCATTTTTTTTTCCTCAAGAAGCCTGCCAACAATCTCTCCTCAAAAAACATTTCAAGTTCATAAATGAATAAATACAGGGAGAGATTTGTCAGTCGGTAAACTCCGTTACACCCTTTATCTATGTTTGCAATGTTACCATGTACAGCTGGACAAAGGAAAATGAAAAGCAGTTTTTGTATTAAAAACAATATAAATATTGTTTCATGCAGCAGTTAAGTAAAATTAGCTTCGTCAAAGTAAATGTATTAAAAAAAAGCTTTTAGAAAACTACTGTAAATTGCCAATGTATATATAATCAAGTAAATTATTCGCTAAATTATGATCCCAAACATTTTCAAAGAATCTGAAGGACCATTGCAAAAAGAAACCAAACACTTTAGCCACAAAATGTTTGAGAAACGTCAAGGAAGGAGCAACATCTCACTAACTGAGCCTTGATGGTTGGAATAAAGTATGTTGTAATGTAAAACATTTTTTTATCTATTTTTTTTTTTTTTAATCATACTTTTTTTACATTGCCCTACAGTACTCAGATACAGAAAGTCAACTAGTGGCAGACCTAATCAGCTTTGATTACAGCACCTATAAAATGTAGCTTGTTGCCTTCTTGATAGTTATTCCTTCACCTTTTTCAGTGTAAGACTCATTCTGGTCCCATCTGCCACAGTCGCTGAGGAGGGAAGGATGCGGTTATATTGATGTACTGATTACACAATTTCTAGCCTCTAGATTGCTCTCAGCATCTATCCATCTAAGAGCTTGAACCCTGTGATGCGACTATAAGCGCAGAGGGGGACTCAACATTAGCAAATGGCCCTCATTCTTAAATTAACAGCCACCAACCTCCTGCTAAGTGCCTTCATAGAATAACCAATCTTTCTTCAAGGCTCCTTGTCCATACAGATGCAGGTAGAACAGGAGGAAAATGAAGGGAGAGAGAGGAAAGGATAGAGAGCGATAGAGTGAGTGTGAAGGAGCGAGTGAGAGAGCGATAACAAGCTATTTATCAGAAAGCTGTCTCTTGCCTTCACCTCAGTTTAAAGTAAACAGGTTTCCATTAATGGCTCTGTCACACAAATGCACTGAGAGAACATTGTTGGGAAAATGATGGCTATCATAATAATCACCATCCAATCCACACAGGCTTTTAGCGTTCAAAAACTCACACAGCAAATTGACTATTACTAAATTTCTGTGAAATGATCCACTGAATGCATGGAGAAAATACATGATGTGGTACATGATGTGAGAGAAATGATTGTTCCTATAACGTTTATTATATCTACGGGTTATGCTTTCTCACATTATTAAAAAATATAATGGATGGATGGATGGATGTATGGAAATGCAAGCTGGTAAAGTGCACCAAGTTTCATTTGTACTTTATGGCTTGTTTTAAGTGTTCTGATGTTAGCATGTAGTTTGTACATCCTTTTTGAAGCCTGGAGGTAAGTACGAAGAGAAAAGAGATAAAACCTGTGATGAAAAAACATTCTAGCTATTTACTTTGCATTCCATCATCAGAACATTAAGCACCCGCCAGTTTTTTTTTCTCCCCTCACGCTGCATTTCCAATGGAAATTGAATGACAGGCTACTGTTTATATTTCTATTTGATGCTTCAGTTAACTGCAGATTTTGATCAAGCGCATTTTTGAAGCTTGAAGGATAAAAAGGTTGAGCGTTTGAGGAATTGTGCATTACGATAAAGCAACTGTCCCAGTGTCACACAAAAATATCATTTAACGTGTGCATCAATGCGTTTGCAATTATATGAAAAGAAATAAGGAATAAGAATGACATTCTGACATTGCGGGATCCATGATGCTTCAAAGGGACAAACTATTCATTTGCGGGGTTTCTTTTTCCCATCGTGCCGATTAAAGGCACACTATGCAAGATCTGAACCTTAATATAACAGCTTCAAAGTCATTTTGATGGTAAACGAACTCGTAGTAGGGCGAATCATCCTGATAGCAAAGCTGGGGGGGACGCCGCTGGAAAAAACAGCAATGCAAGTTTGAGAGGTGGCGCCCCGCCAAATCTAGCGAGAATCACGACTTGCTTTACGGCTCAATGTCACATACATCAACAACACATCAGGCCGTGAGTGCTGAGACGCTCTGCGGGAGTGGTATTTACGACAGTAACGTTAAATACAAGTACTCAACAGCGACTCTAGGGGTCTTTTTGACTTAAACGCGTCTCAATGCCATTATCACTCCAGTTCAATTTAACCCTTGCCTAAAAGCTAAAAGTTATGATACTAATAGGGGTGATGTAAAACATCTGCACTGGTAATCTAAAGGTTGTAGATTCAAAGGCCAGACGGATGATCCATGAATTAACGGTGCACCACGGTGCCCTTGAGCAAGGCACTTAACCTAGTTTTTCCACAGGGATTGTCTGTCATAAGGCTACTGTAGTGCTGGCAGAATGACAAATTGTATGTATGGTACGACGAGTAATGGTATATACACACACACACACACACACATCACATTAAAAAAATGATTTATACCTTTTTAAAATTCTAATTTATACTTATAATTCTGATTGATAGTTAATATAGTGAATTACACTGAAAAAACAATTTTAACCGAATTAGTTGTCAAATTTACTAGCAATTTCTACGAAACAGTAAGTAACTCATTGAATTAAAAGTAAACATTAAGGAAAAATCGTTTTTTTTTTTACTCCAATAATCTTTTTTATATTTACAACTTTTTTTCTTACAATTTTTCTTACAACAAGAAAAATCTTTTTAATGATGCAATTATCAAAAATCTTAGTAAGATCGTTAAAGGGGACCTATTATGCCACTTTTCACAATATGTAATGTAAATCTCTGGTGTCCCCAGAATATGCATGAAGTTTCAGCTCAAAATACCCCACAGATCTATAAAAGCTATTTATTATAACTTGTCAAATTTGCCCCTATTTGGGTGTGTGCAAAAACACGTTGTATGTGTCCCTTTAAATGCAAATGAGCTGCTGCTTCAGGCCCTCTTTTCAGACGACGGCGGAACCTTTACACCTCCTGCTTCAGATACTCCGGAAACAACAGAACTAGAGAATCTCACGCATCCAAAATGTCAGAAATTGTCAGCAGTGGTGTCAAGTGAACCATGTCAGTAGTACAATTTTGGATATAAAACCTCTGCTAATTGCACATAATCAAAGCAAATTATTGCCAGAACAACACCAGAAACAGTTTAATATGATGTAGTTGTCTCCACACGCTGCTTAGCACCATAATAAATGGTTAGATCATTTGAAAACAATTCATTATGGGTTAAGTGGCAAGTATCTATGCCCACCCAAAGCACAGCACTTTGTAGGTAATGAGCTGCTTCAGATGTTTTAAATGGGCATTTGACCCAGCGAGGAGAGCGAACCGAATGCCTCTGTTTATCTCGGCATGCGTGTGTCCTTTGTCTAAGTGCTGATGCGAAAGTTGATTGCGGCATGGGCCACATAATTAATGGGCCCAGCAGCCAAGGTCAAGGGAAGGTGTGACCAGCGTAGGACAAATATCTTCTAGAGAGGCAGGGTCAAGCGGAGATAAATACATTCACAGATCAGCTCCAGTCCAGTTGCGGGGATCTGCCAAAACAGATTGGGAGGAGGAGGGTGGCTGAAACACGGACCACACCATAATGATGTCCTGCTCTGCTTGCAAAATACTTTCCCTGACGGAGCAAAGAATCCCGGGCAGAGACAAATGAACAGCAGTCTTTATCGCCAGGGCTTCATTCACGAGCCATCGAGGAATGGATCGGAATTCTCACCAGGAGGAAGTTACTGTCACTCTGCCATAAATATTAATATTAATTAATTTCCCGTTCCTGTCGGGCCAAAGGCTAGGATAGATTTATAGCAGGTGTAGGGTTTTCAAGTGGTCATATGTTACACTATCAGAGCAGGAATCTGAGGGGAGGAAAAACATGCCAGCCGACACAATCCATATTTATAAGGCAACGTTCCTTCGCTTGGCCGTGCCTTGGAGAGCCAGACATGTAGAAAGTCTACAAATGTAAAAGCACATCATCAAAAAGGCACAAAAATCACAGAGGATGATGAACCATGCAGAACAAACATGGGAAATATGGAGAGACAAAGAAGGTTTATTAATGCACACTCACACCACACTCTTACAAATTCATGTGGAAACACAATCTCCGTCTCGATGATATGCAGACACACACGTACATGCGCACTAAAGGCCCAAAGCATCATCCTTGGCCCGGCTCTGCCCTGTTTTGCCTTTCTGGTTAGTGACTAGCTGGATTTGTGCTTTTAAAAGGATCTTGTATGCAATATTTAGCATGCTGGGCAGGTTTTATTCAGGGTACACTTGGGCACCCAGACCTTCATCAAACTTTCAAAGACATTCCACATTCTTCTGCACATCTTGCATAGAGTAATGGAAAATACACACAAAAAAAAGTCTGAATAACGACGTGTAAAAATACACATTCCAAGAAAGCACTCCACAAACCTGCTTCCATTAAAGCAATCACCAAAAAATGGACATAAAAAAAGTCAGCGTAAGTGCTACTGTAGTTTTGTTAAACAGCAGCAAAAATACATTTAATACAGGGATATAGCAATATTAAAATTTTTATAGCCATAATATGAAAATAGATTTATAGCTTAATAACGATAAATGGTCTACATTAGAAAAACGAATCACTATAAAATTAAAAATCAAACTAAAGATAGATCATTTAAATGCTACAAGTCATTTTCGCATCTATAAAAAATACTGTTTTATATAAAATTATATTAAAGATTTTTATTTTGAGACTATGGTATAATGAGGTTTGACATTTTTATCGGTTATATTAAATTAGTGTTTTTGATGATTAAACTGTGAAATTAGACTAGAGTGAGCGTTAAATTACGTCAAAAGTAATTTAAATGTAAAACTACGAGCATGGAGTATGAACAATTAAATATCCAAATTAAAAAATAAATGATGCTGACTGATGAGTTTAATTATGATATCTGGTATGGAATATTATGCTTCAAAGCACATTACTGTTAGCCAGTCTTGCAGTATTGTTTGAAGCTGATGAATGAAGCTTGAGCTTGAACTTTGA
The DNA here is from genome assembly GCA_026230005.1 of Gila orcuttii. NCBI lineage: Eukaryota > Metazoa > Chordata > Actinopteri > Cypriniformes > Leuciscidae > Gila > Gila orcuttii. Next base: position 14,401,396 of record JAPDVR010000008.1, read on the forward strand.
AGATAAAATACTGAAACAATAAATAAATATATAAATCCGTCTGTCTATCGGTCTTTAGCTCTGACCAAATAGAATTTTCTTTTTTAAAGTGCATTTTTCAAAACTACAACCACCATGTACTTCATCCATAACTCATTTACAAACCAAACCCTATGTATACCGAAACCCAAGAGCTTTCTGATAGCAGTGATTGAATGAGTTGTCTTCCTCCAGTTCACTTTGTCCCTAGCGGGCTGATGTTTCCGCTGGGCTGCTTGCTCCACTAGCAGGGCTCATTTTCAGGGACATTGTTTGCATCATGTGGTCATTTAACTGTAACCGTCACCTGCAGGTAGAACCATCTCGTTCTCTCGTTCTGCACCCATCTCTCTCCATCTATCTATTTGTCTCTCTCTCTCTTTGATCCATCCCTTGATCCCTTTGTCCTGAAGCTGTCACCATGCAGAATATGTGTCTGGCCTGGAGAGGGATGGCTGCTGCCAAGCACAGGGCACCGGCTGCAGTAGCGGCGCCATAAATAGCCCCGGTCCAGCCTGTGACATTACCTGCCTACGACAAGATAATCATGATGAATCGCTTTCGAGCAAATGCACACCAAGGAACAAAGAGCAGCAACAACACAACCCAATTGTGCTTCTCTTTCATCCTTAGCTCCCTTAATGTATTTATTTAATTAATTCAGTTTAATTTAATTTAATCGGATCTACAATTTTTTTAATAACAATTTCAAATAATTCATATTAAAACAGCACAGATACCATACTATTATTTAACAGTATTTTGTATAACTACTATAACAATAATTACTTTAACAGTGACAAAATAAATAACTAATATATATAGAATACATGTATAGAGCGAATATATAACTAAATGAAAAATAAGTTGAATTTAAAGTAATAATCTAAAGCTGAAATAAAAATAAATTAAAAGGTAAATGGTAATATTTAAAAAATAAATTAATAAATACATTTAAAAAAATACATAGAATAACTATGACTTAAACTCAAATAAAATAACAATAAATACTACAATAGTATGTAAATAATATTAAAATAGCACTGCGGCCTAAATATAGACAGTAGGCAAGAGACAGCAAGATGGCTGATCGGAGCTTAAAAAATAAAGGTACTGTGAGTTGCAGGAGAGAAATGTACAAAGTAAAAGGGTCGCGGATGTGTCATCACAGGGTCTTGGAGGGGATCGGGTCGGTTTTAGACTCAGAGGAGTTGGCAGACGCTGATGGATGTGGGCTCTGACTGATAACACTGCGGTAAACTCATTTCTGCCTGCATCCCAGGCCAAACAGGCAAAAACACAATCACATCCACAGCTATTGGCCTGCCTCAGAGAATTCACCAACACTCAATTTAAATGGGCCATTTAAAGCGTCGCTTGTGGGCATAATTTACATCAATGAATGTTTCTAATCAATAAATGCTTCCTACAATAAACAGTTTCTGACTACTTACCAATGAAGTGGCCACAGCCTCAAATTAAACGGACAATCAATACAGTGGAATTAAAATATACTGTAGAAAAATAACTGAAAGGATAATCATGTAAAAACAGCAAAGACCTTTAAAATACCATCTAACCGGAGAACAGAGACAATGACACAATAGGGCTGCACAATTATTTTTTTAGAAAGAGATTATTATTACAGTCACTGCAAGCATCTAATAATGAAAATGTTGACAACATTTAATTTAGGTCAGCTATATACACATTACACACACACACAGCTCCTTTAGAACCCAAGCGAAAACTGCACGAGTTTTGATTCTTATCGTAATTGTGCAACCCTGTAAATCAAATCAAAATCACAGTGTTTTCACAAGACAACTACCTTGTCATTTTGTGATTATGGCATTGTTTTTATCCTGAAGCATGACAAGACAGTCACAGACTCAATTAACCAATCTCACTAGTATTGTGGCAGACTTCCTGACTACAGAATGATGTTTTACAGAGAGATTTGGTCGTATTTTATGAAGCAGGTGGCCCCCTTTTATCAAGAGGCAGTGGAAAGTAGTACATTTTTATGCAGTGTGGCATAAGTGCAGTTTTGCCTCTCAGGGAAAAGTACTTGACCTAAAATCTGACACAAGTACACTCAATGTTGACACCTTATGGGCAAAGAACCAGACGCTGTATAGGAGGAATACTGGTTGTCAATTATGTTTGTCTAAAAGGCCAAATTATTCAGACAGGTCAATATTTGGATTACTATTTTGCATGAAGTTCTCAAAAACATGCTTTTGTAACATTTTTGAATGACTGATAAGAGACTCCATCAGTATAAATGTTAGTTAGTTCTATTTTCACTGATCTTAGTTAGACTAGCAGCTGCTAATACAATGCTTTAATTTATGGGTAAACTAACAACACGTAGTCACCCTCAGCCATTCAGAGCCCATTTGACTTTCAAAAGCAACATATTTCTTCTGAAGTCATGCAATAGTGTTGTGTGAGGAACAGACCAAAATTGTTATTAGCTGAAAATCTTCAGCTATCAATCAGAGGTCAATCCTATACCTCAATAGAAAGTATCGTATCCAGGAATGGTACAAAAGCATATTTTTGAGAATTACAGATTTAATTTTCAGTGAATAATGGATAATAATAATAATAATAATAATAATAATAATAATAATAATAATAATAATAATAAGTAGAGATGCTCCGATCAGCATTTTTGGGGCCGATCACCGATTACCGATCACCAAAATCATGATCTGCCGATTGCCGATCACTGCCGATCACAGAATGGCAGGGGAATGGGAATCTTTTATCTATAATCTAGCAGAGTTTGCACCATTTGTAGAAATGTGTTTATTTAATTGTATTTAGAAAATGAGATGTCTTAAGGCTACTCTAGGCCAGCTTTCCCAAATTAGGCAGAGTAACATTAAATTATTCCAAACAAAGAGGGGTCAGGCAGACCAACACACATCAGATCAGCCTAATGGGAGGGGATCAAGTTACACTTAGGCATATTTGGATACACCCACTACATTTACTAATTGGCAACAAAATGTACAACTTGTTACACCAAAACTGGCTACTGATAAAAGGACAAAACTATGGCAAGTTTTTGAACGTCTGATGTAGTTGAGCAGAATGCTCTTTTATGAAGTTACTTCATTAAAGGACATATTTAATGAGATTAGGCCTGTAAAAGGTTTTGGATTTTTTATCATATGTTCATTTAAAAATATATATTGTATAAAATGACTTCTTGTTTATATTTGTTTTGTTTTATTGTATTTATATGATATTTGTATTTTTATAATTGAATTTTTGCCATGAAAATAGCTTTGAATGCTGACATGGCATTAAATAAAATAATCTGAATCTGATGTAGTTGAGGAACCAACTACGTCAGATAAATTTTTTTTTAAAATACCACCTTTTGAAACATCTCGCGGTTCGAATGTACCAATACAAATAAATAAAAACATCTCCAGTTAACTCAGAGCATTCATTTTGTTCATTTGTTAAATAAGAGGCGATCTAGCGCTGAAATGTTTTTTTTTTTAATCAAGTGATCAAAGTGCTCGTTGCCGCAGCGATCAGTGGCGCAGATACCGCGTTCTGTTGTGGCTCGCGCGGTGCACGGTCTTCACTCGGACGCGCGCTTCAATCCGTTGGGAGACTCCCTATTCTTTCCGGTGAAGGAGAACTCATGTTGCCATTGCCAAGCTCCACTCTGCTGTTGTGTGCCCGTGCGCCACGCATGCAGGTGGGAAAAAGTCGCGCGAGTAATTTACGTCACGTGATCGGCTTTTTTGATCGGCGCTTTTGGGGTTCGCCGATCAATCTATTTTTAGCCAATATCGGCCGATCATGATCGGCGTCCGATCAATCGGAGCATCCCTAATAATAAGTGAAGTCTTTTTGGAGTTTTGTGGCCTGAATCGCATCCATTTGCATCGTATGGAAAAGATACGCCTGGAGAATCTGCAAAATATCTAATTTTGCATTGCACAAATAAAGAATATTAAACAAGTTTGGGGCAGCATGAATGTTTGGATAAACTACCACTTAAAAGTTCATTAAAAGAAGCAGTGGGCTTCCCAACGAATAGCTGAGCTCTGGGATCAGATCAGACACAAATCAAAACATGTTGCTTATATTGGCCCCCCTGTTAGGCCCACCTTTTCTTATAGTCTCGGGGTCGGCTGCTGGGCTGCAGCCGTGGGCCATTACCGTTTGCGGTGCTCCGGGTCCATCAGCCTCTAGATGTCCAGAGGGAGAGCGCAATATAAACAGATGGAGATTTAGGAACCATCAGGTCTCCTTTTCCAGGAAGCCGTTTTGGCAATTCTTCAAAACAGTTAATGAAATAAAATACACACAAAACCACACACACACACAGGTAATGACATTTTAGAAAGCATATCCATTTAAGAAAAAAAAGCCATGGTGCACTAACAAGGGCAGTGGGGCCGCGATAGATTATGATATAAGACAGAGACCAGTTCATGCCCAATTACGCCTAAATGGTGGACGACAACTGAAGCCCGCCGTGGAGCACTGCACGGCCATTATGATGCATGCGTTTCCTTTGTGGACCGATAATTGGAGTAATAAGTGACAGTGGCTAACAGTTTAAAAGCACATGGGATGTCTGTGAACAAGGCAACTGATCACCTCTCTCTTCACCACTGCATAAGAGAGAGAGGAACCTGAAGATACCAGCTTACGAGAAAAAGTGGTGGGATGCATAAAAGCACTAGGAAAAAGGCACTGAAGGAAGTTATGAAATATCCAGTGACTATTATTCAAACATTACACTCCAGATCAAAGCAGTATATTTTTGTGCATGACATAATTGTGTCCGCGCAGGCTCGGCGAGGTACATCGCTCACCGTTTTATGCACTACCTGTGAGTGATGAGCTCCGCCGACACATCATCAGACCCCATCCTATCAATGCAGCATATGAGAATTTATAACTTAATAAGTATAAAGAACAAGGAGGCTGTTTTCATACACGCATTTATTTCCATGCTTAAGTGAGGAACGCAGGGACAAATTGGTACGGATCTTTACAAACATACTGCGGTCGCTAAGCTCGTAAACAACAATGTGCAAAACATTTATATTGCATTATGCCATGTTATGCTGTGTAGAATGAGGTTATTTCTTACCTTAGTACCTTGTAAACACAGTTGTAAAACAGTTTAACCTGCTAATTTTACACCAAGCCGGTACATATCATACATCATTCATTCTTGATTGGTTAGTTGCAATACAAGTCACAAGAGCTGCACAATTCTGGAGAAATTGAGAATCAAGATTCTGAATAGACAACAACTAAACAAAATAACATGTAATTTACTAGGAATCTGATGCAATGTTAATTGTTGCAGTCTATTTAAAAAATATCTAATAAATTTGAATATTTTTTTTTAGCAGTTTGAATAGTGAATAGCAAATGAATGGACGACTCACTTATAGGCCCTGTCCCAAATGGAGACCTAAGCTCTCGAGGTTTTCCTCCGAGTCCACACTTTCGTGACGTAATGTCGCTTTGACTGTAAAAATTCAGCGCGAGCTCAGTAAAAGTGTGCATCGATGGCGCATATAGGCCGCGAAGGGGGCCTTCACACGCACCCTTCTGAATCCTAAAATGATAAATGCGACACACTAGATGTATGGGGCGGCCAATGTTAAGTCCACAAGTGTACATGAAGTTTTTGAACAAATCTCTTGAATAAATGATTCAATAACAAGCATCTACAGGTCCTTCTCAAAAAATTAGCATATTGTGATAAAGTTCATTATTTTCCATAATGTAATGATAAAAATTAAACTTTCATATATTTTAGATTTATTGCACACCAACTGAAATATTTCAGGTCTTTTATTGTTTTAATACTGATGATTTTGGCATACAGCTCATGAAAACCCCAAATTCCTATCTCAAAAAATTTGCATATTTCATCCGACCAATAAAATAAGTGTTTTTAATACAAAAAAAAAAGTAAACCTTCAAATAATTATGTTCAGTTATGCACTCAATAGTCAATACTTGGTCGGGAATCCTTTTGCAGAAATGACTGCTTCAATGCGGCGTGGCATGGAGGCAATCAGCCTGTGGCACTGCTGAGGTGTTATGGAGGACCAGGATGCTTCGATAGCGGCCTTAAACTCATCCAGAGTGTTGGGTCTTGCGTCTCTCAACTTTCTCTTCACAATATCCCACAGATTCTCTATGGGGTTCAGGTCAGGAGAGTTGGCAGGCCAATTGAGCACAGTAATACCATGGTCAGTAAACCATTTACCAATGGTTTTGGCACTGTGAGCAGGTGCCAGGTCGTGCTGAAAAATGAAATCTTCATCTCCATAAAGCTTTTCAGCAGATGGAAGCATGAAGTGCTCCAAAATCTCCTGATAGCTAGCTGCATTGACCCTGCCCTTGATAAAACACAGTGGACCAACACCAGCAGCTGACATGGCACCCCAGACCATCACTGACTGTGGGTACTTGACACTGGACTTCAGGCATTTTGGCATTTCCTTCTCCCCAGTCTTCCTCCAGACTCTGGCACCTTGATTTCCGAATGACATGCAAAACTGAGCAACAGTCCAGTGCTGCTTCTCTGTAGCCCAGGTCAGGCGCTTCTGCCGCCGTTTCTGGTTCAAAAGTGGCTTGACCTGGGGAATGCGGCACCTGTAGCCCATTTCCTGCACACGCCTGTGCACGGTGGCTCTGGATGTTTCTACTCCAGACTCAGTCCACTGCTACTGCAGGTCCCCCAAGGTCTGGAATCGGTCCTTCTCCACAATCTTCCTCAGGGTCCGGTCACCTCTTCTCGTTGTGCGGCGTTTTTTGCCACACTTTTTCCTTCCAACAGACTTCCCACTGAGGTGCCTTGATAAAGCACTCTGGGAACAGCCTATTTGTTCAGAAATTTCTTTCGGTCTTACCCTCTTGCTTGAGGATGTCAATGATGGCCTTCTGGACAGCAGTCAGGTCGGCAGTCTTACCCATGATTGCGGTTTTGAGTAATGAAACAGGCTGGGAGTTTTAAAAAGCCTCAGGAATCTTTTGCAGGTGTTTAGAGTTAATTAGTTGATTCAGATGATTAGGTTAATAGCTCGTTTAGAGACCCTTTTCATGATATGCTTTTTTTTTTAGACAGGAATTTTGGGTTTTCATGAGCTGTATGCCAAAATCATCAGTATTAAAACAATAAAAGACCTGAAATATTTCAGTTGGTGTGCAATGAATCTAAAATATATGAAAGTTAAATTTTTATCATTACATTATGGAAAATAATTAACTTTATCACAATATGCTATTTTTTTGAGAAGGACCTGTAGTTACTTTCAAAGGGTGATTTATTCTATGTTGATCGCTATCAGTATTTATATCTGAACTATAAACTGTTATCCCAGTTCTTCTGTGATAATTTGAATGTTTATAACACAGAAACAACGATACTGTGCAGTAGAAAAGACAGTTTGTGAAGCCATTTCAAACCTATAGCCTACAAGGCAACTGCTCTCTCTGGATCAGCGGCAGCACCAACGCAGAAATGAATGTTCGCTGTGATCGTACTTGTCAAAGGTTTAATAGACATACACGAAACATTGCCATTTAGGATGTTTGAAACGAGATTGTGATCTTTTAACGATTAATCTCAAGTTACCAACCTACATGACCTTCTAACAGGCAGTGACATGAATAAATCTGAGATGTTTGAAGACTTTAAGACATGCAAGAAATTTGTTAGAAGAGAGTAATTGTCAGGGTTTATTATCGACAATGTGAGCGTTTAATATTGAGAAACAAACAATGAAGCAGGCCAGTGAACGCCTGAGGTTGTGGAGGAATTAGCAGCGGTGGCATTTCAAAGAATATGAATCACACTCCTCAGGCTGGGTTATAACAAAAAATGAATGCGTTTCTGAAAGGCGTCTGAGCGTTGGTTGAAAAGGAACATCGCATTGGGTTACTCTGCCTGAGTTTCTGACTCACTCCATTATTAAAGCCTGTACTATTGTTTATTGACTCCTAGATCTGAAACTTTTATTGAATCCAATTTTGCTGGTATTTTTTCATTAAATAGGGGCTTGTTTATAGTTTATTGTAACTGTCTTGCCACAAAAGCAGCAAAGTAATTGCAAAGTCGGATGCACACAAGTGACAGAAACCTGTGATTCTCACACCTTTTGGATCATCCAAGTGGATGCTGCACACTGGTGCTGGATGAGAAGAGACCCTGACATGGTTTTAAAGCGCTTTGGGTGTACAGTATGCTTCATTCATTCATTCATTCACCTTTTGGATCAATTTCCCTGACTTTTACAGTCATTCATGATTACTGTAAACCTGGACGTAAACCTGGGGGGGGGAGTAATGGAAATTAATTTAAAAATCAGAAAGATTATTTTTTAAACCATGTCATCTGTTTGAAACTGCAATCCAAAAAATATATTAAAAATATGATGCAATTATAAATTTATTTAATAAATCCAGCGGTGTCTTTTTAAATAAATACTTGTGAAATGTAATATTATTATATATTTAATGTATTTTTATATATTCATAATATACACTACAGTTAAAAAAAATGTAGGGTCTCTAATTTAATGCTTTTGAAGTCTTATGCGCACCAAGCCAAATTATTAGATCAAAAAACAATAAAAACAATAAATGTTACAATTGGCAGTGATCCAGTACTTGTAAAATCTGGGGGAGCATGGCTCTTACCATTCTCTCTCTCTTTCTCTCTTTCTCCTGCCCACTCTCTGCTTGTATGCCACCGGAGTGCTGCTGGCTCCGACTGGCATCGGCTCAAGGTCATTGAGCGCATCTGAAAGACTGGGCTGCAGACAGGACTCGGCTTGGGCTAAAGCTGGCATGCTAAATGACTAGAGATTCAAAGCTATGTGCCATGAGCCGTGCATCTCGCTTACCGGCAGACGGGCTCATCTGAGGGCACTGCTGCGAGCTATCAGTCTTGAGATTCCCCATGAAGAGGATGGATATTGATATTTCAAATTCTCTTCCATGTTGTCAGTGGCCTTGCATTAAGAGTTATCTCTAACAACAGTGAGGGCACAGCACAAAAGAGGCAGGGTGCTAAAGAGCCAGAACTAAGAGTGGAGAGATCACTTCAAAGTCTGAAAAGTGTGAGAGAGAGAGAGAGAGAGAGAGAGAGAGAGAGAGAGAGAGAGAGAGAGAGAGAGAGGGAGAATGAAAAAAAAGGTACTAAAATGATGTACCTTGGTACTACCATGGGTTGTTTTTGAATATGGTAAATGGCATTTTGACTCAAACCTTTGATTATATTCTTATCCTTACATTGTTTCTCATTCATATTCATTAGATGAATTTATCAAATGATCACCATCAGTCCTATATAATAAAAATAGGGTATATGAATATGATAATCATTACATATAATGGTATATCTCAAAGTACCATGGTATTATCATCCAATACCATAAATCTACCTTGGTAGCACTATAGTACTTGTCTGTGTAGAAATAGAATTTAAGAAAAACAGAAGACAAAGAGAGAGAAGGGGGAGAGAGAATAAAATAGGATTGGGATAGGATGTGGTCTGGCTGTCAGCACTTGTTTTGAGTTTTTCCTCAGATTTGTATTTGACTGGGTCCTATTCTGCCAAAGGAAGTCCTTATCATTCTCTATCCTGAAAGAAAGTCCTTAAGCACGGAGTGCCCGCTTTGAAAGTCTGCCCATGTAGCTACCTGACAGCAGGCTGAGAAAATGCCTTGTGAATTGCTACAAAACTCAGGAACCTTGTGTTCTTTGACTGTTGAATGTTTACCGGAGGTGCTAAAATCTTGGTCAAAACACCTAAAAGTCTCCAGAAACTTTGACATCCTTTGTTACCTGCAATGACTATCTAAATTTCACATACTAAGAGGCTACATTGTGTTTTTCTTCCAAAAAGAATAACTGAGAACTGAAATGGCCTTAGATGACAAAAGGATGCTCCTCAGAAAATGTTCTCCGTCCAAAGACAGCGCTTTGACAATGCTTTTCATCCAGACAAAAACTTGTGAAAATTATCACTGATTACATCCAAAACAGGACAATCCATCATTTAGGATCAATCGGTCAATTGCTTGCTGTGCTGATGTCTCTGTCATGATGATAAATCAGTATCATGTGATCAACAAGAAGCAATTACATTGCTAACATCATTTAGTACTAGAGAGAGTTTTACAGTCTTTATTTTTGGTAGTGGAAAACTTATGGCATAAACATAGAAAAATCAGAGCCTTTTCAATCAAAAACAGTGTGAACGTGGCCTAAAATATTGAAATCTAGAGGAAAACCTCAAGAGAAAAGGAGGGATTTTCCTCAAGCAAAGCTAGAGACTTAAGCGAAAGTCTCGGTTTAGTCTCCATTTTATCTCTTGCCGTCTAGAAGTAACCACTGTAATGCTTTGCAAGAGCCGCACGGCACAAGCACACACAGTCCTCAAACAAAACTCGTCTCAGCAGAGCAGCTGTCAGTGAAGCATGTCTCAAACTGCCGTTTATCCACTGTTCTGAAACCCAGAGTAGCGGTTTTTAAAAGTGATGTTAGCAGGGCACCCAGACAAACACACACACAAATTGAGCTGACCACACAGAATTCCCTTTTCCGCTGATAGGGGGTAAAAAATAATGCTAGCAAAAACTAAATGTCAATGAGACTACTGAATTGTTTTTCCTGATTCCCTTCTGCCTCAGTTTTATTTGTTTAAGTTGGTAGGGTTGGCAAAAATGAACCCGAATGCATAAGATCTGATGCAATCAATTACTCATCGCATGTAAAACAACCGCAAACACAATTTATTAAAAATGAAGTTACTCTTCCACGGGGGGGGGGACACTGTGTTGGAAAGATATACTGCCGTGGCGAGGCGAGGAAGAGAGGCATACGGTGGGAAAGGCAGGGGGTAAGACAGCGAGATATGGAAACAGGACGACTGAGGAGGAGGAAGTCAACTTCGAAACACCACGCCACCTCAACCACACGCTGGGATGCAGTGGCAATGTGGTTACACTTGAGCGCGGCCCACAGCAGGGAGCACTCACTGGAGAGCCCAGCAAGACATCAAAACAGACTCAAATATGCTGGGGAGGACGTCCAAACGCCACTGCCGCAGAGAGATAACACGGACATATGCATACACTCCAACAGAGTCGCTCTCTTACAGACAAAACAAACACACATCAGTCACTTCAGAGTCAGACATACTGAGTGATTTCTACTGCAAGTCGCAACTTATAAACCCAAAAGGAAAATGTTTTGTTTTTTTACCCAGTTCATTGTCATTCGCCGTTTCTGATGTTTCTCATTAAATTCCTTAGGGGAAATACAAATAGAAACAAATGATACAGACTCTGTCAGTTGTTGAAAAAGCAAGAGTATGGAGCTTAACCCTTAGGGGCCTAAGGTGTTTTTGGGGTCCTTGAGATGTTTTGACATGCCCTGACATTTGTACTTTTTTCAGTTGCTTATAAACATATTAATGGCAAAGGCGTCATTAGACTATTCAGCACAAACGGGGCTACCATAATATGTGAGCAACATGTACATGTTTGTATTTTTGAGAGAATAAGGTTTATGCATGGTTATTAAAAAAAAAAGTTTTGGTATGCAAATTGTAATATCCAAGGTAAACATTTCTAGCAATTGTGCAGTTAATGATCATACTGTATTTTCAGAAAGTCTTGGAATATTTATCCTCTCCCCAAATTTGTCACTAATAAAACACAATAATAAATAATTTAATGAGAAGGCTTATATTGACCTATTAAGATTTTGTTTACATCTACCTTGTAAATTTATTTTTTGCTATTTTATTAAATAGTTTTCACGTGTAAATCAACAACAATTACAATTTTAACAATACTGCAAGTGTAATCTTTCTTTGTAAAAAGCATACATTTTATCATACACATTTCAAAGTTAAGGATTCATTATTTTGAATTGGAACAATAACATCTTAGTTGATAATTCAATATAGCCTACCTACTTTATTTTTGACAAAACATCCAATACTATATATTTAACATATGAGCAGAAATTGGTGAACAAAAGCTTATATGATGTGGCAGTAGTCTATTTTACTGTAAAAACTTTATAATCTATCCAAAACTAGTCAACGGAATCTTGTCTAAACATTCATATTTCGTCTGTAACATATTGATTTTATAATATATTAATATAGGGTATATAAATGTTAATTTGCAGTTTAATATGTTACTTATACAAAGACATTTTATTTCAACATATTACAGTGGATTTTTACTCATCTCAGTATAGCAATCTAGTTTGGGAAAAGCTAAACTAGCAGATGTGTTCATGTTCATGTAAAAAATAGCATGTTGTAAGTGCCTGTGGTAAACAACAGGAGCATCTGTGCCATTCATTCACACAGACACGCGAACAGTCTTTTTGCAATTTACATACACTATATTGCGATTAGAACAAAGCACCTAAGAATAAAGAACTTACTATTCACAATCCTCAGCTGGATCAGTTGCTCCTCAAAATGAAACCGAAACCAGCACTTCTGAGGTAAATCTTTCTAGGATTACGTAAAGTACATGAATCTGAATAAACTTGATGTGTTTTATCGATCTGATGTGGGTGTTGACAGGTTTGCATGGATTGCCTCAGATAATTTGCTTTTCAATAGCTCTTCAAATACTCTCTGTAGGTGTGTTCACATTAGCAGATAATGAGTTGCCATGAGAATGACTGACATCTCTCTCTTTTCATACAGATTACATAAACAGATAATACTTGTTTTCGTTATGAATTACATAATTTAAAGGTAGACACTCAAATGATTATAAATATATATTGCTCTAGCCTGTGTGACTATTCACTGAGTTTTGTTTAAGTTTAGAGACGTGCTCCAGAAAAAAAGTTCACGGAGAAGAAGCAGAAAGCACATCCTGTTTATTTTTTGTATTTTACAAAAGCACAATGTTCTGTTTCGATTGTAAGTGGATACATAAAGTAGACATTTGATGGTTTATTTTTTTATATTTCTTAAGTCTGTATGACCATAAATCAAGGAGTATTTTAAGTCTATTTTGCTGCTTTGTGGGGAAAAATCCATCAAAACGCGCCGGCGCGTTTGTCGACCAGAGGGTTTGTAAGGGCCAGATTTACCAACAACTCGCGACAGCGCAAACACACTTTTGGCGATTTACTAAAGGCACGCAGTGAAAAATTAGCGCTGAAAAGGCATGGACAGGGTTATTTTTGCGGCTGACCTCATTGCACATTTGTAGGAGTTTCCTTTTCAGATGCAAAATGTATGGGATTTAAATGAATCATGCAAGGTGATTTACTAAGGTTTGCACTCGTCAATTTACTGGTGTTTGCGTCATTATTTACCACCCAAAAAAAGCACTTCTTAAACCAGACACTAACTAGTAGATTGCATTGTCCATTAAGGAAATTATCTGGCTGCGTCTGTGTTCTTTAATTTGCGTGTCGTCAGTAGATCACGCAAAGAACTTTCCACTCCCATCTGCGCTTTTTTGGAATTGCGCTCTTACGCTAATTTGCCCTGTTTATTAAATCTGGCCCTAAATGTGGATATAGCATAAGTCAGATAATTTCGTTTTAGGTGAATTTGAGAAGAAATTATAAGATTCATATTAAAATATTGACTGCAGACTCTGGCATCTTGATAAATTTGAGCACAGTTTGAGACAGATCACCTTTGAAACTCTAGAGGCGACATGAGATCATGTAGTCTAATTCTCAGGAGGGGGGGGGGGGGGCAAAAATCAAAAAAGCAAAACACAAGTAAAAGTTAAACCAATTTCTCTCTGGTAAATCTCACTAGATTCAAAAAGAAACAACTGAGATATCAAATATCAAATACCAAACCTGAGATATGTTTCCATCTAATTCAAAAACTATTTTCTACCATATTATCTCACTGTCCATTTCTCATCCTATCTGTCAGCACTCTCAAACAAACACGAGTAACAGAACTGCAACAAATTATGCCTTAAACGAATACACCAGAGAAGGACTGTGCCGAAAATAGGTCAGATAGTTCCTGCTCTCCGAGCCAGGTTGCATTAGGAAAAGGAGGGAAAGAGGGGGGAGAGATGGACAGGGAGAGAAAGAGAGTGAGAAAATAAGTAAGTAAGTGAGTGAGTGAGTAAAAGTGAGTGAGGTCCTGGTTACACCTGGTATTAAGATCCGTTTTGGTCGATCAGATCACAAGTAGACGAGGGAGACTCATTTCTTTTTACACCCGGTATTTTAATCCATCTCTTTTGTTCACTTTCAACCACTTCTGTCCGGATTTCTTCGAGGGGAGGGTCTATGTGCGGGTAAATGTACGGGTCTTTCGATCTAATGGACAAAATAAGCTCACGCAATTTAAAAATGAATGCGCCCGGAGACAACTGAAAAACATACGAAGAGCAGTTTTCGTTTCTGCTCTGATTTCCACAAGACCACGCCGAACGGGGTGAGTGTGTGTTAGAAATCAGGAATGGTGAGAGAACATTGTGCTTGAAATGTTTTTCGTCTTCAAACTAAATTTGGGTCTCCAACCAACAAAGTTTAAATCCTGTCTGGCTAGCACACTTCCCATTATTTTTAAGCATTAAGTCAGTAGGCTATTTGAATGCATTCGTCCACACGAGCGTTTACACAACAAAAGCAATCTGGTCAAAAGCGTTTTCGACTACCTCCGTTTTAGACCCTGTTTACACCTGTATTTAGCGTCGTCCAATTGTAATCCGATCGACCAAAATGCATCTTAATACAAGGTGTAAACAGTGAGTGAATGAGTGAGTGAGTGTGTGAGTGAGTGTGTGAGTGAGTGTGTGAGTGAGTGAGTGTGTGAGTGAGTGTGTGAGTTGAACAAGACGGAGAGGAGAGGAGAGGAGAGGAGAGGAGAGGAGAGGAGAGGAGAGGAGAGGAGAGGAGAGGAGAGGAGAGGAGAGGAGAGGAGAGGATGGACTGCCTCACTTGCATTCATCTGGGAGCCTCGAGCGCACTGGCACAGGTGTTCAGACAGGGACAATTCAGCTCCAAACATGAGTAATGAGCACTCAGGGGGAGTGTGTGCAGGTACACAACACACACACACAAGCGCTGAGATGGCAACACACGCGTGTTGTTTTCATACTTCTGTTCTTTCGATGCGGTGCTGCCGAGGGTCACTGCAGATCCCTGCAGCCCGTGTATATTTACCAAAACAGCAAGACTGAGCTGGAATCAGTCAGATTACCAAGCCAAAATCATTTAAAAAAAAATCATGAAAATCCTTGTAAATTACATCTTTTTCCGAGGTTGTCCTACATAGCTCTTTTTTACTGTAAATGTCAACCAAAAAAAAAAAAAAAATGATTATGAGCCAGTCGACATGAAAACATTGTGGTTCCTCCCGTGTGTATGGCAGTGAGGAAATAAAGGGCACCTGCGATTGTCTGTGTGATCCGAAAGAGAAAGGCGAGGCGACAGACTGCTCCCAAATCCAATTAGGCCTGTGCTCCTTTTCCCAGCGAGTCTAGCGCGCAGCACTCTCGCTGAGAGGGTAGAGAGGAGGTGGAGAAAAGGGGGGTTTTGACTCCGATAATGACTCAGACTGAAGAAAGACAGGAGAGTTAGAGAGGCTCTGTGTCAGCACCGAAAACCTTCAGGTCTAGCAGCCCTGAAAACCCTCTTCAACGCCTCCAAGAGGAGCAGCTGGCTTTAAGTTCGGTCAGCACAAAAGCTGGGATCTCTGGCTTTTACACAAACAAAGTGAGAGCGAGAAGCAGCAAAGAGCGAGTCAGGCACCTATCAAAGCCCTTTAAAAGGCCATAGCTAAGGTAGTGCATGTTTGGATCCAGAGGGTCCAGAGATAGATTTTTTTTTTTTTTGCAGACAATATAGATCACATTGAGCTTTGGTTCTCAATTGGATAGTAGGAGTTAAATTAGTGATCAACCTATGTTTTCCAATTGTAATGGCAATATGAGATCACAATATTTAAAGATAGCAAATAAAATGTTGCAATTAAATTTATATTACATCATATTTACTAAATTGTAAATAACTAATTTCAAAATGAATCAATGGGATTCACATTTTCTCTCAGTGTGAATGTGCTCAGGTGCTGTCAAAATGAAAGCCCTGATTCTGACACTTGATTGGCCTTGGTGATATATCAGTCGACCACTCAAATTCAAATCTGGGTTATGAATTTTCCCATCTCATCTTCTCCCCATTATTATTGTTAAAAAAACTATTTTAAAAACTATAACTATTTATTGGGTCTTATTTGTTTACAAGAGCATCTCACACTCCAAAGTTATTTGCTCATGGGTTGTTGAGTCGTAAATAGAATAGTGTTGCTCATTACATTTTTTTAATGTCCTAACATTAAAATTTATGTCTACCTGTCCCTTTTGTGCAAATTGGTAATAAGTCCAAATAAATGGTCAGCGTATCACTCCGACATGGTGTGAAAACCCCCTGTAAAATCAGTAATAACTCTAGCCTGACATCTGTGAGGGGTCCATAGGATTCATACAGCTCCTCTCCATATTTCACTAACAGATCATTGGCTTCAGTTGGGATGTCATTATGAGTGACTTACAACCCTTCAGCCAAGTCCTGGGCTTCACTCCTCTGCTTTGTATCTTTGTCTTTCTTTCTGTGTTCTATAAGGACACTGAGAATGTGTTGGAGTGGTCCGAAAAGAGAAGCTACTCTGAGATCAGGTTCAAAATGTTGTATTTTGTACAGCAATTCATTAAATATAAATAGAGCATTTCCTATAACCCTTCAAAAAAAAAAAAAAAAAAAAAAAAAAATTATATATGTATAAATTATATATATATATATATATATATATATATATATATATATATATATATATGTATGTATTGGACATAAATGTCTGTAAGGTAATGCTTTTAAGAATTATAAGTAACAGCTACCTTCTTTTGTGCATAGTTGAGGTACATGCAAAATATCTGTATAACTTGAGTATTTCCATGACCAATGGCATTCATGATTAGTTGCGATGGTGTCTTCGTACAATGGACATCAATGTTTTTCTTTTATTTATACTTATTTATATTTATACTTTATACTTATTATAATCATGTCTTTGGCTTGTTCTCTATATGCATTTTCTACCTGAAATGAAAAAAATGTATTAAAAAAAATATAGAAATAGCCTAGTAAAAGTTGGATGCTGCAAATACAACACAGGATTTGTCAGACTGATTCAAACATTAACACCCGAGCTTGAGTGTCTTTTGGAATGATTTATTAAAAGAATCAGTTCATAAGAGTTATTAGTTTGTAAATCGGCCTACACTGGTCACATAATGATCCTTTTAGCATGCAACCTGTGAGATGTGCTTCCCTACCGTTATTTTGCAGCAAACTGCATTTATGCTGTCATCACATTCGAAACTTAATTTTATTTTTTTTCTGTCTGGCGTTGGTGATTCAGCAGCATATAAAAAGCAGTGCAGGAAAGACTTTGTAGCAGCCTATATATTTTTATCGCAATGACAAAGGAATCGTTCATTGTAGCCATTTCTCCCTTGCCTATGTGCATCAAACAGCACAAGTCATTTATCACTCACAGCATCATATAGCCAGTCTCTATGCGTCGTCATCGGTGAAATGCACGTCTCACTAAAACGTCAACCCACTTCGATTTTAATCCTCAGAATGTAATTCTGGAGCTACAATAAGGTAAAACTGATCAGAAGACACGCAACAAATTTTTAGCAGAATGTAGAGACAGTCTCTGCTTCACTCATATTGAGTAAAGCATTCTCACATTGCTATTTAAATCAAAAGTTATTCAATTACTAAAAACATGATTCAACTAAAAAATACTTCTGCCTCATTTACTTCTCAAATAAGACTTTTACAAGTCAATTTTTCTTGCATTTGGCACTTGATGCTTGTTTATTTTGATTCCTGGCTGAGATCTTTCTAAAAACCCTCTTATTACTCCTACAAAACTGCCACACAGTAAACACACAAGATCAAAACACACACACAAAAAAGAACAAAGAGCATGGTGAGAGGGAACGAGTTTAGGTGACTGAAAGCACCATTTTCAGCTCAGGTGCTAAGAACCTTCCCCATTTTTCCTTTTATCTTCTCCATCCCTATATCTTCCTCTTTTTTCTTTAATCCAATGGAGGAGACCATATTTTAGCGGACATACTTAAAGAGAATCAAGTGCATCACTGCAGGGGAGAAGGAAAGATAATGCCTTTGACTCCAGGACGCACCGTGAAAATTAATAACTGCTTTCATGAGGACAAGCTTCCACTTCCTCCGTTCTCGCAGGGCGGCACCGCTTGCCACTGAAGTGGGACTGCTCGCGGACAGCCTCTGACTCCACAGGAAATCAAGCAATGAGGAGAGAGACATATCATATACAACCTACAAATACACACCAAAAAAACCCATTTTATCTCTGCTTGTGCGTTTGTTGCACGACATAGCATTTTCATTCCTGCAGCAGTGGCGAGAGGACCGTGGCATGCACTATTGATTTCAGCTTCAGTCAGCACAGTCATATGACAGGCGCCACATGTATGAAAACACTCATGGCTGTCTCTTTTTCATCTCTCTTTGAGCCAGTGCACTTCCTCCCTCTCTCTCTCTCTCTCTCTCTCTCTCTCTCTTTCCGAGAGCCAACAACTCACTCACAACAATCCACTGAAACACAGAGAGACGTCGCACCTGCATTAATATTTTACGCTGATGTGTGCAGATCCTAGCTGTAATTAAAACTACCCAGCAAAGTGAATTCACATTATCTCTGTTTGAGTCCCAACAGTCACCGCGTGTGTGTTTGTGCAAGCGAGAGAAAAGATCAGGAGCCACACGCCCTGACGCTGCGCTTTTCCACCTGGGAGGAAGGAGTGGGCGGTACCGCAGCTGCTCCTATCTAAAATAAAACACCTGCAGTTTGACAGCCCGGGTGTCTCCTGCACCCGTAGAACATTAACATCCTCCTAACTCATTTATGAGTTGAAGATAAAACTCCAAGCCTTCTCGAAGCATCCAAACAACACAAAGGGCAACACCTGCGTCTTGCAATCCCTCAGCGTGTTACAAGAATATCCACCAACCGCTAAAAAAAAAAGTCACTTTGTTTCTAGACAAAAAGGTTTAAAATTTATAAACACTAGAATTTTTTTTTTTAAGTATTAAACTATTAAATTGGTGGTGGTGGTGCCACCAATTATCATTTTCCCCATGTACGGTTAATAGGCCTGCCATAGATTACTACCTAGAAAAATAATAACAAAACTAACAGATCAGGGCTCTTCAACTCTAGTCCTCCAGGCCAGATTCTCCAAGGCTAATCTAAGCATAGTCTATGATCTAGACCTCCGAAGTGGAGTCTTGGCAGTGCCCTGTACCCAGCTCGGAGTTCTATTAAAACCACTGATTTGCTCTCTCTTTCGGCTGTCCTGTCACCATGGAAGGTCAGAGAGAGTATTTCCACAGATCAAGCCGGAAAGATGAGATGTATACCGTTTTTTCCCAAGATGCAGAGGAAGCTGCCAGCAGCATGAGGCATGATCCAATCATTGCAGGTCATCAGACAATACTTTTACTCCAGGTTGTACAAATGGCAAGCTGACTGAGATAAGGTTTAGAGTCCACTTTAATGAAACATGGAGCATAGCACTTCCCCACAACGGCAAAAGGTCAGAGCAGCATATACTGGGGAGATGTTGCTCTTAAAAAGCTGCTATGGTAAGGTGTACCTAAAGGAGGACAGGAATGAGTTATGTTTGCTGCTTCCATACGGTTAGCTTCTTTTCAGCACAGCGCGTTCAGTGCAGCACAAAACCCGAGGTCAGTGAGTGACAGCGCTGCAAGGCCTAGACAATAAGTCTTGTTTAATAATAACATGGCATAGATGTTTCAGAGAACTCTCTGTGTTTTCAAAACTCTGGCTGAGAATGTTCGATAGAATGGAGGACAAGATCCGAACACTGACTACGCTACATTCAATCTTTCACACAGAGAGGCGGGTTCTGTCTCGCGGTCTACTGGAAGTAATCCATCTTGAAGCACGCCATTGTAAACACCGTGATTACATCCATTTATTCGCATTCACTTCTAAAGAAAGACATGCATCATACAGGGAAACGGTTATGATCCATCGCTCTGTAACATACAGCCATGCAAACGCCTATACACGCTTGTAGCCAATCACCATGAGCTCCCTGTTCACCCAATAGCAAGATGTCAGCTCACCAGCACCCAGTGCAGGCAATTGAAAGGAAAGCTGGAGGACAACGTTCCAGAATCCCTCTCTCTCTCTCTGGAGCTAGAGCAATTTAATTGAGACTGAATCTCAGGGACTAGCCCACTTCTCAGAGACGGTCAGCAAATACGAACAGGGTCCCAGCGCTCAACACCAGCACCAGGCAATCAGTCGCAGCGAGGAGAGAAAATACACTCTATTTGTGGGTGGGAGTGTGCTTGAACAACTGTGATTTTGCATGTATAAGTTAAAGGGCTAGTTCACAATACTGTAATCACCTGATCTGCCGTTCCAAACCTGTTTGAATTTCTGTCTCCAGTAAGTCACAAAAGATATTGAAGACAGTTTTTATCCTAAATATGGACAAAAAACAGAAATTTTTCAGAAAATATTGTGACCCACAGAAGAAAGACAATCGTACATGACATGAGGGTGAGTACATGATATTTATATCTGGGGTTCTTTCCTGCAGAGTTTAGTTCCAACTCTAATCAAACACATCAGAACAAACTAATCAGTAGCTGGGTTTCCATTCAAATGTAAAGCTAATCTTTTCAAAGTTCGCAAAAAGACAAAAAAACAAACAAATGCGAATTAGGTGTGTTACCATCAAGAACCTAGCAGTAGAACCTATCAGTGGAAACAGATGATTAGTCACGTGGGTTTAATGTTCGCTACATCAGAATTTATTCGGCAAATGCGTTTCCATCTCCCATTATTTGCAATAACTTTATAAGTCAAAAAGCTGAAAATACTAGACAGTTACACGCTGGTGGGTTTGATCAAGGTTTGAGCAAAACTCTGCAGGAATTTGGACCTTAAGGACCAGGGTTGAGAACCCCTGCCTTATAGTGTGCACACTTGCTTTGATCTTCATGATTTGGAAATGCATCCGAGTGGAACAACAGTTGTGCGAGTGTGTATGTGGAAGAACATCCAGTGTTATTCCTGTGCAGATTGGCCAGAGTTGATCCCTGGGACAGACTGGTGCCATCTGACCAGCTGGCGAGAGAACGCCACTGACAGGGCCCATCTTCCCTCCAAATGCAGCTCTTTCCTGCCATTCCCTCCCTTTTATTTTCCCTCATCCCTCCCTGCCGCTCATCACATCGACGCTAATGATGCATGCTGGGTAATTAAAGTTTAAATTAAGTCGAGCATTTGCATGGCATTCTGGCTTGAAGATTGGCATGCTCCTTGAGAAGCCACATCGTGACAAAAAAAGAAAAAAGAAAGCTGGATCTCTCGAAACAAAAGATGAAGACAGATCTAACAGCTGTTGTCCACTTAGCGGAGTGTTTTCAATACTTCCCGAACAACGGCAGCGAGGCAAAAATAAAAGGAGAATGCCTTTGCTTTCCCACAAGCTTGATGTACTTAGGTCGCAGCACAAAATCCTAAGATATGCATCTATTCCAGATCAGCAACCCAATTTATTTAGCTTTGGGAGAACGCTGTGCTTTCTCTGAAAAGGCCAGCATAAATCTCAGCCTGCTTTTACAGTCCTACCCTTATTTGTCACTGCTTTTCTGTTTTATCCCTTACTTGTGTTCTCCAGTCTGCTGAAGCCAATCTCAGATTCTCTCTGTGAGACTCAGAGTTTTAAAAATGCTCTCCAATTCTCAGACACAATAACACAGCATTGCCAACATCAACACAAGCTGATTGTTAAATAAGATGGTCAAGCTCTGCATGTTACAAAATCATCTGGTACTATACACATGGCACTATACGCCAAGGTCATTGCTTTGGTTCTTAAACACGCATAATGACAAAATGTATACTCTGAATGCACAATCATAAAAGTAAAGACAATACAACCAACCCTGTGTTCAGAATAAGATTCACAAAACATGACATTCATTTAATTCAACTGTACTGATTCAAATTCAATAAACTTTTTTGCACTCAGAGATAAGACAGGCTGCTAGTGAACTTAGTATTACAATAGCACTCTGATGTAATTTTGATGAAATCCTTTTTTTTTTTGGAGAGGCAGTGTTTTGAAGGCAATCTGCAAGACATATCAGAATGTTTGGAAGGTTTTTAACTGTCATATCATACTTATGAAAGTCAGAATGTGAATGGCTTGGATTTAATGATTGGTTTATATTTGCGATTCTGCCTCATATTTCTATTCTATTCCTTCTCTTCTAATGGCATGCTCACCTTGTGCAGTTTTTCATGCATAAAGGAGATTAATTTTCAACTCGTATTCATTGCATTTAAAATTTTATGGAGTGCTAGAATCCAGAAAATTGATATGCAAATATTCAAGGTTCCGATTCCCTGATTCGCCAATCTGTTACACTGAAAGAGCCCAATCTCAAGCAAGGAGTTACTTCTAATGAAAGTAAATCAGGGCATGCAGGTAGGCCTACTGACAGACATTCCACTAGTGCGCTGACGAATAATTGAGGTGTTCCATATTCATAACTGCCCCAGAGACACAATTAGATCTCTTACCTCAATGTTTGTGTTTCTACAAACACATTAGCACCTTTTTCCATGGGAGCGACCAAAAAAAAAAAATTTTCAAAAAATCCACAGCTTTACACTCTTGAAGTCTTAAGGACTATGCAGGCACTGAACGCCTCATTGAACCTTATGGAGAACATTAAGAAGAAATGCAACTACTACAAGCACAGTAAATTAAACTGATCATGCAGATAGATTACTAAAAATGTGCTATAAAGGTCAATTAAATATTGATGATAGGAAATAGCTATATTAAGGCTCATGCTGGGAAAATTTGCAGGCTCTATTATTGGTTAGTGCTTCAGCAAAGCATCACTTTTATTATTATTATTCGTCAAACGTATTATTCTTTCACCCAAAACCCAAGGGCATAACTCATTGTGCTACTGTTTGTGCAACGTACATGAATGATAGCTTATTGAGTAGAGGTGATCTATGACTTTTATCAAGGATTGGATGTACGATGTATGCCTGGCTGGCGACAAAACGGCCAGAAAAATTCCCTTAGACATAAATTGAAATAGGGGTCAGGGGGGTTATATGTCCATATCAAAATGTCCTAGAAACTTAGGGGACTCTGACCAGAGAATCACCCTGGCAACTTCATGGACATGCCCCATACAAACCAGTCAGTTTAGACTTTAGCAACCAAATAGCAATATTCCCTAACGAAATCTCGTTTGGGACACCTGCCATATCACAACACCAAAATATTATAAAAACATGGGGATGTGTCATTGATTCATGTCACCTTACAGAGGCACATTAAGAAATTCTAGTTGTAAAAATTATTCTTACAGCAATGAAAACATCCAGATGTAACATCCAGAACACACACCACCTTGCTCAACAGACAATTGCTTTTTTTTTTTAGGTGTCCTACAAGAAGGGTCAAAGTGCATTTTAAACTCATGCTGATGAAAAAATATAAGAAAACAGGAAATAGAAAAAAAGTTATCAACTCTTAATGGAATAACGTTTACTTGATAAGGAAAGATTCATTGCCAACCTGAAACGACACTCTCAGCCTTTCATTGTCAGTCCACACATGATCCAATCTGACTGTAATTTATCACATATCATCTAAAGCACTTGTGCACTAACAAATAACTGAGCTGCTCCATATTCATCACTGCCCCAGAGACACAATTAGATCTCTTATCTCAATGTTTGTGCTCCCAAAACACATTAACAGCTTTTTCCATGGGAGCAATGCAAAAGCTAATGTTTTATGCTCTTGAAGTATTAAGCACTATGCAGTCATTGAACAGAACAGATAAGATCTGTAGAAATGTGCCTTAAAGGTCAATGAAATATTGATGAAGGAAAATAGCTGTAACATCAATTAGCTGAGATAACGTAAATATATGTCTCAGTCTGTATTGTGGTAAGAAATCTTCCTATAGTAATGAAAACATTGATGATCTCGTGCCATAAATGAAGGTTCATCATTAAGAAACGGGGAGAAGAAAGACAAACTTGTAGGCTACTACCTAAGGACAAAATGCGTTGCCAACCTAATGTAAAACACTCTCAGTCTGTCATTGACGCTGTGAATTCTACAAACTGATAGTAATTGATCACATAAAATCAAAGACACTGATCTGACAGACTGCTCCAGGCGTTTCTTTTTATGCGGTGACATTCCAAGTTGTCCGATCTGCCTTACCTTTCCCAGCCAGGATGCCGCACTGCCCGGAGAGCACCAGGAGAAGCATCGCTGTTATCACGCACATCTTCATGATGAGCCCAACAAACACTTCGAACAGAATGCGATGACCTAATTCTTCCTCTGTTAATCTAAAAAAAAACCACCACTCTCGCTTTATCTGTCCTTGAGCGACGGTGAACTGAAGTCTCGCTAGTGAACTCCCAGCAGCGCGAGACGCGGTCCGAGCGCACGAGGGGTAACGCGGTCTGTGTGTCTGCGCGTTGCGCGAGTTAAACCCCAAGGATCAGGCTGCTACGTCACTCCTCGAGCAATTAATCTTGACCTATGATAAGGCATTTATTCAAGCCCTGTTTGAATACTATGCTGGTGAATTTGATATGTTGATGCTTTAAATGTGATATTTGAAACTGATTTACATTTGTGTTTATTGGTCGTTTTAAAATGAGATTTCAATATTTTATTTGATCAGACTAAGGCAGTACAGTGTAAACTCACAGCATGATTTTATCAAAACATCCTTTCTCATTTATTATTGATATGATCATTATCTTAATCCAATGACAAGACTTCTCCCAAGGTGGGCAGCTGTTGTCCTGTGCCTCCCAGGCACATTAATAATTACTAACAATAACAAAAACAACAGTGCTGGGAATTTTTCTTTATGGTTTATATAATCATGTTTGCATTTCATTGGCTATGGTAAAAAGTATCTAAAACATTGCTGTAAATCATCATACAATATGAAACACTTTCAGTATACAACAACAGCGAACACACACACATGAGTGTGTATAAGTGTTTTATAAGTTCTTGAGATCCAATTTATTTTATGCCATTTTATTAAACAATTGATTTGGTTAAGTGTGAGTTACCTAGTCAAATATAATGCATGTAACAGGGCATTTTACCGTAAAATACTGTAGTAAAAGTAATTGCATACAGCTTATGATGAAAATCCATAATATAATATAATGCAATACTGTGTGTGTGTGTGTGTGTGTGTGTGTGTGTGTGTGTGTGTGTGTGTGTGTGTGTGTGTGTGTGTGTGTGTGTGTGTGTGTGTGTGTGTGTGTGTGTGTGTGTGTGTGTGTGTGTGTGTGTGTGTAACCCTGATGGTGAATAGTCTTTGTGTGGGTAACCGTGCTCTGTCTATAAACTGTATGTTTATTAGCCAAGGCCAATTTTGATGGACATATTTTTTTTTCATGTAGCCTTGCATTTTACCACTTGTATTTGGTGTTAATCAATATATTTAACACCATAGTGTACATCAAATGCAGGAAATCAAAGAATTTAATAGAATTTCTTGTGATTATGTAACATTTTGAAAAGTCACACTGATTTGAAATGCAGTTTTCTGAGCTGCAGTAGGCTAACCCATTTCTCTACAACCATTTTCAATCCATATTAATTTCCTTTTTTTCATGGTTGTCCTTGGAAATTACCTTTCCAGGTCCTCCCATGCATTAACCATATGTGTACTAAATCATGACCTCTTTCCTAAAAACTACCACTTTACATGCAGAGTGTATTCTCAAGATTTCTGTATTCTCATTTCTGATGGCGACTCATGGCCTACCTAAGTTTTCCCCTCAGGTGAAGTGAGGTTTGTCAGCTGCTGTGAAAAAGAGCAAGTGTACTGTGGACTTCCCATGGGCCCAGGTTGACTGGAAAAGCTTTTAATGAGTGTTCAGCTATGAACTGAAGGTCTTCACATTTCCACCTATACTCTCTTGAGAGCGCTACCTTGGTTCAATGAAAGATATCAAAAAACAGTAAATAACACCTTCCCGTAGGCAAAATATTTACAAAGTATTCATCATAGTTTATAAAGTAAAATCATTAAAAATTCTACACAAATCGTGATAGAAAATAATGTGACTTTATACTGGGATATAAAAAATGCAGAACACTTAATTATGAATAGATGAAGATCTGTGTGATCTGGATGGAATCCTTTAGTAGGAGGTACTATAAATGCTTGCAAAAGTCAGTAAAAAAAAAAAGGTGTCATCACAATTGAGAAAGAAAACTTTCAGAAATCCATTTAACATTCTAACCCACAACTCATTCTTTCGCTCATTTCATTCCCTATATTTTCTTAGTTAAATGTCAATTTCGCCAAAGCCTGCGGGAATTTCTGATAATCATTTTAGTTGCTTGAAAAAAAATGAGCTGGTTTAAAATGCCATATTATTTCCCCAGTCTTCCTGAAACCTAATTTACCTGGCACAGCTGATAGATTGGAAAAACCATTTGCGCTCATTCATTCCAATCGTTTGGCTTGTTGCATTTCAGGGGATGCATTCTGTTGAGTAAATTTGCTCTCGGTGAAAGCTTCTTCACTCTTTTATCAACGCATCTGCAAGTCTAAACATCCCGCACAGAGCAGACATGAGAGGAAAGAGCTGAGTTCTCTATACGGGAGGAATCCCTGAAGCAGGTTAGTTGCCAGTGTATTTATGGATTATGTACACAGACGCAGTTTGGCTCAAGTTTTGCAGCGATATCCTCGGTTTCGGATTGCGATCTTTAATTACTCCACCAGCAGGATCTTAATACATCAACAGAAGCAACACCACTGTATCGGTCCGGTCACTTGTTCACCGTTCAAAGCTTTAGAGCGAGAAGTTCTGCACCAATGGTAAGCCATGGCGATTATGCCATTAATGACTTATGACCTTACAAAATTGGAGACAATAGACCTTATTCAGAGCAGCGTCATGACATGTACTATGAAAGCGAGGCCATGAGGGATAAACTTACCGTAGGCCTGTTTTCAATGGTATCGGCTTTAAAAGCAAAGCTCCTACATCACTTTATAAATTTCCACCGCTCATATTATCTGGGGGGGTTTGTCTACTGAATTTTTTCTTCAGCAGAACAATCCAAAAACACATTAAATAACAGTACAGCCCACTGAAGAGATGTATGTCTATACCTCACAGCATTGCTTTCATTCCCGTTAAAAATCAAAGATGCCGTTGCCGTGAATAAGGTCCATGGGCTAAATGTGGAAATAAGTACTCGACTTCACTGAAAATACATGTTTTTTAAATTCTGAATCACTCATAGTATATGCCTATATGTTCAGACTACCAATAATCCATACAACGCGAAAGAGTTTTACACTTTATAAATATATGATGTTGATCGTTATGTAGGCCTACATAATATACACAGCAATAAACAAAAAGTTAATATTGAGTAACTTATAGAAGACACCGTATTGCCAGTTATTTTGTCCCTTCTTGCGACGTCAATGTAAACTGATCCAAACAAAGCCACAGCAGAAGCAACGCCCAGGGATGTTTCTATTCTGAATGCGCGAATGAATGAACAAATCTTTTGGAAAATATGTTTGTTTGTTTTTTTCAAAACAAGTTCAGTGTTTTTGAATGAATCGGTTGTCTGAATAAGTCAACGATTCACTCATAAAGACAATCGCTTGCTGGCATCTTTTGGCGTTACTATGTAACCTGCAGAGTCACTAAATTCGAGAACACCATCTGTTATTTTAGTACTATTATATAGCCTACTATTAAGCTATTTAATGATATATTAAATCAGCTTTTATTTTTACATTTACAGTTTACATTTTAATTTAATTTTAAGTTTTAGTATTTTTGTTGTGCTTTTGTCATTTCTTAGTTTTTGTTTTTTAAAATATTTCTATACAAATTAAATTTTATATCCGTTTTAGTTTTAGTCATTTTAGTTGGCTAATTCAGCTTAAAACCATTTATTTCTAATATTTATATTTATTTTACTTTATTTCAATTTCAAGTTTTAATAGTTTTAATAGTTTTCGTTTTAGTTAATAACAACACTTGTCTGGAATGCACAAACACAGACAAGCAAAATTATACACTGAAAGTTCCAAGTGCGGTCAGACGCCGCTAGCGCTAGACTAATCAGATGCAAAGACAGGAACTAGTTGTTGCATAACATTCTCAATATATGTACATACATTTATATCAACATTCCAAGTCACTTGACAAAGGTTAAATAGGCCTACCTGTTTTTATTATTGATATTCAATCTTTGTGTCTTATTCCCACATCTCTCACCAGTCTCATAATATAGCTGTAATATGTCTTAGCTGTGTCTTTTGCTGAAGCTCTCTAAATAATTAATTCCAATTCTATTTAAAATCTTATGAGAGCATTTGTTCAAATGAAGTCTGAACTCCTCTCTTGCAGGAATCACTTAGGTTCCACAGTGGAGGTGATGCATCATCCACATATATTACATTTTTTATTTGCTTTATGTGTTTTTCACTGTCTCAGTTAGACTATGAATCCATCATTTGCTCGTGGAGTCAATCTTTTCAGAACCTTGGAGAGTTCTCAGCATCTGTGGCAGTTCTACCTACCTCCCAAGAGGGGTCACCCTAGAGTCATCTGCGCTTAATTACTGCCTACTGTGCCTAGAAACTACTTGAGGTCGCTCAAGTAGAAAAATACAAGAAAAAAAAAATACATTCTCATGGCAGCCCTATAGGTGACTGATTTGTGCTCTCAATCTGTAGGCATACATGATGCAAAAATGCAGACTCAAAGAGAACAGATGACATTGTGAAGGCCAAACATGTAGTCGGTTTATAAGCCCATTACATCTGCATGATGCAGCAATACAAAGAATATGACTCCATTCGTGTGGCACAACATTAGTCACATTAGCTAGAGCAGCTCAAAGTATGGATCTTTACAGCCCATTTCCCCTTTAGTAGCTATAATTAGGGTAGTTTTGTGCAATGTCCCTTTTTGAAGGGCAACAGAAAGTCCCCTTGAAGGGTGATTAGAGAAGCTTTTTTTCTCTCTCCCGCAGGTTAGATATTTATGTTAAAAAGGTAATACATAATGCATGAAAGGCTAAGAATGGAAAAAGTGAAGGTGGATGTAAATCTATATCCTTACACTATGTATGGAGTAACTGTTTCAATAGAGTCGTTATCAATGTCTTTTGCGCCCCATTAGAGTCTGTAATGTACAGAATCTCAGTTCCACATGAGTATAATTCACTTCATATTAGGTCTTTAAATAGATAATAGAGTGTTTTAAGATCGCCTTGCATTCAGAATTGTGCCCATTGAGAACTTTAATCATCCACAAGACTTGCTCCATAAGATTAAGAACCGACCGTTCATATCATTTGACTTTGAACGAGTCCTTGTCATTAAAGATACAGTTAGAGCGAAGGAGGTCGGACATTATGATTAAATACCGTGTGAAATCAATAGTATCTTTCTTATTGAATGTACTGGCCTCTTCTGTTTTCGCCACTAGCGGCCTCTGTCGCCCTGTAGATAGGAACTGTGTTTTTCTATCTCAATGTTCTGGGGGACATTAATAGTGTAACATACGGCTAACGATATAGCATGTAGCATTTGCATAAACTTGGTGGAGATCTTTGGATGAGGTACACATTTTTACCTTAAACATTTTGTTTGATTGCATATTTGTCAGATAACGGCAGCTGTCTCATAAATTAAATAAATAGGTTTCAAATCCGGTTTAAAAATGCACTTACCTTAATCCAAAATTAAACAGCCAGAAAATAACTGAGTTTATTGTAACGTTAACTTACTGGAAGCTCTCAAGTTTAACCACCTCATTTCAACTGTAACGTTAGTGAGTTTGCTGCTCTCCAAACTGTAACTGTACTTGCCTAATTCTTCCTTATGTTTTGGATATGGTAACGTTAGTATCCTAGAAGTATTACAAATTCCATGGTACATGAATATAGTAAGTAATCATTCAGTACCAAAGTATGTATACCCATAACCTGATATCTGATATCAGTGCGCTATGATTGTGCCATGGATACCAACTGCTATAGTTTTCCCTTGTATCTTTATAATCACATGACCAGCTTTTATAGATTTCTTTTATGCTTGTGTTTTTAAGTCACATTACTTTACTTGTGTTCTTGTTTGGTTATTCTGACCTTATCACATTATGTCATGTGCTATTTTTCCTACACATACTTGTCACTGCAGGCTTTTCTATTGTCCGGAATTTACACTATGTATTCTGCATTCATCCGTCCAAATATTTACCTATTTTAATAAATATAAGGTATGTTTACAGAGTATGGTTTAGACAGTGTAGTTTTGTCAACAAAGTGTGCCTTGTCCAGTGTGTAATTTGAACTTGTTGCTCTGTATACTTTGGCAAAAAGAATTGAATGCTGATTCCAATGCTTACAAAACAGTCAATTTATCACACTATCTAGCCTATAGGTGTGTTTTACATTTAGCTAAAGCCTTTCAGTGATCAATGAGGGATTCCTCAGAAATGTGGTTGACAGCATCATTAACATACATTACATAAACATCACAATGATTAGCCTAATAAGACACTTCATATTTAAACATAAAGTCATAATTTTGTTATAATATAATACTGTTTTGCTATTTGCAATAGTTACTATTTTTTATATTTTGATTTATATTGATTTTTTTTTTCAATGAAATGTAGCCTATTAAATCCAGTCAGGTTGACCTGAAAACACCATCATAATTATTATTTTATAATAATTGTATAGGAACTAAAACAATTAAAAAACAAAAACAATGTCCCAGTTTTTCAGGGACAATAATCCACAGGCTAATTCATTGCAGAGAGAGTAAATCCAGTTCAGACATACTACTGTAACTTATTTGGTATTACATATTGCGCTGTATGTTTATCCCTCATTAATCCTGCTTGGTTATAGAGTGAACATTATAGATTGTCTTGAATATGCATATATTTCATAGCAAACCATTTAGTTCTGTGCTCATATTGCAAATATTTGCTGCTTTGTGATTAAGGTTTTTCTTTATTGTAGTGTTATCCAGAATACTATGGTGTGAGACACTAAAAATGGCTGGACGTATTCCTCTGGTGTTGCTGGCCTGTGGCTCCTTCAACCCCATTACCCACCAGCACATGCGTCTGTTTGAGCTGGCCAGAGACCACATGCACCAGACAGGTTGGTGCCAACTGTTCATTTACTTAAAATTGGCAATCATCTGTTAACAGGCCAAAACTGGCCTCCTTTTCACTGTCCCTCTGAGCTTGTTTCATTGAAGTGATTTCTGTTGTTATAACTGCATTTTAATTTGTTTTTTGTTTAATTCTAGTCTGAAGTATGTCTAAATCAGAGTTATTTTAGTTTTTATTTTATTATAGTTTTATTAATATTTTGTATTACCTTTTATTTTTATTTTTCCTGTTAATTTTAGTTTACTTTTTAGTTAATTGGTTATGTGCTTTTGTGTTTTACGGAATAAAACATTTCAAAAGGTAATTGTGATCTCACAATACTGTTGACTATTTTTCTGGCTATTCTGAGGGAAAAAGTCTGAATTGCGAGAGAAATAGTAAAACTTAAGCCCTATTCGCACTGGATTAGTATTGTCTGGGGACCTCGTGTGATTTAGAAATTACCCCCTCACATCTGAATTTCGTGTGGCGCATTCGCACGGGATAAGCGAAGCCTGTGATTTTACTCGAATTTATTGACTTATCTCCCGGATATGATGTCAGTGGGCTATTGCTTGGAAATGTCTTGTCGTTATAGGTCTAGCTGTATGATTTATCATAAACAGAATAATGTTCCTTACCGCATGCTGCTATACATGTCATTCATCTCCATCTAATCATTCTTTTTGTTTTCGCCCTTCTGATGATTTTCAGCCTTATCTGTCTGCAAATTATTTAGTTGTGGTGTAGATATATCGATATGACCCAGCACCCAAATTACTATCAAAACACTCCAACGCAGCCTCCATTCTTCGCGAAAAATGGATAAAAAGGCGCACAGGAAACAAAAACCTTGAAAAAATTATATAAGACCCCACCAAATCACAGAGATGCCGATTCGCACGGGACTAATATTATCGGCGAAATATGGTAGGTCATTTGCGGGGGAATTTTTACTTTACAAAATACAGACATGGCCGATTCGCACGGGATAAAGATCACAGCCAACCTACGCAATTATTACAAATGACTAGAGGTCACGGGGTAATACTAATCCAGTGCGAATAGGGCTTTATATAAACTCGAAATTTCGAGTTAAAGGTGCTATATGTAGCTTTTCTTCTAAAATGAATCCTTTTTTAATGCCTGTATGTGAAGGGGTTGTAATCACACATTACAATGATCCGCTTGTCGGGTTTTGCTATTACCTCTGAAGGCCAGTATTCCGATTTCTATGTGAAGGCTCCGGGTCGGATTTACCGCGAAATCCATCGGATGTGACGTACATCCTCCCGAGCCTCTCTCCTTTTTATATACAGTCTATGCGACGGCATTGCAGCTAACTACATGGAGTCTGATAACACCAAAAAACGACCTGCCTCCAGCACAACACAGACTTCAACACAAACTCCACATAAATATAAAAAACAAAAAAAAGTTTTATCTGCTGAAGCTCGTCAGGCCAAACGTGAATCAGATCAACTTCGGACGAAAACACGGATCAACATCGGCAGAGCGTTTGAATTATGGAGAGACCTCCGCTGTATATAGGTATAAAAACAGACCCGGAGTTGGCTTTCATCCCTATTGTGATGCTTTCTCCGGTGTGTTGAAAGTCTCAGTGTGGCCGGTACCATGAGTGCTCGCTCTTGAGTTCGAGCACGCGCACGAGCGCTCTTGTAAAAATTGGTTGCAATCTGAAACATCACCGCTAGAGGCCGCTAAAAACTACACATAGCCCCTTTAAGAAATCAGAATTGCGAGTGACATAAACTCATAATTGCAAGAAAGTGTCAGAATTGTGAGCTGACATTTTTTTTCTCAGAATTTGACTTTTTAACTTGCAATTTCGAGTTTATATCTCACAATCCTGACATTTTCTCACAATTGTGAGTTTATAAAGTCAAAAAATATAAAAAAAAAAAAGAAAAAGAAAGTATAAAGGATATAAACTTGCAATTGCGAACCATACCAGAAAAAAAAAACATTGCGAAAAAAGTCAGAATCACGAGTTTAAGTCTTGGAATTCGGAATTTATTTTTTCTTTCTTTTATTAGTTTTTATATATTTTTTTAAATATTGCTATTTATGTTTCATAAATTTCTCATTTAATTAAAATTTTTCAACTAATATTTTCATTTATTTCAGCTTCATTTCAATTCAGTTTTAGTTTCAATTAACGATAATATCCTTTGTATAAGGCTGTAAGGAATGAGCGACAAATGCAAAGTGTATATGTTTAATGCACTTAGCAGTGCTTTTGCGTTAGATGCATCAGCTGACCTGTGAAAATGTACTTGCATAAGCTAATACCCAAAGTTTACAAGCAAAAAAGGCTTTGTAGCAGCTGTAACACTGTGTCTGTAATGCAAGAAAGAATTTCAAGTTGTGTTGATTAGAATTGGAACAATGTGTTGTTGCACCGCTAGCTTACAGTACAGACATGGAATAACTGCTCCTCTCAACAGCCTCGACATGGTGCTGCACACTAACATTTTTGCTTGTGTTTATTTACTGTACGCAGTGTACTCCAAAAACTACTTGCAGAGTTGTTTGACATGTAGCCAAATAGCTTGCACTGCATATTATATTACCTCAAGAGAGTCTTGAGACTTGTTTGTGGTTTATTGCCATTTTTATTAAAAAACATTTTTTTTAATTAATTGTATTGATAAATTCTGTTTTATAATGTCTTGCACGTGCTGCTAAATGAGAAAATGCAAAAACAATTGTTGTCTGATGTGAATTCATCTTGACTATGCAAAATGAAGGCATTTAAACATTTAGCATTCAGAAACTCATTAGAGTCTGCCTGTGTATGCAAAGCTTGTGTTAATTTGTGTGCAGTGACTTAGAAACTTTTGTACGGCTGTTGCACTTAGAAAAGGAATCAACGTCTATTTAATAAGCCACTTATTTACATTTTAAGGCAGATGCATTAAAGGTGCGGTAAGTCATTTTTGAGAAACACTATTGATATTTGAAATCAACCCAAACAAACACACTTTTCCCTTCATTGCTCCGCCCACAAAAATGCACAAACACACAATGCAAAATTGGATGTCTCTTTACCATAGCTGAAGAGAATCAAAATAATGCTTCGCGAAAAATTAAGCGACGATGACGAGCGAACGACAAGGAAAAAATGAACATACAGTACATGAGTATATACAAGCAAGAGTTTGTTGTTAGTCGCAGGCAGCACACCAGTGCCAGACAAACAATCACACTCAAAACTGTCCTGTTACTATAGCTAATATCACAACAACTGCATATCTCGGTTCTGTGAAACATAGCAAAACCAATGTCACTCATGTATGGAGAACTCAACCTCTGCGTCTGTTTTCAGCCCTTCCCGCTTAGGTCTTTCCAGAGCTAGAAAGCTTTTCTAATGTTAATGCAGGTCCTAAAGCTCTTGCCTGATCACAACCCTTCTTTTCCCATTGATATTCCTCTGACCTTTTCTCTTTTGTAATGTCTCTCAGCCATCTCTCATTCTATAGTCTTTCTTCAAATCTCCCTCTTGCTTACTCTCACGTCTCCCCCATCATGCGTGTTTAAATCCTCTACTGCTGATTGGCTACAAGTGTGTTGTGTTGCTCGGTCCGATCCACTTTCAACAGCGTTTCTCAGAAATCACTCACAGCACCTTTAATCCAAAAGTCTCTGATGCATTGCATTCATGATATACATTTGATCATTTCATGCATTCCCTAGGAATCGAACCCATATTGTTGGGATTGTTATACTGTTTGAGCTACAGGAACTGTGGTACGCTTTAAATGTGACATCTGATAATGATGTATTTGACTCAATTTGGGTCAGATATGTTGCCTTTTTCTATCTCGCAGGTCTGTATCGTGTGGTGGGTGGCATTGTGTCTCCTGTTGGTGATGGTTATGGTAAACAGGGCCTTGTTGCTTCGAAACACCGACTTGCTATGGCAAGACTGGCCCTGCAGAGCTCTGAGTGGGTTTCCGTAGATGACTGGGAGAGCCGGCAGGCGGATTGGACAGAGACTGTGGTGACCATGAGGTGAATATATATATATATATATATATATATATATATATATATATATATATATATATATATATATATATATATATATATATTTAGCGAAGAACGAAGTATACTGCATTGGCTTCTTACCGTGACTAATGTGAATCATTTATCCAGTCAAAAATTTGACAATACGAGAAACTTTTTCGAGTCTTTTAACACAACTGGAACACTTAATGTAAAGGAAACATTAACTGGTTTTGACAGATGGGCTGCTAAATGCTGATTATACCTCCATTATCCCAGAAAATGCTCAGAGGTTTATAGCTAGAATCATCTTTGATGTTAGAAAAGTTGCCTTTTTTCTTTACTTCACATTTTAAATATACTGGTGTTATTAATATCAAATAATATGAAGTTTATGATATGCCAAACATTTACATGATGTTGACGTTAATGAACTGATGGTGCACATTAGGACTTAAAGAGTCTTATATCTCACATATGAATTCCCAGAAGTCTAATTTATACAGTGCAATATATACAAGAATATAAAAGAATAAGACTGAAAAGCAGCTATAGAATATAGATATTCAATCTTTACTGTAGAAATCTTACATGTTGCCGTTATATCTTCATATGTTACTTTTATATGTGAATTCACCTTGCATTACCCTCTATGAAGGACTTTACAAACTCACTGTCATCCTCGAAACATCTGAGCTGAGCTAAAGCCAAAACTTTATAGGAGCCGAATCCTTAAATTCCCTGTGTATGAGATATCAAATAGCTAGGCACTGACGTAACTCATTCCAGCCCGGCTGTCCATCATAACAGCCACCGTTTCCATTCTCCTCGGATTCTGCCACAGAAAATATGAGACACCCTGTCATCTTTTAGTATTTGGCTTTTAATGGTTTTCATTTTGTACCCATGCCAAATTCTTGTCCCCTCTTTTTACCTTGATGGGCCATTCCTCCTGTTGAATCCCTCAGATAGTAACAAGAGACTTTTTAAGGACCCCTCTGGGTACTCAAATTTTTTATGGCAATTGTTAGCTGTGCCCTTAGGTGGCTAATTAATACTCAGATGCCAGGAAGGAGGATGGCTGCTCTTGCGCCAGGGGCCCATGCCAGGACTTTATCTTTCTAGGTTCGTAATTTACTTCCTGGCAGAACTGGATGAAATACACAATTGCTTATATGCCCTTGCAGTTGACCTATGTGTTGAATTACTTGGTTGAGTTTTCGCTATTTTAAAGGACATAGTGCCATACAGGCTCTGTTCTAAAACCCAGTGAGCATTTTAAGGTACACTCCTTATGAAAAGGCTGTTGCAAAAAGTAGACGTCAACATTGCTTGTATCCTTCACATAGAAAATGCATGACAATGATCTATTTGTAGGAGAAAAGGAGAAAAATCCATCTACATGTCTTCATCTAACCATTTTCCATTCAAACGTTTGAAAGATCAGAAAGATTTTTATTTATTTAAAAAAATATTAATTATTCAGCAAGATTGCATTAAATTGATCAAAAGTGACAGTAAAAATAATAGTCAAATAAAACAGTAAAATAAAAGGTTTTCTTTTAAATTTTCTATTCATCAAATAATCCTGAAAAAATATTAAGCAGCAGCTGTTTTCAACATTGATAATAATAATACGCCCCAAATCAGCTTATTAGAATGATTTCTGAAGGATCATGTGACACTAAAGACTGGAGTAATGATACTGATAATTCATCTTTGCCATCTATCAGTCCGTCCGTCCATCCATTCATTCATTCATTCATCTACCCTATAAACACTCAAATTACTTTTAATTACAAATTAGTGCAGAAATGCAACCTTTTTTCTTTTCTTTTTTGGCTACCGCAATTCAATTCTGAATGACGAACAACCCTGGTTGGTACACTATAAAAGCTCTTATACCCTAAAGTCCACTATTCACTTTATACATTAAACACTCACATGCATGTGGCCGATATATAGATTTAACAACTGTTGTTAGCTCAATAATTATCTCCTTGTAATGGTTCCACGTTCCTTCACAACACCAAAGCTGATTAAAGCCTCTTGTGAGAGATTGGAGAAGTTAAGATGCAAATCTATAGGCTCATGTAATTCAGTGAGAATGTAAAGCTCCTCCCATGTTCATAAGCCTATTACCTAAACAGTATGGCCATTCATGCTCTCTGTTGCTTATCTGCTGTTTGTTTCTAAACACAGGTACCACTATGGCCACATAGCTGCTCAGTACCACCACAGCAAGGACCCGCCCATAAATGAGCGACCAGTCTCTGGTAAGCCCCGCCCACCTCTCAATATGTCTTTGTAAATTGCCACAGAAACCTCTCAACACAATTCGGTTTCTTCTAAGCCTCCTCTCTTGCCTAACAGAGCATTTTCTGTCTTTGCTAATCACTTTAGATAAGTCCGGTGCATTTAAAACAGGCTATTGTCTTCTTTCTGGCCAGCACAAGCGCTGTTAGCCTAATTCTTTTCAAAAGTGCTTTTATTTGGGGGTGTTGTAGAGGTGCATGCTAATGAAGTCTAATACCCTCCACGGGATGACTGGGCTTAAGACAAGCGTGCTCAGACTATTAATGAGCTGACATTAATAGCCAGGACAACTTTAAAACAAGACAAGTGCCAAGAATGATAGAACACAAGCACACGAAAACCCTGTTATCTTAAAAACCTTTCACAGGATCCCTTGATTCTTTGCAAACCCTTTGTTCTGATACCATTTATTTCATCTATTTTCTTTTGCTTGACAGTAGACTGAAGATAACATAAAGGAACTCCTCCTCATCCTTCTATTACAATGATAAATAAACACATGAGTTGGAATTAACCTAAAAGACGTTGAAAATCATTGACTTTTTCAGAAAGAGATCCGTTTCATTTTATATTTCATGTTGAATTATCACAGGGATTATTTTTTATTAAAATTGCCTTCATGCAATTTTAACGCTTGCTGAATTAAGCCATTTCTGATTTTCTGGAAATTGTAGTGATTGTATTAAAATGTGCACAATGCTTTTAATAACTGTGTTTTTCATGAATGTATGCATTATTAGAATAAGTATGAAAATTTCCCCAGCCCCTTGCAGTGCACATACGTTTCTTTAGGTCTATGTTTAGTCACGTGGAGTAGAAATAAAGAGCTTTAGTGAGCCTGCGAGGTTCATTTCCTGCCCCCTGCCATTCATGTCTGATTAAACAAAAGCCATTTCTCTGACACATGATATAGAGAAAGAATTAGAGTTAAAAGCATACTATTGATTCTTTCATATGCTGTAAATATCACTGCTGAGGTCTAGCCCTTGGATTGCTGGCCATGAAATGATTTCTAATGAAGCATTGAGAAAAGAACAAGTGAGATCTCTGCCGGTTTCATGCAAGGGGTCCAGGAGTGTCAAATATATAATTGTGTGCATGAGATGCTTTGAGCCACCATAACATTTTGAAAGACTGGGAAATTCACTAAGCATTGTTTTTTGATTGTATTAGCAAATGTTACATTAAAGGAAAGTAATTTACAGTATTCCAGAGTTTTAGGTTAGGGAGGATGCAGTAAGTTATGATAATTTGACATGCTTTGTTGGGACTGTATAGTATCGCTCTATCACTGCAGATGCTATTATTATACTTATACTATTACTTAATAATTATATGCTAATACTACTACTAATTGTCTCACCATTGACACTGCATTAAGGTGAGTATTGACACTATTGTCTACTATTGTAGACACTATTGACACTATTGTACAGTAGAGCTGCTTTAAAGCTGAAATTGAAGTCGTTTCAAAGTTGATGAATTTTTGCAACATTAACATTTGTTATTTTTCTGTTTATTACTGTGAAGCTGCAATGAAACAATCTCCATTGTATAAAGCGCAGTGTAAATAAATTTGGCTTGACTATTCTAGTATTTATTAATATTTTGAATTACCTTTTATTTTTATATTTTCAGTTTTCTTTTTTAGTAAGGTTGTATATGCGTTTGTCATTTTTATTAGTTTTTGTCTTTTTTTAAATAATATTAATAATAAGAATTGAATGCCTTTATTGTTTAGTATATATATAGATCATATTAATATATAATATTTCTGTATAGTTTTAATACATTTTTAATTTTACGTTTTTCAACTAATATTTATTTAAAACATTTTCGGCTTTATTTCAATTATCAAAGATTATTTTTAATAGTTTTAGTTTTAGTTAAAAAAAAGTACAAGTCTTGAAAGACACAAGGGTGAATAAATTATGACATTGAAATTGAAATTTGAAAGATGTGAATGAGCAATCACATTTATATTGTTCAGAAACACTTGATTCCTTTTATTACAGACTCATTAAAAAAAGGTGCTGCGAGCAATTTTGTATGGATTGGCACTCCGAAAATATCTCTTAGACATCACTGATTTAGGTCTTCTGAATTATCGTGTCAGTCTCTGTGACAGCCTTAGGCTCTGCACACTGCCATCGTTCACGTTAAGCACCATATTCAGCTTCATAAGCAGTTGTCAGTTTTCTACCGCTCCTTTTGACAACTTTGACAGTATTATGATGAAGTGCTGCTGCTGCCCTTCTGCTCCATTTTTGATAACAGTTGAATGGTTCCAAAACAGTACTTATATCACCTTTTGAATACATTGAAAAGATGAAAATGACAATAATATACGATTTCGATTTCCCCCCCTACAGATGTCCCACAGTTGAAGCTGCTTTGTGGAGCTGATTTCATGGACACGTTTAAGGTGCCTGGTTTGTGGATGGACGATCATGTAGAGGAGGTGGTGGGCCGCTTCGGACTGGTCTGCGTGAGCCGTGGTAGCCTGCAGCCAGACCGGGCTATACATGAGTCTGACTTGTTGTCCAGGCACCGGCAGAGCATTTTCCTGGTTCGGGAGTGGGTACACAATGAGATCAGTGCTACAGAGATCAGACGAGCCCTACGTAGAGGCCACAGTGTTAAATATCTTTTACCAGACTCTGTCATTGATTACATAAGAGAGCACAACCTTTATACCCAAGACAGTGAGATGAAGAACAAAGACGTTAAACTACGACCTCTTGCCATGCAAGCAATACAAGACTGATGTAGGCTCTCGGGAATTCAGAGCCTGAGGTGCTCTAAAGGCCAATTCACTATGAACCGACAAATGACAACCAATGGCAACAGACACTTCCCAGACAGCAACATAGTGTCGGCCCAGATCCGACCCACATCTGTGGATGTGTGACGTGGATTCTACAAGGCCCAGATGGGGCCGACACTATGTTGCTGTCGGGTTTTTTTCCGGATCAGTGCGTTACCTCTCGGCATCTGTTGCCATTGGTCGGTGCTTGTTTTTGCCAATTGAATATGTTTGCCAATTGAATATGTACCTGAAAGCTCTGTCAGTGCAGTGTGAATTGGCCTTTAAGGTGCGGTCACATGTACCGTTGTTCAAAGAATTTTTTTGTGCAAAATCCAGTCAGAATCCACGCAAACTGGAATATTGCGTCTGGGCGAAAGATTTCCGCACACAGATTTCTCATTTAGTTCAAGTTGGTGAGATGAATTTGCAATGTTGACCAACAGAAAACTGACCTCTCTGTGAGCAGTGCTTTATCATCGCTACACTAGAAATGGACGGAGGACACCCCCCCCCCCCCCCCCCCAATTGAAATTTCGTTCAAAAGGTGCGATCACATTAGCTAAATTTCAGTGATATCTGTGTAGAGATGTATGAAGCACAGCTCATACAGAAATCACTTTCAAACCAAGTGTCTTTATGCTGGTCAGCGCAGCAAATTCATATGAGCATCAAAATCTGCGCGGGGTACTTTTTCTCCCTTACACGAAACTCCCGATCACATGGATTCTTTTTAGGATATGTGCGATTCTGATCTGAATTCACCCCACAAAATTTCACCAAGCAACTTTAAATGTGACCACCAGTCACAAAAAAAATAGCAAAATATGTTTCAAAAGATTAAAAATCCCTCTTGCCTGTAAAAGCAGCTTTAGAGGTGTTTCATATTTTGTCTTGTGTAAAGTGAGCATTATCCATGACCATCGTTTCCTTGTGTAATGTGTGGAGAGGGATTTAGAAATTTATCCTCTCTCTGCAGGAGTTAGATTTGCCAGATCACTGCAGAGCTGTAGGTCCATGTTCAGCAGGTCTGAGATTTGTTGACTTTTGCTGAATGTCACGAGGAAGATAAATAACAGAGCCTTTACACTTTGGAGAGCAAACATTGCTTCTTCCATTTCCATTTGCACAGAAAGCGTCATTCATGTTGTCAGGTCCCTAAAGACGTTTCAACAAGCTTTGTCGGTGGGGAGAAAAGAGTTTCTGACTAAATAAAATAGAAGAATGTGGTTTGGGATATTTGAAGTGATGTCTATCTAAATCATTTCTTTTTGTCCTTGTATTACAACAGTGAGTTCAGGCTCAAACCGGCTAGTAGCTTTAAGGGTGTTTTTTTCCTATGTTGAAGCCCTCCTGCTGACAGTCTTTGAGTGTGGAGTTTGTGTTTTAAAGAATGCCTTTGTTCATGCTGTCTCAAAAGAAAAGCTGGAGGAATTAATTCAACAGAAGCAGTCCCTCTCTTCTAAATGGCCCCTGCTTTGCATAGAAGGGTTTCATGCATGTTTGCTAATTCAAAGCATCAGGCAGATGAAAGGAGTGACAATTGAATTCAATCTTTTATCAAGCACAAAACATACTTTTCTTAAATTTGATGAACAAATAAGACGGATGTATATACTCAATCTGTGGAATAAAAAGTTCATCACCTGTAACTATGAAAGATTTCAAAAAGACAGCTGTATTTTATGTGTGAGTGAATCTAAGAGAACAGAAATTGTTATTTTTGTTTATTAAAAAAAAAATCAGTGTTATGAGTACTAAGAGTTTTGTTTTTTGTTTTTAGTATCAGTAGCATGTTGCCACATTATATGGGGTACATTGTCACAATGGAACAGATGATAATCATTTCAGTTACATTTTAAAAATTATGAAACCGAACAATTAAGCTGCAAACATGTAACGTACAAAAAGCATTGTTTGGGCCAACAAAACATAGTTAATGCGTATTGATTATTCATATTAATTAACAAATAATCTAGATTATCACTGTCACTCAGGACATAGCTACAGAGATACAGTCCCTGTGACAACTAGCCCCGGTCGGTCTCTGTTCCAGTTCACTGCACTTCACTAGAGCTCTTGATCACCGAGTTTGTGTGACGTAATTACATAACGTGGTATCGTATCCAAGTTTTCGTGATTTCCAAACTCTAGGGGCGGAGAGACTGTTTCCATAACAGTATCCAACAGAAGAAAGTTTAATTCACAAATTTTCGTATTATGATGACCGTTTTAAATAAGGGGTTCTTTCAGATGAAAAGCATTTGGTCGCAGGGGAGAAGCAATGTTGGATCTTCTTTGAACAAACCCATCAGTAGAGTTTATCAGAAATGGTTGCTGATTATAACGGCTACTGGAGAATGATCTCCAACGAGAACTTTGAAGAGTACCTGAAAGCTCTGGGTGAGTTTTACAGCATGCATAAGATCCTTAACCTTCTGCTAGCCTATTCCTTGTTTGGAGTAACGTTTGTTTTTAACACAATAGCGTAACATTTTTACTTGAATATAGGCCTACTATATAGGCTATTTTGTTAAAATAATATGTATTATTTAATATTTTGTATTTTAAAGGGATTTCATGGACTAGACAATATTCAGTTCTAGATTATGCACCATTTATTCCTATGTAAAATTATATAAATATTAATACAGTAACTTAAACATACTAAAGGTATTTTAAATCCAATGAATGGAAGGCAGATTGACACCATCTGTTGGAAGAAATGTGTAATCATATGTAATATCGTGGCATAACCAGTAGATGCCAGTATAGCACTATATATTAAGAGGTGTTTAATTCCTAGTTGCTTATAATAGTATTTTCAGACATAATTCCTTACTAGGTTTTGCATTTGGATAAAAATATACATTATCAAATACTGCTTCATCGTTGCTGATTTGTAGATTACACCCTAAAAATAGCTTTGGTTTTTCGTATTTTTCTTGTTTCCCATTCATTTCTAATGGCAGTGATTTTTGACTGAGAAGATTGTGACCATGTTTACGCCCGTTTCACACATACTCCGTTTGCAGTGCCAGTGCGTATGCGGTGTGTATTTTTTTACGTACCCGTGTTAACAGGTTAGAGCTTTCACACTGCACGCCGATGCGGTCCAGCGATCCGTTCCAGGATTTTTTACAGTCTATGATAGGCCTACAGCAGTGCAGCGATCGTTTCCGCACCGAGTCTATTTCTGCTGTGCTGCACCGCATTGAATTAAAGTGGCAGTGCATTGCTCACATTAAAATAGACATAGATTGACAAGAAACTGTAATAATTTCATCATATACGCATAATTACAGTTAATGTGTTCTACAGTTACTAAATTACAGGGTCAAGAAAAACAAAAAAGTATGATTATAGTCTCAAAAGTTGCAAAATGCCATCATATATGATTTTTTCCCCTCAAAAAATACATGATTTTTAAATAAATAAATAAATTTAAACAAAAGCAGCATATGTGAAATCTCAGCGCGTGCTGCTCCTGTACCATACGCACCGCAACACGCACCGCATACCACTGCACACGGAGTATGTGTGAAACGGGCGTTAGCCTTTTATAGTCATTCATATAGCACAAAAGTCAACAAGTTTAGTAGCATTCTAATAAAGAAAAACATAACTTTTTGGTCTACAATGACAGAAGACCTCCAGAGTGTTAGATAAACAAAATCAAATATGTGGAAATTAGTTTAGCAAGATGCCATGTACTTTGTGATGTTAACTATTTTCTCAGGTTGTTGGTTAGTTTTTTTTTTACAAAAAAACTTATATTTGACCCAGTATTTATGTGTTTGCATAAATATAAACGAATATAAAGGTTTACATTTAAATAGTTTTCAAGTGAGATTCTTTATGTAGCCTACTGTTTATCATTGTAAATTGTTGTAAGAGAAACAAAATGGCAGTTTTCTACTTTTTTTGTCTTTTTTTTTTCATTTTTACTAGATGCTTACACTAAGAAAAAGGTAGTGAAAAGTACCACTTGGACATGT
The DNA here is from genome assembly GCA_026230005.1 of Gila orcuttii. Lineage (NCBI taxonomy): Eukaryota > Metazoa > Chordata > Actinopteri > Cypriniformes > Leuciscidae > Gila > Gila orcuttii. Next base: position 14,445,941 of record JAPDVR010000008.1, read on the forward strand.
ACCTTTGTATTCCTCAGATTACCATGTAAATAACATTGTGCATGTACATGTCTCTGATAATCATTCAGTACCATGGTGTTGAAGTACCAAGTTATTTCCATCTGTAACCATCACTGTACTATGGTAATCCTGGGGTAACTTTTTATAAGGGTATCCTGGGAAATTCACATTTTCACATGGGGTATCATATTCTTTTCCAGATGTAAATGTAGCTATTCGAAAGATTGCCACCCTGCTGAAGCCTGATAAAGACATCAGTCAGGATGGAGATCACTTCATCATAAAGACCCTCAGCACCTTCAAGAACTACAACATGGACTTTGTGGTTGGTCAGGAGTTTGAGGAGGATCTGAGTGGCGTGGACGACAGGAAATGTATGGTGAGAAAACTTTCAAGGCAAACACTTGGCGGCTTTAGATCTTAAAAGCATACTTTATATTTTTCTTTAATTGTGAAGCACTACTCAAAAGAACTTTAATGCTATTATCTAAACTTTGCCATTTGACTTGAGATGAACTTGCAACATTACACATTTGATTCTTCATCAATGCTTCTTCTTTGTATAGACACTAGATGTTGAAAGTAAGTTTCTCAAAAAAATTCTCAGAATCTTTGAGATTTGTCTTACCTTTAAATAAATGCGCAAATGTGGCCATGCAAATGGGCCTGCATGATTAGATCTATTTTCATAAAAAAATTATTACATTCCAGTATCAGTAATAATTCTCTTATAAGGTTGTAATTTAATTGCCCTTGAAAATCACTAACTGTGCATGTCATTTACAGTTCATAATCTCAACTAATAAGAAAAGGGAAAAGTGTGAAATGAGAGCAATAATTGGCTCTTTAATCTAATAAGAAGCGTTACTCTCTCTCCTTTCATTTTTCCCTCACTTTTCCTTTCATTTGGAGAAAGTTGGTGTATCTAAGACCTGTGATGAGACAATTGCAGATATGTAGAGATAATCATCTGTTTCTTGCTTAAAGGGTTAGTTTACCCCAAAATAAAACTTCTGTCATCATTTACTCACCCTCATGTTGTTCCAAACCTGTATGAATTTCTTTGTTCTGTAGAACACAAAAGAAGATATTTTAAAAAATGTCTTCTTTTGTGTTTAACAGAACAAAGTAACTTATACAGGTTTGGGACTACATGAGGGTGAGTAAATGATGACAGAAGTTTCATATTTGGGTGAACTATCCCTTTAACCCCTAAGGTTGCCTTTTCGCTCAAAAAAATGACATTCATTTCCAGTGGATAGTAGTACAGGAGCTGCATGGAGTTCCGAACATAAACGTATGCAGAGTATTCTTTATTATAGTTTCCATTGCATGAGCAATTTGTTAGTTGTGTTGCACTAGATGTGAATGTGTCTCCACTAAAAAAAAAAAAAACTGTGCATTGTTCACTTTTTGATACAACTCAAAAAAGTTTTGGAGTTGCAGTCAATAAAAAAACGCTTGAAACGCAGCATTTACTAAAGATGTTGTGACCCGGTTTGTCCTGAACAAAAATCACTCGCCCCATTTAGCCCACACAGTGCCAGACATTGTTTCTCTCCATTCCAGCCACTGAAAGCAGAGAGTAATAGGCATGTTCAACATACTTCTCTTTGTGCAGCATGTAATCATGTAATCAACATGGGACAAATTTAATTTTATCTTTCTGTTGAAGAATTATAGATGTGCTTTTCTCCTCCAACTGCTATTGCAAAATCTGTTCCGCTTCCCTGTGTATTTGCAATCCTAATGCAACTGTGTATTTTTTGCTGTATCTGTGTAGGTTAAAAATAAATCACCTTCTCTGTTATACATTATAGACCACTATCACCTGGGATGGAGATAAACTGGTGTGTGTGCAGAAAGGAGAGATCGAGGGGAGAGGCTGGACCCACTGGATTGAGCGAGATGAACTTCACTTGGTAGGCCAGTTCTCATGCATTCCATTTGTAATGTCCCTGATGGTATTCCCTACCAGGTATGGTAGTTTTGCATACATCTAGTATAATATCAGAAAAATAGCCGAAGGCATATGCAGTGCAGCATCTCAAAAACTGTTCAGACTTTGCGGCAGATGGTGGTGGAAGAGCTATTCTCAAATCTCAAAACTTTCATCCCTGTGATGATGCACCTGAAAAAGCACAACATTGACAGACTGATTATTATAATACATTTGAACTTGTTTTAAATCATTCTAATCGGCGTCAAACACCATCATTATGATTTGTTAGGATTTTTAAATGAAGTTGACTGGAATATGATGGGTGGAGGTAATAACAACAGATGTTTGGCTTCAGCTGTGCGTTTGATCATGCATAAAAAACCAAACCTCGTTTCTGACTGCGTTGCTGTGGCATTACCAAAGAACTGGACATTGCTGACACCATCTGGTTGAAAATTATACACAGTACCGGTCAAAAGTTTGGAAACATTACTATTTTTAATGTGTTTGAAATAAGTCTCTTATGCTCATCAAGCCTGCATTTATTTGATCAAAAAAACAGGGGGAAAAAACAGGAATATTGTGAAATATTATTATAATTTAAAATAATGGTTTTCTATTTTAATATACTTCAAAATATAATTTATTTCTGTTATGCAAAGCTGAAATTTTTAGCTTCATTACTCCAGTCTTCAGTCTTCCAGTCAAACAGTTGTTGCTTAATATTTTGTTATAACTTGTGATACTTTTTTCAGGATTCTTTAAAAAAAAAGTTAAAAAAGAACATCATTTATTTGAAATAGATATCTTTTGTAACAAAATACAATACCGTTCAAAAGTTTGGGGTCAGTGATTTTTTTTTTCTTGCTTTTTTGAAAGGAATTAATACTTCTATACAGCAAGGATTAAGTGTTAAATTGATTATTTATTTATTTTTAAGTGATTTTATTTTAAATAAATGCTGTATTTTTTTTACTTTTTTTTTCATTAATAAGTCCTAAAAAAAATTGAAAAAACTGTTTTCAACATTGATATTTTTTTTTCTGTATTTTTGATCAAATAAATGCAGGCTTGATGAGCATAAGAGACTTCTTTCAAAAACATTAAAAATAGTAATGTTTCCAAACTTTTGACTGGCATTGTTGTATTGTGCTAAAAAAGACCACTGTTAGGGAACATGTACCATGTTAATTATAGCAGAAACAAAACCTACATGATTTACTCTTCTGTGGAACACAAAAGAAGATATTTAGAAAAATATCTCAGTGTTTTTGTCCACAAGATCCTGCTGACTTTCATTGTAGACATTCTTCCAAATATCATTTGCATTCCAAAGAGGAAAGAAAGTCATGCAGTTTTGGAATGACATAAGGGTGAGTAAATGATAAAAGAATCTTCATATTTAGGTTAACTTTTCCTTTAAGTATGTTTTCTCTGCTTGCAGGAGCTGAGAGCCGCCGGGGTTGTGAGTAAACAGGTCTTCAAAAAGACTTAAACCTGTACCGACATTATAAAGTAACACCCCCTACTGAACACTGGTAAAGAGATCCAGAAAAACCCAACAATTCAAAGTACATAAACTCCTGCCACATTTTCCAACATCTATCTGTCTGTCTGTGTGCACCAACATCTCTGCTATTGTGAAAACCAGTCAAACACCATCTGTGATAGTCTGTCACAATCTATATGTGCTTGTTTGTTCTGATCCTCACAGAGGAAGATCTCCAGCGTCATTCATTCGTAGGTGCCGCCGCTTGTCATTTAGATGTTATTTACATTAGTGGTATAGAGAACACTGGGATACGCTGCACTATAAGTGAACCATCAAACAGGTGCGTCAGGATATTGTCTTGGATGCAACAAGAACAGTCCTCAGATTGGGAGCTTCTGTGTACATAAAAGTAATTAGACTCCAGAGAGGATGTGCTGAAGGAAAAATGATGTGACGGGTCGCAGTGCCGCCCGGCTGCTGTCGCTCTGATTGAAGAGCCTGTCAGTCTCTTGGGTTCTGAGTATGGCAGGGTTTTGCTTTCCTTCCCATCATGCCTCTCTGACTGTGCACACAAAAGAATACATAAATCAGTGAAATAAAGAGAAATGCATTGCGTTTTGCTGTTCATATGCATCTTAATGTGTTTGTTTGAACCTTGTATCCACACACTTGTTTAATAAAGGCATACCAGCAGGAATGTAAATTAAATATTGCTGCCGTTTTTGTGTGTGTTTTGAAAAATCCCAGTTGGCATGTTCACTTTTCATTATTGCTGAGATATGCTTCACCGGTTCTGAAGTATTACATGAATATTAAGTGAACTAAAGCAGGACACTTACAACCACTTAAGAAGAAAACGAAAGGCATATAATTGGCTGTAGAATATAACTGTAGACCGCCGACCAGTAAAGTCTGTGCAGTCATTCATTTTCCAAATTTGGCCCAGAGTCTATCAACCGCTTCCTGCCAGGTGTTCCTTTTAGCTAAAAATGTGTTATCCCACATTGGCAGTCCACTCAGCATCCACTTCCTTTTTTAATGCTAATGGCTCCAAATATATTTTTGGGTCTTAATTTACTTAAAATAGTGATCTGTTTGTACTAGTAACCTGGACCGTGTTTAGCACACTTTGAACTTGTAAACCTGAGACAGATTTTATGTTTCATATTTATCAACACGTGAAAACATATGACATATACTTACTAAAAATCCCTTGAACCTTCTGAGGAAATTAACCATTGCAAAACTCATGGAATATTTTTAGGTCCAAATTTACTTCTATAGGTCATAATAAGATGTATTATGTATAGGATGTATATGTCATCATCTTGGGAGGGAGATAGAATTTCTCTTTTAACAAAGACACTACCTTACCTGATGATGAACTTATCATTTCTAATTGGATTTGTGACTTGTAATGTAGGAATTCATGGACATTATCTTGAAGAAAAGCAGCGGCACTGAATCTCCTCAAATTTTCACCAGTGTCAAAGAATCATCACACTCTAATTCAAAATGCCAGGTGATTACAACAGCTATTGGAAAATGATCTTAATTTAGAACTCTAATGAGTACCTGAAAGCTCTCGGTGAGTCAATTACGAGTTCAAAAAGCAGGGATTCTTCTGTAGGCTTATTAACATTATCATCGCTCTGCACTATAAAACCTTTGGAACATAATTACATTACTAAGTTGGGCTGCATAATCCTACTAATTATTAATTAAATTAAAGAGTAACAGATATATTATCATTTTTATAATTGAATTTGCACTCATGTTATTCATATCTATCGACATGTACATACATACACTCAATGGCCCCCTTATTAGGTATACTGTTCAACTGCTTATAAACGCACATATCTAATCAGCCAATCGCATGGCAGCAACTCAATGCATTTAGCATCAGAATTGGGAAGAAAGGTGTTTTATTTGACTTTGAACGTGGCATGGTTGTTGCTGACAGACGGGCTGGTCCGAGTATTTCAGAAACTGCTGACCTACTGGGATTTTTACGCACCACCATCTCTAGGGTTTACATGGTCTGAAAAAAGGAACATTTCCAATGAGTGGCAGTTCTGTGGGCAAAAATGCCTTGTTGATGCCAGAGGTAAGAGGAGAATGGCCAGACTTGTTTGAGCTGATAGAATGGCAACAGTAACTCAAATAACCACTCATTACAACCGAGGTCTGCAGAAGAGTGTAACACGTCGAACCTCGAAGCAAATGGGCTACAGCAGCAGCAGCGAAAACCACACCGGGTACCAATCCTGTCAGCTAAGAATAGGAAACTGAGGTTACAATTCACACGGGCTCACTAAAATCGGACGATCGAAGATATTCCAGCAGGATAACATGAAATGACAAATCATCTTAAACTGATTTCTTGAATATGACAGTCCACTACACTCAAATGACCTCAACAGTCACCAGATCACAATCCAATAGAGGACCTTTGGGATGTGCTGGAACGGGAGATTCGCATCATGGATGTGCATTTGACAAATCTGCAGCAACTGCGTGATGTTAATATGGACCAAAATCTAAGAGAACTGTTTCCAGAACCTTGTTGAATCTATGCCACAAAGAATTAAGGCAGTTCTGAAGTGAGTGTATATATGTACGTGTAAATATGTCTTTTAAATGGCCTGTTTTCAAACAGTCTTTGAAAATATAAATACAGAAGTAACAGAAAATAATAAATATAAACACTGGGAGACTCCCAGTGGGAGTTAATCAATCTTGTTTTGATTTTGGCTCTGGTTCCTGGCAGACACAAATTTCGCGATTAGGAAAATTGCCACTGTGATAAAGCCAACAATGGCATCTCTGAGAATGGAGATCGCTTCATCAATGAGACAGTCACCATTGACGGCGTGACATTGACTCTGTAGTTTACCAGGAGTTTGATCTGTCGGGACTCGGGAGCTGATGAAAGTACTTTGATTAGGCTACCTATTTCGTATTTCGATTTAAATGTATAATAACTTATATGTAATATTAATTTCAACATTTGAATCAGTGCCCTTGTTTTCTTTCTCTATTGATATGCTATGGAAATTGGTAGAGGCATCAAATCATAAATCTATTAAGCATATAAGATGCAAAGGCCTACATTATACACTCCGTCTGTAGTGATATACTCTGCATAGTTATGATGAAAATACTAATCATCATAATCATGGGCCTTATTCATCATTGTCATCATTATTGCACTGACAAGATTAACCAGATGTGCTAAAAAGATAAGAGCAGATGGTTGCTGTTGTTTACTTTTGTCTTGTTTATCTCTTGTTGTAGGAATAGAGCTCCTGGCATAATAGAAAAACAGGTCTTCAAGAAATCCTGTACCAAGGTCTATAATACCTAGCGAAAGCATTCCTGTTCCCACGACACCTATAGTGTCAAAACAATATAACAGTAGCATCTAAATTCACTGATTGTATTCAAGTCAAAAATATTAGTCAACATCACTGAATCCAAATGCATTGATTTATACCAACAAAGCTATTTTTATGCATTACGTTGGGTTTAAGGTAGCTATTACAAGTTACCTAGCAAAAAAGTAGGTTTGTGAGTATGTGTGTAACAAGAAATGTGGGTTAGGTGTATCTGACTCCTTGTATGAAAGGCAAGGAGAGCACAGACAAGAAGAAAGATGATGAATGAATGTAGCTCTCAGCTTGATGGAAAGGATGTTGGACCCTGTGTATATTGTACCATGTGTACTAAAAATGTGCCAACAAAATGAAAAAAATAAAAACTATAAAATAAAGAAAGATGGAATGAACCTGTCTGTGTGGTGGTGGGTTTTGTGTTTGTTTGTGTGAATAGTAGTCAGAGTTTCCAATTACCAAGCGCATTTCTATGCATCAAAACTCCATGGTAAAATATCTCATATATCTATAACATCAAAATCTGGCATGAAGATGAGGTATACGTTTCTTTAAGTTAAGATGTATGAGTTTGACATATTCAGGTAATAATATAGGCTACTTCAAAAATTATTATTATTACATATTTTAGCAGACTATGATGAAACAATAGCTTAGAATCTAAAGTACTGCATCACAACAAAATGTCTATCCAAACTTGCAATTCTTCATTAAAACAGCTGATATGCAAGAACCTGTAGGTTTTAGGTCATGCAGCATTGGTTTGGTGGACTAAAATTTAGGGTTATACATGTACATAAACTATTTAAAAATGGTGTACTTATTTGGCAGGCAATGTGCATTGAGTATGTTACATCAAACACAATTAATGTTTCTGTAAAAGTAGGATATCCAGGATTACCTATTTACAACAACATAATCTTTTTCTCATGCCACAGCCACTTATAGTGGCCTTCTGGGGCTTTTTTAAAATTCTTAATCTAATATCTTTGGTTTAAATCCTCTTTATTTTTTATAGCCTATTCTTACTTATCATTTAGGCCCGTAGCTTTTCAGGATAAAGGGTCAAAGAGAATTCTCTATTGCTCTGCATGCTTCCATCCATATTATGCACGAGTTAGATTCATACTGGATGATTTAGAAATAAAGACTTATGCTAATTGAGATTAATTGGTAAAGGATGGGATGTGTGCCATCGTGAAGGTCATGTGAGCAAAAACATGTTCTAATCATTTTTTACTGTGAGCCTGAATCACAAATTAATGTCACTCTCTTCAAGATGCTCTGAGAATCTTAGACACTCTAATTGACATGTCAACAGAGAAATTAGTTTTAAATTCGTTTAATCTAAAAATTAATGTAGCAGAACCGTGTAAATCCATGTGAATAATGCAACGATTGTCCCCTACCATTAATCCATGTGTTCCGATATCTTGTACTTTGATCCTCGAGGGTTATGCACGGGATTGTGCACATTGTGGTAGTGTTTTTAGTTGTACTGAGCACATGTGTCGCGGTAATGAGCTGATCCGATTAATATGGTGCAAATAAAATGCTGTGCTGATAGAGCTGCACGACAGGAGCTGGGGAACGATCAAGCATCAGGTCTCCTCTAAAAAACACTTTCAGGACACGAAGAAAATCACATTTCACAATGCCTGCTGATTATACTGGCTGCTGGAAAATGATCTCCAATGACAACTTTGAGGAGTATCTCAAAGCTCTCGGTAAGTTTATTTATTTATTTTTATTTGAGATATACGGGAATATGACTGTATGAATTCTTGCTTTATTTAAAAATATAATAATAAATAATAAATAATTAAAAAAATAAACCGCTAATTTCCGACTCTAAATTCTACGATGAAACCATAGGATGAAACTGCTGGTGATGTGGAGTTGATTCATTAATTTACAGTGGCTCGAATCGTCGGTAGCAGTTTGCAGTGTTCAGATTCGTTCAGTGGCCGTTTCTACAAGTCATTACGCCAGATGGCGACCTGAGTGTTGTTGAATGCTTTAAATTATTCACACTCAACCAATTTTTACCGAAATTGACTCACAAATGCCCTTCAAATCGGTCAACATATCCTTGTTCACAAACGAGACAACTTGTTCAGTAGGCTACCGCTCCGAGTCGTTCAGTGAAAAAGGCAGTAGCACCTCAATGCAGTACATGAGATCCACGGGGAGGAGTCGGATCAAGATCCATGGGGTGGAGATGGGTAGGTTTCTGTAGGCTACTTCCAACCAATGAAATGCTCTTTCACAGCCCGCACTTGCATCATTGATCGTGCTATTGTCAGTCTTTAAATCAGAACATCAGTCACGCGCTGCTTATTTGTTTATTAAAGAAACTCTATATTAGAAGGAAATTTAATTAGATAATTAAAAATATATTAGCGGTAACTGGAAAGTCTAATCTATATTCCAAAGCATTTTTGAATTACAACCATTTATACGTTTGGATAGTGATGTTCAAGGGGTTAATGAAAGTATTTAGATATCTAAGTAAAGTGTTTCCATAAACACTTAAAGGTGCTCTAAGCGATGTCACGCGTTTTTTAGGCCAAAACATTTTTTGTCACATACAGCAAACATCTCCTCACTATCCGCTAGCTGTCTGTCCCCTGGCCTGAACACACTGTAAAAAACAAAACAAAAAAAACACGGTATCTGCAGACACCCCAGGCTCCAAAAACGGCAACAAAAACAAACTGGGCTAACCCGCACCACGAAACATAATTTGGGGGTTAGTGCGCGGATGAGGAGGAGGGAGGGTCTAGCTAGCCTCCGTTTTGTTTGACAATACTTCGAACGTCAACAAGAAGTGACGTCACCCAACATCGCTTAGAGCACCTTTAACTTGCATTGATTTATAAACAGGTCTGTTAAACCCATAGACAGTAAAAGAAATGGACACAGCGACCCCATTGATTTCAACGGAGAAGACTGAAGCCCGATTATTGCACTTCCTGTCTGATGGCTGAGCGACTGCGCAGGCTCAAACTGAGCTTGATGACAGTCTTAACGTTGTAAATCTTCTAGTAGCTAATTCCTCAAAAACGTTGTTGAAATATTTTGTCCCGTTGTTTTTATGGACTCTCTATCTATGGGCTTCTCCCTTGACTTTATGCCTCTATGTCCCGCCGATTGCCTCATAGACAGTAAAAGATTGCCTGCGAGCTTCTCCTCCTGTCTATACGGTAATGCGACATGAAGTCGCGTGGTTATGACGCATTCGTTAGCCTGTTTTTAACAAAAACAGTTTCTACGGGGCCATAACGTAAGATACAAAGTAATGGAGCATTTTATACATTGTCGTGTTTCTTTAGAAATAAATAATGGACAAATTAAGTTTTTGGACGCCTCAGATGTAAAGTTATTCGCTGTCAAAGTGACGCCAAAATGAATGGGAGTCAATGGAATGCTAACAGCAGGTGAAGTTCTGCTACAATGGCGGCTCCCGCGAGGCTTCAGTTTCCGGTTGATGGATTACCCCCTTGGTTAAACCGGGCTACTAATTGTAATTTCCTTTTTCTTTTTCTCTCATAATTCCTGAAGATGTCAATGTTGCTATCAGGAAAATTGCTGTTTTGTTAAAACCTGACAAAGATATCACCCAGAATGGAGATCACTTTGTCATCAAGACTGTCAGCACATTCAAGAACTATGACATGGACTTTGTGGTTGGTCAGGAGTTTGAGGAAGACCTGGGTGCAGTTGATGGCAGGAAATGTATGGTGAGTGTACCAACATTTCCTTTCATGCAATAAGTATAACCCAGAAGTATGAATTACATTGATGGAGAGAAAAAATTGACGAGACATAAATTATAGTGTTTGTCTGCTGCTGCTTGTTTCAGTCTTTGGCCTAGAAATGGCTGAAATAGATTGGCTGAAATTTGATTTCTGCTCACTTGAATGACTTATTTGATTGTAATCCCCTCATGTGTACGTGGAATGCAGTTGCGTACAGAAAGCCATTTAAAACTGCAATGACTGAAATATTAAGTGAGAGCACCAAAGTTGTATCCTTGTTTTAGTAATTCAGATGTTCAGCTTGTGGTGGCTCTTGTTAGCTTACCTAGCTACAAACTTGAGAAAAAATTATTTAAATGTTATGCTTCAGTGTCATAAAAATATTTAAAAGGCATGCATTCATTTATCTGATTAAGTAAGACATGAGCGGAATAAATTAAATAAAAATTTGATCACAGAAATCGTATCTAAGCAGTTTTTTTATGGAATAAAGCAGTCTTATAAATGATTTACCCGTGCACTTAATTATTTTTTTAAATTCAAGTGCCCTTGTCATCTTTAATCAAAATAACTTCCCCTCCCACTTGCAGCAACATGCCTTCTCTTCTCTGATGATGTGTTTACTGACACGAGGGCGGGACAACCTGTCACTCACATGACATCACAGTAATAGCAAAACACAACCATCCAATAAATTCCCGATGGACAAAGTCAAGTCCCGCCCTACATTTGTTTTTTCTTGTTGGAGAAGCCGTTTTATTTGGATAATATATGTCACAATAGGGAAGAAAAGACTATCTCAACTTCCGTTTTATGCAGACTTTAAATTACATTGGCAATATCCATCCATTACAGTTTCACTGGTGCTTTGAGGTGCAACTACCCAACATAAAACCTTCCCATTTAATTTTTTTTTTCATAATTTATATTAAAGATTAAATATCAAACCGTAAATTCCACTTATTTAAACATGTTGTAGTAAACTTTGCATCTTGGCATTGTTTAATCCACAGACTACCATCACCTGGGATGGAGACAAGCTTGTGTGTGTGCAGAAAGGAGAGATTGAGGGCAGGGGCTGGAGCCACTGGATTGAAGGAGATGAACTTCATTTGGTGTGTAATGTATACTAAACTACACTTGAAACATCTTTTCTTATACACTTTCATTTGCCCCCATACAGCAATTACTTTGTTTTTGGAAACTGTGAGTTAGTGTAAAACATATGATAACTGATGATACAAATGACACGTGCTCACCAGTGTGTATTAGGGGCTCATTGTGCAGGGAACGTTATTATCGTTTCAAGGCTATTGTGCTATTGAACTAATCTAAAACGTTAACAACAGATGTTCGACCACATCTGTGCAATGTTGCACTTAATTACCCCAAGCAACCCCTTTGACAAAAAAGTGTCTATGGTCTGTTGAAGAATCTAGGCACATAGCACCACCTGCTGGTGAGAAGTGCCATTTGTAGAGACACAGGAACATGATTCCTCTGAAAAGGATGTGGTCGTCTAGAGCGAAGGATATTGATTCTGGTGACCTTTGTCCTGGAAAATCTGTTCTGTTTTATAATTCTGTTCTGTATATTTTCTATGTAGGAGCTGAGAGCAGCTGGAGTTGTGAGCAAGCAGGTTTTCAAGAAGACTTAAGCTTACTTTGTATAGTTAAGCCTCCTAGTGGAAAAGACAGAAACAACCACCATAGACTGAGCTGTGCATCCATTCATCCTCTCATTCATCAATCTTTCTGTTTGCACTTGCATTTTGCATATATGCATCTGCTTGATGTGCCTTTCTAGAGTACTCATCAGACAAAGTTTATTCCAAATGGGCAATTACTTTAGTGGATATTGCGGACACTGTTAAATTAATTTGTATGTGGGTTTGGTATATTATAGTGCTGTGGTTACTAAGCTTCCTAACTGGGAGCTTTACTGCTGTCTAAAAATACCGCCTTTACATCTGAGGGTCTTTCTGGCTGGAGGAGAGAAGATAGGTCTTGACCCCACAGCAAATTGAGCTCTTTTCAGAAGCAGGAAGAGGAGGATGATATGAAGAGGGTCTGTAAACCTGCACTGCCGCATCCCTTGTATATCATGTGTGCTGACAGTGACAAATCACAACTACAAAATAAAGAACACTGATGAGAATAGTGAACATGCATGTTTTCGTTTTGCCTTTTATTTTCTTTGACAAAGTTTCACCACACATTGTTTACATGACAATAAGTTGAGGGATGAAAAAGACCATATCTATTAGCAATGACTATTATTAATAGGCAGGAACGTTCACTTTTATTCACAGTAGATTACTTGTGGTTCAAGGCACATCAGTTGAGAACAGGTTTCTTAAAAACCTGTTTACACACCACTCCACAGACACGCATTTCCTGTTAATTAAAATTAAAAACATTTTTTAGTTATATTTTAAACAAATAAATTCAGCCTTGGTGAGCATAAGACATTTCTTAAAAAAAAAAAACAACATTGTGCCAACAACCCCAACCTATTGAACAGTAGGTCAATTATAGAGTTTAGTGGTGGTCATTATGCACAAATATTGTTGAGTAACAAATGAAGAATCCCAGACAGTCATATAATGAAGTCACTAAATAGATTTCAGCTTATACACATTTGAAACATGTTTGCTATTGTAATGGTGACTGCCGCGGTAATGATGTTATCTCATTAATTGCACTGTTGACTACACCAACAACAAGGATCAGCCAAGTGTGACCTTTCATTATACACAACAGACCATGTCCTCATGTGAACTGCGTCCTACATACAAACTTACCACATGTAACTCATCCCCTTTCACCCACTGTGTCCAGCCCCTTCCCTCCTTTTCTCCTTTCTGCACGCACACCAGTTTGTCTCCCTCCCAGTTTACTGTGGTCTACAAAACAAGGAAAGATACACGCCACTGGAAGAGATGAAGCTGGAACGACTGACAATTCACACAGAATAGAGAATAAATAGTGTACTTTACCAAAAACATAAATCAGTGTATTTAACACAACTTTTTAAGCGTCACCTAAAGTGCAAGGTATCAGGTGTCAGTCAATTTCAGTTATTGTAGCAGTACATTATTATTATTATTTTAATTTATCAGAATCATAAACAGACTGGTTTATTTACAGTTTAATCAGTTACTACACTTTGTTGTTCTTATTTGCCTCTCTCTAAAAAAAGTCTACATAGAAACATAAAGGGTTCTGTCAGGTGCTTCATAGAACCTTTCCCATAATGGGATCATAAATATAAATAAACTTAATTAAGTGAACTTTGCAATTCCACATAACTTATTTTTTTTCAATTTCGCATGAACTCTCTAAAAACGTTTACTATGATTAACTACATTTTTTTGGTAAAACATTTTTACACTTAAAAATATTGATTACATTACACTGTATGAACTGAGTAAATGTAAGTAAAAAAATTAAGTAGATCTAAGTAACTGCATTTGGTACATTAACAAATAAAATTGAGTAGACATATTTGGGGGAAAACATTTAAAAAAAACAATATTTATGAGTAATATTAACTTTTTTATTTCCTTTCCATACAAAAAAAAAAAAAAACAAATATTCCATACAACCACCGGTGACATTGGCCTTTATTGTCAGTGATTAGCGGCCTACAGCAATACAGCATTTTATACTGTTTTAACATGTAAACAATATTGCCTACATTTAAACTCATGTAACAAACATTTTAGAAGTAAAAATTAAACATTTAAACATTCAAGTAATTCAAGTGTAATTAACCGGTCTGTTATCCAATATCCACCGTATCAGCGCTGGTTCTCGTGCCTGAGATGGACTCGCACTCTGCGTTTCACTCATAGCCGAAAGATGCTAGACTCCACCACCTGCCAATAAACAAACAGTGCACAGTTCTGAGAACATTGTTTCATCCAAATTAGTTATATTCATTATTTAACTATAATAATGAATAGTTTTAACTATATATTAAATATATATTAACTGTAATAGTTAGGGGGGGGGGTATGCAAGAGTGTTTGGAATAACGCCGTTTAAAAGAACGACGTTATTTTTTCAGTAACGGGGTAAGTTAACGTTAATCTAACTAATTACTTTTCCCGTCGTTACAACGCCGTTAACGTTACTGGACGTTAAATGCGGTGCGCGTTAGGAATATATTAAATTAATAAATATCGAAAGTTATGTACAAACACCTGTCTTTTCTACTCATTTCTACTGACTTGTGAAAACTGCTCAAAAAAATTCAAATTCTTTGACATAATAGCAACTTTTTTTTAACAGTAACGCAAATAGTTACTTTCCCTGGTAAGGAGTTAATTTTATTATAGAGTAAATCAGTTACTAACTCAGTTACTTTTTTGGAACAAGTAATGAGTAACTATAACTAATTACTTTTTTAAAGTAACGTTCCCAACACTGTTCCAATCACACGAGAAGACAGGCGCGACACTAACTTAACTACTTTAGGTGAGTCACATCACATTGTGTCTCTGTATGTTCTTTTGCATTAAATAAAATGATTTAAAGAGCGCAGTAATGATTTTATAGATAAAATAAAACATACACACACCTGAATTTCATAGAGGAAATGCACCAATTCTGCGACGCTGAGAATAGGAGAACTGTTCTGGAGACTGGAGAGAATTCAAGCAGCCCGCGCTCACTCAGCCGTTGAGTTGGCTTATCCAAGGGTGGGGGAGGGGTGCATTGTTTAAATTGAGTAAACTCAATTTCTTGTGTGTGTGTGTAGGGTTTTAGCAGGGATACGTGGAATGACGGTGAGATGCGATAGTGTGAGGGTAGTGACAACCGGTAGGTGACTTCGTTGATCTGCCTCTGTATTGCGAACGGACCGATGTACCTGGGACTCAGCTTGCGACAGGGCTGACGGAGACAGATGTCCCTGGTAGAGAGCCAGACCATTTGTCCAGGATGGTATACAGGAGTCGCTGATCTTCTTGCGTCGACCTGGCTCTTGTGTCTCCGAACAGCCCTTTGCAGATGTATGTGAGCTGAGTCCCAGACCCTCTCGCTCTCCTGGAACCAATGATGGACTGCTGGAACTTCGGACGGCTCTCCTGACCAGGGAAACAGGGGCGGCTGGAAGCCGAGTATGCACTGGAAGGGTGTGAGGCCTGTGGTGGATTGCTGGAGGGAGTTCTGTGCATACTCGGCCCAGGGTAGATAGCGGCTCCAGCAGTCCTGATGGTTGTGGCAATATGACCGCATGTATCTCACAATCTCTTGTATCTTCCTCTCAGTCTGGCCATTGGACTGGGGATGATATCCTGATGTGAGACTTACTGAAACACCGAGAAGATTGAAGAATGACTTCCATACTCTGGAGATGAATTGTGGTCCACGATCTGAAACTATGTCCTCAGGAATACCAAAATGACGGAATATATGGGTGAATAGTGTTTCAGCAGTATCGAAGGCAGTGGGTAAACCAGGCAGAGGGATCAGTTTGCATGCTTTCGAAAATCGATCAACGACAACCAGGACACAGGTGTTGGAGTCAGATGAAGGGAGATCGGTGATGAAGTCTACTCCAAGGTGGGACCAGGGTCTTGTGGGTACTGGAAGTGGAACAAGTTTGCCTGCTGGGAGACGTCGGGGTACCTTTGCCATGGCACAGGCTGAGCAGCCTTTAACGTATCGGGAGACATCCTGGGTCATATTGGGCCACCAATAGCGTAGTTGAATGAGCGAGAGGGTGTGTTGGCTGCCTGGGTGTCCAGAGCCCAGAGATGTGTGTACTGAGTCCATGAAAGACGGACGCAGGCATGATGGAACATAGGTCCGTCCCTCAGGACCTCCCGGCGGAGCAGGTTCGGATCGAGTGGCCTCGGCTATGTGATCGTCGATACTCCACTGAATCGGACTGACAATAATGGCTGGAGGGAGGATGGATTCTGGGTTGGAGGAGATGGAGTCAGGTTGATTCAGACGTGATAGTGAGTCGGCTTTGATGTTTTTTTTCTCCAGGGCGATATGTTACTTTGAAGTTAAAGCGTGTAAAGAAGAGTGACCAGCGGGCTTGATGGGTGTTGAGACGTTTGGCATCTCGAAGGTATTCTGAATTCCGGTGGTCTGTGATGACGTCAAAGCGGTGTTTCGCTCCCTCCAGCCAGTGTCTTCACTCTTCAAGAGCAAGTTTGATTGCTAGCAGTTCCCGGTTTCCGATGTCATAATTCTGCTCCGCCGGGGACAGTTTCTTGGAGAAGAAAGCACATGGATGGAGTCTGGGAGGCTTCCCCTGCCGCTGCGATAGGACCGCTCCTACTCCAGTGGTAGATGCATCGACTTCAACAAGGAAAGGAAGGTCAGGATTTGGGTGGACGAGAGTAGGAGCGGAACTGAAGGATGCCTTGAGCTTCTCGAAGGCATTGGTGGCTTCGGTGGTCCAGGACAGAGACTTGGCCCCTTTGCGCAGTAGAGATGTGATGGGTGCGCTGATTTGGCTGAAGCCTTTGATGAACCGTCTGTAAAAGTTAGCGAAGCCCAGAAATCGTTGAAGCTCTTTGATGTTAGTGGGTATTGGCCAGTTGGCTACGGCTTCCACCTTCCTCTGGTCCATGGTAATTCCATGAGGAGTGATCACATTTCCCAAGAACTGAATAGACTCTTGATGAAACTCGCATTTATCCAGCTTTAGGAAAAGTTGATGGTCACGCAGACGCCGAAGGACCTGTTTGACGTGCTGGTGGTGCTCGGGTAAACTGGAAGAATAAATCAGTTTAGCCCTGGAAGGCGGCGGGAGCGTTGGACAGTCCGAAAGGCATAACCTTGTACTCATAATGGCCAGCAGGGGTGATGAAAGCCGTCTTCCACTCGTCTCCCTTCCGGATCCTCACCAAGTTGTAGGCACTCCTCAGGTCCAGTTTTGAGAATACCCGAGCACCACGTAGTTGTTCCAAAGCGGCTGGGACCAGAGGAAGGGGATACCGGTACTTGATTGTAGAGTTGTTGAGGGTACGGTAGTCGATGCAGGGGCGCAAGCCTCCGTCCTTCTTGCCGTCAAAAAAGAAGCTGGAAGCGGCAGGGGACGTAGATGGTCGGATGTAGTCTTGACGAAGAGCCTCCTCGATGTACTCCTCCATGGCTTTCTGTTCCGGGATGGACAGCGGGTAGATCTTACCGCGAGGCAGAACCGCCCCAGGCAGCAGGTCGATCGCACAGTCCCATGGCCGATGAGGAGGTAGTTTAGTAGCCAGTTGTTTATCGAAAACATCCTGGAACGCCCGATAGGTGGCCGGCACTTCGTGATGTTTGCTGGTGGGTGGACTTTCAACTGTAGTGGAGCAGACGGGAACTTCAAGGACCGGAACAGACGGAGGACGATGGATCCTTTTGACAGAATGCAGGCAGTGTAGAAAACAGTTGGTTCTCCATTGACATATCTCACCCTAAGACCAGCAGATGTGAGGAGCATGGAATTCCAGCCACGGGAGTCCCAGGATGATATCCGCTGTCGAGCCCTCCAGCACCAGAAATGACATTTCCTCTTCATGAAGACATCCTATTTTCAAAGTGATGATGGGACTGCAGTGCCGGATTAGCCCATGACCGAGCGGCTTTACCAGGATGGAGTGTATATGTAGAGTTTGAGAAGTGGATCTTTTACGGGCTTGGAGTTTCAGTAGAATGGCATATGAGATGAAGTTGCCACCGGAACCAGAGTCGACTAACGCTTTCGCTGGAAGAGATAGTTTTTGGTAAGATAACTGAACTGGAGTGTATTTCATGTGGGAAATGGGAGACAGCAGTTGCACTGTACTCACCGCCGGTCGTGGGGGACGGACTGGACAGGAGATGAGATGGTGACCGGTTGCACCACAGTATAGACAGAGATTATTGTTAAGACGCCGTTGTCTTTCAAATGCAGATAGGTGCGAAGAACTCAGATCCATAGGTTCTGGTGCTGAAGGGCTGGCTGAAAACGCTGGATGAGGAGAAGGCAGTGCAGGGTTGTCGAGCTGGCAAGCGGTGCGACGTTGGTCCACTCGGATGGAACGTTGGATTAAGCTTTCTAGACCAATGACGTCATCGTAGATGGCGAGCTGTAAATGGATCTCTTGGTTCAATCCTTGGCGAAAGGCAGTGATGAGCGCCAACTCATTCCATCCGCTGGTAGCTGCTAGTGTTCGGAACTGCAATGCATAGTTTGACACAGACGATTGACGTAGACGGAATAATTGATCATTAATGGATAGTGAGTTGGATGCTTGAGAAAATACTTCACGGAAATGGGCGATGAAATTAACGAGGGATTGAGTAACAGAACCATTTGCGTCCCATAAAGCCCGAGCCCATAACAGGGCTCGTCCAGTAAGCAGAGAGATGATAAAGGCAACCCTATCTCTCTCTGAAGAGAATTGTGTAGTGTGCATCTCCATGTACAGCTCGCATTGTAGGAGGAAACCGCTGCACTCCCCCTCCTCGCCAGAGAAGGGCGCTGGTCGGGCCATGGGACTGACAGAGGCAGATGTAGAAGAACTGATGGCAGGTGATGGAATGGCGCGCTGTATGTCTCGTAAGACATCAGCGACCGTGACCGGGGTTGAAGCCTCCTCTTCACCGTGATCATTTGGTAGGTGCATTTTTGGTCTGGTCTTCTGTCACAGATCAGAAGGACACAAACTAACGTTCAACAGGAAAATGTTTATTGGCACTTAGGAACAGTCACGGCAGGTAAGTAGAAGTTTTGAAGAATCATTAGTTGAGATTTGGATGAAAGGAATATGACCGGGTCTCTTATCTGTTTTAGGCAGGATGGCGTGGATCGAGGCAGAGGATGGCTGTCTGGAATGCAGGCTGATGGACCGGGTGAAGAACGGGAAACTCAGAAGAGCAGGTGAGTATCGAAGCAGGTACTGAAGCTTGCGGATATGGGCGATCGTCATTAAAGACGGGAGTCAGGATGTCGAGGTTTATCCGACGAGACCAGACGCTGGACTGATGGAACTGGTGGTGTATATATGGTGAGTGTGACTGAATGGTGATTGTAAGCAGGTGGTGAAGACAGGTGCAAGTGATCAGTACTCAGGGGATGCGGAACGAGTGGGCGGAGTGTGGAGGTCTGGTGCTGACGATTGTGTGTCTGTGACAGGTTCTAGAACCTCAGTGAACCTTTTTATTTGGAAGTGAATTGGAAGTCTCGCACATTCACACGAAATAGATTAATTCTGTGTTAGAAAATAAGGTGAATAGAAAAAAAATTGATTGAACGAAAAAAAAAAACATTTAACCCCAATAAAGCTCTCATTGTAAACTGAACACAAACACTGTACTGCCTAGTTGACCTCACGTTCCTGGAGCACCAGGTGTTTGCGGCATTAGCCGAAAACCTCATGGATTTAAGATTCAGTCATTGTAGCAAATCTCAATGTAATCCTATTTAGTGGCATAATCACTGAGTTGACAATAGGAAATACAGGTCAGAATAGTACTACATATAGAATCTTTTTCCAGTAAAGAACCTTTTGTGCAATGGAAAGTTTCCATGGAGGTCTCTCATGGAATCATAAAGAACCTTTATTTTTAAGAGTGTAATACACAAAAAGGTTTTGTTTTCCAGTTCTGGTCTTACATTTCTGTTTAGTTCCACTTTAATCTGTACCTTCATATATAAGGAGGTCACTTACCATACATTTCCTGTCATCTACCCCAACCAAATCCTCCTCAAACTCCTTTCCAACATCAAACTCCATATGGTAGTTCCTAAAGGTGGTGAGAGTCTTGATATTAAAATGATCACCATTCTGAACAATCTCCTTATCAAAGATGAGATAGCTGGCAATTTTTCTGATGACAAGATTCACATCTGTAAGTTGAATACATAGAATTGGTCAACCATACCCTTTTACATGAGCCCATTTTTACTACTCTATGTAAAACAACAAAATATAATGAGGTCTGCCAGAGGTATACAACTTTTCTCTTGAGTACAAAATACTAAGTTATGACAACATGTGTTTTTTTTTTTTTTTTTTTTTTTTAAAGATTTTTTAATGTCAGTTTAATGTAATTTAAGTTGAAATGACTTAAAGGACAAGTTCGGTATCTAACACTTAAAGCCCTGTTTTAAGATAGTTTCTGATGAAATAGAATGGTTAAGATTGAAATTTGGACAAATGCTGCTGTCCCGAGAATTTTCGGTTTCTGTGGTAGCACCCCACCGTTCTATTTCATCAGAAACGATCTTAAAACAGGGCTTTAAGTGTAAAATACCGAACTTGTCCTTTAAACATCCAAGTTGGTTGTATTTAAAAATTGAAGGCGGCTACTTTTTTTTTTACCATTTACAACAGAATA
This sequence comes from Gila orcuttii, assembly GCA_026230005.1. Taxonomy (NCBI): domain Eukaryota; kingdom Metazoa; phylum Chordata; class Actinopteri; order Cypriniformes; family Leuciscidae; genus Gila; species Gila orcuttii. The sequence goes on from JAPDVR010000008.1 coordinate 14,466,862, forward strand.
TATTAAAACATCTCACATACCTCGTTCAGGAAAGGAAATTCATTTCACAGGGGTATAATAAATAAATAAATCTAAAATGAAGTATCAGCCTACCTAGCACTTCCATGTATTCATCAAAGTTGTCATTACTTGTCATTTTCCAGTATCCATTCATGTCCACAGGAGACATCTTTGCTGCTTTTTTGCGTTTGTCTTCTGCACTAAGTTTTCGACATCAAGGTGCGGTGTGGTGTCTCAAATCACACGGCAGGTTGTAATCCTAGAGCCAATTAGGACCTTTGGATTATCTCAAAGAGCATTTACACATGTTGTGGGACACATGTAGTGGATGTTTTCCTATTTTTCTTTTTTCTTTTTTGTACAGGAGCTCTGTCAAGGGGCGTGAATTTCAATGCGTGATGCATCTCATGACCTCCTGTCAGTCACTGCATGTGAACAGACAGATATGTCTGTTTGTAATTGTTTTGATTCTCAGTCTGTCAGCAGCACAACAGTCAGTCAAAGCAATAATCACAATGCTGTCAAAAGGTTTCCATTTATGCTTACAGACTCTGCAAGAGAGAGATGGGAGAATTGTTCAGGTGAAGATTCTTTGATGAATAGAAAGTTAAAATAACCACAATTGAAATATAAATCTTTTGTAACATTATAAATATCTTTACTCATCTTTGTTGTGTTATTTTCTTTAAAAACCCTCACGTCATTACGTCATTTTGTTTTTCCAATGGAACAAAAAAGCAGATTTCTTTTTTTTATTAATTTATTTATTTTTGCTGTTGTTGTTTGTTTTGACAGACAGATTGACAGACATCCATGAAAATGTCTTGTGTTAATGTAGGCAATTTAAGTTTGAATCTACATCCAGATCTTTTTCCCTTTCTGCTGCTACAACACATGCTAAGGAATCATACTAAAATATTCTTCCTCTGTACTTTCATATTCGTCCTACTTTCTTACAGGCCTGTTTAATGACACACTGGATGGAGCATTTAAGATAAAGTCTGACTCATAAATATACACTAAGTGCTGGAACAGTGGTGACAGAATAAAGCGTCGCCTTTGGGTATTCTGATCTTCTGAACATCAAACGTCAAACATTCTTTCTGACATATTTCCTCTTATCTCGTCTTCCATGTATAACAATATAGTCCAAATACAGAGTTTCTCAGATCACAGGAATGAAGATCAAAAAATGACATTGTATAACGCCCCACTCGCCCCCTTTTCTGCAGCAGCATCTCAGTGGGTGGGAGATTTACAATATTGTTTATGCACTTTGCCATTTGCATTGAAGTAACTTTCTATTCATTAAAGAATCCTAAATAAAGGTATCACGATTTCCACAAATATTTTAAGCAGCTCAACTGTTTTCAACATTGATTATAATAAGAAATGTTTCTTGAGCACCAAATCAACATATTAGAATGATTACTGGAGGATCATGTGACACTGAAGACTGGAGTAATGATACTGAAAATACAGTTTTGCTATCACAGGAATAAATTACATTTTAATATATTAATATAATGTATTCAAATAGAAAACTGTTTCAAGGTTTGGAAAACATTCTCAACGCCTTTATTCAAATGAACATGGTGACAATGGCAGTGCAGATATCAGTTGAATAAAGCGTCGGAACACCTCAGACAACAGCGACACTGGGAAAATTACAAACCTTGACTGTCGTGAAATCTTATTTACTATCCAGAACATATTTTAATACAAGTTTATACTGCAAAGATTGTGTTCATAAATAAGTTTATAGTGCATTTTACATAATGAGATCAGAATAGCACAACTTCTCTTAAATAACAAATAGTGCACAGGGAATATTAAAGGCAACCTTACTGACTAAACAAACAGAAAAGGAAAGGAACCCCAAAGAACCTTCACAGTGTCTAATGGTAAATACATTTTGATCTGGTCACTTGACTTTTTTTCAGTATGTGAGGGGTCTTCTCTTCTTCAATTATAGGTCAGAGATCTCCCTTATCTTTACTCTGCTCTCTCCCCTCATTGTGAATAAACAGTTGAGTATAAAAGCTCCTCACTTGACCAGGTAATGCTACTGAAGTCCAGAGTTCATCACACAACCATGCCCGTGGATTTCACTGGAAAATGGGAGCTGGAGTCGAGCGAAAACCTTGAGAATTACCTTAAAGCACTGGGTAAGCCTGATCAGATGTCTGTTATCAGTTTAAATCAGCAGAGAAATAAGAGAAAGCTATATTTGTGCCATTTTCTAACTCTGATTATGCCACTTTATGATATTAGACAAAGCCTAAAGAATGAGAAATGACCATGCCAAGTTGCAAATATTTTGTTATTCTTACATACATAGACATTGACTTTGCCTTTCGGAAGATTGCAGCCCGCCTCACTCCAACAAAGATCATTACCCAGGATGGAGATAGCTTTGTGATTAAGACACAGAGCGCCTTCAAAAGCTTTGAGCTGATCTTCACTGTTGGAGTTGAGAAGGAAGAATTTACTAAGGGATTTGACAACAGGACGATAAAGGTGAACAATTCCCTTTATAATTGTGATCCTCTTCTATAATGTCGTACATTTATTTACCTGTATCCCAGCCTTGGCCTGTTGGCCATGATCTCAGTCAGTTTGTTCAGTAATGAACAGTAAAACAAATAGAGAACAGGCCTCAACTTTTACCCAAAAGGACAAAATACATTAAAGGTCTTTTTTTCACATGTCATTTCAATACAGGTTTATTTATATAAACCAGGGGTGGACGAAGTACAAATCAAGTACTTAAGTAAAAGTACAGATACCATAACATACTCCAGTAAAAGTACTCATTATCAGATTAAAAGTACAAAAGTACTTGATTTTCATGTAAGTACTGATCGATGAGCCATATATTAATTCTAGCCAGATTTATAAGCAAACTAGTCAGTAGTCAGCACTAATAAGAAAGAGTAGTGCTTTGATATGTATTGCAAATAAGCAATAGCTCTTTTTTTATGCACCATTGTCCCAAATTATATGATGATCAATAAAATACATTATTATTAAAACAAGTGAGCATAATTTGTGTAAAAGAAATTGTAAAATGACTTTTGTTTTCATTAAAATCATGTAAATAAATATAGAAACAGGCCAGTTACTGGGGTTTAATATTTATGTTACATATTCAGACTCTGGTGACCTGGGAAGGTCACAAATTGGTGGCCACCCAGAAAGGTGAGAAAGCCAACCGGGGATGGAAACACTGGATAGAAGATGACAAACTTTATCTGGTGAGCATCCTCATTCTATGGATAGGCTTATTAACCAAAACAATGTTAAAATCAACGTTATTTCAAATAAATATTTCAGTTTTTATGACATTTGAAGTGTAAAGTGTATGGTCCTGCATAAAATTCCTGCTCTGCCGTACTCACAAGGGATACGTTTTGAACTCATGATCATTTCACTTGCAGGAAATGACATGTGAGGATGCTGTGTGCCAACAAGTGTACAAAAGAAAAGACTGAATTTTCATGTGATTCAATGTCACATTCATTTAGCTACTCAACAAGTCTATCAAAATCAAACTGTGTTAACTTGAGGCATCACTGCTTTCTCAGGAGATGAAAATGATTCACGATGTGACTCTGTCAACACTTCAGTGGGAGTTTGTTTTCTTCTGTCTAAAAGATAATGAGACATTACAGTATGAGTCTCATTTATAGGGGTAGGCGCACATAAGCTTCCTTGCTTCAGCCTACCCCTTTTGAGCTTCCTTTTTTGTGTAATCTTAAGACTTCTGTAACAAACATGATTGTGAACAGCTCAAATAAATAGAATAAATAAATAAATAAAAATATTGTGCATGTAACTTAACCCTATAAAGCATTTTGTATCAAATATTTCAAGATGAACACTAGACTAAATCAACTTTTAGTTAAACACAAATAAAGGTTTACTTGATTATCCATGCATAATTTTAAAAAAGTGTTAAAATGTGAGCATCAAATATGATCCATTGGGCTTTTGATCTCTCAATCATTATTGTATTGCATTGCATTATATGTTTTGCCCCCCACAAATAAAAACTAGCTTTGATCATTAAGCATTTAAATATCACTTTACTAGGACATATTATTGGGATATATACAATGACAACTGATATTTAGATTCAAGTAGTCTGCTGGTAAGGTCTCACTGATTAACATTGCAAGCAATCAGAATGTCTTTTTACTTTTGGCCATATAAATATCAGCAACTGTACCAAATTGCATATTTTTGCTTAGTTTTGGCTCCGTTATCTATATTATGAAATCCATATTTTCATACTATACCAGCCATAAAAGCATGATGTATCAAATATTATACTCAACAACAACAAAAAACATAGGCTGTGAACATTTTGATTTAGTTTTTTTTTAGATACTGTTTCATATATATATATATTTTTTTTTTTAAATCAGACTATTATTTCATGTCAGGCTTTACAGGGTTAATTGAAAAACACATTTGCTTTGGTAACTGAGAAAACACAATACAGAGCTAAATGTGGTTTGGGTTTTTCACCATAAGCTAAAAAAATCGTTTTACATTGTAGGACTATTAAAGATTGATTCTGTAACCATTAAGAAGAGACCCTGATGGTGTCTAAAGCAGTCAAAAATATTTATTAATATTTTATGATTATTATTATTAGATGGTTGAAGATTTAGATAGATTGTGGGAAACTGTGGAAATTGTATAATTAGGCAACTATTTACTTAATGCTATATTGTTGAGAGACTATTACATTTTTAGTATTTAAATTATGTATTTATAATTTAAGAACACGCTTCACTGAGAATTTTCAGTTGACAGGGCACATTTCAGCACGGTGTTTTTTTTTTTTTTTTTTGGTGTATTATTAACCATACATAGGCTAAAATAAAGGTGTAGTCTTTAGAGGAAAGGGTTAAGCTCAATCTCATTACAAGCTAACGTCGTCATGCAGTGTCATTCAAATGCCGAGTTTAACCGAAATTACCCGAAAAACTCCGAAGCCATCCGAGTGTCACGTCAACGCTCAGACCCGGCGCCAGACACAAATTCACGGACGGGCATTCATTTTTTTTCAGGGGGGCACAAATGAAAACAACCTCATTGCATCATAATAGAATCGATTATGATACTATGCAATGATCGATAGAGCATAATAATTATATAATAGGCTACTGACGCTAAAGGTTCGATCTTGCAGTCCGAAATTCTCACATATAAAATAGGCTACGACCTCAAGTTGTGTCAATCACGTTTACACACTGCCTCCGCAAATTTCGTCCGTCATAAACAATTTTTTTAAGTAGGTTTGAGAGGTGTTTTCAGGGCCGCTGGAAGTCATTGTGATCAGTGGGTGCTGTGAATTATTATTTTAAAAAAAAATAATAACATTCTGTATGGACCTCTATCCCTAGGGGGGTTCGGGGGTTCTCCCCCGCAAGAAAATTTTGTACATTTTAAGTTTAAATGCATCAATCTGGTGCACATTGAGAGCTCAAAATTAAGAGCTTCAACCGGCTTCGACCCATGAACTGTGCACATTGAACAAAGAAAAAGCATTGACTTGTACCTAAAGAGGGCTCAAACATCTTGTTAATTATAGTCTTAGTCTACATTACATTGTATTTTATATTAAGCTATAGAATAGGAAAATTACACTACTTTTGTCCTAATTTCTTCACTTGTAAGCAGGGGCGTCACTAGGATTTTCATTTTAGGGGGGCTAAGCCCCCAATGAGGGTATGATTTTTAAAAAAAATTATAAAAAAAGGTAACACTTTAGTTAAGGATCTAATGCTCACTATTAACCCTTGCTCACTATTAACCCACTATTAACCCTTATTAACCCTTATAACCCTAATGCTCACTAATAAACCCTTGAGCTTTTATTTAGGAGAAAACACAAGATCACCATGCTGATCGTGTGAGCAAGAGCGCACTTTTCTTTAAATCACGCAGCACAAACAGAATGGCTAACGTTACTTAATTAAAGTCTTGTGCTGTTTAGCCAAAAAAACGAAATATAATACCGAAAACACTCGACATGTCAACAAAACATAAACATCTTCCCAAACACATATCAAGCTCATTTAAAAACCTCGAAAGCATAAACACTCATTCAAAGTAATACAACGTAGGCCCTATTACGTATTCAGAATACAAATTATGAGTAGGCTAACAGTGGTCTCCACAGAGCATAAAATATTCATTTCATTTTATTTTTCGTGTTCGCATTTATGAGGAAAAAACAATGTTACGGACGTGAGCGCTCTGAAAGCGGCACTAAAAGATGCTTTAAAACTTTCACAGAGACATCAAACAGAAAGCAAAACCTTTCTTTAAAGTGAATTTCGTTTTGTATTAATTGTATCTTAATTTTAATCAATGTTTCATCAACCAATTGCCTGGCTGGATTTAATAAATAAGAAGTAAATATAGCAGACGATAATGACGAACCGGAGGCGCCAGCGCGTGAACTGGAGCTCGTCGCAATTGAACCGAAACTCGGTGTAGGCCTATAAGGTAGCCTACTCGCCTCACAGACATGTGTAGTTTTAAACAGAACAATTCAAAACGAAAGAAAACAGACTACAGACTGCTCCCTGCTCATGTAATCTGTATGAAATGTGCATTTCTCTATGGCGTTTGAACAAAACGTTTGAATTAATGACTCAAAGACTCGCTTAATAAGACCGCTATCACATGCATTTCCGCGCTCACTATCGACAAACCAATCAATCCGTTTACAATTTAAAAAAAATCAGACCAAACACACTTTTATTTTTATTCAGGAGTTATGTATATTCAAAAGGATAACCTTCGATAACAAGGGTGAAGGGAGAGACTCGCTCAGGGCGGGCACTAGTGACTCACAGGGCGGGCCAGGCCCCCCAATGCCCGCCCATGGCGCCGGGACTGTCAACGCTTCCAACGTCAAGCGCACGGGCTTCGAGGAAGCAGTGTTGCCAACTTAGCGCCTTTGTCGCTATTTTTAGCGACTTTACAGACCCCTTTAGCGAAATTCTTTCAAAAAAGCGACTAGCGACAAATCTAGCGACTTTTTAGACAAACCTCAGTAACCTCCATGATCAACCTCCAGATGTTGCCAGTAGGCCTACTGCTCTGCGAGCGCGAGGTCTTGCTTTCTCCCTGCCGTCACTCTCTAGCTGCACCTGTTCAGTGAATGGCTGAGACGAGCAGCAGCACACTCATGTGTTGAGCGCGCGGCAGTTTCTTTTTTTACACGGACTTGTCACTTATCTGCTTCTCTTTTGTTTTATATTTAAAGAGTTTTGTTTGACCATTTTAATTTCCTTTCTTTTCCTGTGCTTATTACTTGTAATACTCACTATCACAGAGCTTTCACCCAGTTCCCGAACTCTCTTAATTCAGATAATTTTACACATACATTTTTTTTTTTTTGTCATTCACTATATCATACTTGTTCTATTGTCTGACCAAAATATAATATGTAATGAGAACAGCTTTATTGGACATTCGGCTATATTATATTATATTATATTATATTATATTATATTATATTATATTATATTATATTATATTATATTATATTATATTAAAATACAGAATGTGAGCATGAATTTAGAGAGAAAACACATTAGGCAGGCAGAACGCAAGTACGACGCGACACGTCATGAATATGCTAATTTGCGTATAACGTCATCTAGAGACATTTAGGGACATTTAGACTTTTAGGGAAGGCAGCTCTGGCGAAGGCGTTAGCTTCTTTCCTGTGAAAATAGTTGGCAACACAGTGAGGAAGTCAGTCAAAGTCACATTTGCCTGCCGTGCACACAACTGAAGCCGAAAAACACATCAGACTCTCGGTGGATGATATTGCAACTGATAGAGACAAAAACCAGCAAACGCAAACATGGTAAGTTAACGTTAACGTGTCACATCAATGTTTACGTGATGGACAATATTGTAGTTGTTTCGCATAGGAAAAATACGCTTTCAATAACGTTAGCTCGCGCTGTTAATTTTGTTGCTTCTTAACTGTGCTGTAAAGGTTAGTTGCTGTTACTATCAGACTTTTAACTGAGTGATAAATGGCTAATGTTTGTGTAACTTAGTTGTGGGTAGACAGGTTGAATAAAAAAAAAATGTCACTGCTTTCTGTTCTTGACGCAAATTAAGTTTTAATCTTTTTCTATAGACTATTAGTGTTACTAATATATAATTGGGACTGCTGACAAAAGAGATTGGTGCTGATTAATATCAACTTTAAAGTAATAGTGATTCTGATTCTTCTCCTCTAGCCTCTAAGGCTGGACATCAAGCGCAAACTCACGGCTCGATCTGACCGTGTCAAAAGCGTAGACCTTCATCCATCCGAGCCATGGATGCTGGCCAGTCTGTACAACGGCAGTGTCTGTGTGTGGAACCATGAAACACAAGTAAGTAGAAACGTGTGCAGTTTTTCAGCATTTTTAATATATTACCATCTGAACTTTACAACAAACATTAGGGATACAGTAGAGCACTAAGTGTGTTTAATGTTTGTCTAATAATCTCACCGGAGTAAAGATAGTTTGCGGTTTGATCTTCAGATTTCGTTTCGCTGTGGTCCCGCAGTGCGGTGTCGTAGACATGCAAATAATATCTCATGTCGTTATTTATGATTTGTGAATTCGTGTAACGGTGTTACTCCGGTCCGAAATCAGTTTTTTTTTTCTTCTGAATTTTAATTTTAAATTGGGTATAGCTCCAAAAGTCGGTCACTTAGAAGTCTGAACCCAGTGTCATCTTGACATGCTAGATTTGTGATGTTTAATGTTTTTAATGTTTAACAATGTATAATAACAATTTATAATAAACACAAACACCGCTGGTTTACAAAAACACTTGTTTTAGATTGAGCCTGATTTGTGAAAACTTTCAAAGATCAGTTTGGGTCAGTTAACCCTTCCCTGAGTGGTTAACTAGGTCAATCTGATTTGTGAAAACTTTCACAGATCAGTTTGGGTCAGTTAACCCTTCCCTGAGTGGTTAACTAGGTCAATCTGATTTGTGAAAACTTTCACAGATCAGTTTGGGTCAGTTAACCCTTCCCTGAGTGGTTAACTAGGTCAATCTGATTTGTGAAAACTACCGTAGGTCAGTTTGGGTCAGTTAACCCTTCCCTGAGTGCTTAACTAGGTCATTCTGATTTGTGAAAACTTTCACAGATCAGTTTGGGTCAGTTAACCCTTCCCTGAATGGTTAACATGGTCATTTTGATTTGTGAAGACTTTCACAGATCAGTTTGGGTCAGTTAACCCTTCCCTGAGTGTTTAACTAGGTCAATCTGATTTGTGAAAACTACCGTAGGTCAGTTTGGGTCAGTTAACCCTTCCCTGAGTGCTTAACTAGGTCATTCTGATTTGTGAAAACTTTCACAAATCAGTTTGGGTCAGTTAACTCTTCCCTGAGTGGTTAACTAGGTCAATCTGATTTGTGAAAACTTTCACAGATCAGTTTGGGTCAGTTAACCCTTCCCTGAGTGGTTAACTAGGTCAATCCGATTTGTGAAAACTTTCACAGATCAGTTTGGGTCAGTTAACCCATCCCTGAGTGGTTAACTTGGTCATTCTGATTTGTGAAAATTTTCACAGGTCAGTTTGGGTCAGTTAACCCTTCCCTGAGTGGTTAACTTGGTCATTCTGATTTGGGAAAACTTTCACAGTCAGTTTGGGTCAGTTAACCCTTCCCTGAGTGGTTAACTTGGTAATTCTGATTTGTGACAACTTTCACAGATCAGTTTGGGTCAGTTAACCCATCCCTGAGTGGTTAACTTGGTTATTCTGAATTGTGAAAACTTTCACAGGTCAGTTTGGGTCAGTCAACCCTTCCCTGAGTGGTTAACTTGGTCATTCTGATTTGGGAAAACTTTCACAGGTCAGTTTGGGTCAGTTAACCCTTCCCTGAGTGTTTAACTAGGTCAATCTGATTTGTGAAAACTACCGTAGGTCAGTTAACCCTTCCCTGAGTGCTTAACTAGGTCATTCTGATTTGTGAAAACTTTCACAGATCAGTTTGGGTCAGTTAACCCTTCCCTGAGTGGTTAACATGGTCATTTTGATTTGTGAAAACTTTCACAGATCAGTTTGGGTCAGTTAACCCTTCCCTGAGTGTTTAACTAGGTCAATCTGATTTGTGAAAACTACCGTAGGTCAGTTTGGGTCAGTTAACCCTTCCCTGAGTGTTTAACTAGGTCATTCTGATTTGTGAAAACTTTCACAGATCAGTTTGGGTCAGTTAACCCTTCCCTGAGTGGTTAACATGGTCATTTTGATTTGTGAAAACTTTCACAGATCAGTTTGGATCAGTTAACCCTTCCCTTAGTGGTTAACTAGGTCATTCTGATTTGTGAAAGCTTTCACAGGTCAGTTTGGGTCAGTTAACCCTTCCCTTAGTGGTTAACTAGGTCATTCTGATTTGTGAAAACTTTCACAGGTCAGTTTGGGTAAGTTAACCCTTCCCTGAGTGGTTAACTAGGTCATTCTGATTTGTGAAAACTTTCACAGATCAGTTTGGATCAGTTAACCCTTCCCTTAGTGGTTAACTAGGTCATTCTGATTTGTGAAAGCTTTCACAGGTCAGTTTGGGTCAGTTAACCCTTCCCTTAGTGGTTAACTAGGTCATTCTGATTTGTGAAAACTTTCACAGGTCAGTTTGGGTAAGTTAACCCTTCCCTGAGTGGTTAACTAGGTCATTCTGATTTGTGAAAACTTTCACAGGTCAGTTTGGGTCAGTTAACCCTTCCCTGAGTGTTTAACTAGGTCAATCTGATTTGTGAAAACTAACGTAGGTCAGTTAACCCTTCCCTGAGTGCTTAACTAGGTCATTCTGATTTGTGAAAACTTTCACAGATCAGTTTGGGTCAGTTAACCCTTCCCTTAGTGGTTAACTAGGTCATTCTGATTTGTGAAAACTTTCACAGATCAGTTTGGATCAGTTAACCCTTCCCTTAGTGGTTAACTAGGTCATTCTGATTTGTGAAAACTTTCACAGGTCAGTTTGGGTAAGTTAACCCTTCCCTGAGTGGTTAACTAGGTCATTCTGATTTGTGAAAACTTTCACAGATCAGTTTGGGTCAGTTAACCCTTCCCTGAGTGGTTAACTAGGTCAATCTGATTTGTGGAAACTACCGTAGGTCAGTTTGGGTCAGTTAACTCTTCCCTGAGTGGTTAACTAGGTCAATCTGATTTGTGAAAACTTTCACAGATCAGTTTGGGTCAGTTAACCCTTCCCTGAGTGGTTAACTAGGTCAATTCGATTTGTGAAAACTTTCACAGATCAGTTTGGGTCAGTTAACCCATCCCTGAGTGGTTAACTTGGTCATTCTGATTTGTGAAAACTTTCACAGGTCAGTTTGGGTCAGTTAACCCTTCCCTGAGTGGTTAACTTGGTCATTCTGATTTGTGACAACTTTCACAGATCAGTTTGGGTCAGTTAACCCATGCCTGAATGGTTAACTTGGTTATTCTGATTTGTTAAAACTTTCACAGGTCAGTTTGGGTCAGTTAACCCTTCCCTGAGTGGTTAACTTGGTCATTCTGATTTGTGAAAACTTTCACAGGTCAGTTTGGGTCAGTTAACCCTTACCTGAGTGTTTAACTAGGTCAATCTGATTTGTGAAAACTACCGTAGGTCAGTTTGGGTCAGTTAACCCTTCCCTGAGTGCTTAACTAGGTCATTCTGATTTGTGAAAACTTTCACAGGTCAGTTTGGGTCAGTTAACCCTTCCCTGAAAGTTTTCACAAATCAGAATGACCTAGTTAACCACTAAGGGAAGGGTTAACTGACCTGTGAAGGTTTTCACAAATCAGAATGACCAAGTTAACCACTCAGGGAAACAGGTTAACTGACCCAAACTGATCTGTGAAAGTTTTCACAAATCGGATTGACCTAGTTAACCACTCAGGGAAGGGTTAACTGACCTAAACTGACCTGTGAAGGTTTTCACAAATCAGATTGACCTAGTTAACCACTCAGGGAAGTGTTAACTGACCCAAACTGACCTGTGAAAGTTTTCACAAATCAGATTGACCTAGTTAACCACTCAGGGAAGTGTTAACTGACCCAAACTGACCTGTGAAAGTTTTCACAAATCAGATTGACCTAGTTAACCACTCAGGGAAGGGTTAACTGACCCAAACTGACCTACGGTAGTTTTCACAAATCAGAATGACCATGTTAACCACTCAGGGAAGGGTTAACTGACCCAAACTGACCTACGGTAGTTTTCACAAATCAGATTGACCTTGTTAAACACTCAGGGAAGGGTTAACTGACCCAAACTGACCTGTGAAAATTTTCACAAATCAGAATGACCAAGTTAACCACTCAGGGAAGGGTTAACTGACCCAAACTGATCTGTGAAAGGTTTCACAAATCAGATTGACCTAGTTAACTCCTCAGGGAAGAGTTAACTGACCCAAACTGACCTACGGTAGTTTTCAAAAATCAGATTGACCTAGTTAAACACTCAGGGAAGGGTTAACTCACCCAAACTGATCTGTGAAAGGTTTCACAAATCAGATTGACCTAGTTAACCACTCAGGGAAGAGTTAACTGACCCAAACTGACCTACGGTAGTTTTCACAAATCAGATTTACCTAGTTAAACACTCAGGGAAGGGTTAACTGACCCAAACTGACCTATGGTAGTTTTCACAAATCGGAATGACCAAGTTAAACACTCATGGAAGGGTTAACTGACCTGTGAAAGTTTTCACAAATCAGAATGACCAAGTTAACCACTCAGGGAAACGGTTAGCTGACCCAAACTGACCTGTGAAAGTTTTCACAAATCAGATTGACCTAGTTAACCGCTCAGGGAAGGGTTAACTGACCCAAACTGATCTGTCAAAGTTTTTACAAATCAGGATGACCAAGTTAACCACTCAGGGAAACGGTTAACTGACCCAACCTGACCTACGGTAGTTTTCACAAATCAGATTGACCTAGTTAAACACTCAGGGAAGGGTTAACTGACCCAAACTGACCTGTGAAAGTTTTCACAAATCAGAATGACCAAGTTAACCACTAGGGGAAACGGTTAGCTGACCCAAACTGACCTGTGAAAGTTTTCACAAATCAGATTGACCTAGTTAACCGCTCAGGGAAACGGTTAACTGACCCAACCTGACCTACGGTAGTTTTCACAAATCAGATTGACCTAGTTAAACACTCAGGGAAGGGTTAACTGACCCAAACTGACCTGTGAAAGTTTTCACAAATCAGAATGACCAAGTTAACCACTCAGGGAAACGGTTAGCTGACCCAAACTGACCTGTGAAAGTTTTCACAAATCAGATTGACCTAGTTAACCGCTCAGGGAAGGGTTAACTGACCCAAACTGATCTGTCAAAGTTTTCACAAATCAGAATGACCAAGTTAACCACTCAGGGAAACGGTTAACTGACCCAACCTGACCTAAGGTAGTTTTCACAAATCAGATTGACCTAGTTAAACACTCAGGGAAGGGTTAACTGACCCAAACTGACCTGTGAAAGTTTTCACAAATCAGAATGACCAAGTTAACCACTCAGGGAAGGGTTAACTGACCCAAACTGATCTGTGAAAGTTTTCACAAATCAGGCTCAATCTAAAACAAGTGTTTTTGTAAACCAGCGGTGTTTGTTTTTATTATAAATTTTTATTATACATTGTTAAACATTAAAAACGCCTATTTTCCACATTCCTGTCTAACTGGACTTAGCGACCGGTTTACAGACAAGAGCTTTGCTGTGAAAAAATTCACAAATCTAGCATGTCAAGATGACACTGGGTTCAGACTTCTAAGTGACCGATTTTTGGAGCTATACCCAATTTAAAAATAAAAAAAAAACAAAAAATAAACTGATTTCGGACCGGAGTAACACCGTTACACGAATTCAAAAATCATAAATAACGACACGAGATATTATTTGCATGTCTATGACACCGCACTGCGGGACCACAGCGAAATGAAATCTGAAGATCAAACCTCATATATTTACCTTCAATAGACTCTGGTTAAGACTTTTGAAGTCTGTGACCTGCCAGTAAGAGCTGCCAAGTTTGTTGCCAGGAAAAATTGGGTCATAACTGGTGCTGTAAGTATATTCATAAATAATAATGTACACTTTTATATAATATCTATTAATATACTATTCCTTTTATTATAGATTTGCTATTAAACTATTTAATAAACCCCCCTTTTTTTCTAGGAGGACATGCAAATTCAAGTTTTTAACTACAACACATTAGAGCGAGTACACATGTTTGAGGCCCATTCAGCTTACATTCGCTGCATCGCTGTGCATCCCACCCAGCCCTACATCCTCACGAGCAGCGGTATGGACAGATTACATGTGCATATAAGTATTCATATTACATGTATGAAAATACACCATATAACATATTACACTACAGTTTAAATGTTTGGTGTGTCAGTAAGATTTTTAAAAGAAATAAACACTTTTATTAATCAAGATTGCATTAAATTGATCTAAAGTAACAGTAAAGACATTTTTAATGTTATAAATAATTTGTATTTCCAAAAATGCTTTTCTTTTCAACTTTTTATTCATAAAAGAATTCTGAAGAAAATATACAGTATCACGGTGTCCACAAAAATATTAAGCAGCACAACAGATTTCAACATTGATAACAAGCCAATGTTTCTTGAGCACCAAATCCGTTAATTAGAATGATTTCTGAAGGATCATGTGACACTGTAGACTGGATTAATGGCTGCAAGAAATTCAGCTTTGCCATCAGTTACATTTTTAAATATATTAAATAGAAAACAGTTATTTTAAATTGTCATAATATTTCACAATATTACTATTTTTGATCAAATAAATGCATATGTGGTGAGCATAAGAAACTTCTTTCGAAAAATGTTTAAAAAACATCTTACCAACCCCGAACCTTTAAACTTTGGTGTATGTACAATACTCTTTTTTTTTAACATTCATTGGGTGTGTGTGCATTTAGATGTTGATAAAGCTGTGGGACTGGGAGAAGAAATGGTCCTGCAGTCAGGTATTTGAGGGCCACACAAACTACGTCATGCAGATTGTCATCAACCCCGAGGACAACAACCAGTTTGCAAGTGCATCGCTGGACAGAACCATCAAGGTAAGGGTTCCTACGCAGTTTGGAAAAGTATGGAATTAGATTTGAGTAATTTATAGGTCTGGAAAAGTATGGAAAAAAGAAAGCAGAATATGGAAAAATATTCGCATTTCCAGACTATTGCCCCTATTTAGTTTTCTATAATAGAAAATCGTACTCGGTTACTAACGTAACCTCGGTTCTCTCTAGAGAGGGAACGAGTACTGCGTAATATCTTACGCTATGGGGAAAACCTCTTTTCCGCGAGATATTGAAGCCAAAAATTATCCTTAATTTTGAATTAATGTAAAACGCTGTGCAGCAGCATGCAGACATGGGCAGGACAGCTCGCGCGCCTATTGGCTGCCCTGCGGCAACAGCAGCAGCCTATCGAGAGAGGCGCTGCGTGACACATATCCAATGGGGGCATTTTTACTGACCCAAGGGTGAACTGACCCTGAAGGGTTAACTGACCCAAACTGACCTGTGAAAATTTTCACAAATCAGAATGACCAAGTTAACCACTCAGGGAAGGGTTAACTGACCCAAACTGATCTGTGAAAGGTTTCACGAATCAGATTGACCTAGTTAACCCCTCAGGGAAGAGTTAACTGACCCAAACTGACCTACGGTAGTTTTCAAAAATCAGATTGACCTAGTTAAACACTCAGGGAAGGGTTAACTCACCCAAACTGATCTGTGAAAGGTTTCACAAATCAGATTGACCTAGTTAACCACTCAGGGAAGAGTTAACTGACCCAAACTGACCTACGGTAGTTTTCACAAATCAGATTTACCTAGTTAAACACTCAGGGAAGGGTTAACTGACCCAAACTGACCTGTGAAAGTTTTCACAAATCGTATTGACCTAGTTAACCACTCAGGGAAGGGTTAACTGACCCAAACTGACCTATGGTAGTTTTCACAAATCGGAATGACCAAGTTAAACACTCATGGAAGGGTTAACTGACCCAAACTGACCTGTGAAAGTTTTCACAAATCAGAATGACCAAGTTAACCACTCAGGGAAACGGTTAGCTGACCCAAACTGACCTATGGTAGTTTTCACAAATCAGATTGACCTAGTTAACCGCTCAGGGAAGGGTTAACTGACCCAAACTGATCTGTCAAAGTTTTCACAAATCAGGATGACCAAGTTAACCACTCAGGGAAACGGTTAACTGACCCAACCTGACCTACGGTAGTTTTCACAAATCAGATTGACCTAGTTAAACACTCAGGGAAGGGTTAACTGACCCAAACTGACCTGTGAAAGTTTTCACAAATCAGAATGACCAAGTTAACCACTAGGGGAAACGGTTAGCTGACCCAAACTGACCTGTGAAAGTTTTCACAAATCAGATTGACCTAGTTAACCGCTCAGGGAAACGGTTAACTGACCGTTAAGTTTGCAAGTGCATCGCTGGACAGAACCATCAAGGTAAGGGTTCCTACGCAGTTTGGAAAAGTATGGAATTAGATTTGAGTAATTTACAGGTCTGGAAAAGTATGGAAAAAAGAAAGCAGAATATGGAAAAATATTCGCATTTCCAGACTATTGCCCCTATTTAGTTTTCTATAATAGAAAATCGTACTCGGTTACTAACGTAACCTCGGTTCTCTCTAGAGAGGGAACGAGTACTGCGTAATATCTTACGCTATGGGGAAAACCTCTTTTCCGCGAGATATTGAAGCTAAAAATTATCCTTAATTTTGAATTAATGTAAAACGCTGTGCAGCAGCATGCAGACATGGGCAGGACAGCTTGCGCGCCTATTGGCTGCCCTGCGGCAACAGCAGCAGCCTATCGAGAGAGGCGCTGCGTGACACATATCCAATGGGGGCATTTTGCGCCCATTTCGTCACGTCCCGCCAGAAAAGGCGTGGTCTCGCCCTGTAAATACTGCTCGATAAGGCTGGTACACTGGTTTTCATCGCCGAAGCGAACCAGAGCTGTGTATGCACGGCAAGATACGCAGTACTCGTTCCCTCTCTAGAGAGGTTACGTCAGTAACCGAGTACGTTCTCTTACGAGAGTATCTCTCGTACTGCGTAATATCTTACGCTATGGGGAACACAATGTAAAACGCCGTGCGTACTGGGATCCGACACCAAAGTCCCAAGGGCAGTAGCCCGGGGCTCATGTAGTGCATAATCACCATAGACTCATAGAGAGTCGGAGAAGAGAGGCTGCAAGCATCATTCCCCATGAAATAGCATCCTATAGGAGCTAGTTATGTTAATAGTGTTTCACACAGACAGGGTGAGCGTGTTCAGCCTGAACTGGTTAAAAATATGGGTTATTCAACACCCATGGAGCCGTGTTATCGCTCAGTGAGCGATGCACAAGCAAAACTCAGCATCTGGGCCGGCACAGCGGGGCAGATAACACTGAATTCTATACCGACAGAAGCTTGGCTTGTAAGGCGGGAACCTCTAGGTTATAAAACCTTATAAATCTAGACGGCGAGGCCCAGCCCGCAGCCGTACAGATATCTTGCAAGGTAACGCCACTATACCATGCCCACGATGAGGCCACGCCTCTCGTGGAGTGCGCTCTGACACCCAAAGGACACTGCAGGTCCTTAGAAGTGTAAGCCAGTGCTATGGCGTCGACTATCCATCTGGATAGGCTCTGTTTTGATGCGGCCAGTCCCTTGGAACGTCCGCCAAACAAAACGAAGAGCTGCTCGTTCTGCCTGAAGGCAGACGAGCGGGACACATAAGCTCTCAATGCCCTGACAGGGCAAAGGAGACCTGGATCCTCCTCCTCATCTTGAACCGAGAGAGCGCACAGGGAAATCACCTGGGCCCTGAACGGTGTGTTGAGGGATTTGGGCACGTACCCGTGCCTCGGTTTGAGTATGACTTTTGAGTCATTAGGCCCAAACTCCATACATGATGCGCTTACTGAAAGCGCTTGTAAGTCCCCTATGCGCTTCACTGAAGCGAGAGCCAAAAGAAACACTGTTTTGAAAGACAGATGCTTCATGTCTGACAAATGGATTGGCTCGAACGGGGCACCTTTCATGGCTTCCAAAACCGTAGAAAGGTCCCACACCGGGACTGAAGGAGGTCTAGGAGGGTTCAACCTCCCAGCTCCCTTGAGGAATCGCACGACTAGGTCGTTCTTCCCCAGTGACTGGCCAGACACAGGTTTTCTAAACGTTGCTATAGCCGCCACGTACACTTTGAGCGTGGATGGGGTCCTGCCCTTATCCAGCAGCTCTTGAAGGAAGGAAAGTACTTCCGTGACCCCGCAGTCTACGGGTGAAAAGCCCTGAGCTTGACACCAGGCAGAGAACACAGACCATTTCGAGGAGTAGAGCCGTCTTGTAGACGGGGCCCTTGCCTGCGTGATCGTGTTTAGCACTCCCTCTGGGAGGATAGCGGGTACCCGTTGATGGCCCATGCGTGTAGGGACCATAGTTGCGGGCGAGGATGCCAAATCGAGCCCTTGGCCTGGGAGAGGAGGTCTCTCCTCAATGGTATTGGCCACGGGGCAGTGCTGGTCAGCCGCATCAGGACTGGAAACCACGCCTGGTTTGTCCAGACCGGAGCCACAAGCAGCACTGGGCATCCATTTTCCCTGATCCGTTCCAGCACTTGAGGCAGGAGCGAGATGGGGAGAAAAGCATAGAGGGGACAGCGGGGCCAAACGTGGGCCTGCGCGTCCTTGCTCTTGGAGAAATATTTCGGACAGTGAGCATTCTCGCGGGACGCGAACAGGTCCACCTGCGCTCTGCCGAATGTCTCCCACAGCAGTTGGATCGTCTGCGGGTGCAGCGACCATTCCCCTGCTGGGACATTGTCTCTGGACCGCCTGTCTGGTCCCAGATTCAGGTGACCAGGCACATGCGCTGCTCTCAGTGAAAGCAGGTTGTGCTGAGCCCAGACCAGGAGGCACTCTGTTAGCCTGTAAAGGTTTCGGGACTTGATGCCGCCCTGGCGATTTATGTACGCCACCACTGACATGTTGTCCGACCGGACCAAGACGTGGTGACCCCTTATCTGGGGACAGAAGCACCGCAGCGCGTTGTCGACTGCCATCATTTCCAGACAGTTTATATGTAGGAGCTTTTCCCGTTCTGACCACTGGCCAAAGAACGGTCTGCCCTCGAGCAGCGCTCCCCATCCCGAGGTGGAGGCGTCCGTGGACACCACCTTCACGCTCGAAGGAATGTCCCCAGACTCACACCTGACTGGTACCAGTCGGTTTTCTTCCAAGGCTCCAAAGCTGAGACGCATTTCAGATCGACCCGGAGGCGAAACCGACCAGCGGTCCATGCCCTGGTCGGAACCCGCGCTTTCAGCCACAGCTGCAGTGGGTGCATGCGAAGCAGACCCAGCTGGAGCACTGTAGCTGCTGAGGCCATGAGACCCAGCATTTTCTGAAACCTCTTGAGCTGGACAGTCGAGCCGCGGCGAAAAGATTTCACGGCGCGCTGAATGTCCCGTGCGCGCTCTGGCGACAGATGCGCTGTCATAGATAGCGAGTTCAGCACTGTTCCCAGAAAAGATATTTTCTGGCTGGGAGACAGCGAGCTCTTCGCCCAATTGACTGTGAGACCCAGATTCTCGAGATAATGTGGCCCTGTGTTCTATGAGCTCTGATTGTGATCGAGCTAGAATCAGCCAATCGTCCAAGTAGTTCAAAATTCGCATGCCCTGAAGTCTCAGGGGTGCGAGAGCCGCGTCCATGCACTTCGTAAAAGTACGGGGTGCCAGGGACAGGCCGAACGGCAGGACTTTGTATTGGTATGCCTGGCCCTCGAAGGCGAATCTCAAGAATTGCCTGTGACGTAACGCTATTTGTATTTGAAAATAACCGTCCTTCAGATCTATTGACATGAACCAGTCTCCTTGGCGCACTTGCGCGAGGATTTTCCTGGTTGTAATCATTCTGAACTGGCGCTTCGTGAGCGTTTTGTTCAGCCGTCGCAGATCTAGAATGGGTCTGAGACCCCCGTCTTTTTTCGGTACCAGAAAATACCTGCTGTATAGACCCCCTTCGCTCTGAGCCTGAGATAAAGGTTCTATAGCCCCTTTGCTCAGTAGTTTCGCTATCTCGGCTCGAAGTAGATGAGATACTTCGTTTTTTACCGTCGTTTTGACTTGCGCCGCACAAAGGTGGGGGCGGCGAGCGAACTGCAGCGAATAGCCTCTTTTTATAGTGTTCAGCACCCATTCTGATACCCCGGGAAGCTTTGCCCAAGCATCTGCATGAATAGCTAGAGGTAGAATGAAATCTGGGCTCTGGCCGCGGTATAGCGGCGGCCGGAGACCTCCGGTGTGCTGATAAATAGACACTGTGTTTGTAGTGTGCGAGGCGGGGGGTGCGCTGATCACAGCGGGCAGCCCGACCGCGCTCAGCTTCTCTCTGACGGGTTGTGGAGAGAAGGCGAGCGGGACGAGCCCCGTGGGGTTCGGCATGTCTGTGAGGGAATGTGGGCGCGGGATAGCGGGCACACTCGCTGCACTGAGAACACTGTCAGCTCGCGCCAACTGAAAATGTGTTGGTTTCGTTTTTACAGAAACCGTGGGACATGCTTCGTGTAGTGTTTGTGGGCACTGTGTTGTGGGCACGTACACTACATTTATTGCACAATCGATATGAGTCGATTTTATTTGTGCTAGCCCTGTATTGTCTGCGTGTGGGAATGGGCACTGAGACGTGGGCATTCTTACAACACTCATAACACCATCGGCCGTGGCCGGAATTCTAGAAAATACACTCTTTTTGGGATTTACCTGGGTCGCCTTAAAACTGGCGTTTGTGTGCAGGCAAGCGGGCTGTGGTACCAGCTTGTTTACTGCAAAATACACAGGAACAGTCACATTGTTTGGAACTGAACGAGCGAGAAGTTTCGGTTGAGTCTGGCCGCGGCGAGACTTGAACACTGTGGGCCTTAGCTGACTTCATGTGTGTTGGTTTCTTTTACAGAAAACGTGGCACATGCAGTGTGTAGTGTTTGTGGGCACTGGGTTGTGGGCACATTCAATATAATTAATGCACAATTTACATGAGTCGAACTCATTTGTGCGAGCCCTGCACTTTGGCGGGCTGTGTTTGTGTGTAGAAATGAACACTGGGCTGTGGCATTTTTAATACACTCATAACACCATCGGCTGTGGCCGGAATACCAGAAAATACACTGCTTACATGATTTTTCTGGGTCGCCGTGGAAACGGCATTTGTGTGCAGGCAAGCGGGCCATGGTACCGGCTTGTTTACTGCAAAATACACTGGAACAGTCGCATTTTCTCGGAACTGAACGAGTGAAAAGTTTGGGTGTAAGTCTGGCTGCGGCGAGACTAAATTTTTATCTGCTGTGAGAGCTGGGCTCGAACACGGGTCTCCCGTGCGAAGGCTTTGGGTTTCGCCACTGAGCCACAGGGGGAAACGACAAAAGCTTAAAATAGCCCGAGCAGATAAAGAGCATCATCACAGTTTTGTGTGTGTCGGCGTTTGTTTGCAGGCGGGCGTGTAATACAACAGGCTCATTGCTGCAATATTGACATTTTCAGCCGCTCAAACTAAGAGGAGCTGAGAAATGTTTGAGAAATGGAGATTGGTCCGGCCTCGGCGGGACTAAAAACACACTCTTTCCTCATTTCGCCGGTGACGCATGCCCACGGGGGGCGGGGGCGGGGTAGATTTCTTATAACGTAAAGAAAGCTAGCCGCGGTTTTGAAGCTGGCCTTCTCTACAGATGCAGCTATCTCGTCGTCATTGTCCGTTGTCCGTCAGCGAGCGACTCGAGTGAAGCTGGCGGGCGAACAGGCGAGCTATCATGGGCTGGAGAAGGCTCGGGGCTGTTTTGTCGACCTCAATGGAGGAAGCGGCGGCAGACGGCGGCCGCTGTCCGTCGGTGAGGGACTCGAGCGATGCCGGCGAAGCTGGCGGGCGAACCGGCGAGCTTTGGCGGGCAGGAGAAGGCTCGGGAGCGCGCTGAGCACGGCGCTTTTTACGGCGCGGCGCTACAGCGGGCTGAAGTGCAGGCTCTGAGAAGGATGCCAGGCGAATCCTCAGAGTCACCATAGGCAGTAGCTCACAGTGAGGGCATCCGCCGTCGACGAGAGCGAGAGCCGCATGATCCTCACCCAGGCAGGAAACGCAGATAACATGACGGTCCCCGTCGAGTGTGGCTCGACACGAGCCGCAGGATCTTTGCATCTTGAAAAAGACGCAGCTCTTTTAGCAGAGAGAGAGAGACAGTGAAAAAATGTGTCGCAGCGGCGAACACACACACACAGTTTGAAAAGGATATAACGCCGGAAAGCGTAGCAGGTACGGCGGCTAAAGGCGGCGATGCCAGCGACTTCAGACTCAATGGCTCGTCCTGCTGTGTGCTTTTTCTCAGACGGCGTGGCTTCTCACTCCGGATCCAGCGATGCGTGATGCTTCGCTGAAGAGATGAAAATCAGTGTACCAGCCTTATCGAGCAGTATTTACAGGGCGAGACCACGCCTTTTCTGGCGGGACGTGACGAAATGGGCGCTAGATGCCCCCATTGGATATGTGTCACTCAGCGCCTCTCTCGATAGGCTGCTGCTGTTGCCGCAGGGCAGCCAATAGGCGCGCGAGCTGTCTTGCCTATGTCTGCATGCTGCTGCACAGCGTTTTACATTAATTCAAAATTAAGGATAATTTTTGGCTTCAATATCTCATGGAAAAGAGGTTTTCCCCATAGCGTAAGATTACGCAGTACGAGAGATACTCTCGTAAGAGAACTAATGAATTTAAAAGAATTGAATGAAAATAAATGTATCATACAAGAAGTGTTTTCATGGCAGCTGTTTAGTGATTCTTTAGTCTTTGTCAAACACAGCTGAATGATTGTGGTAGATTATAAGTGTTTTGAGTTTCTTCTCATGATATTCTTAGCACCGTATTACAGAGCCTCTAAAAGGACTTTTGCAAAAATAAAAAAAATACAGATTTTCGTATGCGCACGAGAAACCATTAAACTTAGCATAGACAATATTATGCCATCAGCTCATTTCATGTCATGGTTTCTCCACCGCCACAGAGGATGCATTAAATTGGACATTAGGCCTTGATATTAGAGGTACTACCCTAAAGAAAGCCAATCTTGAGCAAATAGGCCTAGATTTCTATTAATTCATGTGCATCAATGCTCTCTTTTTCTTCATAGTAAGATGACAGGGACACACAAAGGAGATAGGTTATAGTATATATAAAACTAGAAATTGTAATGCGTAAGCATACAAAAAATTCCTGTGCGTTCACGAGTTTGCATGTTCATGAAATCAGATATAGTATTTTATGCGATATAGTAATTTATCCTCCCTTTGACTGGGATAGAAAACCAGCCTAGAGAGAGGTGATGGGCTGGTGGAGGGATGCTGTGAAACTGTAATGAAACAGAGGTTATACAGGCTTCCTCTTGTGCTGATTGGTTGAGTACCTGAACGTGCTCCTCCCGAAACTTTGTTACATAACTTCATGATGTGATAGTTTCTCGAGGGCATTTTGAGCATTACATTTCTAGTTTTATATATGCTATAAAACCTATGTCTACTGACACTACAGCAAAATATATAAATAACTGGCTTAAAACCATTTTTGGGGGGGCTGAAAATACTATTTTTGCTTTGGGGGTCTCCTACAAAAAAACACTTTAATTTTCTCATAATATACATTGCACATCACCAGATTTTTCAATGATTCTCAAACACAGGTCCGATGATTCAGTCTCTTTAAATCCCTCCTTGTTGCGAGCCGACTCTGCTCTGATTGGCCAGATGGACCAGTCTGCTGTGATTGGTCTACCACTTACAGTGCTTGTCGGAAGCTAAACGCCCATTAAGGTGGGCATTAGGCAAATGTGTTACCCAGTGACGTGTAGCCGTCACGGAAGTGGGATTCGAATTCCTGATGATTAATTTAGGCTGTTCAGAGTCGATTCTTTCTTTTGAGAAGCAATAACTTTATTTATCGAGTGCTCTTTCATCTTCATAACTTTGCAGATAGCTGCATTACACATTGCATGAAAGGGAGTATTCGAAAAAGCATAATAGGGGCACTTTGAATATGGTCTGAAAATCTACAGAGAGGTTTGGAAATTTGAGTCTGGAAAAGTATGGAATTTTGAAATGGAAAATGTGTAGGAACCCTGCAAGATGGTACACTTATGCGGATAGAGCCAGTCTGAATCTGACTTGTGACATTTCCCTCATCATTTATTCTTTGTTGTGTTTCAGGTTTGGCAGCTGGGCTCTTCCTCTCCTAACTTCACTCTGGAAGGTCATGATAAGGGGGTGAACTGCATTGATTATTACAGTGGAGGAGATAAACCCTACCTTATATCTGGAGCTGATGACAGACTGGTTAAGATTTGGGACTATCAGGTACTATAATGATATTGATGATAATCAATGGAGCAAGTCATTCCTGGCTATTTATTTACTTCTTTTCTGTGTGCCTCTCTCTCTTTAGAATAAGACATGTGTCCAGACTCTTGAGGGTCACGCTCAGAATGTGTCCTGTGTAAACTTCCACCCAGAGCTGCCAATCATCATCACTGGATCAGAGGATGGTGAGTCATCTTTAGGATAATGTTATAGATTTTTGAATGATCACTTTTATAAAACTGCCTCATTCCTTTTGCAAATATTTTTTTTAATTATATTTTTATAACAGTATAATATTTTAAAAGCTAAAAGCTTTCAGTGGTCCCTGCATGTTAAACTGGGATTGTATAAAGTGATGGGTGCTTTCGAAACATGCTTTGTGATGCTTTAAACCCTTTGCAAATAATTAGTTTTGATCCAGTGATTCCGAGCATGTGTCAAACTTCCAAAGTCACGTGATTTTAGTAAACGAGGCTTTGTTATGGCATAACTGTTTCAAAATGTATCGAAATTTAAATGGTTTGCCTTTAGGGGTGATCTCTGTGAACACATGAACCAGTGTCTAAATATGATTTTTATCTGATCTCGGATCAATTTTATAAACTTCTAGACATTGAATGACACATTTGTATGATAAAAAGGAAGAGTTGTAGTCCCTACAAATAGATTAAAAATAAAATAACATATTATAAAGACACTTTATATTTAATGGTATTACATGATTTGTTAATTGCATATTATAGGTTACACCTTCAATAAAACATTTGCAATTGGTTTGTAAAAGGTGTTTATGTATGTTTGGGCTGAATTTTCACTGGATTTACACTGTTCTGACCAGCAGTGGTCACTAGCGTGTGGTGTTTTGAGTGAATCATTTTGCGAAGCAATTGGTCCAGTTGATTCAAAGTTTGAAAAGCTTTGTTTCTCTCATCACTAGTATAAAGAATTTTGAAATTAAAAACGAACACTTCACCTTTAAAGCTTCTTGTAACTGTCTTTTGTTAAGGCACGGTTCGGATCTGGCACTCCAGCACTTACCGTCTAGAGAGCACCCTGAACTATGGTATGGAGCGGGTGTGGTGTGTGTCTGGCTTGCGCGGCTCCAACAATGTGGCATTGGGTTATGACGAAGGCAGCATCATTATCAAGGTACTAAAAATAATTCAAAAGTAACACCATGCTGTTGCCTGACAATGGTGTGAAATACTGGCTAAAGCTCAGGCTGATAATAGGAAAGTTCACTCCCCGCAAAGAGAGCCATTAGGTTTCTTCAGGGCCAGGGCTGTCAGCGGGGGATGGCAGAGATAGATAATGTTACAAAAGATTTCTATTTCAAAATAAATGCTGTTCTGTCAATTCATCAAAGAATCCCAGAAAAATGTATCACCGATTTCACAAAAATAGCAGCACAACTATTTTCAAGATTGATAATAATAATAATACATTTTGAGCAGCTAATCCGCATATTAGAATGATTTCATGTGACACTGAAGACTGGAGTAGTGGCTGCTGAAAATTCAGCTTTGCCATCAAAGGAATAAATTACATTTTTAAATAAATTAAAATTGAAACGGTTATTTTAGATTATAATAATGTTTCACAATATTAATGTTTTTAGTGTATTTTCTCAAATAAATGCAGCCTTTCCAGTTTCCATGGATGTGTCTCCTAGAATCATAAAGAACCTTTATTTTTAAGAGTGTAATACACAAAAAGGTTTTGTTTTCCAGTTCTGGTCTTACATTTCTGTTTAGTTGCACTTTAATCTGTACCTTCATATATAAGGAGGTCACTTACCATACATTTCCTGTCATCTACCCCAACCAAATCCTCCTCAAACTCCTTTCCAACATCAAACTCCATATGGTAGTTCCTAAAGGTGGTGAGAGTCTTGATATTAAAATGATCACCATTCTGAACAATCTCCTTATCAAAGATGAGATAGCTGGCAATTTTTCTGATGACAAGATTCACATCTGTAAGTTGAATACATAGAATTGGTCAACCATACCCTTTTACATGAGCCCAGTTTTACTACTCTATGTAAAACAACAAAATATAATGAGGTCTGCCAGAGGTATAAAACTTTTCTCTTGAGTACAAAATACTAAGTTATGACAACATTTTTTTGTTAATGTCAGTTTAATGTAATTTAAGTTGAAATGACTTACACATCCAAGTTGATTGTATTTAAAAATTGAAGGCAGCTACTTTTTTTTTTTACCATTTTCAACAGAATATATTAAAACATCTCGCATACCTCGTTCAGGAAAGGAAATTCATTTCACAGGGGTATAATACATAAATAAATATAAAATGAAGTATCAGCCTACCTAGCACTTCCATGTATTCATCAAAGTTGTCATTACTTGTCATTTTCCAGTATCCATTCATGTCCACAGGAGACATCTTTGCTGCTTTTTTGCGTTTGTCTTCTGCACTAAGTTTTCAACATCAAGGTGCGGTGTGGTGTCTCAAATCACACGGCAGGTGGTTGTAATCCTAAAGCCAATTAGGGCCTTTGGATTATCTCAAAGAGCATTTACACATGTTGTGGGACACATGTAGTGGATGTTTTCCTATTTTTCTCTTTTTTTGTACAGGAGCTCTGTCAAGGGGAGTGAATTTCAATGCGTGATGCATCTCATGACCTCCTGTCAGTCACTGCATGTGAACAGACAGATATGTCTGTTTGTAATTGTTTTGATTCTCAGTCTGTCAGCAGCACAACAGTCAGTCAAAGCAACAATCACAATGCTGTCAGAAGGCTTCCATTTATGCTTACAGACTCTGCAAGAGAGAGATGGGAGAATTGTTCAGGTGAAGACCTGTCAGTAATGAGGTCAGTCATCCTGACTAAATTACTTTGAAGTGTCTACAGTGAAATGTAGAATAAAATATACATGAGATTCCTGAGATGTTTATTTTTCTGAACATGGCCTATTTTCTTTTCCATCAACCACAAGTGTATGCTTTTGCCAACCAAACTTGTCTTGTTGTATCTAAACTACCATTTCAAATTTGGGGGTCCATAAAGGGTCTTAAATGTCTCTTATGCTCAACAAGGCTGCATTTATTTGATCAGAAAATATGCTAAAACAGTAATATTGTGGAATAACATTATGATTTTGTCGTGTTATGTTGGTGTTTTGTTTTTGTTTTCATTACTCCAGTCTTCAGCGTCACAGAAAATCGCCTTCAGAAATCAGTCTAATATGCTGATTTGGTGCTCAAGAAAAGTTTCTTATTATTCTGATGTTAAAATCTTGCTTTTTGATATTTTGGTGGAAACTGTGATACATTTTTTCCAGGGTTCTTTGATGAATAGAAAGTATAAAATAACAACATTTGTAATATAAATCTTTTGTAACATTATAAATATCTTTACTCTCATCTTTGCTGTTATTTTCTTTAAAAACCCTCATGTCATTTTGTTTTTCCATTTTTTGTTTGCTGTTGTTGTTTTTTGTTTTGATAGACAGATTGACAGACATCCATGGAAATTTCGTACAAAAATGTCTACTTTTGTGTTCATGTAGGCAATTTAAGTTTGAATCTACATCCAGATATTTTTCCCTTTCTGCTACTACAACACATGCTAAGGAGTCAAACTAAAATATTCTTCCTCTGTACTTTCATATTCGTCCTACTTTCTTACAGGCCTGTTTAATGACACACTGGATGGAGCATTTAAGATAAAGTCTGACTCATAAATATACACTAAGTGCTGGAACAGTGGTGACAGAATAAAGCGTCGCCTTTGGGTATTCTGATCTTCTGAACATCAAACGTCAAACATTCTTTCTGACATATTTCCTCTTATCTCGTCTTCCATGTATAACAATAGTCTAAATACAGAGTTTCTCAGATCACAGGAATGAAGATCAAAAAATGACGTTGTATAACGCCCCACTCGCCCCCTTTTCTGCAGCAGCATCTCAGTGGGTGGGAGATTTACAATATTGTTTATGCACTTTGCCATTTGCATTGAAGTAACTTTCTATTCATTAAAGAATCCTAAATAAAGGTATCAAGATTTCCACAAATATTTTAAGCAGCTCAACTGTTTTCAACATTGATTATAATGAGAAATGTTTCTTGAGCACCAAATCAACATATGAGAATGATTACTGGAGGATCATGTGACACTGAAGACTGGAGTAATGATGCTGAAAATACAGTTTTGCTCTCACAGGAATAAATTACATTTTAATATATTAATATAATGTATTCAAATAGAAAACTGTTTCAAGGTTTGGAAAACATTCTCAACGCCTTTATTCAAATGAACATGGTGACAATGGCAGTGCAGATATCAGTTGAATAAAGCGTCGGAACACCTCAGACAACAGCGACACTGGGAAAATTACAAACCTTGACTGTCGTGAAATCTTATTTACTGTATAGTATCCAGAACATATTTTAATACAATCTTATACTGCAAAAATAGTTTTCATTAATAAGTTTATAGTGCATTTTACATAATGAGATCAGAATAGCACAACTTCTCTTAAATAACAAATAGTGCACAGGGAATATTAAAGGCAACCTTACTGACTAAACAAACAGAAAAGGAAAGGAACCCCAAAGAACCTTCACAGTGTCTAATGGTAAATACATTTTGATCTGGTCACTTGACTTTTTTTCAGTATGTGAGGGGTCTTCTCTTCTTCAATTATAGGTCAGAGATCTCCCTTATCTTTACTCTGCTCTCTCCCCTCATTGTGAATAAACAGTTGAGTATAAAAGCTCCTCACTTGACCAGGTAATGCTACTGAAGTCCAGAGTTCATCACACAACCATGCCCGTGGATTTCACTGGAAAATGGGAGCTGGAGTCAAACGAGAACCTTGAGAATTACCTTAAAGCACTGGGTAAGCCTGATCAGATGTCTGTTATCAGTTTAGGTCAGCAGAGAAATAAGAGAAAGCTATATTTGTACCATTTTCTAACTGATTATGCCACTTTGTGATATTAGACAAAGCCTAAAGAATGAGAAATGACCATGCCAAGTTGCAAATATTTTGTTATTCTTACATACATAGACATTTTCTTTGCCATTCGGAAGATTGCAGCCCGCCTCACTCCAACAAAGATCATTACCCAGGATGGAGATAGCTTTGTGATTAAGACACAGAGCGCCTTCAAAAGCTTTGAGCTGATCTTCACTGTTGGAGTTGAGAAGGAAGAATTTACTAAGGGATTTGACAACAGGACGATAAAGGTGAACAATTCCCTTTATAATTGTGATCCTCTTCTATAATGTCGTACATTTGAAGAGGATGACACTCAATCTACATATTTGTAGATTGATTTGAGTGGATTTGATTTGAGTGATATATTTGAGTGATGACACTCAAATATATATTTCATCACGGCCAGATGAATACGCTAAATTATCCAAATTGACAGATTGTGTTAAAGATATAAAAGATTGGATGACACGTAATTTTCTTTTATTAAATCCAGACAAGACAGAGGTAATACTTATCAGTTCTAAAAACCGTCCACAAAACCTTTCACAGCACGACTTTAACATAGTAGGATGCCATGTTACTTTATCCGCTACAGTAAAAGACCTGGGTGTTACATTAGACTGCAACCTGTCTTTTGAAAAGCATATTTCATATGTTACAAAAACTGCCTTTTTCCACCTTAGAAACATTGCTAAACTACGTAATATGTTATCAGTCTCTGATGCAGAAAAGTTAGTTCATGCATTCATGACCTCGAGACTAGATTACTGTAATGCTTTATTAGCTGGTTGTCCTGCATCTTCAATAAACAAGCTACAGTTAGTCCAAAATGCAGCCGCTAGAGTTCTTACTAGATCAAGAAAATATGATCATATAACACCGATTTTATCATCACTTCATTGGTTACCTATAAAGTTCCGTATTAAATACAAGGTATTGCTTTTGACTTATAAAGCTCTAAATGGTTTAGCTCCAGTCTATTTAAGGGATCTTCTATCGCTTTACAATCCATCGCGCTCTTTAAGATCACTAAATTCGAGGCTTCTGGTCATTCCTAGGATATCCAGATCCACCAAAGCTGGCAGAGCATTTTCACATTTAGCTCCGAAGCTCTGGAATAGCCTTCCTGATATTGTTCGTAGCTCAGACTCGCTCTCCCAATTTAAAACTAGACTGAAGACGCATCTATTTAGCCAGGCATTCATATACATTTTTTATCTTACAGTTACTGTAAATTCGGCCTCTAGTTCATAAATGCCAGAGGAGAACTGGCCCCCGACTGAGCCTGGGTTCTCCCAAGGTTTTTTTTTTTCTCCATTGGGTCATCTGATGGGGTGTTAGGACACCATTAGGTCACTGGATGGAGTTTTTCGGTTCCTTGCCACTGTTGCCTTTGGCTTGCTCAGTTGGGGATATTCAAATTAATTAACCAATCATACCATTGATCAGCTCTACCAAACTTGGATGTCTTTTTTCCAGTAATAAACAAACATTGTTAAGTTGTTTTGATTGATACTGTGAAGCAGCTTTGATACAATCTGTATTGTGAAAAGCGCTATATAAATATATTTGACTTGATTTGACTTGACATTTATTTACCTGTATCCCAGCCTTGGCCTGTTGGCCATGATCTCAGTCAGTTTGTTCAGTAATGAACAGTAAAACAAATAGAGAACAGGCCTCAACTTTTACCCAAAAGGACAAAATACATTAAAGGTCTTTTTTTTCACATGTCATTTCAATACAGGTTTATTATATAAACCAGGGGTGGACGAAGTACAAATCAAGTACTTAAGTAAAAGTACAGATACCATAACATACTCCAGTAAAAGTACTCATTATCAGATTAAAAGAAAGAGTAGTGCTTTGATATGTATTGCAAATAAGCAATAGCTCTTTTTGTATGCACCATGGTCCCAAATTATATGATGATCAATAAAAAACATTATTGTTAAAACAAGTGAGCATAATTTGTGTAAAAAGAAATTGTAAAATGACTTTTGTTTTCATTAAAATCATGTAAATAAATATAGCAACAGTCCAGTTACTGGGGTTTAATATTTATGTTACATATTCAGACTCTGGTGACCTGGGAAGGTCACAAATTGGTGGCCACCCAGAAAGGTGAGAAAGCCAACCGGGGATGGAAACACTGGATAGAAGATGACAAACTTTATCTGGTGAGCATCCTCATTCTATGGATACTGTTAACCAAAACAAACGTTATTTCAAATAAATATTTCAGTTTTTATGACATTTGAAGTGTAAAGTGTATGGTCCTGCATAAAATTCCTGCTCTGCCGTACTCACAAGGGATACGTTTTGAACTCATGATCATTTCACTTGCAGGAAATGACATGTGAGGATGCTGTGTGCCAACAAGTGTACAAAAGAAAAGACTGAATTTTCATGTGATTCAATGTCACATTCATTTAGCTACTCAACAAGTCTATCAAAATCAAACTGTGTTAACTTGAGGCATCACTGCTTTCTCAGGAGATGAAAATGATTCACGATGTGACTCTGTCAACACTTCAGTGGGAGTTTGTTTTCTTCTGTCTAAAAGATGAGACATTACAGTATGAGTCTCATTTCTTGTGCATGTAACTTAACCCTATAAAGCCTTTTGTATCAAATATTTCAAGATGAACACTAGACTAAATCAACTTTTAGTTAAACACAAATCAAGGTTTACTTGATTATCCATACATAATTTAAAAAAAGTGTTAACGTGAGCATCAAATATGATCCATTGGGCTTTTGATCTTTTGAACTATAAAGCTTTGATCATTAGACTAAGCATTTAAATATCACTTTACTAGGACATATTATTGGGATATATACAATGGCAACTGATATTTAGATTCAAGTCTGCTAAGGTCTCACTGATAACATTACAAGTAATCAGAATGTCTTTTTACTTTTGGCCATATAAATATCAGCAACTGTTCCAAATTGCATATTTTGCTTAGTTTTGGCTCAGTTATTATCTATATTATGAAATCCATATTTTCATACTATACCAGCCATAAAAGCATGATGTTTCAAATATTATACTCAACAACAACAAAAAACATAAGCTGTGTACATTTTTAATTAGATTTTTTTAGATACTGTTTCATAAAAAAAACTATTATTTCATGTCAGGCTTTACGGTGTTAAATGAAAAACACATTTGCTTTGGTAACTTAGAAAAAACAATACAGAGCTAAATGTAGTTTGGGTTTTTCACCATAAGCTAAAAAAGCTCGTTTTACATTGTATGACTATTAAAGATTGATTCTGTAACCATTAATTATTTTTTATTTATTTTTATTTAACCAGGAGAATCCCATTGAGATTAAGAACCTCTTTTGCAAGGGTGACCTGGCCAAGACAGGCAGCAGCATATAAAAAAAAAATACAAACACATAGGTACAGACAAATAACACAGAAGACTATAAGCTAACATTTCATAAAGTCATTTTAAATAATTTTTACAGTCTAAGAGCATTTACATATTAAGGCATCTGCCTCTAAGCCTTTCATTTTGGATTTAAATGTGTTTAGCGAGATTAATTCAGCGAGTTTCAAGTCCTTTTGCAACGTATTCCATGTTGAAGGTGCAGAATAAAGAAATGCCTTCTTTCCCGTTTCTGTACGGGTATTTGGCACAGAGAGCATAAAGAAGTCCTGAGAACGCAAAGAGTGTCGCCCATTACTTTTCTGCATGATATGAACACCTAGGTAACTTGGCAGCAGACCAAGAATTGCCTTATATATGAAAGTGTACCAATGACATAGAGGAGGCCATCCAACCCGAGAGTATAGCTCACAGTGGTGAGTCAGCGCTTTGCAATTTGTAATGAACCTCAAGGAAGCATGGTAAGCTGTGTCAATCATGTGAATATTCTGTGCAGAGGTATGCATATATAAAAGATCCCCATAGTCCAGAACAGATAAGAAAGTAGTGGCCACAAGTCGCTTTTTTACATTAAAAGAAAAACACAACTTATTTTGAAAATAAAAACCCAGTTTTAGCCTCAGCTTTTTCACCAGGTACAGCACATGTGGCTTAAAAGTCAGGGAATCATCAATCAAAAGACCCAGGTATTTATAGGAGTTAACAACCTCTATTTCACTTCCCCCCAGAGTGACAACCGGAGGGATGCTTTGTGGCCTGGTCCTGGTTTTGGTAAACAACATAGGTTTGGTCTTATCTGCATTTAGAACTAATTTCAGCTGCATAAGGGTATTTTGGACTTCGATAAACGCATTTTGCAAATATTCAATTGCTATTACAAGAGTTGACGCACAGCAATATATGACAGTATCATCAGCATAAAAATGAAAATTAGCATTTGACACGTTTTGACCCATATTGTTTATATAAATAGTGAAAAAAGTGGACCTAATACAGAGCCCTGTGGTACACCCTTAGTGACGCACAGTATTGGACAGTATTGGAGCATAGACCATCACATCTAATACACTGAGACCTATTACTAAGGTAGTTTGAGAACCAAGCAACTGCTTGCTCTGAAAGTCCAGAGTTAGAGTTAATAAGTCTAAGTTTTAAAACTTCATGATCAACAGTATCGAAAGCTTTAGTAATGGAGTAATGCCGAATGTTGCTTCTTGTCAAGTGCAACCAAAACGTCATTTACCACCTTTATTGCAGCTGTGATGGTACTATGTCTTTTTCTGAAGCCTGATTGACATGTAGATAAAACGGCATTTGAGTATAAAACTCAAGAATTTCAAGAATTTTAGCTAGTACTGATAAATTAGATATTGGCCTGTAATTATTTAAAATAGCTGGGTCACCCCCTTTTAATAAAGGGAGAACAAAAGCTGATTTCCATATCATTGGAATTTCCTTATTTTCCACTGTAAAGTTAAAAAGATATGTAAGAGGCACAGCAACAAAATCGGCTGCCAATTTCAAGAAATAAGGATCAATAAGATCAGGTCCTGAGGTTTTTCTACAATCCAAAGATTTTAGGGCTTGATGAACTTCCTGCACCGAAAATGGTACGAAATTAAAAGACTGATTTATATATTCTTGTCAGTACAGGGATTCACAGACACAGAACAAGTGGAATCAAACAGAGAACCTGAAGATATGAAATGCTCATTAAAACTATTCAAGATCTCCATTTTGTCATGAACAGCAACTGAATCCTTCATAACAAAGGTGGGTACTACTTGCAAATTTTTGCTTACAGAAAGGGATTTTATGGTTTTCCAAAATCTTCTGGGGTCATTTAAATTTTTAGTGGTGATAGACAAGTAATATTCAGATTTGGCTGTCTTTATAAAAGAGGAGCATATGTTTCTTTTTAAGAAGAGACTCTGACTAAAGCAGTCAAAAATTAATTAATACTTTATTATTATTATATGGTTGAAGATTTAGATATAGAGTGTGGGAAACTGTGGAAATTGTATAATTAGGCTACTTTTGACTTAATGCTATCATTGCTGAGAGACTGTTAAATTTTTTGTTTTTAAATTATTTATTTATTATATAATATTTTAGAACACGCTTCACTGAGAATTTTCAGTTGACAGAGCACATTTCAGCACGGTGTTTTTTGGTGTATTATTAATCATACGTAAAATAAAGGTGTAGTCTTCTCATTGCAAGGTAACGTCGTCATGCAGTGTCACTCAAATGCCGAGTTTAACCGAAATTACCCGAAAAATTCCGAAGCCATCCGAGTGTCACGTCAACGCTTCCGACGTCAAGCGCACGGGCTTTGAGGAAGTTCCACGTCACATTTGCCTGCAGTGCACACACAACTGAAGCCGAAAAACACATCAGACTCTCGGTGGATGATATAAAATATTGCAACTGAAGGAGACAAAAATCAGCAAACGCAAACATGGTAAGTGTCACATCAATGTTTACGTTATGGACAATATTGTAGCTGTTTCGCATATATTAAGGAAAAATACGCTTTCAATAACGTTAGCTCGCGCTGTTAGCCTCGCAAGGCCTTTAGAATGGCCACATAGACAATCTCATTTAGTCAGTCTGTAAATTATTTATTCATTTTCACTATTTTTCGAGATATTACTTGCATTTAAATCTTAACATTATCACATTTATCATTAATCAATTTTCCATTTGAATGTTGTATGAAGTGATATCGTGTGTAACAGCTGATGATATTAATGTGACTATAACATAAACATAAGTAAAGTTACACGTTAATAAATAAGCACTAGATATGTGATGCTGTATATATATTCTATTGAGTTGCATGGTCACTCCTAACATTATCTTGGTGAGGCATGATTTGTTGTAAATTAACGTAATTGTATTACTTCTTAACTGCTGTAAAGGTTAGTTGCTTTTACTATCAGACTTTTAACTGGGTGATAAATGGCAAATGTTTGTGTAGTTGTGGGTAGACAGGCTGAATAAAAATAATTATTCAAAACTGTTCTTGACTCAAAGTAAGTTTTGAGCTTTTTTTTTTATAGACTATTAGTGTTACTACTATATAATTGGGACTGCTGACAAAATAGATTGGTGCTGATTAATATCAACTTTAAAGTAATAGTGATTCTGATTCTTCTCCTCTAGCCTCTGAGGCTGGACATCAAGCGCAAACTCACGGCGCGATCTGACCGTGTCAAAAGCGTAGACCTTCATCCATCCGAGCCATGGATGCTGGCCAGTCTGTACAACGGCAGTGTCTGTGTGTGGAACCATGAAACACAAGTAAGTAGGAAACGTGTGCAGTTATTCAGCATTTTTAATATATTACCATCTGAACTTTACAACAAACATTAGGGATACAGTAGAGCACTAAGTGTGTTTAATGTTTGTCTAATAATCTCATATATTTACCTTTAATAGACTCTTGTTAAGACGTTTGAAGTCTGTGACCTGCCAGTAAGAGCTGCCAAGTTTGTTGCCAGGAAAAATTGGGTCATAACTGGTGCTGTAAGTATATTCATGAATAATAATGTACACTTTTATATAATATCTATTAATATACTATTCCTTTTATTATAGATTTGCTACTGATATTAAACTATTTAATAAATCCCCCTTTTTTTCTAGGATGACATGCAAATTCGAGTTTTTAACTACAACACATTAGAGCGAGTACACATGTTTGAGGCCCATTCAGATTACATTCGCTGCATCGCTGTGCATCCCACCCAGCCCTACATCCTCACGAGCAGCGGTATGGACAGATTACATTTGCATATAAGTATTCATATTACATGTATGAAAATACACCATATGTTATATTACACTACAGTTTAAATGTTTGGTGTGTCAGTAAGATTTTTAAAAGAAATAAACACTTTTATCAATCAAGATTGCATTAAATTGATCTAAAGTAACAGTAAAGACATTTTTAATGTTATAAATAATTTGTATTTCAAATAATAAATGCTTTTCTTTTGAACTTTCTATTCATAAAATAATCCTGAAGAAAATATACAGGATCACGGTGTCCACAAAAATATTAAGCAGCACAACAGATTTCAACATTGATAACAAGCAAATGTTTCTTGAGCACCAAATCCGTTAATTAGAATGATTTCTGAAGGATCATGTGACACTGTAGACTGGAATAATGGCTGCTAGAAATTCAGCTTTGCCATCTGTTACATTTTTAAATATATTAAATAGAAAACATCCATCCATCCATCCATCCATCTTCTTCCGCTTATCCGGGGCCGGGTCGCGGGGGCAGCAGTCTAAGCAGAGATGCCCAGACTTCCCTTTCCCCAGACACTTCCTCCAGCTCTTCCGGGGGAACACCGAGGCGTTCCCAGGCCAGCCGGGAGACATACAGGTCCTTCTAAAAAAATTAGCATATTGTGATAAAGTTAATTATTTTCCATAATGTAATGATAACAATTAAACTTTCATATATTTTAAATTCATTGCACACCAACTGAAATATTTCAGGTCTTTTATTGTTTTAATACTGATGATTTTGGCATACAGCTCTTGAAAACCCAAAATTCAAAAAATTAACATATCATGAAAAGGTTCTCTAAACGAGCTATTAACCTAATCATCTGAATCAACTAATTAACTCTAAACACCTGCAAAAGATTCCTGAGGCTTTTAAAAACTCCCAGCCTGTTTCATTACTCAAAACCGCAATCATGGGTAAGACTGCCGACCTGACTGCTGTCCAGAAGGCCATCATTGACACCCTCAAGCAAGAGGGTAAGACACAGAAAGAAATTTTTGAACAAATAGGCTGTTCCCAGAGTGCTGTATCAAGGCACCTCAGTGGGAAGTCTGTGGGAAGGAAAAAGTGTGGCAAAAAACGCTGCACAACGAGAAGAGGTGACCGGAGCCTGAGGAAGATTGTGGAGAAGGACCGATTCCAGACCTTGGGGGACCTGCGGAAGCAGTGGACTGAGTCTGGAGTAGAAACATCCAGAGCCACCTTGCACAGGCGTGTGCAGGAAATGGGCTACAGGTGCCGCATTCCCCAGGTCAAGCCACTTTTGAACCAGAAACAGCGGCAGAAGCGCCTGACCTGGGCTACAGATAAGCAGCACTGGAGTACCCACAGTCAGTGATGGTCTGGGGTGCCATGTCAGCTGCTGGTGTTGGTCCACTGTGTTTTATCAAGGGCAGGGTCAATGCAGCTAGCTATCAGGAGATTTTGGAGCACTTCATGCTTCCATCTGCTGAAAAGCTTTATGGAGATGAAGATTTCATTTTTCAGCACGACCTGGCACCTGCTCACAGTGCCAAAACCACTGCTAAATGGTTTACTGACCATGGTATTACTGTGCTCAATTGGCCTGCCAAGTCTCCTGACCTGAACCCCATAGAGAATCTGTGGGATATTGTTGAGAGACGCAAGACCCAACACTCTGGATGAGCTTAAGGCCGCTATCAAAGCATCCTGGGCCTCCATAACACCTCAGCAGTGCCACAGCAGTGCCACACGCCTCAATTTCTTTCTGTGTTTTACCCTCTTGCTTGAGGGTGTCAATGATGGCCTTCTGGACAGCAGTCAGGTCGGCAGTCTTACCAATGATTGCGGTTTTGAGTAATGAAATAGGCTAGGAGTTTTTAAAAGCCTCAGGAATCTTTTGCAGGTGTTTAGAGTTAATTAGCTGATTCAGATGATTAGGTTAATAGCTCGTTTAGAGAACCTTTTCATGATATGCTAATTTTTTTAGATTTTTTGGGGGGTTTTCATGAGCTGTATGCCAAAATCATCAGTATTAAAACAATAAAAGACCTGAAATATTTCAGTTGGTGCGCAATGAATCTAAAATATATGAAAGTTTAATTTTTATCATTACATTATGGAAAATAATGAACTTTATCACAATATGCTAATTTTTTGAGAAGGACCTGTAGTCCCTCCAGCGTGTCCTCGGTCTTCCCCGGGGTCTCCTCCCAGTGGAACGTGCCCGGAACACCTTCCCGGGAAGGCGTCCAGGAGGCATCTGGAACAGATGCCCGAGCCACCTCAGCTGACCCCTCTCGATGTGGAGGAGCAGCGGCTCTACACTGAGCTCCTCCCGAATGACCGAGCTTCTCACCCTATCTCTAAGGGATCGCCCAGCCACCCTGCGGAGAAAGCTCATTTCGGCCGCCTGTATCCGGGATCTTGTCCTTTCGGTCATGACCCAAAGCTCATGACCATAGGTGAGAGTAGGAACGTAGATTGACCGGTAAATCGAGAGCTTCGCCTTCCGGCTCAGCTCCTTCTTCACCACGACAGACCGGTACATCAACCGCATTACTGCAGAAGCTGCACCGATCCGTCTGTCAATCTCCCGTTCCATCCTTCCCTCACTCGTGAACAAAACCCCAAGATACTTAAACTCCTCCACCTGAGGCAGGAACTCTCCACCAACCTGAAGCGAGCAAGCCACCCTTTTCCGACTGAGGACCATGGCATCGGATTTGGAGGTGCTGATTCTCATCCCAGCCGCTTCACACTCGGCTGCAAACCGTCCCAGTGCATGCTGAAGGTCCTGGTCTGAAGGGGCCAACACGACAACATCATCCGCAAAGAGCAGAGACGAAATCACGTGGTCCCCAAACCTGACACCCTACGGCCCCTGGCTGCGCCTAGAAATTCTGTCCATAAAAATTATGAACAGAACCGGCGACAAAGGGCAGCCCAGCCGGAGTCCAACACGCACCAGGAAGAAGTCTGACTTACTGCCGGCAATGCGAACCAAGCTCCTGCTTCAGTCATACAGGGACCGGACAGCCCTTAGCAAAGGACCCCGGACCCCATACTCCCGGAGCACCCTCCACAGGCCTCCGCGAGGGACACAGTCGAATGCCTTCTCCAAATCCACAAAGCACATGTGGATTGGTTGGGCAAACTCCCATGAACCCTCCAGCACCCTGTAGAGGGTATAGAGCTGGTCCAGTGTTCCACGGCCTAGACGAAAACCGCACTGTTCCTCCTGAATCCGAGGTTCCACTATTGGACGTATTCTCCTCTCCAGTACCCTGGAATAGACTTTCCCAGGGAGGCTGAGAAGTGTGATCCCCCTGTAGTTGGAACACACCCTCCGGTCCCCCTTCTTAAAAAGAGGGACCACCACCCCGGTCTGCCATTCCAGAGGCACTGTCCCTGACCGCCACACGATGCTGCAGAGGCGTGTCAGCAAAGACAGCCCCACAACATCCAGAGACTTGAGGTACTCAGGGCGGATCTCATCCACCCCCGGTGCCTTGCCACCGAGGAGTTTCCTAACTACCTCGGTGACTTCAGCTAGGGTGATGGACGAGTCCACCTCTGAGCCCTCAGCCTCTGCTTCCTCAATGGACGACGGGATTGAGGAGATCCTCGAAGTATTCCTTCCACCGTCCGACGACATCCCCAGTTGAAGTCAACAGCTGCCCACCTCCACTGTAAACAGCGTTGGTAGGGCACTGCTTCCCTCTCCTGAGGCGCCGGACAGTTTGCCAGAATCTCTTCGAGGCCAGCCGATAGTCCTTCTCCATGGCCTCACCGAACTCCTCCCAGGCCCGAGTTTTTGCCTCCACAACCACCCGGGCTGCAGTCCGCTTGGCCTGCCGGTACCCCTGCTGCCTCAGGAGTCCCACAAGCCAACCAGGCCCGATAGGACTCCTTCTTCAGCTTGACGGCATCCTTTACTTCCGGTGTCCACCACCGGGTTCGGGGATTGCCGCCTCGACAGGCACCGGAGACCTTACGGCCACAGCTCCGAGCAGCCGCTTCGACAATAGAGGTGGAGAACATGGTCCACTCGGACTCAATATCTCCAGCCTCCCTCGGGATCTGGTCGAGGCTCCGCCAGAGGTGGGAGTTGAAGATCTCTCTGACAGGAGACTCGGCCAAACGTTCCCAGCAGACCCTTACAGTACGCTTGGGTCTGCCGAGTCTGTCCAGCTTCCTCCCCCGCCATCGGATCCAACTTACCACCAGGTGGTGATCAGTTGACAGCTCCGCCCCTCTCTTCACCCGAGTGTCCAAGACATACGGCCGCAGGTCAGATGAAACGACCACAAAGTCGATCATCGACCTACGGCGTCCTGGTGCCACGTGTACTGATGGACACCCTTATGCTTGAACATGGTGTTCGTTATGGACAAACTGTAACTAGCACAGAAGTCCAATAACTGAACACCACTCGGGTTCAGGTCAGGGGGGCCGTTCCTCCCAATCACGCCCCTCCAGGTGTCACTGTCGTTGCCCACGTGGGCGTTGAAGTCCCCCAGTAGAGCGACGAAGTCCCCAGTCGGAGCACTTTTCAGCACCCCTCCCAGAGACCCCAAGAAGGCCGGGTACTCTGCACTGCCGTTTGCCCGTAGACACACGACAGTGAGAGACCTATCCCCGACCCGTAGGCGCAGGGAAACGACCCTCTCGTTCACCGGGGTAAACTCCAACACATGGCGGCTGAGCTGGGGGGCTATGAGCAAACCCACACCAGCCCGCCGCCTCTCACCATGGGCAACTCCAGAGTGGTGAAGGGTCGATCCTCTCTCAAGGAGTGTGGTTCCAGAGCCCAAGCCGTGCGTAGAGGTGATCCCGACTATCTCAAGTCGGAACCTCTCAACCTCCCGCACAATCTCAGGCTCCTTCCCCGCCAGCGAGGTGACGTTCCACGTCCCTAGAGCTAGTTTCCGTGTCCAGGGATCTGGTTGTCGAGCCCCCCGCCTTCGACTGCTGCCCGATCCTCTCAGCACCGGCCCCTTACGGTTCCTCCTGTAGGTGGTGAGCCCACGGGAAGGCGGCCCCACGTCGCTCCTTCGGGCTGAGCCCGGCCGGACCCCGTGGGGGAGGCCCGGCCACCAGCCGCTCGCATACGAGCCCCAACCCCGGGCCTGGCTCCAGGGTGGGGCCCCGGCTGCGCCATACCGGGCGACGTCACGGTTCTCGTTTTAATTTTGCTCATAAGGGTTTTTGAACCACTCTTAGTCTGACCCGTCGCCTAGGACCTGTTTGCCTTGGGAGACCCTACCAGGGGCATATAGCCCCGGACAACATAGCTCCTAGGGTCATTTGGGTACTCAAATCCCTCCACCACGTTAAGGTGGCAGTTCAAGGAGAGGGAAATAGGAATAGAAAACAGTTATTTTAAATTGTCATAAAATTTCACAATATTACTATTTTTGATCAAATAAATCCATATGTGGTGAGCATAAGAAATTTCTTTCAAAAAATGTTTAAAAAACATCTTACCAACCCTGAACCTTTAAACTGTGGTGTATGTACAAAACTCTTTTTTTAACATTCGTTGGGTGTGTGTGCATTTAGACGACATGTTGATAAAGCTGTGGGACTGGGAGAAGAAATGGTCCTGCAGTCAGGTATTTGAGGGCCACACACACTACGTCATGCAGATTGTCATCAACCCCAAGGACAACAACCAGTTTGCAAGTGCATCGCTGGACAGAACCATCAAGGTAAAAGAGTACACTTATGCGGATAGAGCCAGTCTGAATCTGACTTGTGACATTTCCCTCATCATTTCTTCTTTGTTGTGTTTCAGGTTTGGCAGCTGGGCTCTTCCTCTCCTAACTTCACTCTGGAGGGTCATGATAAGGGGGTGAACTGCATTGATTATTACAGTGGAGGAGATAAACCCTACCTTATATCTGGAGCTGATGACAGACTGGTTAAGATTTGGGACTATCAGGTACAATAATGAAATTGATGATAATCAATGGAGCAAGTCATTCCTGGCTATTTATTTACTTCTGTTCTGTGTGCCTCTCTCTCTTTAGAATAAGACATGTGTCCAGACTCTTGAGGGTCACGCTCAGAATGTGTCCTGTGTAAACTTCCACCCAGAGCTGCCAATCATCATCACTGGATCAGAGGATGGTGAGTCATCTTTAGGATAATGTTATAGATTTTTTTTTAATGATCACTTTTATAAAACTGCACTGCCTCATTCCTTTTGCAAATATTTGTTTAAATATTTTTTTTATAACAGTATAATATTTTAAAAGCTAAAAGCTTTCAGTGGTCCCTGTATGTTAAACTGGGATTGTATAAAGTGATGGGCGCTTTCGAAACATGCTTTGTGATGCTTTGAAACCTTTGCAAATAATTAGTTTTGATCCAGTGATTCCGAGCACGTGTCAAACTGCCAAAGTCACGTGATTTTAGTAAACGAGGCTTTGTTATGGCATAACTGTTTCAAAATGTATCGAAATTTAAATGGTTCGCCTTTGTCTAATGAACCAGTGTCTAAATATGATTTTTACCTGATCTCGGATCAATTTGATAAACTTCTAGACATTGAATGACACATTTGTATGATAAAAAGGAAGAGCAGGGCTCTAGAGTGCGACCAAAATTTG
The DNA here is from genome assembly GCA_026230005.1 of Gila orcuttii. Lineage (NCBI taxonomy): Eukaryota > Metazoa > Chordata > Actinopteri > Cypriniformes > Leuciscidae > Gila > Gila orcuttii. Next base: position 14,510,115 of record JAPDVR010000008.1, read on the forward strand.
TAAGGGTGCGACTAAAATTTTTCCAAGGTCGCACCGGTGCACCTAACGTCCTCGCGTCCGCTGCCTCTCCACGAACAAAGCGCTTGTTCTCCTTTGTCGGAACTCACACTCATGGTTGGATCATATCGTGGTCTAAACCAATCAGAGACAGAGATAGGGCGGGTCTTTGCCTCTGATTGGCTGTGGTAGGCCTACACTGCTCCGTGTTGTGTGACTGAAATTGCGACCTGAGCACCAGAGAATCAGTTACGGCAATCAGCATCAGCAAAAGAAACGCAAGAAAACAGACGACGAACAATGAAAAGAAATAGACCCATAGAGTTTTTTCTTTAAGAAAAGTAGGCCTGTTTCCCCCAACACTCTCCCCGGTAGGGATGGGTACCGAAACCCGGTATTCAACTTCTGAAAGACCGCTGTATTGATCAGCTCGGACGTGATCGGTTCTGATGTCGGTAACTTACTGGAGAAATTAAGAAAATACACATACTATTTATTATTACTATAAAGACATTATTTAAAAAAAGAATTTATCTTGCAAGCCTTTTCTTTGTATAATAATATTACACCATTTTTGCTATTCGCAGTCCAAGAGAGAAAGAGAGAGAGATCTCTCACGCGGAGCCACAGCGCGCACAACACGACAGCTCTGCTTAATGAGTGACGACGGCAGAACTAAACATTCAAACGCAGCCTGGTTACACTTTAGGTCTGTGATATTAGTCTGATTTTATTTTAGATTTCGGCTTCCAAAGATCATTAAAAAAAATATTGAGGTAAAACCATTAAAAACTACAGCCACATTCGGTCTTGCGCAGCTTCCTTCCCTTCGCAGCAGTGCGCTGTCATTTCTCCCTAAAACTCAAACGTAACGACAGAATCAGCTCGTGATTGTTGTAAAATGCAGTCCAGCCACTGTTGCTAAATTGCGGGACGCGTTTAATAATAAAAAGAGCTATTAAAAGCACAAAAGTCTGCACAAGAGATGCTGTTCCCAAGGCGGCGCGCGCTCCGAAACAGACCGTAACGAGACAAGCAAATTATACTTTGGGTTTCATGTGCGTGTCTAAACTATCAAATATACACAAAAATGTCAAAATGACCGGCTTGTATTCACAGCTCTTGAATTAATAACTTCAGCTTTAATAAGCATTATCTATCTATGATAAAATATGCAGTGTTATTTTACATTTGATTACTTTATTAGATTTCTTTTTAGACCATACTTGAACAGTAATGTTAGTAGACCTTCCTGAAATTAAAGCACTGTGTAGGCCTATATAATGTGCATCTTTGTTTAATTGTTGATCTTTGTTTATAAAACAAAAAGAACCGATAAGAATACTGTTAAAGTACCAGATCGATAAGCAGTATCAGTAAGAGTAGTAATACCGTTAATGAATACCCATCCCTACTCCCCGGTCAATGCTCCGACAACAGCCCAGACATGGAGCTACTTCAGCCACCAGTCTCCCCAGTCCCTGTAAGATGCCAAACCCTGGTCCTTCGTCGGAGATGGCATCCGACTCAAGAGGTAGAGCCTACCGAGCCTGAGCTAGAGACTCAAAATAGTTAGTTTGGCAGCTCAGTGACGCACTTTAAAAAAATAAATAAATTTATATACAGTATAATTGTGCTTCAAATAAAACAAAGTATTTACCTACACCTTATTCTTGTTTAAAATCATTTACATAATATATATGAATGTATATGGAGCATGATAAAAAGCTGAGCTTGAAATTGTGGCGTTAAAGGCGACGCGAGCCGAGGAAACATTTGGGTGCACCTAAATTTCTGCTGGTGCACCTAAATAAAAAAGTTAGGCGCACCAGTGCAACCAAGGCAAAAAGTTAGTCTGGAGCCCTGAAGAGTTGTAGTCCCTACAAATAGAATAAAAATAAAATAACATATTATAAAGACACTTTATATTTAATGGTATTACATGATTTGTTAATAGCATATTATAGATTACACCTTCAATAAAACATTTGCAATTGGTTTGTATGTTTGGACTGAATTTTCACTGCATTTACACTGTTCTGACCAGCAGTGGTCACTAGCGTGTGGTGTTTTGAGTGAATCATTTTGCGAAGCAATTGGTCCAGTTGATTCAAAGTTTGAAAAGCTTTGTTTCTCTCATCACTAGTATAACGAATTTTCAAATTAAAAACGAACACTTCACCTTTAAAGCTTCTTGTAACTGTCTTTTGTTAAGGCACGGTTCGGATCTGGCACTCCAGCACTTACCGTCTAGAGAGCACCCTGAACTATGGTATGGAGCGGGTGTGGTGTGTGTCTGGCTTGCGCGGCTCCAACAATGTGGCATTGGGTTATGACGAAGGCAGCATCATTATCAAGGTACTAAAAATAATTCAGAAGTAACACCATGCTGTTGCCTGACAATGGTGTGAAATACTGGCTAAAGCTCAGGCTGATAATAGGAAAGTTCACTCCCCGCAACAAGAGAGCCATTAGGTTTCTTCAGGGCCAGGGCTGTCAGCGGGGGATGGCAGAGATAGATAATGTTACAAAAGATTTCTATTTCAAATAATTGCTGTTCTTTCAATTCATCAATGAATCCCAGAAAAAATTATCACTGATTTCACAAAAATAGCAGCACAACTATTTTCAAGATTGATAATAATAATAATAATACATTTTGAGCAGCAAATACGCATATTAGAATGATTTCATGTGACACTGAAGACTGGAGTAGTGGCTGCTGAAAATTCAGCTTTGCCATCACAGGAATAAATTACATTTTTAAATAAATTAAAATTGAAACGGTTATTTTAGATTGTAATAATGTTTCACAATATTACTGTTTTTACTGTATTTTCTCAAATAAATGCAGCCTTTGTGAGCATACTTTTTTCTAACTTTGAAATGGTAGCATCTATAGATGTAGCTATATAAATTTACATGACATTCCTATCTACTTCAGTGAACATTAACTAATAATCTGATGAGCTTTATATAATGTAATATCTTATGTGGGCAGTTCTTTGTAATTTATCCGGTTTATATTTGTGTTTTAGCTTGGTCGTGAGGAGCCAGCCATGTCAATGGATGCCAACGGAAAGATCATTTGGGCCAAGCACTCTGAGATTCAGCAGGCTAACCTCAAAGCCATGGGAGATGCTGAGATCAAGGATGGCGAGAGGCTGCCACTGGCGGTGAAGGACATGGGCAGCTGTGAGATCTACCCTCAAACTCTCCAGCACAATCCTAACGGCAGGTAAGTCTTTCACATCTTTCCTCTAACGACGCTACTGTACATGCAGCCTGCTTCTTGCTGCAATTTACAGACCTGCCAACCTGTACGCATTTTGCGTAGGGGATACGCGTTTTGACCTCAAAGTACGCTGGTACGATTTGTCACTCTAAACTACGCAAAAACCTGGTGACGCGCCTCTGTGCACGCGCAGTCCTCAAATCAAGGCAAGAGCAAAAGAAGAAGAGTTCGACCAATCATAGCGCTGAGTTCATTCCCCAAATAGCAAGGGAGGAAGATTGACAGATGCGTAAGACCTATCATTAAAAAGAGAATGAAAATCAACAGCAATAAAGTAATCCCGCTCGATCCCTCTTCCGCCGTCTGACTGAGTTCGTCAGCGAGGACAGTACAGTAGTCACAGTACTTCTGACTCCTGAAGGTAAACGGGCTGGGGTGGATGTGGAAAGTTGAAATATTGTATTGAGTTAACTAAATCTGGATTCGATGATCACATGAGTGATCGCAATCGCATGTATTATCTTAAAATACTCCGTAATTCATCATGGTCACTCAGATAAGAGGAAAACATCATTCATCCATGCAAATTATAAAATGCTTAAGTAATGCTTAGCAGTAAATCTGAATACAATAATAAAAATTGCTATGGCTTAGTGATTATGACAGTTCTGTGATTTGTGGATTACTGATAAAACGCAAGTCTGGAGAAACAGGCGTTTATTTATTCATTCTCAGTGTTGAGAAACGTAGCCTGCATGTTACGTTATTGCGTTAATAATAACTAAACTAATGTTACATATTTATTTTGTATGAAAACTAGCGCGTTAGTTACTTATGGATTAAAAAGTACGTTGTATCAGTGCTGCGCGAGCTCTCTCACAAACACTGTGACACTGCGCACGCAGAGAGAGAGAAGATGATTGTAAAATGAAAATTGACGGGCTAAGTTTAAATTTTGTTCTTGGTTGTGTTTTTTTTCTGACAAAATGTCAGAAACCATTTTGTTTGATCCATCCGTGTTTTTTAAATTCGTTAAATGACGGACGTTTTACTGTCAACACAGCCCTCAGTATATGTCGGATTCGTCTAACTTATACTTGATATTATTTTTAGAATAAGTGGTTCGTTTTGCTATTATTGGACTCCTGTCTATTCATTGTCAACTATTTTCTATAAATATGTTTGTATTGGCTAACGTTTATTCAGCTAATGCGTGTCCTGTTTAAAATGTACAAATGCAAAGACACCACGTCTCAAATAAAAGCCTTTTTTTTCCTGTGAGATTTAGTTTCATATTTGGATATTGGAATAATAAATTATGTAGCCTATCTTACATGTACAACGTTTCGATGTTAGTGATTTTTTTATTTACTGTTTTCTAGGGGTTTCTTAATTTTAGACTATTGACCAGCACACATTATATACAATGCAATATTAATAATGAATAATTTTTTTTTATTATTTTATTATTTTTATTATCCCCCCCCCCCCCCCCCCATAGTACTCAAAAAATAATGTCAAGGTTGGCAGGTATGAATTTATTAATGTAAATCTAATTTTACAAATTATAAATTTCTCAACATCCAAAGATTCAGCACCTTTAATCTTGTTGTTTAGGTTTGTGGTGGTGTGCGGAGATGGAGAGTACATCATCTACACCGCTGTGGCTCTGAGGAACAAGAGCTTTGGATCTGCACAGGAGTTTGTCTGGGCCCATGATTCATCGGAGTAAGTGCTCTACTAGCATATAGAAAACAGATGTTCAGAGCAGCTGCATACCAAATATACTCATCTACTGTGAGAAATGTAAAAACTGACATGACTTTGTTTTAAATCAAGGTACGCGATTCGGGAAAGCAGCAGTCTGGTGAAAATCTTCAAAAATTTTAAGGAGAAAAAATCTTTTAAGCCCGACTTTGGAGCAGAAGGTAAACTGTTTTGCATTGCATCATAGGCAAGTAGTTCAACAAGCTCTGTATTCACAATTTTGTATGCAAATATATAGTAGTAGATACAGAAAATGTACAAATGCACAGTATACTGCACACTCAAATCCTTGATTACATGTTGTACAAGCATGGTAGTCTTTTATGGTTTTATGTAAATGAATGGTTGTGTGCTTGCAGGCATCTATGGTGGTTTCTTGCTGGGCGTCAGATCAGTGAATGGCTTGGCTTTCTATGACTGGGATAACACAGAGCTGATTCGTCGCATTGAGATCCAGCCCAAACACGTGAGTCAACTGCTATAGTCCTCCTGTCTTTTGTTCTGTATGGTTTGGCAATTTCTTAGTGTGCTTGGACCAATTGCATCTGTACTTACAGATTTTCTGGTCTGACTCTGGTGAGCTGGTTTGCATTGCCACAGAGGAGTCTTTCTTCATCCTGCGTTATCTGTCAGAGAAGGTTGCCGCATCACAAGAGTCAAATGAGGGGGTTACTGAAGATGGAATCGAAGATGCTCTTGAGGTCAGTGCAGATTAGTGTTAAAAAACACAGTCATGTTTAATTGCAAAGTAAACGCATTTTAATTAAATCTGTAATTAAAAAGAATTAAAATAAAATGCTCTAATGAATCATTAAAAATACAAACAGGATTTTTATTAAGACTGTAAATCAAGTCAATTTTGATGTTGACTTTAAAGAATTGAAACAAAAGGTCTGATCTCCTTTGTTTGTGTGTGCAGGTCCTGGGAGAGATTCAGGAAGTGGTAAAGACGGGTCTGTGGGTGGGAGACTGTTTCATTTACACCAGCTCAGTCAACAGACTCAACTACTTTGTTGGAGGAGAGATTGTCACCATTGCTCACCTGGACAGGTACCGTCAAAATCCCCAATATCTGAAATCAGTTTCAAACATTTTCATATTTTTTGAATGCATTAATCACATATTCACGCTCGTTCCAAATTTGTGGTTGGTACGATTTAAAAATGTTTTTGAAAGAAGTCTCTTTCTATTTAACTCTTTCTATTGTTCCTGTGATGGCAAAGGTGAATTTTCAGCATCATTACTCCAGTCTTTAGTGTCACATGATCCTTCAGAAATTATTGTAATATGCTGATTTGGTGCTCAAGAATAATTTTCTTTTGTATTAATGTTGAAAATTGTGATACATATTTTCAAGATTCTTTTGTGTAGAAATTTTAAAAGAACAGTATTAGAAAGAACAGAAATAGGAATCTTTTGTAATGTTGTAAATGTCTTTACTCCATCTTTTTTTATCAATTTAATGATCAAATTTAATTTGCTGAATAGAAATATTAATTTCTTGGAAAAAAAGAAAAATACTGACCCCAAACTTAGTAAAACAGTATACATATAGAAGGAAGGCCTTGTATAATTCTTTCATTCATTCAGTCTAACAGTGTCTTATTTATCGTAGAACCATGTACCTTCTGGGATACATTCCTAAAGATGACCGTCTTTACCTGGGTGATAAGGAGCTGAACATTGTCAGTTACTCTCTTTTGGTGTCTGTCCTGGAGTACCAGACTGCTGTCATGCGCAGAGACTTTGGCATGGCAGACAAAGTGCTGCCCACCATCCCTAAAGAACAGAGAACCAGGGTTGCCCACTTCCTGGAAAAACAGGTAAGACTTCAAAATGTTTGCCTGTAAGTCATGATTTGCGAATAACAATGTTCTAGCTCTGCAAAACTAACAGCAGCTTAGACTCGTAAATCGTAAGTAATAAAAATAAGCATGAAGTACAAGTTGTCACACTTTAAAGTACTTGTGAAGATTAGTAAGTAAGAAAGTTTAGCAAATCAAAATGATAATCTTTTTATGTTCTGTGATATCTAAAGGATCTTTGTCCGTGTGCATTCAGGGTTTCAAGCAGCAGGCTCTGGCCGTGTCCACTGATCCAGAGCACCGGTTTGAGCTGGCGCTGCAGTTAGGAGAGCTGAAAATCGCCTACCAGCTAGCAGTAGAAGCTGAGGTTTGTTGTTTTAAACCAGTGATACAGCTCCCCTAGTGGTGGCCAAGCTCAATTGCTTAATACTTTTATTGCATTTATTGTAGTGGAAAAAAGTTTTTCTGTAAAAGTAATGTTCAAGATTCTGCATGCAAGCTAACATAATTAAGATTTCTAATGATAATGCTTTTCTTCTGTAGTCTGAGCAGAAGTGGAAGCAGTTGGCAGAGTTGGCCATCAGTAAGTGCCAGTTTGGTTTGGCACAGGAGTGCCTCCATCATGCCCAGGACTATGGAGGTCTTCTGCTGCTGGCCACTGCATCTGGCAATGCTGCTATGGTTGCCAAGCTTGCAGAGGGGGCAGAGCGTGATGGAAAAAACAATGTTGCCTTCATGACCTACTTCCTGCAGGGAAAGTAAGTATTATAAGTGAACAAACTTTTGTCAGCTGAAATACAAATAGAAATATGTTGACTAAAGGTGTTTTAGTTATGTGGATTGCATTCCTACTGTTTCAGTCACTGATTGTTATTTTGAATATAGTTTTGTTGCTTTAGCTGATTTTTATTGTTTGTTTGTCTTGCCAGACTGGACAACTGTTTGGAGCTCCTGATCAAGACCAATCGTCTACCAGAAGCAGCCTTTCTTGCCCGCACATATCTGCCTAGCCAAGTATCCAGGTATGTATTCACATTCACTTAGTCACAGCATCAAAGTATTTTTTAATAAAGTGAAGTGGTATTTTTGAAAGGGCATACAACATTACTAAAAAAAAAAAAAAAAGGATGCACAATATGCACAGTTTCCAGTCAGAGCACACTGTGTGAGATGCTGTATCCCACAATGGAATGCACTTGACCTGACCTTCAAAATGAGTCTCTTTTTGACTCATTATTTGATCTCACTGTGAAAAGACAATTTTACCACATATTGGTATAAAGTAAATTGTCATTGATATTTTTTTAAATTGTTTTTTTTCCGGAGAGTAAAATGCATTCTTCACAATCCTGTAACTGTGTGTTTGATAACAGGGTGGTGAAACTTTGGAGAGAGAGCTTGTCTAAAGTGAATCAGAAAGCTGCAGAGTCTCTGGCAGATCCTACAGAGTATGAGAACTTGTTCCCAGGCCTGAAAGAGGCCTTTGTGGCAGAGCAGTACCTGAGAGAGTCCTGCCTCGGCAAAACCAGACCTGCCTCCGACTACCCACTGATCACGGTAAGAAGTTTTCTTTATTTATTTATTTATTTATTTATTTTTATTTTTTTAGTAGATTTAAATATTATTTACTATTGCCATTTTTATTATTTCTATTTAGCATTTATTTTTATTTCAGTTTTGGTTTTATTAATTCTTTTCCGTTATTTGATGAGGCAACATTTTACATTTTTGGTGAAGGTTTTTAACTTTAAGTTGTTCATGTAGTGCTTATATTTTCAGCTTCATTTCAATTACTAGGGATGGGCATTTCAAGCAAAAATAATATTCGAAGATCGCTGGGTATTATTCGATTATTATTTGAAAATTGCACCCCTCCACTATATGCACGCACACATGCACGTATAGGCTACACACGTGAGAAAAGCGGAGCGGTGTGATGCTTAAATATAACTTAAAAAACATAAACATACGTTTCATTTATGTTAAAAAAATGTTATTTTTTAAATTTCATCTATTTTGGTTATATGAAAAGGGAAGATAATAGATAGTAGGATATGCCCAATATATCGGGAGACATTTGGAGTGGGTCAGACATGATTTTGACCACATAATTAAGTTTTGTTTTGTAGAAAGCCTTTCTTTAAAGTGACTTTCGTTTTGTATAAATTGTATCTTAATTTAAATCAATGTTTCATCAACCATTTGCCTGGATTTAATAAATAAGAAGCAAATATAGCTGACAATAAAATCAGGACGTGGAGGCACCAGCGTGTGAACTGGAGCACGTCTCATAAATGAACCGAAACTCAGCGTATAGGCTACTTGCCTCACAGACCTGAGAAATATATGTATAGAAAGCTTGAAATGTCTACTTAAAAAAAATTGGGCTACTCTCTGATTATGTAGGCTAATCCGTATGAAGTGTCAATTTCTCTCTATAGGCGCGTTCACTGCGAAGATAGTGAGTCAGCATCACCAACATTATCTTTGCAGGCAGAAAACACTAGTTTATTAATAAACAATTAAAATGTATCATGCTGCATAAGCATTACTTTTGGCAGTTCTTTGTGGTAGGATCCAAGCAGTTCTTTAGAAGAGACAAGCTGATCTTCTGAAATCAAGCCAAGTCTAAACTTGTTCAAAATTGTAAATATAGTCAGATTTACACCCATAGAGGATGCTATAATATAAAATCATCATAACTCTAACATGCTTGATCAAGAAGTTTTTTTTTTTTTTTTTTTTAACAGGGAATAACTGTATCTTCTCATTGCAGTCTGTTTGGACCCTGATGATCACTGCTTACTGCTCTGTTTTGATTGTTTGCATACTTCTTGCTGTGTTGTAATTTAAATTTTTTTTTGTCTTTTCTTAAAATCCATTTGATTTGAATAATAGGCTGCCTTTATAATTTTTCCCTCTATCTTTTCTCTGTCTTTAGCCCAATGAAGAAAGGAACGTACTGGAGGAAGCCAGTGGTTATGAACCAAAAGGAATTATCCCCACTCCTACACAGGTGTGTGTGTGTGTGTCAAACACTTATTTTGTTGATTGCAACAAGTGGTGCAACCAGGGCCTAAAACTAACTTTTTGCTACACCTGCCAGTGGCCAATGACATAAGATAAATAATAGCCATAAATATTTTTTTACCGGCCATGAGGCAGGCAGAAACAGGCAGTAATGACACCAATATTTTGAAGATACAAGTGGAAGTTTACAATTCTCTATTCCAATTTCAGTACCACAGCTAAAACTACTAGCCTACCTACTAATATACATTTAAATTTATTATTAATGACAAGTAAACAGTCAGTGATAAAATAAGAACAAATAATCAAATTACAAGCAATAGCACAAATAGATACAATAGAACATAGATACTAATGAAATAAACAATGTTATTTTTTTCAGGTGGTCTAGCAATAGATTTCAGGTACAGATATTTATGTATGTTTGGGCACAGAAAAATTCCCACACAGCACGCGAGTACCGAATTTAATTCCCTTTCATGTATTCTTGTGCTTGAATATTTAAGTTGGCAAGGCTTAGACTTTCGTGATGATGCAGCACTGGCCCATCAACTGTCCCCAGTCATTAATGTTCTCAAAACATTGCATTCATAAAATTTAGTTTCTGGCTTACTGACATTGTTTCATATACTTCTTGTAAAGAGGAATCAATTCGGTGTTTGTGCATCTAAAATGCAGCTCTGTGTGTGCACGCCTCAGGTGTGTGTGGCTGTGTGCATAAATAACAGCGTTCCAGAACCGAATTGAGTTGCCTATTCTTGAACTGGAATGGTTTAAAATCGCTTCAATGTGTAAATTTACAAGACAAAAGATCTGAGAATAACATGCGTGCCGTGGGGCCTGGTCTGTACAACTATGATCTGTTCCACCCCTAATGGCAACACACAGCCTACCACAATACCTGAGCAAAAGAGTAATCTAAAGAGTTCACATATATCTTTGTGCATAAACTAATCAAATTGCCTGTGTATGTTCAGGAGGTGAAAGACACAGAGGAGGCCCCAGAGGATGTGGGTGTTTTGGCCTCAGTGATAGCAGCCGTCTCGGCTCCAGTAGTTGCTACCATGAGTCATGCAGAATCCCAGCCTCCTCAGAAGGTTGAGGAGGAGACTGAGGAAGAGCCTCCAAAAATGACAGAAGCAGAACAGAAGGTAATTGGTAAAAATGTACATGGTTAATAAAGCAATATGAACATCAGACTTGATGTAACCTCATTTTGTGATTTTATTTTAAGGTTATTGATGAACTGGAGGATGATTTGGATAACATGGAGCTTGATGACATTGACACCACAGACGTCAATCTGGATGACGACTTCTTGGATGATTAAACCTGCAGCACTAAAGCATTGAGTTTATTTAAGCGACCAAACCTTTTTTATTTGTTCCTGTTTGACCTCCAGAGCTGAAGTCTGGGATAGACTGAGCTGAATACAAATTCCTTTTAGGGCGTACCACCGATGGAAAGAGGGGGAGGAATGTGCATTATTGATGGTGAATTTTTTTGTACTTTGGACTCTGGACCTTCAATTTACATTTTACCTGTACATCAAGGTTGATTCTTGTGTGTTTGACCATGATTAATCGTGGTCACATTATTCATAATAAAGATGTCTACTATACTTACAATGATTTGTCCTGTCATAAAATTGTTTCTGTTTTATATTCTGTTAAATATAGAATCCTTTAAAATCCTAGTAACCAGCTTCCTTAAAAAAAAGCTGTCTGGAAGTTTCTAGTATGCCTAGTAAGACCTTGATTAGCTGGTTCAGGTGTGCTTAATTGGGGTTGGAGCTAAACTGGACACCCTGACCTATATACACTTACATATGTAAACTGACAAAATACGGTTAAATTAATAATAGTAAAAACAGACTGGCATGAAACAAGGTATGGATTTTGCTTTTTTATTGAATAATGACTAAAGTGGGTTAATTAAAAGTGGGTTCTCCCTTAAAAAAAAATCTCTAGTGTTAATGTTAGCCTATTAAATGACTGTCAACTCGTCATTTTGCATGTCAAATTAAGTTGAAATTAAATCTCACTGTGTAATAAGTAACCTTTATCTTTAATCTGGATCAATGGGGTTTTTCGCATCAATTAACATGACTTCTAGGAATACTGTGTGAAATTACTTGTGCCATCAAATGTTTGAAAAATGTACTGCAATATGCATTATAAAAGATTGTCCATATACAGAAACAATTTACCTGTTTTACCTTTGAAGTTACAGAGAAAAAAAAACATCAATGGTTTCCCTCAGTTCTAATCTACATTAATAAAATATGTACATGCTGCTGCTGCTATTCTGGCACAATGTAATGGAGTTTCAAAGGATGTCAAGCTTGATTGCAGATGAAAGAAACTGCAAGCATCATTGTGATATGTAGTAATGTTCTCACTGCAGTAAAGGAAATATTTATGTCAGCCAGTGGCCCAGAAATAAAATAGTCATAATTGACTTCCACCTTGTGTCTTTCCCTGAGATATTTCATTAAATGGCATCCTGTCCATTAGATGGAGCCAGTGCTCCTGATTGATTACTATTTATCAGTTTAATTCATTGAGTAGGAAAAAGAGGAACAGCTGTGAGTTCCTGTGAGATCAGAAAAGTTTGCTGACAGAGCTGTCATTTGTGTCACGTTACACCAAACAACTAGTTTCTAAAATATATGATTGACCATCTGTTACCATCATTGAATTGTTCATCTTGATTGAACTGTGACAATATGGCTGCCACCTCGCCCATTCCTGTCACAGATTCTGTCTGCTATCTTTGCACTTCTTTAAAAGACTCTGTTGTTCTAAGATGTTCCCACAGTTTCTGCAAAAACTGTCTACAAAGCTACTGGGAGCTCAACAAGTCCCTGGAGTGTCCTGTTTGTTTGAGGGAAACACACTGTTCTGTTCTTCTACATCATTTAAGTATTTCTCACTTTTCCTCAGAGGATGAATCCTCTCAAGACAGTGACTTCAAACCACTCCATGTGGGGAATGTTGAAAGTGAAATGGTAAGTGAGCTGCACTTTCACTAAAAAGTAACTGCACTTTTAACTTTGATCTTGAAATATAACTTTGGTTAAAGGATCTGCTCTAATCCAGAAATAGATTTTAGGGACTGTCTTATGAAAACAGTTAAGTAGGAGAACAAAACTAAACTATTTTAATAATATAAAATTTATCTGATTTAATTAAAGACTGTATCAGTATGTTTGCATTTAATGGAATAAATAGTTGTTGTAGAAGAGTATTTTTTTCCTAGTAGATTGCTACCGTTTATTAAAAATGTGTAGAAAGTATACCAAGTCAGTTAAAGCATTTCCAGACTAAGTCAGAGATGGGAATAAAATTTCCCACTTCCGTCCTCAAAGCCTTCCAGTCATTCTTCAATACAGACAACTCAGTTTCCCTGCCTCCCCTTGAAAATGACTAGTGGATTTGGTAATTGGCAATTGATTTAGTTGCTGCCATATTATAAATGAAGTCAAATTATGCTTTTCCTTGAAGTTGGGGCTGATCAATCTGTCAGATGTCTGTTCCAGTGGTTATTTTCAAGTAAGAGATGTCTGTTCAGCATATTTAGTACTGTATGAGTCACCTCTGACACTGATCTGATTGATTTGAATACAGTGTAAGTTGCTTTGGATAAAAGAGTTTGCCGAAGGCATAAATGTAAATGTCTATGCTAACACTGATAGCAGTCAGTGAAGAAGGAGCTATCAGAGATAATGAGCACAATGGCCAGCATCAAGACAGAAGACGACATTAGTACCATGGTCCAGATGTTGATGGAGGTCAAACATGAACCGACTGAAAAAGACATATCAGCAAACATAGAAGAAAACCGTATACATGGACATACAACTTTGGACATTGCCTTTGTGAAGGTAAGGTGTCAAATGTATCAGCATATATCATCCTAGCTAAGAACAACTTTTCTAAACATGTTCTTGTTTTGTTTTTTTTTTAAAGAAGGAGCAGTCTAATAAAACCAGGTGAGTGTCCCATCTTCTCATGAAATTGCAAAGATCTCTCGTTAGTACATAAATGCTTTGAAATGAGCATTAATATCTTGCATAGTCAAATTACTTTGCTTCCCCTAAAAGCATTTGATTTATACATCATTTACTTCTTCTAGTGATGAGGAAATACATACAGACATGATAATACATAACACAGCTCCTGCACCCAGTTCCGTCTTAATGGAACCCAATGACTCTAGAGAGAATCCTAACCCACCACCAACAATTACTTGTGGATCATTAAGGTCCAACCTTTGTCCAAAATGCGGCAAGAGCTTCAAAAGAAAATCAGACCTCAAAGCCCATGAGAAGGTGCACTCCTTGAAGAAGTCACACCAGTGCTCCACTTGCGAAAAGAGTTATGTCGATAAACATGAGCTTTCCTTGCACATGCGGCTACACACCGGCGAGAAGGTGTTGGACTGCCCTTATTGCAAGAAAAAGTTTGTCAGGGAGAGTGGATTGAAATCCCACTTGAGGAGCCACACGGGAGAGAAGCCATTCTCTTGTTCACAATGTGGGAAAAGCTTTTCTCGAAGAAGTACCCTAAATACTCACCTGCGTTTGCACCTAGGCACCCTGCCCCACCAGTGCGATCAATGTGGGAAGCTTTTCAACACTGCGGCAGCTATGAGAGTCCACAGGGCAACCCATACCGGAGAGAGGCCCTTTCCATGCCCGCAATGTGACAAGAAGTTCATCAATAAAGTTGAACTGGATGTACACCTAAATATCCACGCAGGAAACAGGCCGTTCAGCTGTTCAGTATGTGGGAAGAGTTTCTTGAGGAAGCAAGAACTCAACACTCATCAGACCATTCACCAAGACAACCGACCCTTTCATTGCATACACTGCGAGAGCAGCTTCAAAAGGATGAGCCACCTCAAATCGCACATGAAGATCCATTTCTCCGAAACCCCTTACAAATGCAAACACTGCGGCAAGCCCTTCAAACATCCCAACAGCCTCAAAATGCATGAGCGTCTTCACACCGGAGAAAAACCCTACAGTTGTGAACGCTGCGGGAAAAAGTTTCCTTCTTCAGGAGAGCGCTCTAGACACATGGCCGTACATTCTGAGGAGAAATCGTACAAGTGCCCGAAGTGTGACAAGAGCTTTCGCTTCAGGAGCAGTATGAGGTCCCACCAGGTCACACACACTGGAGAAAGACCTTTCCACTGCAAGAAGTGCGGTCAGAGCTTCGCTAGGCGTGCAAATCTCAAAAGTCATAAGGTGGTGCACACCGACGAAAGACGTTACAGCTGTTCTCAGTGCGGTCTGGCCTTCAAGTCCACCTCTACTCTAAGGAGCCACCTGATAATCCATTCCAGCAAGTCCCTGTTAAACTGCACCACCTGTGGCAAAACCTTCACTCGTCAAGACACCTTCAAAAGGCATCAAGACGTTCATGCGGGGATCAAAGTCCACAAGTGCTTAGAGTGTGGAAAATGCCTGAGCTCAGCAAGTTGCCTGAAGCTGCACATGCAGGGTCACTCGGGGAACAAGAAAATGTACTTCTGCGACGAATGTGAGAAGAGCTTCAGTTCCATGTCCTATCTGCAAAAGCACCGGCAGATCGCACACACCGACGAGAAGCCGTATGTTTGCTTTGAGTGCGGGGAGAGCTTTAACACAGACGGGAAGCTAGTTACTCACCAACTACAGCATTCAGAACAGATGGAGCATGTTTGCTCCTATTGTGGGAAGAAGTTTGCACGGAAAGAGACTTTAAGAAGACATGAGAAGATGCACTCTGAAGTGAAGCCTTACCAGTGCTCGGAGTGTGGGAAAGGATTTACAAGGAGCAATCAACTAAAACAGCATCGGAGAACACATTCAGAGACAAATTAGATGGATGTTATATTTTCATTTTGAGTTCTACTAAATTTCATTAAATGTTAGTGAAAGTAGTTGCTAAATTGATGTAGCCTGGTAATATGCACAGGATTGGTTTGATTAACATTTTCTTTTGCTATTGAATCATATTTTGTCGATGCATTTTTGGACCCCACTTCAGTTTATTTGAATGGCACTTTGTACTAGTGGCACTAGATGGCAGTCTGTGCTTTGAGACAGAATTTAGTGAATTGTGGTACTAAAAAGGTGCATGAAAACCTAAAGTTGCAAAACCTTCTATAAAATCGTGAAAAATAGAGGCACTTCACCATTAAAGTTAAAGATAGAAGGAAATATGTTATTTTGTGCTTTTGTTTTGTTATGTCATTAAAGAAAATTATGTACTGATGTGATGGGATTTTAATAAAAACCTAAAAGATCTCAAAAATTATAGTTCACTTTTAAAACAGCCCCTCATGCATTTGGTTGGCCACGTTTCCTTTCCATATGAGTCTGGTAAATGAGTAATGGCAGTTAAAAATGTAACAACAGTCCATGTGTCTGAAAATGAAATTGGATTTTGATGCAAATGGCACAGCTTCAGCAATATCAGCCAGAGGCGAGGACTAGCTCTTTGATTTAAATAATCTAACACTTTATCTGAAGCTGCTGTCTTTGCATTAACCTGCTCTTGTCCCCAAAGGGT
Organism: Gila orcuttii; assembly: GCA_026230005.1. Taxonomy (NCBI): domain Eukaryota; kingdom Metazoa; phylum Chordata; class Actinopteri; order Cypriniformes; family Leuciscidae; genus Gila; species Gila orcuttii. The sequence goes on from JAPDVR010000008.1 coordinate 14,526,512, forward strand.
ACAATAATGCCATGCACCGTGAAGAGGAATCACATAGACATATTAGACTCTGGGTCAGTTTTCCAAATTAGATATTTGATTTATATATTTATTTGTATCTGGTTAAAAAAAAAGAGTTCAGCCTTTTTCCTTTATGCATAGTTTATTTAAAGTACAGTGCTGCATAATACCAGCTCTTGATTGTACATTTTTTTTGCTTTTAAAGAGGTCATTTGATATAAAATTCAAAGCAGCACAGCTGAATAGTCTAAAATTATATACAATATATCCATGATAATGATAGCGTTCACGCTTTCAAAAAAGCCACTCTTGTGAGTTTATCACCCAGGCTCAACTAGGTCTTTTCATTTTGTCTATCTTTCATTGATTTTTTTTAACCAATCATGTGTTTATATGTGTATTCCCATTTGTTCATGTGAATGTTTGCAGATTTAGATTCCACTCAAGCAATTTCATTCCCAGTTGAACAAATAAACATAGTAAGAAATTCTTAGTCTGGTCAGGGGAGAGTCACACTCTGTCTCCCTGACAACAGTCGCTAGGCAACTAACATTTGTCATCCCTTTTCTTTCTTACCTCATGTCCCGTTTTCAACCATCTGCCTTTAGAGTGAAGCCATCAAACCCTTTCAAATACAAATATAGTTCCTCACCTTGAGGAGCATCTGGTTTACTTGCAAGAATCATTTCGACATCACAATTGCAGGGACAAACGTCAGACACATGCTAGGGTATCATAACAAATTGTCTTTATTCTCTCATTTTCAAAGACAGCGTGGATAACATTCATCAATAGTGAGAAACAAGTGAATGGTGCTGCCATGTTTGACCTTGGAACGTTTCCAGAACGTTGTGGTTTCATTGTTGTTGCATAAGCTTGTGTGGCCAGCCCCCACAGAAATGCTTGGTCCTATGGCATATTCAGTGGATTCCATGAGATATTGTGTTGTAGGGTCTAAAATGATGTGAGCTGGTGAAAATACAGAACAAAACTTGCCCATCTTTGTAGGATCCGTGTCTCCTCTTATGGCTCTTTATGTACATTTGTTTCAAAATGCGCATATGGTATTATTCTTAAACACTCATACAACTCAAGCCATATCACTGAATAAGCCTGATAAGGCTACAGCGATTTTACAGAACAGAAAAGTCCTAAGCCTAAACATTAACTACCTCTAAAATCAGAGGGAAATAGAGGGTTCATGACTTGCATTAGCATTGCTCTATGGAATGAAGCATCAAGCATTGCATGGCACTCAAGTTCACAATTTCAATTTTGATCTAACTGACCTTTCAAAGTATAGCCAGTGACAGGTTCAACAATCTGTTATTTCACACAAGATCGTACCTGTCTCATGATGTCTTTTGAAAGTACACAGCTTTAGACATTTTCCCAAAAATCTGTACAAATTTATAAAGAAATTTAGAATGGCAAATTTTTTTATTTTCCCTTTTTTTCAACAAGCATTCTGAGACCTCTGTTACAGATCTAATTTTAATTCAACAAAAGTTAGCTAAGACAGCGACAACATTCAAAAAGTTTTCTAAGCTCAAATGTTTTCACTTTTTATTGTGGACACTACCCACTTTTTGCTACCATGCTCTGCAATGTCCTTGATGCTTTCTGCAACACTTCTCATGTGGATGGAAAAGCAGCCCATGATGCTTTAGTTGAAGCCCTGATGCAAGTCATATGAAAGGTCCTTAACTATAATACACTGAAACAACATTCCTATCAACCAATCATCCATGTCCACATTGGCAAAATCACAGTAAGCCTCATGATAAAGACGATATGGGGAAAAGACACTACATGCTTTTAAATGACAAGACAAAGTGGGCCATTCTCCATATTGCTTGTCCTAACATCTGGTCTTTTTGGTGACAAATCATTTAGGAAAGTCAAGTGAGAGAAAATTTAAAGTACAGTTTTAACCTGAATGCAGGGCAGTATGGCGTTGATTAAAGGTGCCTTTTTCGATCTCTGAGACTTGCATTTAGCTACTGTATACAGCTAAACACCAAATATATTATATTACAATTGACCCGTATAATGGAAAATGAGAGTTGGTAGGTTTATTCTCTTTTCAGACAGATTTGAGTGTAAACATGGCTTGCTTTCATTATAGACGGAGTCGTCAAATTAGTTCAATGGTAATTTGACACAACCGAGTTATTCTCAAGAGTTTGCTCTGTCTGACTCTGGGGACTCTATTAACGTGCTCTCTATAGATCAATCTGCTTTCTCTGCCAACACTGATCGCCTAATATTGCCTTCTTTCTTATTTTATGCTCATTAAATAACAGGTCTGTGTATTACTCCCACCACATTGGTGGTTTAATTATGAGTGCATATAATTGATGTTAATATCAGAAGAACAACAACATTTTGCTGTTGTATTACAAAATGTCCCATTACATCTTGAAACAATCAATTAGTATGTGATTTTGCTCCCTGTGGTTAAGAGTCATTATAAGTGAATATCTGAGTATGTACTTTAGGCCTGATTGACTGAAGTCATTACTGTGAGTCAAAGATTACATTTCAGTAACAATTGTTTAAGCGAGAAATTCATCAGTGCCCAATCACAAATATTGCTTGTGTTAGAATATTTTCTTACTTGTTTTCAGAATTTATGACAAGTCAATTAATTCCAACCACAAACCAAGAGTATGTGTTTTCGAAAGCATGTTAAATGAGCTGTCCGCCACTTTTTCACTTCAATCGTTCATCACGCTATGGAAACCGCATATGCAAACTATTTTAGCAAGTGCTTATTCCGCTTGTAAACAAGGCCCTTGAAGGAACAATTCCCAATTACCGCAACTGGACGGCTGTTACTAGAACAAAAAAAAAAGAAATATCATTAGCCCTCCTCTGCAGTTCTGTGCTGATTCACCCTCATATTTTTCGATTAGTCTCAAAGCTTTGTGATTAGTCACAAAGCAAATTCCTTGGGTGTCATATGCCTCCGCAATAACAGAGCGCACAAGGAAACATCACCACTCGAGGGTCAACACATCAATCGTTTGGATAAGATTAGCCAATTAATAAACTTGATCTGTATCACAAAATATTATACATGTCATTAGAACTGTCATGAGTTTAGTTCACATTATGATTAACACGGTGTCCTAACCAGATATGATGCAATGAAGCGATATTTTGTTGGTTGCTTGGTTTTAACTTCTTGGCTGTGATGCCAAATAGCTCCGCCTATAATGAGATCTCATTGGTTCAAAATCCTGTACCATAAAACTGTATGAAACATCAAATACATTCCCATTGGCTTTAATATTGTGTTAAAAAGTTAGGCCTACGTAAAGCAAATTTACAAAGTACCAATGAGCGCATTTGAGGCAGAACTAATCACTGGATCTGCAGAAGTTTTCCAGGTTAGTGGAATCAGATGAATAAAAGATCCTCAAGACTTTTGTTCTTGATCACAAACCTCAACAGAAATTTTAATCAAAGTCTTTAACATTTTCCACTATTTTTTCTGTTTTCTGTACAAATAGTTATTTGCAATTATTTGAATTAATATTTTATAAAGCAGTCTATTATTTTGGATTCTATTTTAGACAAGCATGCCTCTATATGGAATGTGAAAATATAACAAACTGTAGTATGTCGCTTTACATGACGGTTAGATTTTCTCTTCTTCTAGAGATGCCAGGCTACGCGAGACTACGTCTGGTTAGGACACAGCATTTCTCAGAGCCGTAACGACCATAACATTATTCCAATTAGTAGTCGATCAATTGGGCTGGACAATATATCGAAAGAATTTCACTAAACCAATGTTGCGATATCGATTTGATCAAAACACCAGGACTTCGATTTAATGAAATAAATAAATGCACTGCATGTTTCAGATTGAAGCATGGCACTATGTTAATTTACACAGTGGCAAAAAATGCTGGATAGTTTAATGTTTGAAAATGAAGAAATCAAGACATAAAATGTAGTATTGTAATTTTACAGTTACTACCAATAAAATCATTATTTTAATTAAATACTAGATTGTTTTCGCAGTACAATAGTATTACACATTTTTTATATATAATACATATTTTATTATTTATAATATTTATTTTAATTAATAATAATTACAATAAAAGGAATAAAAATTATTATTATTTTATAGTGAGATTGAATGGGTCAAAAACACTGGGAATGTGGTTAACTTTACTTTTCTGTTCACTTTATGGTTACTGAAAGAGTATGAACACCCACATTTTTTCAAGTTTTTCCAAATTATTCATCCCTAAAAGTATGACTCACAAAAAAAAATTCTTCTGAGTAAAAATTCATTTTTAATATTTAGTTTAAATTATTTTTATTTTATATGCATTCCTCAAGAAAATTACCCCAATCATTCTAAAATTATGTTTTTCCAAATATAGCAGCTTAAAGGAATAGTTCACTTCATAATGAAAATTCTGTCATCATTTAGCCTACTCACCCTTAAGTTGTTTCACACCTGTATGAATTTCGAAGATATCAAAAAAAGATATTTTGAAGAATGTCGGTAACCAGACAGTTCTGCCGTGCAAAGGCATAAGTCCGTAACTTTGTTTTTGGTCGAAAATGAGTTACAGTATTGATATTTTTGGCACATTCAAGACCTCCTTTATCATGGATAAGTATCTTGAGTCAATTCTGTTGTTTTTGTGAGAAAATAATGGGTTATCTTAACAGTAACTTCCAAAAGCCCATGATGAGAAACCAAGGCAGAACACGTAAGACCAGTTAACGCTCTTTGGCTTTGTTTTGAAACGCTCATATTGAGTTACGGTACTCTGCCTTTGGTTCGCCGTCAGTATTAAGTACTGTACCGGTGTTCAGTCAAATACTGCTGCTACATATCAGATTGTACAGTGTTCTGCCTTTGTTTTACTCTCCATTAAAATTGAAATTACGGTGTAGTGTACTTTGTACAGCTGCCATCAGTCCCTGTAACTTCTGATGTCCTCAGAGCTTTGTCCTGCACAAACTCGGTCAGAACATTTAGTATGGTCTGAACCCGCTCAATCGACAAACGTGCGATATTGATCATGAAAGATATATACAGAGTTGACAGAAAAATGTTACACATGCCGTAGCAGGTGAATACAACAAAGAACTAAATCCCTGCCTCACCCAGATCGGGTACCGGACCTGGTTGAAACACTCTTGCATCTAGCTGAATGCCAAAACTGGGGGACTATATGACAGGGAGTGATAATAATAAAGCAACATGGGTATATTGGTGCATACAAATACAACATAATGAAGCAAAAAGTGTAGGCAACTGTTGCATACAACATCAGACCAGCTGTTACAAGCGGGTTGCACCTACAATCACAGCGTCCTGAATAAATCCGCGGGACGAGCCAAGTTCACAAGCACAATAATAGGGCAGACAGCTGAAACCACCGCACACTGAAATGTAAATTATAAATGTCCATCAACTGTTTGGTTACCGACATTCTTCAAATATCTTCTTTTGTGTTCAGCAGAAGACAGAAATTCATACAGGTTTGAAACAACTTGAGGGTGAGTAAATGATTTCAGATTTTTCATTTTGAAGCGAACTATTCATTTAAGTCACCTGGTGAAAATTCCTGTATTTTTTCATTTAGCAGAAAAACAAAATAATCGTAATGGCAGTCTTTTTTTTCTTCTTCTAATATTGTGCAGCCCTATCGACCAACAGGGTTTTTTCAATGACTGATTCTGGTCACTTTATTTGGTTTCCTTAAACCTGAAAATTCTATTCTTGTGCAGGTAGAGTGAGAAAAGCTAAAAAGCTAAATCCATGCATTAACTAAAGCATCTTATTCTGTGCCGGTGGGCCTTTTTTTTTTTACTACAAAACTTTTACTACAATTCTGCATCCGTGCTGTGTCAGCATGCTTCTCAACAGGGACTTCTACAGGAGCTATTCTATCGCCACTAACAGCCTGCCACGGTCAGCATGATATACTCATTATACTGATATCCAGCGGTATATTTGTGTCGGCCAGTCCGTTTCCAGGCCTCTCGCAACCTTAAGGTCATGATCTGTCAGGATAGTTTACACACTGCTAGGTCTCGCTGCACCACTGTCACATTCAATGACTGAGAGACTGGTATAAACAACTAATTTCACACATACTAGTTTAGGTAATATCTCCAGAGAATTATCTCCTCTGTGAAGTGGTGTGGAAACACTGTCTCTAATCTCCTCACCTGTCAATCTCACATGCAGTTTCTCCACTAGCCTCCTTTAACACCTCTTCTCCCTTCTCTCTCTGTGGTTTTCGGTTACATTAGAGCGCTGATGTCATGACAAGAACGTGACTTCTGCCTGAGCATTCTGCTTCCTCTGTGTCTGCTGAGGTCTCTGTCGCCCTCCCTGTCCCTGTCTCGGCCGAGGTGGGAGCGCGGGACGAGCCCTGACAGAAAGCGTTTGGCTCTGCTGGTCAAGCTCTCTCGGCGGGCCGCCGCGGGGGACCCCTCCGTCCAGCCGGGCCCCAGGCTGTGGCCCCGGGCTGCTCTCACAGCCGCTTCTAGGAGGTCATTGGTGCGGTGGTCCAGAGAGACGGAGAGCTCCAGATACAGGCAGCCAAACATCATTGCGCTGGAGTGCGCCTCTGAGAAAGAAAAAGAGAGAGAGAGAGAGAGAGGTTGAGTGATACAGATGCAGATGGAGTTTGACAATCTCTTGTCATATCAACACAGATTAGCGTTAGATAACTGAATCAATTGAGTGGGACTTAATGGAGCACGGAGGGGCTCTAGGAAAGGAGAAATAAAGGCTAAATGCTTGCCGTGTGTGGGGGTGTGTTTGTTCGGAGGTGTGTGGACAGGATTGAATTAGATCACTTTAGATTTCGACTAGACGGCACCATTGTGAATAAGTAACATGACCTGAGAGAAGAAACAAACAGATGAGGAGGAGACAGAGAGAAAAACACTGGAAACAGACAACATTTATCATGCCAATCCACAGATGAGGAGTAGTTTTATAAGTGGTGTATCATGAAAATTGACTTTTTTTTGTAAAATAAACATTTCAGTTTGATGTAATAAGTTTTAGAATTGGAAGATACTATTTCAGATGGTAAAGTACATAACTAACAACAAGCCCACCAAACGTTATGCTGATCCTGGCTGTAGGTCATTGTAGCCTTCTGAAAGATCTCAACCTTAGAAATAAGTGGCTTGATGTTTATGGCATTCTTGTTAACCAATTAAACCTTAGCAGTTTGTGTGACACATTTTAGCATGGATTGTTTTGAGAATCTGTCACAGGCTTTGCAAACCCAGACAGCAACATAGTGTCGGTCCAGATCTGGTACACGTGGATTTCACACTTACCAGATCAACCTGTAGAGAGGATGGAGCAGTGGCAACTATTGAATCCGATCGTGAACCTACAACCCGTTAGCAAGTGTTATTACTTATTTCATTTGCAAAGAGGCTTCACAACAGAGTTCAGTTACATGGAGGTCTTAAAGCCTGTTTAATCATAAAGATCCAGTATAGTTGGCACAGCCCCATAATGGTGTCTTTGCAAAGCCTTTTACATTTTGAAAGATTCATAGGGAAAACAGAAAATACACATTCAAACTTTGGGGTCAGAAAGATTCCATTTTGGAAGCCATTACAGTTTTTCTCAATCGCTTTGGCTCAATTCTTGAATGAGACTTTTTTTTTTCTCAAAACAATTAGCTCACATCTTTGACCAATTAGTTTCTTGTTCGCATCAGATTTGGATTTCTTATTAATTTAAGCAATTTGCATGTGTTTTAGCACGTGTGCAAAATAGTAAGTACAATTGTCTACAATTTGCACAACATCTAAATGTTGAAAATTGATTCTCAGTGAAACTGTCAAACTCTTCACAACTTCTAAACATTCTTTCATCGTGTAAGCCTCCACATGCAAAATGATCCATTCAGTTATCAAAATCTGTCAGACATGCATGTATATTCCATAAATACCTATGTCTGCTGAATTGACAAATAGCATGCCATTGTAGTGAAATAGAAATAACAATCGTACCAATCAACCAATCAAGTTTGGAAGCATACAGTAGGCTATATGGAGTTTGCCCAGCACAATCACTGCCATTTTTGAACATGCAGGAACATCTAAATCCATAAACAGCAACAGCAGTTTATTTTTGTAGAAACTGAAAATACACCGTTGCTTGTCGTGGAAGAGCAATAGGAAGATATGTAAGAATGTGTGGTGTTAGGGTTTGTGACCAGTACGGCTCACACGCTGACAAAAATACTTTTTATTTTGGTGGCTTTGGCCAATTTACTGACACAAAAACTAGAGTTTGAAGCATAAATTAAATGTTTTGGGTGCTATGTTTTTATGCTATAGAGTTCTGACGTTCCAGCAAACAGTTGTGACAATTGCACAGAGAATGTTAAGACTGTTTCGAAAAATATGCCAAAGCGATTGAGAAAAACTGTAATACTTCTATTTAACAAGGATCCATTAAATAAATGTACAAAAGTGACAGTAAAGACATTTATAATTCATTTATATTTAAAAAATATGGCTGTTCTTTTGAACTTTCTATTCATCAAACAATCCTGAAAAAATATCTCTGTTTCCAAAAAAATATTAAAGCAGCACACAACTGTTTTAAACATTGATTAAAAATAAGAAATGTATATTGAGCACCAAATCAGCATACTGGAATGATTTTTGAAGGATCATGCGACTGGAGTTATGGCTGCTGAAAATTCGGCAAGAAATACATTACATTTTAAAATATATTCAAGTGTAAACCGGTTGCAATAATATTTCACAATATAGACAAACATAAGGGAAAAGAATAAATGATAAGAGACACAGGATATTACCCCAATAAAACAATGGACCCTGTTATCTTAAAAAAAAAAAAGAGAGAGAGAGAAGAAGAAGACGAAGGAGAACCCATTTGTTGTGCCCCAGCAGACAGGAGATTTATTGCATGTGTGTAGCATTACAGTACAGAGTTGTAAATTCTGTTTATGGCTATAGACTCATCCTCACTTGCATAAGGTTAGGCGTCTCTGTTTCAATGATTTAGCCTGTATAACCTTAGAGCATGTACGCATCCAGAGTCTGTGTGCCTGTTTAAATACAGCTTGAATGTCAGCATCAAATAGCTGACTCACAAATGCAGAATGTAAATGAAACCCATTTACATGAAGCTGAGTACACAGTGTGTGTGCGCTTGTGTGTTTGTATCGGATGCAGGAAGCGAGATACAGAAAGAAAAAGATTCAGAACACTTCCGAATCGATGACCACACTAGCTACAGCACCCGGAGGAATAAATATGCTGAACACAGATGTGTCCGCAAAACCGTCCTCTGTACTTCATAGAAGGTCCTTTTCTCCGTGCAACAGTGGTGCTTACTGACGCTTATACTTGGGGTTAAAGATTTGAACAAACCCCTAAGCCTAAGTATGCGACTTTGGAGCGTAACATGTCCCATACAGTTTGTGCTCTGGACATGAATGATGCATTCAAATTGTGCAGCTTGAGAAGAGTGCTATTAAAGTGTCTTTAAAATGCACTCTGTAGCCATTTCTGTAAGAGCCATTTTCTGTTTTACATGAATAGTAATATACCATCATCTCTAAAACTGTTTGTTTTAAATATGGAATCAAATCTGATATCAACGGTCAACTCAGTCCAATTTAAAAGAAACATACACTACTATTCACACTTCGGGGACCAGTAAGTTTTTTTTCAAATGTTTATATTTTATGCTCACAGAGGCTGCATTTATTTAACCAAAAATATAGTGTAATAGCATTATGAAAAATTATTATAAAATAACAGAATTTTCAGCATCATAACTCCAGTCTTCAGTGTCACACTATTCTTCAGAAATCATTCTAATATGCTGATTTGGTGCTCAAGAAACATTTATAATTATTATCAAATGTTGAAAAAATTGTGCTGCTTAATATTTTTGAGGAAATTGTATTAAAAAAAATTCAAGGCTCTTTGATGAATAGAAAGTTTAAAAGAACAGCATTTATTTTAAATAAAAATTTTTTGTAACATTATAAACATCTTTCTTGTCACATTTGATAGATTTAACACATCCTTATTGAATAAAAGTATTAATAAAGAAAACAGTCAAAGTTAATATTCATTGAAAATATGAATGAACTGTATGTTTAATTAATGTTTTTTTTTAGCCTTCTCATACTATTTCTGTATGCAATCTAATGAGTTAAATGTATATTGTCTTGTGAAAAGAATTCATAATAATAATAATTCGTTACATTTATATAGCGCTTTTTCTGGGACCTCAAAGCGCTTTACATAGAAGGGGGAATCTACTCAACCACCACCAATGTGCAGCATCCACCTGGATGATGCGACGGCAGCCATATTGCGCCAGAACGCCCACCACACACCAGCTTACTGGTGGAGAGGAGACAGTGATGAAGCCAATCAGTGTATATGGGGATGATTAGGAGGCCATGATGGACAGAGGCCAAGGGGCAAATTTGGCCAGGATGCCGGGGTACACTACACAACCACGTATAGCAATCATTCAGAACTTATTAGCATCCAATAGTCTATGCCCTTGCAACCACCCAAAACACCATATAAATACCCTAGCAACCACTCTGAACACCATAGCAACACATTAAAGAACCTCTTAGCAACTGCATACTGTATAAGCACCTTTGCAACCTCCACAACATGGCCATTTACATTTCCTTTTGACAATGTAAAAAGTTATTTAGACTTTTCCGCTAATTTGTCATATTGATGACCAACAGCGGGGCAAAGTAATGGTAGTGATTACAAAAACATATGAACAGAAATACCAAGAAAAACACTGGACTGGACTGGACTCGATTTGACCCAAGGTCTCTGAAAACATTTTTACAAATCCCAAGTTAGCAAAAACCCTACTAAATCTAACTTTCGTGGACATCTATTTAGTGCTGGGCAACGATTAATCACGATTAATCGCATCCAAAATAAAAGTTTGTGTTTACATAATAAATGTGTGTGTACTGTGTATAATTATTTTATATATAAAAATACACACATATGTATTTATTAAAAAAATATTTACATGTATATAATGTATTTATATATATAATCCACAATCTATCTCCATATAGCACCAATATACAGAGAGTGCAGGCATATAGAAATGGGTTATATAAATGTATAGAAATGGGTTATATAAATGTATATAAATTTCCTCATTGCTTTGATTCACCATTCCTTTGCCCTGCAGTTGGTCATAATATGGAAGATGTGCAGCAAAATCATGTGACTGCTGAAACAGAAGAATACAGCTTATACTGGATGTAATTTTCCAAAAGAATAGAGCACCTCTGATGTCATCCTTCCCACGGCACCGCCCTGTTATCTGCTCTAATACATAAAAGTGCCTGCACATCGTTTTCTTAATGATTACAACACACTAAGCTTCACTTTTTCCTTATCCTCCTTATCACAGTCCTGCAAACACATGGCACAGGGGTTCACTTCACCACGCAGGCGAAGGAGAGAATTAGAGAAAGAAAGGTGTGAGGGAGAGAATATGAGAGCGTGTACTAACATTAGCATACTTTAACACACACACACACATAAAGATAGTAACACCAGCACATTGTGGGTGAGAGATATTACAGAGCAAACACAAAAAAATGTCCCAAACATGCCAAGCATGACAAATAGGAGAGAGAGAGAGAGAGAGAGAGAGAGAGAGAGAGAGAGAGAGAGAGAGAGAGAGAGAGAGAGAGAGAGAGAGAGAGAGAGAGAGAGAGAGAGAGAGAGAGAGAGAGAGAGAGAGAGAGAGAGAGAGAGACTGCTTTTTTCAGCATGACTACAGAAGATTGAAGAAACAAGAAGCACTATGCCAGTTTACACCAAGGGGACATGTGCATCTTCAGATTTTTTGGGCCATGTGAATTTTATTTGCAACGTTAAAACACAATTTTGTGTTCAAATGTGTTTTGAAGGAGGCTTGGTTTTGGAGACGCTCTAAAGGGAGAGTGGGATCTTATGATTTTAAAGCTAATTTGCGATTGCTAGCCTCTCTGAATTTGCCTACCCTATCTTTAAAATGCTGTTGCAGAAAACATGAAATTCTGCAAACAATCATGTATATAATTATCATATATATATAAAAGAATATCATAGTATGCCCTATAGCAACCACTAAAAACATTATTGCAACCACCCAACAATGTGTATTTTCAAATGCAATTTCTTCACATACATTGTAGATTACATTTTTTTTTAAATACCGTGGCAGAAACACTAAAATTCAATTGAACTGTATTTAATAAGTATTTAATTTGCATTTAAAATGTACACTTATCTGTTGAGCTAGTCACTGAAACAAAACTGTATCTGCCCTGCTGAGAAAACAGCAGAAAAGAGAATCTATATACCATTTCAGCCCCTAATGTGTCCACTTAGCCAATGCATGTCTCCTAGCAGCACCTGTTCATGCCGATAAGCTGAGTGATTTCTTCTTGCCAGGAATCCACGAAGCCCCTTATATAAATACGGCCAGATGGAGATAGAAGCATTTAGACAAAAGCTGAGTCACAGCAGCAAGGTGAATATAGTTGACTCATAAGTGTGGCAGACAGAGGTGGACCACAGGAGACCTTGTGTGGACTGTGTTTTTCAAAATACCTCTTGAATTATGGGATCTGTACTCTAAATTACTGTATTAAAGTTCCACAATTTTCTGCTATTATTCTCACAGCATTTAAAGTTTCCATGAAATGACTGTATGCTTTCTAAATGCATGTTATTGATCTAACTGTTAATGATTCATCCATGCATGTTTTTGTATTTATTTTACCTCGTAATTTTGAATCTAAATGACATAACTCAATCTTTTGGTAAAACTTTCTGGTGATGTATGCCGAACTTCTCCAATCATTGTAGTCAACTTAAACCTCACCTTTTTCTTACAATTGACTGGAATCTCACGAATCTCCATCCAATCAACAACTGATGGATAACAGCACCAAGTCCTCCCCACTCAACATTTTTATTTTCCAATAATACGCATGACTCAGATCTACGGAAAAAAAGATCTGTCACTACTTCCATCTGTCACTAATTCCACTAGACATTTTTATTTTGTTTTATCAATAATCTCAGCCTTAGCAGTGCAATATCTATTTTCACGAAAAATAATATTATTTAAAATAAAGAAATAAATATTTTAGACAATTTTAAATTAGTTTGAAAAAAAAAAAAGAGTTTGAAAACCTCCCGTTGACTCTCATCGGCATTCAAAGTCTCACATGACCACACTGGTAGCCTATAGCAGCGTGACACAAAAAAACTAGTTTGCTCCAATTATAAATGGAGCTCCTAGCACTGAAAACACTTGATATTGACATATGCCCTATTTCTATTTTTGGCAGTCTGTAAAGCATCAGAGACTAATTTCCTTTCTTATACTTCCTCATATATGGATATTGGATACAGTACAAATACAGTAAAAACAACAATATGGTGAAATATTGTTACTATTCAAAATAGCTGTTTTCTATTTTAATATATTTTAAATAGAAAAATTTTCAGCATCATTACTCCAGTCTTCAGCTTCACACAATCCATCAGAAATCATTCTAATATGCTGATTCAGTGATCAAAATATTTTCTTTTTATTATCAATGTTGTTATCAAATGTCCAAAAATTTTTATTTTAGTTTATTTTCATGTTTAATATTTTTATGGAAACCGTGATACATTTTAAGGTATTCTTTGCTGAATAGAAAGTTCAAAAGAACAGAATTTATTTTAAATAGAAATATAAAATTATAAATGTTTTACTGTCTCTTTTGATCAGCTTAAGGTGTCTTTGCTGATAAAAGTATAATTTAAAATTATAATTTTAAAAAACTAAAATATTACCAAACCCAACGTTTGACCTGAACCCAATTCGGTAGTGTATATAATTAATTTCTATGATTTTTATTATATTTCGAAATATTTTGACCATACTGACCATTCTATAATGTTTCCAGTGTAAACACAACATTGTAACTGACAGTGATGATGTCATTCTAATATCTTCATACTTAATTATAATTGGTCTATTTTGCATACTGAATTATAATTGGTCTTTTTCATTCTTAAATCTATTTCATTTTACTGTCAGTCTCTCTTTTTCTCTTTCTCCTTTCTCCGTTTTAGTATCTCTGCATCTGTATTTGTGTTTACAATGTTTAATTTACTCTAAAATGCTATTCTTTCATTTGACCTAAGACCCTATTCTTTTAATTCCCTGCATGTAATCTCTGCCAGCCATACAACATGCGTTGAATCGCATTGAATTATGGGATCTGTGCTCAAAGACGTAGATTAAAAACAGGCCTACCCTCTGTGCTGATCTCACGGGAGCGCACAAGGTCACTCTTGTTGCCCACTAGGATGATGGGGGTGTGCGGCAGCGTCTCCCTCAACAGTAGGCGGAGCTGGGCGATCCGGTGGAAGCTACGCCTGTCCGTCAACGAGAACACCAGGATGCACACCTCGCATTGCAGGGTGGACAGCTCCTGCCAATCACATCAAATCAAATCACAGACATACCAATTACAGTAGAGCTCAACTATGAGTGCTTATTATACAGGCTATTTACAGAGTATTACATGATTATTTGTCATTGGTACGGTGGGTCACTAATAAGAGGAGGACAGTTTTTGTCAGAGTGGAGCTCAGGAGAGTTTGTGTCCATGAAAAAGAGGATTAGCAGGATTTAAGGAGGATAACCTCAAATCTAGGATGGCTTTGTTGTTGTTCCAGCTCACAATTTCAGCGTTGCTGCTGCCACTGAGCTCAGGTGTGTTCGAAAAGGCAGCAGATGCATCAGTCAAGCGTTTACCCCCCGAGAACATCACCACGAACGCTTTAAAGCGCCAAAGTACGGCCACACAGGGGTCTGGCTTTCTCTTCTTGCCAGCTATGACAAGACTTCTGTCACTCAATCTTTAATGAACTGAGTGTAGAAAGAAAATGTTTAAGTCCCCTATGGAACGCTTCCTATTTCATTTCCTACACAGAAAGAGGAACAGATAAATAGATGGAAAGCCTGTGTCCTACATCCCCTTTTCCCAAAAGGCAAATTCCAGCCCTCTGGAGAGTTGCCTAAAAAATTCTCATTGCAGCCGAGCCAATCGCACTCGGCCCCGGAGGGTGCTATTCACACAAACTCAGAAACGCAGAGTTTCTCTGGAGAGGAAGAGTCTATTGGGGCGGAAGCAACAGGGAAGAGGGGGGCTCAACCACCTGCCACAACCCCACACAGGAAGGGCACGGGGAGGAGGTTCTCTCCGCTGAGGAGCAGGCACGTATCTTGATGAGCGGAGAAGACAGCACGACACGGTCGATAGTGCTCATCGTGATGGAGGGGCTCTCAGGGGCCGGACGGGCAAAGTA
Organism: Gila orcuttii; assembly: GCA_026230005.1. Lineage (NCBI taxonomy): Eukaryota > Metazoa > Chordata > Actinopteri > Cypriniformes > Leuciscidae > Gila > Gila orcuttii. The sequence goes on from JAPDVR010000008.1 coordinate 14,541,938, forward strand.
AAAGGTCTTTCCATCAGAGAAACAAGACGAGAGAGTACAGCAGTATCTAACTAATAACATCGAGCTCTTCCACCAAAATACAGGCCCATCTGTCACTGTCTGCCCTTTCATGACCAGATATACACACAAAATGATAGCTTTTAATGGCTCTGAGTACAAACAGGCAGGTATGCGTGTGAAAATTTATAGACAGTGGTATTGCAACACACACTCTTATTACACTGTTCTTTATCACACAAACTAAGTGATTATGGTCATGAAACACACACACACACACACATACAATCCGTATCATGCTGTCAGCAAATATGCCTGCCAGCTTTTTTGTCCTCTTGTGCAGATTTAGATTATTAAATCCTGCCCTCTTAATAAATGCTGAAATGGTCGATATATCAACCCTATAACAGCAGGTTAATGAAAACCTTCACACTAATCCAGCTAAATGCTCATCCACACGCCATGGTGCTTTTTTTACAAACACATTTACCGTTATGAAGTGCTTGTGTGTGTCAGGAAGATTCATTTGGTATTTATAATGTTGCAAAAAGACTTAATTAAAAGGAACAAAATATCCTTTAGACTATTTCTCCACCAGAATCTCACACTGAGCATAATTCTGTTTAAACTTATCTTCTTTAAACTTGTAGAGCAGTTTCTGATGTTAAGTACGCAATTTGTAGGTTGAATTCCCCTTAGAGTCTAATCACTGTGGTGATCTCAATATTGCCCTGCAACATTATAATTGGTTGTAATTGCAACATTAAATGCGTTCAAGTGATTTTGGTAGGAGTAAAATGGACTCTCAGGACAATTTTAAATTTCTTTCTCTCTTTTCACTTCCCAGAAAAGGCAGGAAACTTATTTGTGCTAATTCAACATAATAAAGAGCAAAAAATACACATTAGGTATGTCATAGATGCTACAGACAGACAGACAGACAGACAGACAGACAGACAGACACTATATCAAGAAGCTAACAGGTTACTACATTAGGAGTAAAACTGTTGTCTGATTCAAGCATGTAAACTCACATCCTTGTGTGTATAGTCTGTATAGCAAATTTTGTTTAACATAAACTATGCTTAAGGTAAGATTGTGTGTCATTTATTTTGTACAACAAAAGATGAAATTATCCTCAAGTAATGTTAACCATTTACTGAAACCTGCTATTGAAAACTGCTATTCTAAACACCCAAAGCAAATTCCAGAGGAAACTCAAGGCTCATAAACTGAACAGTTCAATTGAAGATAAACAATCCCTTGGAAATCTATCTTTCAATTCCCTTTGGTGCCACTAGTGGTACAGAAATCACACTTCAGCTTTAAAACCCTGAAATTGTTTCTTTCTGTTCCTGTTGCTGTGGTTAAGCCTTTGGTTGAGAAAAAAATTAGTATAGGTCATAAAGCAGATTAGAATCCGGGCAAAACATGGAATTAAAATGTCCCGCAACTCATCTCCCACAGTGAACCCATTCCCAAGAACCGTGTTCCTTCTCAACTGGGTCATTTAACACAAACACACCTTCTACTGGCCACGTCTGGCACAGGAAGATTACATGGAAATCAGGCCAGGGCCTGGTCCACGAGCCAATACAGAGAAAACATTGCAAAACATTGTATTTCATCAGTATTTCGGTCTTCTTTCCCAGTTAATTTTTTATTTTATTTAAACAAGATAAACTTTATTGAGAAGAGAGTATATGAAATAAATATAAACATACAAAAATGACAATAAAAATATATTATATAAAATATAAAAAAAATTAAATATGATTACATTATGAATATCATTTTATAAAATTAAATATCACATTAAATATTATTAAAAAATTCATCCATCCATTTTCCAAACAACTTGTCCTATGTAGGGTTGTGGGAATGCTGGAGCCTATCCCAGCATCTTGGTCCGGAGGCTGGGAGACACCCTGGATGGCTGTTATTAAATAATTTAATATTGAATAATGTATTATTACATAATTAAATAAATACATAAAAAATACACACACATAGATTAAGTATAAGACATAGAATACATTTAGTATAATAAGCTAATGAAATAATATATTTAAATATGCAGAGGGATTTCATGGTGCATAAGAGACTTTAATTTGTTACTCCGTAGGGGGGAGAGGTCGAGTCTAATAATTGGATGTTGAGACTTAACCGTGTGCCGAGTTTGTTTCTGTGCACCAGAGTGAGGTCCACACCCCTGCAGACAGTCACCACAGACCATCTGTCCACACATCCCCTCCTCCCAAACATACACATTTGGCCCAAGATCCCACACACAGACTTAGACAGTACACCATCCCATCTAAAAGTGCTTTCTCAGCCGCTGAACAAGCCAATTCTGCTGCTATAAACACAAAGCACACATACCTCCACAGAAATAAAAACCCGCTTTCTCTGCCAAGCACACGATCATCAAAGAAAAAAACATCTCCCTAATGAACGTTACAAAAAGCTCACAGTCCATAATGACACTAGGGCTGAGCTCTAGCACACTGTACTTAAGCATAAGGCTCCCAGCAGTACACTACACACTCTGAGTGAGATACAGACGGATACTTCACACATTTACAATCTCCACAACCACATTGTCAGTGTTCACACACAATGGCCCCTACCCAGTAAACAAAAACCATATGAGCCACTTAGCATCATCAATATTTCACCTCAAAGTAATCTATTAAATATAGCCAAGTCGAATAGCCCTAGTCCACCAGCTAATGACATGTCTGTCAACCATACAGTGACAGGAAATGGTAGCATCTTGTGTAGTGGTTATGGCTGGCTAGAGCTAGGTTGCTCTGGGCTATGTTTAGAATGGCATACTAGTTCATACTGCACAGTATGCTGTATATTACTTGCATACTATTTTATGAAAATATAATACAAGTACATGCAGTAATATGCATAGATAAACATTTCAAATAGTAGAATGCAACATTAATTTGTTAATTTGCATGTTTAATGTCTGAAATGAATGCTAATGCTAAAGGGCTAGTTCACCCAAACATGACATATCTGTCATCATTTATTCACCCTCATGCTGTTCCAAAGAACATGTGAGGCAGAATGACAGCCTTAGACAGTATTTATTTTCATTGTATGGGAAAAACGCTTTGAAAGTAAACATAATTTTTATGTTTCAGAAGTAAAGTCAGGTTTGGAACAACAAGAGAATGAGTAAACGAGATTAATAACACGTATATGTACTAAAAATTGATCTATCATCTATCACTCTCTCTCTGTCTCTCTCTCTCTCTCTCTCATATATATATATATATATATATATATGTCTGAATACGTCTGAATTGTTGTGGATACTGTGGCCCACAATTTCCTGGAAAAGGAGGTTCAATGCCTACTTTGGCTCATGTAGTTGACATAGGTGAACAGAGAGGTTAGAGCATGCTGATGCCTCCCGTGCTAGAACTCACTCATGCTGGAACACAGAAAACGGAGCAGCGACACGAGACGCAATTCCCATTGCCTAACTGTAGGGCGGGTGACGGAATGCGTCCTCAGTTTGCGTAAGGACGTTACTGACTATGTGTCAGCTATTTTAAGAAAGAGAATTACTTATGAAAGCCATTCTTCCCCCCACTGTCACAAGCACTTCAAGTCTCAGAGCTAACTGAGGCTAGACTCGGGGCAATGTACGTGATTGTACAGTGCGTTTTTGAGCATGTGCATGTTTGAATGAATGCCTGTGCTCTAATTGGGCTCTTGTGTCAGGTGTAGATTGGGTGAACTTGGTGAATCTGCTACAGAACCAAAATAGACCTGCATCCTCTGCAGCTACTAGTGATGCAGCACTGTGTGAAAATGAGTTCATTCACTCTCTCTCTTTCTCTCTCCAATTCTCCATGGTTCAGTGAATGCAGAAAGTTGACAGTGAGGCTGCAGTCCACAGAACAGACTGCAACGTTAGAGTAAACTCACTGCACCCTCTTCACTGCATCCAAATACGCTGACCCTGTTTCACAATAAGGAAAGTGCTGACCTTCACAAAAAAACATACTTCAATTAAACACATTGTGAGAAATTTGATCAACTTTGAACATATCATTTTGCTGCAGCCTGGATCAAAGAAAACCACAAAAGGCATAAAATCATTGAATGAGCAGCTCCTGCATCCAAAAGAGTGTGCGAAACAACAAACCGGTAAGCGATAACTCAATTTGAAGCAATGCCTCATGTATTTGAGTCATGTTTTGCCCGCATTCTGCTGCCAATATATTGAGTTACTCTTAAGCAAACCACACCGTATTCTCACATTTTAGTTTAGTTTGATTTTAGAGGTCAATTTGAGTGTTCACATTTAAGCCAAAACGTTTTCGTACCTCTTGGAGACATCTATGTAAATACAGCCACAAAAACAGTACTTCGAGCATGTGTAGCAGATCAGTGTTTTCTAACTGTTTTGGAGTATGTATTGTACACCCACATACCCTTCAAAAAGGCTCCAGCTACTCATCCAAGTACTTTTTTACTTCTAATATAGTAGATATCATTTCGCTTTTACTCACATATTCATTCATATTCATCAACTCACACATCATTTGTGGTAAACAGCAGCTCAAGCTTGTTCGCTTGATAACCAATCAGGTTCATTCTTGTTTGTTACGCAGCAAGTTTGAGCTTCCGCAAGAGGTTTGTTCTTGTACATCAAGCAGGTTCGGTTGAGTTTCTGTTAATGTTCGCTGATCAATGTAAATGTGAATAAAAGCCTAAATTTAATCTGTTCATCATATGAAGTGATCGAGTCTCTTCAGAAAATTTTGGACTACACAGCTCAATTTATATGAATTAGTTTTACGATCTCCTTAAGAACTTTTTGAAGCATCAAAGTGGTAGTTGTGTAGATTGTCAATAGATTGTTAGAAAGTCTAAAATTTTTAATCTTCATTTGTGTTCCGAAGATGAACGGAAGTCTGATGGGTTTGTAATGACATGAGGGTGAGTAATTAATGACAGAATTTTCATTTAACGTCCGAAATTTTCGCACGTTAAAAAATAAATATGTCCCCACGTTATGTCAATCATTTTTGTACACTGGCTCCGAAACTTTCGCCCATCATAAAAAATTCGATTCGGGTTCGATTTTTTGTGTTTTTCGCATCTGTAGCAAGCATTTTGAGAGGTGCTTTGACAGTTCAAAGCCACCGAATAACGAATACGAAAAATGCATTGTGATCACTGATCTATATAATGACATTCTATATAGATCAGTGATTGTGATTAACAACTTAATCTTCTGACAGCCCTAATTTCACCATATTATAATCATGATTTCTAGTTTTCAGGTTTAAACAAAATCAAAATCTTTCCAAGTAACGTTACTCCTGTATGGGAGTCATTGTAGTAGACTACAGACAAAACAGAAACATCACTAATTCACTTTGAAGCATGCAGTGCATTGCAGACTATATTTTTCTTTAATTAAATCACAGCCTTTTATGGTTTATCATGCAAGGAAATATTGATTTTGATTGGATCAATTGTGCAGCTCTAACCACTACTCCAATAAACCCTGAAATAAACGACAAAGTAACTGTTTACTGACAGACTTCAGCTGAACATTCTTCATGATGAGGCTTCAATCCATAAGCTACAGATTGAAATCAGTGAACCAGAAAGCTACAAGGGCAGCACTGAATCTCTGCATCTGTAAAATTAAAATTAATCACTGCATAGTTTGTCTGAGATCCTTTTGTTTGCTATAACCACCGGTAGCCATGGCAACCGGGGAACGGGTATAGATTGCAACGCAGTGGGTGAGGTCAGAGGTCATGTGATGCAATGTGCCACCGAGGAAGAGAGCCGGATGGTTAGACGGAGAGAAAGAGGGATCCTTTGAAAGAGAAAAATGACAAGATGGAGAAAGAGAAATTATGGAATGGGGGGAGTCTGGAGTTTTTCCAGCCACTGCTCTCTCCCTCTTTGCCCTGGAATAAATCCAAAACTCGCAGTCATTCTGTGATAGCAGTATCACTACTGAAATTCATGCTTGTAACAAACAGCATCTGATTTAGGAGAGATGTGATGACACACAAACATCATTTAAAAAAGGTCACGTCAATTTTGTCCAGGGATTTGAATACATTTGAATATTTAACATGGCTAAAAAGGCAACCTAATACCCCTGTTGTGTGTCAAACATCTACAGTATATGCACAACCCTATGATATCCCATAACATTCACAGATGTTTGAATCATTTCTAGTGACACAGAAGACACTCACTCGAAATAAGCACATGCATCTGTGTGTTCCAGGCAAAATTATCATCATATTTCAGAGTATAAACAGAGCAATGAGTGGATGATACACCCACACCACATGCTTTAGCCTGTCATGCGAGCGGGTGAGAAGGAAATACATACATCACACATAAAATCAAACAGCAAGAGTCTGATTTTGACTGGTATTTAGGACTCTGTGAATGTCCTATGTTTTAAGCGATGGTCAAACGGGTTGTATTATCAAAGAAAGAGGAAAGGATGGTTGATTAATGAAGAGAGAAGTGAGGTCAGAACTAGTTGAGAGCCATCAATCCCAGACGAAGATTAATGTAAATAATTCAATCACACAGATGTTTCGGATGAGATGGCACTGCTCACAAGGGTCAGCATCAAAGACGCGAGTCTAAACAAGCCAAAAAGTCTCTTATGCTTACCAGTAAAACTAGTAATATTGTGATATATTATTACAATTTAAAATAACTTTTCTATTGTAATATATTGTCAAATGTAATTTGAAAGCAAAGCTGAATTTTCAGCAACATATTTTTTCTTCAGGATTCATTTATGAACAGAAAGTCACTTTTGATCATTGTAATGCATCCCTGCTGAATAAAAGCGTTAATTTCTTTAAAAAATAAAATAAAATCTTATTGCCCCCGAAAGTTTGAATGGTATTGTATAAGTTTAACCTGTTGCCACAGTATACTTTAAGTACTGTACATCTTTCACTTGACAATCTAGATTTGTCATATTAATGACATGAAATCATACAATTCTGCAATACACTGATGCAAAAGCAGGAATCATGACAGGAAAGCTTAATGATAAATGCCACAGTGTATCGATCCATTAGATCATTTTTGATTACTCCCAAACAAGTGGCTTTTACAGTGTAAAAGTAGAGGTCATAATTCACTGTAAAATAACAAGGAAACCTGGACCTGGCTGATTTTATAGAGGGGCACACATAAAATGCTTGTAAAAGGATCTTTAAACCCTGCAGTTACACTCAGCAGAAATTGAACAAATTATGGGAATCTGAAAACAATTTGCCCTAAAGTGAAAGGAAACAGAAATCACAAACAAAAGACAAACCTTGGCTGGAGGATCAAGAGCCGATTTCTCTCATCTTTCTCTGCATCCCGTCTTTTTATGTCTCTGTTAACCTCTCTATCCTTTCCTCTCTGTTTTCTTAACCACTTAAAGAGTGTGTCTGCTCAATCAATAGATTTGCACACTAATTGTTTACTGTACGGCGTACGCAATGCTATTAAAGCAGTGTTAGACCGTCTGTTTAGTAAATTAGAGTTAGACTTAGTTATTAGTGTTAACTAATAACTAAGACTTAGAATTAGTGCTAACACTAAATTAGATTTAGTGATAGTAAATCCAGCGGTTCAATTCATCCTGTCCCTGCATGGTGTTTTAAAGGGATATTTCACTCATCCACACATCATCACAAAACTATATTATTTTGGATGAACTATACCTTTAAGTGCTGTAGAATATTGAATAAGCCTAAATGCTACTCAGTTATGTATTGGGTGTTTACGTTTTGTTATGTAGAACGTGTTTAAGTAAATAAAAATTATATTATTATGTATTAATTATATAATTAAGTCTCAATCAGCACCATAGTTCAGTAGATGCGTTTAAGACCGTTTCATGACAAACGGAACAAGGGGGCAGAGTCAGATATAAATTCATAAATTATGAAAGAAATAGATCATAAATGATGTGCAATCTATTGCTTGGCAAACTACAGTTTCAAACTAGCTTCCCCAACACTGCAGTGAAGATTTAAGCAGACTAGATTCACATTTCCTAAAGCAAATACTAGCGCACACAAGGATGCAAAAACATCATGTTAGGTAAGCTTAGGATTTGGGACTTCAGTTCAGTGAAAAATGACACATTGCATCAGTCACTTTGCTGTTGACATGACAATAAGTATAAGTCTTGTTTTCTGTCAGATGAATCAACATCTACACATTTTTACATAACAGAGGGATGACAAGACCAATCACAATTCAGTATGCATATATTATGATGACGTCACCGCTACTCATTACAATTTGAAGGCTGAACATTCTAACAATGCATATCAGAAGGAAAAGGCTGTAATCTTAAATTTATTAAAAGTATAATAGAGCACACCTAAACTGAAATTATCTTTGAAATAAACTAAGAATGAAGTAAATAAGTTAAGCTGTTCGATCGTAGTTAATTGCAGAAGTTTAATTCAAAATATTTCATGAATAATAATACACTCCCACCTTGCAAGCACCAAAACTAATTCTGAAAGCCACTAAATAAAAGACAAAATAAAGAAACAGTGTTTAAAGAAAAACTGCTTTTATGCATTTGGGAGAGTTTTTGACTCACCTGTTTCCAACTGTCAAATACTAAAATTGAGCTGTCCTCATCATCCACAGTCACTCGCCGCTGATAACCCTCATCTACAACACACACACAGATACATCTTTAAAAAACTTACACTCAAGGATAAAATAAAATCAATTAGCATCTCATTTTATTTCTGCAGTTGAGCAGAAACGTCTACTGTTACGTATGTAACCCTCATTCCCTGAGTAGGGAACGGAGACGTTACGTCGGATGACGACGAATGGGGTTTCGCTTAGAAAGCCTATCAACTTCGAGTATTACAAAACGAGCCAATGGCAAAGAAATGCCATGGGTCTGCGGAATTTGCATGACGTAACTCCGCCCCACCTCGTGGGTATAAAAGGAGGAAGTCCGCAACAGCAGTTTATGTTTTTTCGCTGAGGAGCCAAGACTGAGCTCAGGCGATCCCCGCGGTACAGCGGAAAGTGGCAGGAAGACGTAACGTCCCCGTTCCCTACTCAGGGAACGAGGGTTACATACGTAACCGAGACATTCCCTTTCGTTGTCACTCCGAGTTACGTTGGATGACGACGAATGGGGTTACCAGTCTAATCACGCCACCTTCTCAGCTGTCTTCCAGTGCCCTGCGTAAATCTGAGATCCCTGTCGTGAGACTAGCACGGACGAAGGACTCCTATTTAACACAGGAATACCAAGGTACACTGGGGAGCATATCCCACGATTTTAGAGGAAATATGCAATTATTGCCAACCCAGAGGGGGGGGACTTAGAGAGTACACATATGGCCCGAAGGAAACATATGGAGAACACTGGGGTGTCCAGCCGCAGGTGGAATGTTTCAACCCCAGGGGTGGCAAGGTGGCTTGCCGAGGGAAAGACACATGCTCAGAGAGGCTTACAGTGGAAATACACATGTGGGGGTCGCTCAGGGGAGGGACCATGCACACAGGAGGCACCTAGCCGACGCGCAGGCAAGAGACACTGGCGCCGACGTCAGGAGTGCTGGAGGAACTCAGGGCTTTCGGGGAAGCTCACCTGAGGAGAATATCGCACGTATCCAGTCCGTGGAGTGGAATGGCGAGCAAGCGAAGACACCTGAGCGGGTCCGGTACTAGCTAGTTGAAGCGAGTACATGAGAGGACACTGGCTCCACTCGGAGATTATAGAATCTGGCGAATGAGTTAGGTGTCGCCCAGCCTGCAGCTCTGCAGATGTCTGTTAGCGAGGCGCCATGCGCTAGAGCCCAAGAGGATGCCACACTCCGGGTGGAGTGGGCCGTCACACCAAGGGGGCACGGTCGACCTTGCAGCTGGTATGCCAAGGCAATGGCGTCCACTATCCAGTGAGACAACCTTTGCTTGGAGAGAGCCTTTCCCTTCAGCTTCCCACCATAACAGACAAAGAGCTGGTCTGAGGTCCTGAAACACTGCGTCCTGTCTACATAGGCGCGAAGAGCGCGCGTACTGGACAGAGCAGTGCCAAGGCTGGGTCGGCCTCCTCCGGGGGCAGCGCTTGCAGGTTCACCACCTGGTCCCGAAGGGGAGTGGTAGGAACCTTGGGCACATATCCGGAGATAGAATGGAGAATGCGTGCAGGTCCCCTACCCTCTTGATGGAGGCCAGTGCAACCAGGAGCGCTGTCTTCATAGACAGGAACTTAAGCTCAACTGATTGCAGAGGCTCAAAGGGAGCACTCTTCAGGGCAGTTAGAACCACTGAGAGGTCCCAAGAGGGAACGAGAGGAGGGCGAGGAGGATATAGTCTCCTCGCTCCTCTCAGGAACCTGATGACCAGGTCGTGCTTCCCTACCGACTTACCTTCGACGGGGTCATGATGTGCGGCAATGGCGGCAACATAGACCTTAAGGGTGGAGGAAGACATCCTTCGCTCCAACCCTCGCTGAAGGAAGGAAAGCACAACGCTGATCGAGCATCTCCGGGGGTCTTCTCGGTGAGAAGAGCACCAGTCGACGAAGAGGTTCCACTTCAACGCATAGACGTGTCTCGTGGATGACGCTCTAGCGGAAGTGATGGTAGCCGCCACCGCTGGTGGAAGGGTACTCAAACCTACCTCGAGCCGTCCAGGAGCCACACGTGGAGGCTCCAAAGATCGGGGCGAGGGTGCCACAGGGTGCCCCGTCCCTGAGAAAGCAGGTCCTTCCTCAGAGGAATGGGCCAGGGAGGTGCTGTCGCGAGGAGTACGAGTTCGGGGAACCAGGTCCGGTTGGGCCAATACGGCGCGACCAGAATGACCTGCTCCTCGTCCTCCCTGACCTTGCGCAAGGTCTGCGCAAGAAGGCTCAATGGGGGAAACGCATATTTGCGGCCCGGCGGCCAGCTGTGCGCCAGTGCATCCGTGCCGAGCGTGCCCTCAGTCAGGGAAAAATACAGGGCGCAATGGGTCGAGTCTGAGAGGCAAACAGATCTATCTGTGCGTCCCCGAACTGGTCCCAAAACAGCTGAACCGACTGGGGATGGAGTCGCCATTCTCCAGGGAGGGGCTGAAGCCGTGAGAGCTCGTCGGCTGCACAGTTCAGCGCTCCGGGAATGAAAATGGCTCGAAGCGACCTCAGATGCTTCTGACTCCATAGGAGGAGGTGGCGGGCGAGTTGTGACATACGGCGGGAGCGTAGACCACCTTGATGGTTGATGTACGCAACAGTCGCGGTATTGTCTGAATGGACTAGTACGTGTTGACCCAGGAGCAACGCCCGGAAGCGGTGCAGGGCAAGGCGTACTGCCAACAACTCGAGGCAATTGACATGCCAAAACCGCTGGGGTCCTGTCCAGGAGCCCGCAGCAGCATGTCCATTGCACATGGCGCCCCAGCCCGTGGTGGAGGCATCTGTCGAGACAACAACATGCCGGGAAGCTCGTTCCAGGGGGACACCCGCCCTGAGAAAACTGAGGTTCGACCACGGGGTGAAGAACTGACGGCAGGTCGGAGTAACTGGTACTCGGAGCGTGCCTTGTTGCCATGCCCACCTCGGGACTCGGTCGCGAAGCCAAAGCTGAAGCGGTCTCATATGAAGCAATCCGAGCGGCGTGACCGCAGCTGCAGATGCCATATGCCCCAGGAGCCTCTGAAAATGTTTCAGTGGAACCGCACTCTTGCTCTTGAGTTGTCTCAGGCAAGTCAGCAGTGACTGCGCGCGCTCGCTCGTAAGCTGCGCGGACATGGCGACCGAGTTGATGTCCATGCCGAGAAAGGAGATCCTCTGCATGGGGCAAAGTTTGCTCTTCTCCCAGTTGACCCGAAGGCCCAGACGAGCTAGGTGCCGGAGCACTAGGTCCCTGTGTTCGCAAACCTGATCTCGAGAGTGAGCTAGGATCAGCCAGTCGTCGATATAACTCAGGATGCGAACCCCGTGCTCCCGAAGGGGAACAAGGGCAGCCTCGATGACCTTCATGAAGATGCGAGGAGATAGGGCCAGCCCGAAAGGGAGGACCGCGTACTGGTATGCCTGCCCCTCGAAAGCAAACCGTAGGAACAGTCTGTGGCGAGGAAGAATGGAGACATGGAAGTAGGCGTCCTTCAGGTTGATCGCTGCAAACCAATCCTGGGGCCGCACGCATTCGAAAACGCGTTTGGCGGTGAGCATCTTGAACGGCAGCCTGTGAAGGGAGCGGTTCAGCACGCGCAAATCCAGGATTGGCCGTAACCCACCGGTTTTCTTGGGGACAATGAAGTAAGGGCTGTAGAAGCCGGACCTCATCTCGGCTGGAGGGACAGTCTCGATCGCACCCTTCGCCAGCAGGGTGGCAATCTCTGCTCTCATGATGGGGGCATTGCCACCGACCAAAGTGGAGCGGACTCCCCTGAAGCGGGGAGGAGACCGTGCGAACTGAATCGCATAGCCGAGCCTGACGGTACGCGCGATCCAGCGGGACAGACGGGGAAGCTCTAACCAGGCTCCCAGGAACTGAACCAGCGGGATCATGCGGGCGACAGGCGTCCCCCCGGAGGGGCAGCGAAGCGGAGTAACTGGCCCGGACGTGGACGGCATAGCGGCCCGGTGTGGGGGCACAGTTAGCACTGCGCCCTGGCAGAGGGGGCCAGGGGAGGACCAGGCTGGTCGTCCCAGAGGGGGACAGGGGCGAAGCGGTCCGTAGACGGCACGCCGTGTCAACCACCTCTGGGACAGAGGGGGACGAGGAGAGCACGGCTTGTGGGCGGCGCTCTGTGTCGTCCGCAAACTCTGTGTGCTCAGAGACGGGAGAGTCAGTTCTTGGAGAATAAGGATTCTTCCCCGGCCCTCCACCGGGGAAAGGAGTGGTCCTGCTACCAACTCCTGGAAAGAACTGAGTCCCATCTCTGGGGAGCCCTCAAGAGCGCCGCCTAACCCGGCGTGTAGCGGGGGGCGGGGCTGGAGAGGGCTGTGGCGTCCGGCCGCGGCCTCCAGAGCCGGCCCGGGTGAACGGGCGGGGTGGGAGCCGCGGGGGGGCGCCCTCGGCGGTGGGCAGACCGAGGGACCTGAGCGGACGGCGGGGCCGTCGGGACAGAGTCAACCTCAGCCTGCTCCATCCCCGAGGAGCCCGTCTCAGAAGCGCCGCTTAACCCGGCGTGTAGCGGGGGGCGGGGCTGGAGAGGGCTGTGGCGTCCGGCCACGGCCTCCAGAGCCGGCCTGGATGAACGGGCGGGGTGGGAGCCGCGGGGGGGCGCCCTCGGTGGTGGGCAGACCGAGGGACCTGAGCGGACGGCGGGGCCGTCGGGACAGAGTCAACCTCAGCCTGCTCCATCCCCGAGGAGCCCGTCTCAGAAGCGCCGCTTAACCCGGCGTGTAGCGGGGGGCGGGGCTGGAGAGGGCTGTGGCGTCCGGCCACGGCCTCCAGAGCCGGCCTGGATGAACGGGCGGGGTGGGAGCCGCGGGAGGGCGCCTTCGGCGGTGGGCAGACCGAGGGATCTGAGCGGACGGCGGGGCCGTCGGGACAGAATCAACGTCAGTCTGCTCATGGGCGGCTGAGAGCTGTTGGGCCAGCCCTTAACCGCACCGCCGAAGAGGCCGACCTGGGTTATGGGAATGTCGGACAGACGGGTCCGCGCGACATCCAGCACATCAAACAGGTACAGCCACAGAATGGTGAGCATCACCTGACCCAGGGAGCGTACGGCCACTTTCGTCGCTCGGAGAGCAAGGTTAGTGGCGGCGCGCAGCTCAGTGAAGAGCCCTGGGTCAGTCCCGCCCTCGTGCAGGTCCATGAGCATCTGGGTCAGGTAGACCAGCAGAATGACCATGGCATGCAGTGAGGCGGCCGCCAGTCCCGTGGCGCTATAGGATCTCGCCACAAGCGTAGACGAAAAACTACAGGCCACGGACGGGTGCTTAGGATTGCGCCGAGAAGAAGCACTCTGAGGACACATAGCATCGCAACAGAGCGTTCAGCCGGGGGAACCCAAGTGTACCCACGGTCAGCGGCCCCAACAAGGGGAGGAAAGGCGGATGAGATCAGAGAGCGGTCCCTGATCTCATCATGCACGTCCGGGAAGAATGGTATTGGGGTTGCCGTGGACGAGGGTCGGCGGCCTTACCAAAAACCAATCGTCCTGGGAAAGCATGGCCGTCATCTCCGGATCAGACTCGACGAGTCGTCACTTCCAGGAAAATCAAACCCACCTAGTGAAGCTGCTACAAACATAATATCATCCTCTGTAGCTTCAAATGAAACACACGGCCACCAGAGGGTAGACCCGTGGGAATCACCTGTTCACTAGCGGGCACCGTCATTGAAGAGGGGGGCTGGGGTCGCGGACACATAGTCGGCGCCTTGTTCCAGACCGAAACCCTCAGGTCACCCTGGCCACCAGCCGAAGATCGGGGGGTGGATGAGGGGACTCTCACTCATGTGAGTTCACCGAGTCTCCATCCTTAATGACGCGATGATCATGTTTCCATGGAGAAAACATGAGTCATCCACGAGCGCTGCTCTAGCATGATCAAGCCCAAACATACTAGACAACGCTCGTGCCCATCAGAGTCCGATACCAAGCTGCCGCACCATTCTTTTTTTTTTTTTTTTTTGAAATGCACGGGCGAGCCGTCTTTAAAAAGACGTGCCGCGTGCGAGCTCTTTTAGTGAGAGAAAACTCAAGTGTTGAAGCACCCGGGGAGACACGCACCGACTGGCAGACCACTGCAACAGATCAGCAGGAAGCACGCGCTCGCCGTAGATCGCCGTCACACCAACACTCGAGGTACTCGTTTGTAAAGCTGACAATTCAGAGATGGCTTGTGGAGAGAAGAATACACTTCGCTCCGAAGCGAAAACATAAACTGCTGTTGCGGACTTCCTCCTTTTATACCCACGAGGTGGGGCGGAGTTACGTCATGCAAATTCCGCAGACCAATGGCATTTCTTTGCCATTGGCTCGTTTTGTAATACTCTAAGTTGATAGGCTTTCTAAGCGAAACCCCATTCGTCGTCATCCGACGTAACTCGGAGTGACAACGAAAGGGAACTGGGAATTTCATGGGAACAAATGTTTAATAATATGTCTGTAGAAAGAACACAAAATAAGTTTTGAAATGCAAGTTTAGAATTGGACTCGAGATGTTGTGTAACAATAATTTAGCTGGTGCAGAATCGATGCACAAGAACACTCAACTCAGGTAAAAAAAAAAAACTAAGAAAAAAACTGTCTGTGTGTCTGATTGGCTCTTTATCCTCTAGTAAATGACATGCTCTGTTTGTGCAGAAAGGGTCTGTGCAGAGGCAGCACTCTTGCTGGTTCTTTCCCACCTCATTAAGACACAAGATGATGAAAGACCTGAAATAAGATGGATGCCTTCACGGCACCCACTCCGCTTTTTCCAATCAAATCCTGAGAGCCTTACACTAGTGATCTCGGGTGTCTGTGAGGTGATAAGTGTGTTTCATCCAAAGCAAATCTAAAAATAGTACAGTCCTTGGCATCCTGACGCTTGATGCTGAGCACAAGAAAGCTGTATGACTATAATATTTACCGTTAGCTTGGGTTTCAGAGTCTACAGAGAGTGATCTGTCTGACAGTCCAGCAAGGCAAAGTGCCAGAGAGGATTTGCCCACTCCGTTTTGGCCCAGTAAGACTATCCGAAGGGGTCCGTGGTACTTCTGCTGCGGCAGCTTTAGGGAAGGCGAATCTTGGGTATTGGTGACGCTGATTTGCGGAGTCGCAGGCTCATTGAGCCCAGGCGTCCAATCGTAATCCTCGGAAACAGCCTCCTCTCTCCTCAGCTGATGCTTGATTGGCAGGGGGGTGCTGCCCCTGCGGAGCTGGGGTGCAGCCGAAAGAGTTAAGCCATAACCCTGTGAAATCATCAGATGAGATCAAGATGAGACAAGCACCTTCATCCAATCCAACTGAACACCAAGAACAATGTCAGTCCATAAGATATCTAAATCAATAATGTATCAAAACAATTCACGTGCAAGGGGGAGGATTGTGATCCTCTGGGACTTAAGTTGTGCAGTGCACATTATAGGAAAGTGGGTCAAAAACAATGTGCATCGTGTCCATTCACATAAACAAGCATCACTTGCTTAAAAAGAGTGGCATAGACATCCCAACAGACAAAAAAGGAAAATAATGGGTTTTCAGTTTCAATGATGTTGAGGGCTTTGTCCATCTATCTCTATCAAGCAAAATCACCAAGAGAGCTCTTAAACTGTTTACTGTGTATGCTTGTGAGGGCAACTGGCATCAATATTAATATGGCAATTAATCTAGCCGCAGCACTGCAGGTGTGCCGGGGACCTTGTACGCCTGATCCGGTGTCAGACATGCAAGACACACATAGACAGCCAATTATACTAATTGAAAGGAGGTAATTAATTAATCATAGACTTTATTGTGAATCAGACAGTGAAAAAATAAGATCTTGTATGATGCTTGGGGTGAGGTAGCCCAAGGCCAGCTCTTAAGTAACAGTTACTTTGAATAACAACATCATTTTGAATATTTTTTCATCATGAATATTGAAGTAGTATGCAAATCATTAGGATCATGAATAATTAGTCGACCATACAATGGAGACTTACACATATTATTATGTTACAATGATTATCAGATCACCATTGATATTTTTGACCGTTTTCATCATTACAAAGACACTAAACTGAAATATTACGACTGTCTGAGTAAAGGAATGTTTTTCAAAACACAATCACTCCTACATAAACAAAGGCAACATAAAGACTGCAGAAGAAGAGAGGGTGTGTAGGCTACACACCGGCTTACATCCCAAACCTGTGAGGGATCCTACAACCCCCACACACATATCCACACACACACACACACACACACACACACACACACAGAGAGACACACGCACGAAAAAGCGTCTTACCTGGTCCGACATCGTTCTTCAGTTCATCCGCTCTTAGTGAGACACTCAGCCGTCCAGGTCATGTCACTGAGCGTAAAAACTGCACAGGCGTCGGTGGGGATTGTTACATTACACTCGACTCATATGCCATCACATGGCTGTAGTCTGGAAAAAAGAAACGCTCCTAATATGACTCTAACCGTGCAAAAATGCTCCTTTTGACTTAATAGTAAACATTTGATCGCTTCTCTGCTACCGGCTGCGCTGTGTGACTCCCGTATAACTGTACACCTGTCTCTATAATAGTGGCTTTTCATATGAGCGCGTGTAGCCCCGCCCCCGCACCTCGTAGACACGCCTCTTCATTCCAGTCGTTACCTGAATGCTCCCAAACTTTCTGGATCTCTCTGATTCAGGTCAATCTGATGGCATGGTAAAGAAATATATAAAGATTTATATTCTATTTATCACTATTTTTAGTTTTAGTCCTAAATTCTGCACTGCAAATTATTGAACTCCTGGTTTGTGGTTTTGTGATTGTTTAGCTAACAGATTTTACTGTTAAACTTCATTAATGAATAACTGCACAGGAACAAATGTGCAACGCACTATTAACATTCTAATAACTATTACTAACTAACAAGAAACTCTGATTAATAAATTAGTAAATAATAGCACTCAGTTGAATGTGGTAATTAGTTCACTATTAGCTAATCAATAACTCAAGTGTTGCCAAATTCATCAGAAGGAATTACTATAGTATCCAGAACCTCAAAAGCTTATAATGACTTTGAACCTTACTAGGGAGTTATCATGCTTTTCACTTTATAATACTGATCCAAATAATTAATAATTCCTTCTGAAGGATTTGGTTATATTTTGAGTCATTACTAGTGGGTTAACCATGACCTATACTTTAGAATACTGATCTAGTAGGATGTAGTGACACTTGATTCATTACTTTCCAAAACCTTACAAAAACCTCAAAAGCGCACAATGACTTCAATCATTAAGGGAGTTATCATGTTTTTCACTTTAGAATACTGATCTAAATAATTAGTAATTCCTTCTGAAGGATTTGGTAATGCTTGATAATTACCCATTATTCACATTAATTATGAACCTCTATTAGTTCTTAGTAGCCCTCTGGGAGATATGAAAAAAAAGTTATAGCTAATAGTGAACTCATATTCGTTAATTAGAGTTTCTTGTTAGTTAATAGTAGTTCAGAGTGTTATGCGTTACTCATTTGTTCCTGTGTTGTTATTCATTAACGACGGAACAGTATTCTAAAGTGTTGCCTTTTTTTTAGATTAGCTAACATGCATGTGAGTTCCAGATGCTACTGTACACCCTCTTTTGTGGGTGACAGCAGCTCCAGATTATATAAAAAAGGCATTTGACTCTAGTGTTTATTAGAGTCAAATCAGTGCTGAGTGCTGTTCTCTCCCTCTTTCTCTCTTTTTGTTGACATGTGTTCATAAGCTTCGACCTTGATAAGTACTTTGTTTGATTCAGCTTTCCAAGACACATAAAGCGTATCCTGTAAAGCGTATACTTATTTTTCTCTGGTAACCCTGAAGTTTTGAAGCACTGCATGAATTATTGAGTGGTCGTTAAGTTTTATTGCAGCCACATCAAGGATCATTATGTCACAGGTGGAGAGAAAAGCGTTTCCATGCAGGCTTTTTAATAATTCCTGTGAAGACCAATTCTTCTTGTCTGTCTCTTTGATCTTAGTTTAAATTAACTATTACTAGAGCCAAGGAAGCAAGGTAGACTGGAAGCAGCCTGAATCATCTGGTCTTCCACTCAAGTGACATTATATCAGTTCAAAATTGACTTTTTTTTCTCCTGTTCATAGCCCTTTGGTTCTCCTTCTCTGCATTCCTGATTGAACATTGTGTTTTCAAATTCCACCATTCTTACCAGAAATCTGCCAAATTATTTTTTCCACTAAATATGTCTCACAAGTTCATACCAAGCCCCAGTCCATGCTCAAATTGTTTTTCAATTTGTTTCCCCATCATGTGTAGTGGTGAGAAAATAATACAATTTGATGAATATGCTTATGCTTTTAGTGACCTAAAGTCAGGTGTCTGGTCTCTTTAGATTTCTTGAGCCCATTGATTCCAATTTTCTGCCATATTCCTTGTCTGCCATTTTTAATGTTAATGTATATTGCTGTGTCTTACCAGAGCTGGTCTTAAAGTGGCTTTGGTCTTACCATCACTTTGGTGTACTGAAAGGAAGCTTGGAAGGCATTATTGGCATTATGCCCAGATGGTACCTGAGCAGTTTGGGGATAGCGCCACCTTGTGGTCAAATAAATTAAAATGTGGTGTAATTTCCAATAATTCAATTACTTCTAAATAATTTGGCTCTCTAAGTAATTGATTATGGTCTCTTCTTATTCCCTCATAAGGTCATAAGAAGCTAATGATATCTTGTTTTAGAGTGTCAACCTGTTACTTGTCTGACATTTTGATTTTTTTTTTCCCATAAAATTTGGTCAAATCCTCACTGAAGTTGGCTATAGTAGATGATCTTCAGACCAAGTTGCACAAAAGTTGATATAAAGGTGTCATTTTAGGGGACACTTTTTAATGTAGAGATTAAGTCAATTGCAACGACATCCAGGAAAAGAGAAAGTGTCTAACAACACTAACATACAGACAAAAAAAAAATAGTCAAATTGTTTGAGGGGAAAATTAAAACAAAGTTTTGGGCTATATATATAGGGCTGTCAATGTTAACGCTTTAAGATTAATTCAAAATCCTTAACGCGTTAAAATAATTGAACGCAAGTAAATTACTGAAGCTGTGAAATTGCGCCATTAATGTAATTAACGTCATGCAGTTAGATGATCTGGATGAGTTGGGAGTTTTTCGCACTGAGCATCTGTAACCCTGGTTGGCATAAATTTCTATTCTAACCCTTTAACCCGAGCTCTGTCATATTCTTGGTCGGTTTCACAGACAAGGCTTAAGCCAAGTCCCAGACTAAAATGCATGTTTGAGCTGTTTTAACTGAAATCAACTTGCTCTGACATATCTTAAAATATGTCAGTACCAAGACATATTTTGTTTTGTCTCAAGATGCACACCAGTAATGTTTTTTTTTTTTTTCTGAGGCACATTTATAAACGCTACTTAAATGTCCAAAATGATCTAAGCCCTAAGCCTGGCTTAATAAACTCTGTCTGTGAAACCTTTTTGATTGTTTCTGAAGAGTGCGAGCCCTCACAGTACATTCACATTGTTTCCATACACATTCAGTATAATGTTTTGATTTGTCGTGTGTATATTACTGTTTAGTAATTCTGAATGGATCCATGTACTGTAGTAGGTATATATCATTTGTTTATTTGGTGTCCTTTTGGAGTCTCCAAGTGTCTCTTTTTGGAAAGACCTAAATTTACCTTGAAAAAAGCTTGGAAAAAATACAGTTTTGTGAGAAGCACCTTTCACTTTTACTATAGCAAATGATGACAAAATGAACGTGTTAAACAAGACAAAAGATGTATGCTTAATTTCATTTATTTGATAAATTCACATTAATCGCTTAAAGTGTGCGATTAACCGCGATTGAAATTTTAATCTAGTAACCTCTGACTTGCAGAGTATAATAATGTCTCCATGTCTCCCATCTACCAAATTTGGTTTTGATGAACACCTCTCCTTCCACAAATATTGTCTAATTCGCTCCAGTTTTGGCTCAGATGATCTTCCGACACACTGAACATCACATTTATTTATTTTTTTATTCAGAATAACAAAATATTAATAACCCCATCTCGGTTGACCTAGAGTAGAGGTTTATTATTGTAGTTATCTATATCACATTTTTTGCTTTTCTTCATCATGCACATCTGCAATTGCTTTGTAAATACATATATTATATGTCAGTAAAGATGATTCAATACACATGTACTGAACACTAAAAAAAAAAAAAAAAAAAACATGATGCAGATAAGCTTCCTGTTACCGTTTTTGGAGAGCAGTGGATCATATTTCAGATACATGTGGCAAATTGAGATTGCATGTCACATTGCCAGCTCAGTGCAGCTCCACAACAGTGTACCGACCAAGAGCGCCTCAGTCCGTGGTGGTCTGGGGCTTCACATGATGACAAAGAGGGTCGAGAGGAGCACGCTGAGCTCATGTCGCAGATGAGCTTGTTAATCTGCTGTGTTCAGACCTTGTCGGCACTGTGTGAGTCTGAAAGGAGTTTGATGTGAGCGTTGACAATTCTAATTATTCTGTAAACCCCCCCAAAATATGACTATTATAATTACAGCAGATAACGATTGAGTTTAAGTGGGTACGTCTTGTGAGCGCTTTGAATGGGTGATGTTGTCAGTGTAATTGTGAGACAGCTCACCCCCATTCTCAGCGTTGTTCTCGTCAGCCTGTCTGCACTTTAACTGCGACCTTTTTGAACCGTTATTAGCTCACTGAGGTCTGAAGGGACACTGCATCAGATTAGCAAAAAAGATTTCATTGGTCACTTGCGTAGCTGGTGTTTTGCTGGTTTATGTAAGAGGGATTACAACAAAACAACCCAATTTTCCAGTCAGCTTTAAAACCTACGTAAACAAACTCGTTCAATGGTTTTGTTATTGTCAAATAACAGGCATAATCAGAAAACCAACCTCTTGATATTTTCTACAGAATTCTCCTTCCACTCATCCCAGAAATGATTTCTAACCTTGTTGTTATTTGATGAAATGACCAGCCTTGGATGCAGATTAAATGTCCCTGTGAAGTCAAGATCACAATGTCCTAATGCACACTGACAATGAGAAAATTACTGCTTATACGAATGCCACTCTGTAATGTATTTCAGAACGTAAATGGAAGAAGGGCACAGGTTTGTTGTTCTGGAGAGAGGAATGATTGACAGAGAGGAGCCAGAACAGACATTTTGTCACACTTATGGAAAATTATTATGCCAAGGTAAAAACAGATGCCTGTACTAAACAACTATGACATTGGTTTTAGAACCCCAAAAAAATATTGGTACAGTGATGGTATCAGATGGAAATACTATGGTACTTTAAAATATACCATGGTAATGAAATTCATGTACCATAAATGGTATGATAAGAATACTATGGTACTACCGTCAC
Organism: Gila orcuttii; assembly: GCA_026230005.1. Taxonomy (NCBI): domain Eukaryota; kingdom Metazoa; phylum Chordata; class Actinopteri; order Cypriniformes; family Leuciscidae; genus Gila; species Gila orcuttii. The sequence continues at coordinate 14,563,988 of JAPDVR010000008.1, forward strand.
GTGGTACATGTTCAAAGAATACCCTTAATAATAAGTCTTTTTCATGACACACCATGTCAATATGTTCCATCCTAATACCAGTGATATTTTAGTATTATTCATATACTTTTTTAATTAGCTTGTATTTTATATTTTCAGTTTTCATTTTAGTTTAAGTCTTAGCAATGTTGTGATGGGCTTTTTACATTTGTATTAGTTTTTAATATTTCTGTTCAGTTTATTTAGTCAGTTTTAGTTTCAGTAATTTCAGCACTTCAAGTTAAACTTGTTTGACTTGTTTAAGGTAACATTTTCTAACTGTTTTATTTTATTGCAGCTTTATTTCAATTACCAAAACAATTAATAATAGTTTTAGTTTTGGTTAATACTATGATTTTTGAACATATACCATGTCAATACTCAATATCATGTTGTTGTTGTTTTTTTTGGACATTTATCATGCTGATACAATGGTTTTCAACTCTGTATGCTGTATCCTCTTCTTCTATCCTTCCTCTCAGTTCAGATCAGGCAAAAGAGTTGAACTGACTTGGAGGGAGGAGCGTGTGGAATGGAAAATCGAGAAGAGCAACCGCAGGATCAATTCAGATCCACATTTTATTACATTGGCTACAATATTAGCAGAGGATGAAAAATATCGTGTGATGACTCATCCGCAGGTGACACAGTTCTCTCAGCCGTGCCTCTGTCATTAATGGAAAATATTTATATACTTTTCCCATTTCCTAAATCACAGTGCACTGTATTTCACATGAAGCAGACAGAGACTGTCAAAAAGCTCATTACAGCACATATTGATGATTCATAACACCAATGATCAGTGAGCGGGACTCAAACGCACTACATTTAGCCTTTATAGACGATCTATCTGATATACAGTACCAACCCACACAAATCTAATCTATTCCTCCTCACCGCAACAAGCGAATTAAAATTCAGCACATATGTCATCGAGAACATGCTAATGTGTACGAGCGTGAACGAGTTGGTGATAAAAATCTGCCGTGATACGTTTTTAGTGAGAGCAAGAGATTTTGAGAGAGGGAAAGAGAGCAGCTGGCATGCTGGAACATTGTAAAATGTGATGCTGAGCAATAAATGCAGAGGTCCACGGTCTTATGTTTCTGTTCCTCTCTGTGGTGTTACTAAGCAACTCACAATCTCCACCAGCATGAGAGGGATGAGGATACTCTGGCAGAAAACACCTGTCATTGTGTGTGTGGCGTGTGTGTACTTTTTTGCCTGCGTGTGGGTGTGCTTTTGCTGTGTTCCATGTATGAGCTGTACCTTACCATGGCATTCTTCTGAGCGTGCGTTTTCTTATTGGGCTTGCGTTGCTGGTAGTATGTGCTGAGGAACGTGTTGAGACCCAGGCTGTGAGTGGGGTTGTGTGGGAGCGTGTTTTGGCACTATGTGCCGTAAGAAGGTAGCAGCTCTCCAGTGTTGGTGCATGATGGGTAGCAGTCCTCTCAGTTGCCTCAAGGCTGGCTTGGACAGCAGGAAGTAAAGTGGAGGGTTCCAGCAAGGTGCCAGACAAATCAGAAGAATGGCAGACAGTGAGGTCACCTCCCACAGCAGAGATACCTCCGTACTGGACGACGGGGTGGTAGAGCTGGGGGCTGGGCTCGCGGGCCAGCTGACGGGCGAGCTGACAGAATTAAGGGAGGGTGATAAAACATTGACAAACTCCAGCACGTAATAAGGCAGCCAGCTGATGGCGAACACCAGCGTGGAGCCGATGAGAAGGGCGGTGGCTTTTTTATTTCGGTGGTCTGCAGCCAGAGTGCCCCGGCAGCGGTACAGGTGAGTGATGATGAGCCCGCAGTGCAGGGCGATGCAGAGAAGAGGAGCCACGTAATACACCAGAAACGCAGGAACAAGGAAGCCCAGCCAGTGACCTCGACCCACTGACCACGTGCAGCCGCTGTCAAACTGGATGTACGTCACTTTAGGTAGGGCCATGGCGATGGAAACCAGCCAGATAACAGCAACAGTGCCAGCTCTGTGGGCAGAAATAGAGGATGAAAAATGTATGGTTCTTTATCCACCTTATTTTTCACGTAAGAGTGGGCGCGGCTAGATTTAAATTGAATATGTCTGGCTTCAGGTGTCAGCTTCCAGTTATTTTTAGCTGTACAAAAAGGCTTGTTATGCTGCTTGATATTGCAAACTGGTATTTCTTACCCTATTATTTTAATGTATTGTCGTAGTTATGAACACTGGTTTGTGGCTAAATAGTTTTACCATTTACAGCAGTTTATTTTTCTTGTTATTTCCCTATAGCTATAGCTATAGCTTCCCTATGGCTAATGAATCGGAAGTCTCACACATTCACAGAAAATAGCTTACTTCCGCGTTGAAAAATAAGGTGGACATCCCTGATGGCATCAGATGGGGTATGTATATCATTTCTGAAGGATCATAACCTGCTTTACTTGTTGCAAAATAAGTCATATTTACCCGCGTTTGCAGTCCAAATTGAATGCGAGAAGAAAATATTAAGGGGTTAGTTTACCCCAAAATTTTAAATATCCCATAATTTACTCACCCTCAAGCCATCCTGTATATGACTTTATTCTTTCAGCCAAACACAGTTGGAGCTATATTAAAAATATACTGGCTCTTCCAAGCTTTACAATGGGAGTGAATAGTAACTGATATTTTGAAGCCCAAAAAAGCACATCCATCCATCATAAAAGTTATCCATATGGCTCCAGTGAGTTAATAAAGGCCTCCTGAAGCAAAGTGATAAGTTTCTGGAAGAAAAAAATCCATATTTATAACTTTATAAACTAGAATCACTGGCTTCCGCATGCGAGTCGAATTCCGGCGGAAGAGTGATGGTGCGTTCTTTTATTTATCCGTGTCGGAGTTCCGAATAGGAAAACATACGTTGCCTAGCAACACACGCCAATACGCCCCCTTTCCTCGGATTTCCCAGCTCGGAAGTCTTAAACATACGCAAAACATACCAGACCGCTTGAAGTGTGGAAGTGACGTCATATCCGAGGGCCGAGACGGTTCGTTGACAGAACGCAGGGTGAACTCTGACCCAACGCATGACACATTGACGAACACGGAAGCGCAGAGGATAGTGCAAAGCAAAACACTGTTCACAAATTAGACGACTAAAATTTTTTAAAGAGAAATTTAAGAGGAGCTTGAGTTTGTTGCCCAGCCCTATTTGTTTGAACCGCGAGAGGCGTTTACTCTTACCTAAGCTTACCCTGCTCCTACAAGACCATATGCTGGAACTCGACTCTCTCTTGAACGCGCAAGACAGACGTTACCAGAAGCTGGTGATTAAAGTTTATAAAGTTTTAATTTTGGATATTTTTCCTCACAAAAATGCATCGCTTTGCTTCAGAAGGCCTTTATTAACCCCCTGGATCCATATGAATTACTTATATTACAGATGGATGCGCTTTTTTGGGCTTCAAAATCTAAGGTACTTAGGTATAGGTATATTCACTCCCATTATAACGCTTGGAAGAGCCAGGATATGTTTATTGAAACACAATAGAACTCCAATTGTGTTTGGCTGAAAGAAAAAAAGTCATATACACCAAGGATGGCTTGAGGGTGAGTAAATTATGGGATAATTAAAATTTTTGGGTGAACTCACCCTGAAACTGTACTGCAAATTAACTGCACATAAAAACACATTTCTTGAGTTGAGTGCAAGCTGTTTGCCAGCACGACCCGTGCGGTCAGATTCATGAACAAATGACTCCTATGAGCCGGTATTTTTAGTGAATCAAACAAACAGCGCAAGTCACAACCAAATGACTCCTATGAGCCGGTCCTTTCAAAATGACCCAGACGCTAACACTTCAATCAGTGTGATGGATCCTTCACTGAATGAACTCACTAGCTGTGTCCCAATTCAGAGGCTGCATCCTTTGAAGGTGTCGAAGGTCGGACCGAGCTTTGTTAAATGGGACGGTCTAACCTATGGAGGATTGTTCTTGTCGCCTAGCAACTGTGACAGAACTAGACTTTTCTGAAAACAAAACAGGGTTCACAAATGGTCTATATAGTTCACCATGGTCCAATTCTGTATATAATAAAGAGTATAAACTATATATAATTGCATATAAGTAAGATATAAGTCAACATTTTAACAGCTTAAAAAATGTATTTAATTATTTTTATATTTGTATCATTAGATATTTGAGTAAGCTGAAACTCAATGCTTGCATTTAAAAGTGCAATTAAAAGTGTAATTCTACATTTTATCTGAACAAAAATCCTGTCGTAACTGCTTCGCAATGAAATCTGGGGTAGGCAAGGCCACGAAGGATCCATCTGTTATATCCTTCATTCCACGGGAAACCAAGTCCGCATTTGAAGGAGCAGCCTTCGTCGTACCGCTGTGACACAATCGTCCTTCGAATGCGGCCTTTGAAGGATGCAGCCTCTGAATTGGGACGCAGCTACTGTATCAATCAGGGCTGCATTTCCCAAAAGCATCATAGATCATAGAAACCAATGATCTCTATAATCTACTTCTGTTTACCATTCTTTTGGGAAATGCATCCCAGGGCGGTTAGTGAATCAACATCAAGTTATTATTTCTTCTAGTGATGAAATATTTTTTAATAAAACTCATGGCATTACTACGCCATCACTGTAGCATGGTACTTCATGTACGTTTTTGTAAACAAATACCTAAAATATAAAACAGATTCATCCTTTGTTTTGTATCACACACATATAACTTTTTTCCACTTTTTCCAGCTGTCTTTCTTGATCTCCTTCAGATACTCACACCTGTGCAGGGGTGGCGGGGGGCCGTGTCGAGGGAGCCACTATTCGATAACGCAGCACAGAGAGGGCAGCCAGGCTGAAGATGTCCACTCCAGCGGTCAGGGAAGTCATGAAGCTCAACAACACACAAACACCTCCTCCCAGCTGCCAGTTCTGAGAGCTGGCACTCAGTAGCACACAGGGCAGGGTGAGGAGAGCGCACAGATCAGCAAAACTCAGGTTTAACAGGAGGACAGAGCTGGGCTTTGAACGTCGCCTTGGGTTGCGCATCAACACCAACCACATGAGCAGATGACCTCCGACCCCCACCAGAAGGGAGAGGATGCTGACCAGAGGCAGCACCAGAGAAAAGGAGATGGTGGTGTTGGTGGAGACCGTGTTGAAGAGCAGGTTCACAATGGCAGGCATGATGGATTGTGTAGAAATCAGCCAGTCTCTAGGATAGTGAAGAAAAGAAGAGACAGATGGAGATCGCAATAGCTTTTATGCAACCAATACTTAATTAACACAAATAAAAAACAAAAACAAATGAGCAGAAATGTAAATCAGCCAATTTTACTTGCATATCGCAGATCTCTGTGAAAATACTGAACAAAACTTTGCAATAATTAGCAATTACCTTTAACTACACTTTGCAACAGAAACCCATCCCACAGAATATAAAGAAACGGGAAGACAGGTGATAAACAGCCTGATAAAATGCGCAAAAAAGCTAAATACACCCATTAAACATGTGATATACATCCTAGCATAGGCATTTGCAATTACACTGACCAATTACTCACTGAGACTGGCAGGAACATATTCCAAGGATAAGCCCATGATTCAACTTCTCCAACATAATATCCATATGGCCATTAAACCTTGAGGAACTTAGAGAGTTAGATGAACTTTAGAGAGTTTATATAGAAACCATCTGTGGGTTAGTTCTGCGTATAGAACAACCTAAAACCCATCTATACTTAAACAATGAGAAAGATCAGCCGAAATAAATTAAAATGCTATTTCATTTCCTGACAGTGGGCTTAAGCTTATCTGATTCTAACCCTGCGACATACTGAAACTCTTTTTAAATTTCTGTTATAATATTTAATTTAATGTAGCATTAAGCATGACAGACAGACACACAAGATAGATAGATAGATAGATAGATAGATAGATAGATAGATAGATAGATAGATAGATAGATAGATAGATAGATAGATAGATAGATAGATAGATAGATAGATAGATAGATAGATAGATAGATAGATAGATAGATAGATAGATCGTTTTAGAAGATCTAAAATCAATTGTCCAAAGTCCTTGAAAATGGCACAATCCAGTCAAAAAACAAGCTACAGCACAGAAGTGCAAATAAAAAGGGCTGACAAAGGTACAGGAGAAGAGAGATGACACACACACACACACACACAGCACAGCACTGAAAGGAGAGAATGAAAAAGTTACTTGATCAGGCATCAATCGGGCAGTCTGTGGGCTCACGTCTGCTCATCTGCTGTGAGGCTCATAGCATCCCCTAATGCAGCCACCCCTTGACACACACAGCCCAGCCCTCTACACACACGCACACACGAGAGAACAGAAAAGGGGGACACACCTGTATCCACATCTGATTCACACACACACCTGAAATTCTAATCTGCCTCATTAGGATATAACAACATTCATGTGCTGTTAAGGAGACTTTTGACAGAAAGAAACCAATTATGAGGTAGTGTTGAAAAGGCTGAGAGTGAAACAGGGAGCTAATTTACATCTATAAATACTTCATGATGCTCCACGGCCTCCTCCTAACACCAAAAACACCACACACAAAAAATGAAGAACACACTCCTACACACTCTGAACAGAGTCATAATTATGAAGTGAAAGTGGAAAAATGTGTGATAAGTCGGTAAAGTTTTGTGATTAGCTGGGAAAGTTTTAGGCACAAGATGCTCATGAATTGTTTACCTCTTTCTTGTCTCATAAACTGAAATCAGCGCATAAATGTTGATTATTGGAGGACTCTTCCGGTGTTTTCTAGTCTCTTGTGATGGCAGCCATCTGCTTGAGTTACTCATTTTTTTCACTGTTCAACTTGAATCACTCGAGTGTGTGTCAGAGTGTGTGAAAGTTACGAGAAAGATAAGATTTGTGATTTAGATGCTTGTGTATCTTGCACTTATGATTTTTGGTATGCTATTCTTTTAAGTACTTCAGAGTAACATGATAACTATAGTTAACGTTTACTACAGTTATATGTCTATATATTATATATGTTATATAACTCTCCATGGTAATTATAAAATATCATAGTATGAATCACAATGCGCCTACATGGTATTGCCATCTGATATTATTAAGTATGTTTACATGTACAGTTATATTAGAGCTATAGAATTATATAGTTTTTAATGTAGGCCTATACATTTAAAAAGAATTTATAAATTATAAACTTTCTTTTTATCTGATTTATCTTTCCAAACCAGTGCATTTATTTTATTCGGATATTATTTAGGTACTATTAGTGTTTATTTAGTAGTATAGTAGGCTATTTATTAATATTTTGAATTCGCTTTTATTTTTAGGTTTTCATTTTATTTTTAATTTAAGTTTTGGTAATTTGTGATGTGCTTTTGTCATTTGTATTAGATGTAGTTTTTATATTTAGTTTTACCTTTTAAATTAATTTTTAAAATTGAATGTTTTTGTAGTTTTAGTACTTCATATTTCTATTAGTTAACAAGCATGTCATGATGCTTTGATATTTGTCATGAATATTTGGTCTCACTTTAGTTTAGGGTTCAATTCTCACTATTAACTAACTATTAACTTTGACTTTTGCTTCAGTAAACTCCTAATTACTGCTTATGAATCGTTAGTAAGGTAGTTGTTAAGTTTAGGTATTGGGTAGGATTAAGGGATGTAGAATATGGTCATGCAGAATAAGGCATTAATATGCGCGTTATGAGTACTAAAAACAGCCAATATCATAGTAATATGCAAGTATATAAGCAACTAGTTAATAGTGGGAATTGGACCTTAAACTAAAGTGTCTTTATTTAAATTAAAGAAATTAGTAGTTTTAATGTCCCCATCACTATACTTGGGCGTTAGGACCCACACAGACCACAGGGTGAGCGCCCCCTGCTGGCCTCACTAACACCTCTTCCAGCAGCAACCTAGTTTTCCCTGGAGGTCTGCCGTCCAGGTACTAACCAGGCTCAGCCCTGCTTAGCTTCAGCTTCTTGGGCTACATGATGAAATAAGCGTGTGTTGTGTAATCCTTGCTTTAATGAATGTGATTAACAGAAAATAAATGTGTATATTGGTCTACTCACAGCCCTTTGTTCACTAAGTGAGTCCCATCATTTATGCAGCTGCCTTTAACGTCATGTCACTTCATTTACAGCCTCCCCCACTGATGCTGGTGTGTGTGTGTGTGTGTGTGGGGGGGGGGGGGGGGGGGGGGGGGGGGTTATGTAGGTGTGTGTGTTAGAGAAGCCATTAATGAAATGATTTATGTATATTCTTACAATCCTCTGTGACTTTCCGTGATTGTGTGAGCATGCGTGTTTTGGCTAATGCATGTAAGACATAATAATTTAATGCCTTATAATTCTGGCTTTTACATTTTAAACATAAGACAAATTGCTCCTTTGATATGTGATGTTTTCCCATTGCAGTCTGAACAGGTGTGAATATGTGTGTGTGTGTGATGCTGTGACAGATGTTGTTCATTATTTGTTGGAAATTTACTATTGGGAGTTTTTCCAATCTGTGCTGTACCCTGTCATTTCCATGCATATTGTAAGATAATAGAGCAACAATTTTTAAGCAACTCTGGCTTTTCATTGTAAATGTAGTATTTTCTCTGTACCTATCCATAATGCCACAAAAGAATACAATCTGAATCATATAAAAAAAGGTAGGTAACATTTTATTTCGACAATCCAGACATTCTAACTATAAGTAACTTTGCAACAACTCGTCAACTACCAGTCATTAAAGTATTAGACTGTTTGCTTGATATCTGCTAACACTTAGTTTATTTGAATGCTCCCCCAACAGACATTATAATGACAATAAGTAACTTTGGAACTACATGTCAACTAATTATACTAACCCTAACATAACTGTCTACTACTCTAATGAGAGTTAGTTGACATAGTTGTATTAGGCCTATACTTGTAGTTAGCAGAATGTCTAAAGTAGACTATTGAAAGTGTAATTTGTAAAGTCTACTTGCCTTTAAGAAATAAAATCACAAATAAGAGCTCTTCATGATTTCTCCTAGACAGCAAATGGAAACTTCTGCATAAGTTCCTGCTACTCAGAATTCTTTTTCATAATATAATGATCCTTGAAGACTCATGTGTCGCCTGTAGATTTTTAGAGATCAAAACGATATCTCACTCTCTGCCTGCATGTGCTTAGATTTCATAAGGCTGAAACTTTCCATCTAAAAGTTGATACGTAAAATATAACTCCAGTAAGTCTCCTGAACATGAAAAAGTTTGATCAACTGATCAAGTTTGCTTTAGGTGGATTGAAAGTTTTATTATTGTGTCATTTTCTTTTGGATCAGTCAAATACATCTTGAAATATCTATACTAAAGATCGAGATCGTGACTGACCGGGTGTAGGCTTCATGATCCTGCTTTTTACCAATTTGGTTAACAAATGCACAGGTATAATCACCTTACTTGAAATGATTTGATAATCCTGAACAAGCACACTGTAGGAGAGGTTGCCATGGACGACTGTCAAATACAGTTTAAATACAGTTGCTAACATTATGCTAAAATATTTGAACTCAGAATGACTGACTAAGTTAATCAGAATCAATTCCAGAAAGCTGAAAAATTCATACCTTCTCGTAATTGTTGATACTTTGTTTAGTAATAAATTGTTTACTGATAGTGATTTCTAACTTTAAATTTAGCTTCAAAGGTAATTTGGTGGAATAAAAAGCCTCATGAAGTGATAAAATGCAATAAATAGATAATTCTCCTTAGAGGCGGTTATTCACACACATTTAAGCAGCAGTCACAGGCGATAAATTTTCTAATCTCTGTTTGAAAATTGTTCTTCCATAGCAAGGATGTTTTCTTGGCTTTGGGCCTCTACTGCCCTCTACTGTGTCATTTAAAGGAAATAAGAGACACGTTATGAGAAGTGGCATCTGGTATCCACTTAAACCTACTTGACTGAAATCGGCTTTGAAAAAGCAAACAATTCAACCGTGAAACTGCTAGTAACATACTGTTAATAATATTTTTCTTAAATTCTCCTACAAGGCAATGACAGTCTGTCCTTCGTTATTTTAGTCGGATTCCACATTTACGTTTCAAATGTACATGGTAGGCTATTACCATGTGACACATGTTGTACTATGTTGCCTACCATGTTTTTGATACGTAGCCTATAAACCATGTTTTTGAACTGCACAGTTATACATGCTTTTCTTTGGAGTAGGCCTACCAGTATAGTTAACCATGTGGTGAGTAAGAATTGTTTAGAAAGAAATGTATGTATATTACTGAAATAAACCGTAAAGACTTTTACATAGTTAGAAAATATTTCTATTTTAGATAAATGTTCATGTAACTTTCATTCCTATGAATTGTTTTTGTGTTGTAAATGCAGCCTTTTTCTAAAACATAAATAATAAAAAAACCTTACTGACCTCAAACTTTTAAAAAAGTATCATGATATTCTTTGAAGTTCCATGCAAATCTAGTTGTATTTGGTGTTTTTGATACGTTACCCTGTTAATACCACGTTTTTGGACATCTTTAAGGTCTCTTATGTAAATATGGAATATGGGTATCATTTGGTACCATGGTAACAATGTACCACGGTTTTATTATCTGTCTGGAAAAGGCTAGTCACTGAGTACAGTAAAAAGAACAACAGCACATGTGATATTCAGTTTTTTATTCATTCAATAACATTTAGTAGAAAATAAAGTTCATTTAGGGCCGGCAAATTCTTAAACATTATCCAGTTGCATAAACAATGCCTGATTAAGACAACAGTAATACTGCTATGATATTGATCGAGTAGACGGCAAATGATAAGAATAAGTTAGTCGCACACTACAAAACTTCACACGGGTAATGTCGGACATGAAGGGGAGGTACATCCACCAAACCAAACAGAAATCAAGCGATGATTAGTGCAAATATTGGTTCTGTTTATATATTATACTTTACAAAATATCATTCTATGGTTTTGAAGATAAATAGATAAAAATGTTCCTTTATGTCAAAGATTGTCAGAAGACTGGGAGAGAGACGGAGAGAGAAATAAAGGAATAGTTGTTAAGTGCAGAAGGTTAAGAATGATGGTTAAGTAAAAGTGGGAGCAAAACAATTCACTTGAGTAAGCAAGAATATGCTGAATATGTGAGTGTAAAATTGTCTGAGAGAGTCTATATGAAGTCATCAAGGTGCAAATTCATCTACTGATCACATCTCTCCCTCTCTCTCTCAGCATCACAATGACCCTCTGTTTTCACAGAGCTTTGGCTCAAATGGTTGTCATGATGCTTCAGCGTTGCTTGGCTCCGAACTCTGATGACCTGCAGAGATAAACAGAGGAATAGAGAGAGAGAGAGAGAGCAGTGAATGATGGCCTACTTACGTTACCTGTTTACTAATCTGGCTTAGTTAAAGGTCAGTTCAGAGCCATCTGTCTGTGGACACACAAACACGGACAGGTGCACACTCGCACGCTCACGATAGATTCACATGTAACAGGAAAGATTTCCTCTAATTACTGAAGCAGTTTCCAGTCAGACTAGAAAATAAAACGTCTCGGTTACGTATGTAACCCTCGTTCCCTGAGTAGGGAACGGAGACGTTACGTCGGATGACGACGAATGGGGGTTTCGCCTAGAAAGCCAATCATCTTCGTGTATTATAAAACGATGAAATGCCATGGGTCTGCGGAATTTGCATAGCGTATCTCCGCCCCACCGCGTGGGTATAAAAGGAGAGACGCCGGCAAAGGCAGATCATGTCTTCACTGAGGAGCCGAGACTGAACTCAGGCGTCTACCCAGCGGTACAGCGGAAGTGGCAGGGAGACGTAACGTCTCCGTTCCCTACTCAGGGAACGAGGGTTACATATGTAACCGAGACGTTCCCTTTCGTAGTCACTCCGAGTTACGTCGGATGACGACGAATGGGGGTCCCCGTGTAATCACGCCACCTTCACAGCTGTCTTCCAGTGCCCTGCGAAAGTCTGATCCCCCTGTTGTGATACTGGCACGGACGAAGGAGTCCTACTTAGCACAGGAATACCAAGGTACACTGGGAAGCATATCTCAGAAGAAATATGCCGCAGCATGCCTACCCGTAGGGAGGACTTAGAAATACACATATGGCCCGGAGGGGCTTCATATGGAAGAACACCGGAGTGACTAACCCGTGGGGTGGCAACTTTCAACTCCAGGAGTGGCAAGGTGGCTTGCCGAGGGAAAGACACATGCTCAAGGAGGCTTACAGTGGAAAAACACATGTGGGGGTTACTCAGGGGAGGAACCATGCACACGGAGGCACCTAGCCGACGCACAGGCAATAGACACTGGCGCCAGCGTCAACAGTGCTGGAGGAACTCAGGGCTTCAGAGAGGAAGGCCCACCTGAGGAAAAATCGCACGTATCCAGTCCGTGAAGTGGAATGGCGAGCAAGCGAAGACACCTGAGCGGGTCCGGTACTAGCTGGTTGAGGCGAGTACATGAGAGGACACTGGCTCCACTCTGAGATTGTAGAATCTGGCGAATGTGTTCGGTGTCGCCCAGCCTGCAGCTCTGCAAATGTCTGCCAGCGAGGCGCCATGCGCTAAAGCCCAAGAGGAAGCCACACTCCGAGTGGAGTGTTCTGTCACACCAAGGGGGCACGGTCGGCCTTGCTGTTGGTAAGCCAAAGCAATGGCGTCCACTATCCAGTGAGACAACCTCTGCTTTGAGAGAGCCTTTCCCCTCAGTCTCCCACCATAACAGACAAAGACCTGGTCTGAGGTCCTGAAACACTGAGTCCTGTCTACGTAAGCACGGAGAGCGCGTACTGGACAGAGCAGTGCCAAGGCTGGGTCTGCCTCCTCCAGGGGCAGCGCTTGCAGGTTCACCACCTGGTCCCGGAAGGGAGTGGTGGGAACCTTGGGCACATATCTAGGCCGGGGTCTCAGGATCACGTGAGAGTAAGCCGGCCCGAATTCCAGGCACGCTTCGTCAATGGAGAATGCGTGCAGGTCCCCTACCCTCTTGATGGAGGCCAGTGCAACCAGGAGCGCTGTCTTCATAGACAGGTACTTAAGCTCCACTGATTGCAGAGGCTCAAAGGGAGCCCTCTGCGGGGCATTTAACACCACTGAGAGGTCCCAAGAGGGAACGAGAGGGGGGCGAGGAGGATTCAGTCTCCTCGCTCCTCTCAGGAACCTGACGATCAGGTCGTGCTTCCCCAGAGACTTACCTTCAACTGCTTCGTGATATGCGGCGATAGCGGCCACATACACCTTCAGGGTGGAGGGAGACAGCCTTCACTCCAGCCCATCTTGCAGGAAGGAAAGCATGACACTGATCGAGCATCTCCTGGGGTCTTCCCGGCGAGAAGAGCACCAGTTGACGAAGAGGTTCCACTTCAATGCATAGACATGTCTCGTGGACGATGCTCTAGCGGAAGTGATGGTAGCCGCCACCGCTGGTGGCAGGGTACTCAAACCTGCCTCGTCCCGTCCAGGAGCCACACTTGGAGCCTCCAAAGATCGGGTCGAGGGTGCCAGAGGGTGCCCCGTCTCTGAGAAAGGAGATCCTTCCTCAGAGGAATTGGCCAAGGAGGTGCTGTCGCGAGGAGGATCAGTTCGGAGAACCAGGTCCGGGTGGGCCAGTACGGCGCAACCAGAATGACCTGCTCCTCGTCCTCCTTGATCTTGCACAAGGTCGGTGCGAGAAGGCTCACTGGGGGAAACGCATATTTGCGTAGGCCCCGCGGCCAGCTGTGTGCCAGTGCATCCGTGCCGAGCGTGCCCTCGGTCAGGGAGTAATACAGGGTGCAATGGGATGAGTCGTGGGAGGCAAACAGGTCTACCTGTGCGTCCCCGAACTGGTCCCAAATCAGCTGGACCGACTAGGGATGGAGCCGCCATTCGCCGGAGATGGGCCGAAACCGTGACAGCTCGTCGGCTGCAAAGTTCCGATCTCCCGGAATGTAAACAGCACGAAGGGACCTCAGGTGCTTCTGACTCCATAAGAGGAGGTGGCGTGCGAGTTGCGACATACGGCGGGAGCGTAGACCACCCTGACGGTTGATGTACGCTACTGTCGCGGTATTGTCTGAACGGACTAGTACGTGTTGACCCTCGAGCATCGTGCGAAAACGGTGCAGGGCAAGGCGTACTGCCAGCAACTCGAGGCAATTGACATGCAAAAGGCGCTGGGGTCCTGTCAAGGAGCCTGCGGCAGCATGCCCGTTGCACATGGCGCCCCAGCCCGTGGAAGAGGCATCTGTGGAGACAACAACATGCCTGGAAACTCGTTCTAGGGGAACTCCTGCCCGTAGAAAACTGAGGTTCCTCCACGGGGAGAAGGTCTGACGGCAGGTCGGAGTCACTGGGACTCGGAGCGTGCCATGATGCCATGCCCACCTCGGGACTCGATCGCGAAGCCACAGCTGAAGCGGTCTTATATGAAGCAATCCGAGCGGCGTTGCCGCGGCTGCAGATGCCATATGCCCCAGGAGCCTCTGAAACAATTTCAGTGGGACCGCATTCTTGCCATCGAACTGTCGAAGACAAGTCAACAGTGAGTGTGCGCGCTCGCTCGTAAGCTGCGCGGACATGGCGACCGAGTCGATCTCCATACCGAGAAAAGAGATCCTCTGCACGGGGCAGAGTTTGCTCTTCTCCCAGTTGGCCCGAAGGCCCAGACGGACTAGGTGCCGGAGCACTAAGTCTCTGTGTTCGCAAACCTGATCTCGAGAGTGAGCTAAAATTAGCCAGTCGTCGAGGTAATTCAGGATGCGAACCCCGTGTTCGCGTAGGGGAACAAGGGCTGCCTCGACGACCTTCGTAAAGACGCGAGGAGACAGAGGCAACCCGAATGGGAGAACCGCGTACTGGTATGCCTGCCCCTCGAAAGCAAACCGGAGAAACGGTCTGTGTCGAGGTAAAATAGAGACATGAAAGTAGGCGTCCTTCAGGTCTATCGCTGCATACCAACCCTGTGGCTGCACGCATTCGAAAATGCGTTTGGCCGTGAGCATCTTGAACGGCAGCCTGTGAAGGGAGCGGTTCAAGACGCGCAGATCCAGGATCGGCCGTAACCCACCGGTCTTCTTGGGGACAATGACAACCACAGGCGTCCCCCCAGAGGGGCAGCGAAGCGGAGTGACCGGCCCAGGCGTGGGTGGAATAGCGGCCCGGTGCGGGGGCGCGGTCATATTCCGCGTCCTGACAGAGGAGACCAGGGAAGGACCAGCGTTCCATGGCGGTCTGCTCTGCCATGGGTTTGGCGACAGAGGTAGACGAGAGTGGTGAGATCCGGAGACGGCACGCACTGTCATCCGCACCCTCTGGGACAGAGGGGGACGGGAGTGGCGAGGCCCGGGGGCGGCGCACACTGCCGTCCGAGAACTCTGTGACAGAGAGGGATGTCAACCGGCTCTGTGTGCTCAGTGATAGGTGTATCGGTTCTTTCTTTGACCAAAATAGGGTACTGCCCACCCGTGGGTGAGCAGCGGGAGAACAAAAGATTCTCCCCCGGCCCTCTGCCGGGGGAAGGAGGGGGCCTGCAACCACCTCCTGGGGAAAAACCGACACCATAACTGAGCAGCCCGTCTCAGGAGCGCCGCTTAGCCTGGCGTTTAGCGGGGCGCGGGGCTGGAGAGGGCTGTGGCGCCTTCCTGCGGCCTCCTCCGCGACGCGGCCCGGGTGAAGGCTGCTGCTGGGGCCGTGCGGGAGGGGAGGGAGCTACAGGAGGGCGCCCTCGACGGCGAGCAGGCTGAGGCTTCTGTACCGACGGCTGGGTGGAGGCAGCAGCAGGCCGTCGGGGCAGAATATGTTTGATCGCCTCAGACTGCTTCTGTGCGGTTGAGAACTGCTGGGCAAAGTCCTCAACCGCTCCGCCGAAGAGGCCGGCCTGGGATATGGGGGCGTCGAGCAGACGAGTGCGCTCAGCGTTCCGCATATCAGCCAGGTTCAGCCAAAGTTGATGCTCCTGGACCACAGAGGTGGCCATCACCTGACCCAGGGAGCGTGAGGCCACTTTCGTCGCTCGGAGAGGTTGGCTGAGGCCGAGAGGCGGCAGCCGCACCCAAAAACCAATCATCCAACCGCGAGCGCTCAGGGCAGGGTGGAGGTTTCCACTCAAGCCTGATGCTCGCGGCGGCCCGGGAGAGCATGGCCGTCATCTCGGGATCTGATACGGGCAACGCTGGTACTCCAGAGGGAGGCAACGCAGCCGCATCGTCACTTCCCGATGACTCTTGCCCGCCTTGTGATGCCGCGATCGACATCGAGTCCTCCTCTGGAGCGCCGAATGAAATACGTGGGGCATCAGAAGATGGACCCGGTAAATTCACCGCAGCACTCGCGGGTTGCAACACTGAAGAGGGGGGCGTGGTCCGAGGACGCATCGTCGGATTGTTCCACACCGTCACCCTCAAGTCACCCTGTCCACCAGCCGAAGTACCACCTCTCGAGGAGGGGGTAGATCAGGGTGTGGATGAGGGGACTCTCTCTCGAATGAGATCATCGAGTCTCGACCTTAGTGTTGCGATGGTCATGTTCCCACAGAAGGAACATGAGTCATCCACAAGCGCTGCTTTAGCGTGTTCTAAGCCCAAACACACAAAGCAGCGATTGTGCCCATCAAAGGAAGACAGGAATCGACCACACCCAGAAGAACACGGGCGAGACATCTTTAAAAAGACGTGCCACGTGCAGCTCTTTTAGAGAGGAAAACTCAGCGATGCTGAGGCGACCGGGGAGAAGCACACAGACTGGTAGATCACTGCTCAGATCGCAGGCAATGTGAAACTCGCTGGGTACCACCGTCACACCAACACTGGAGAGTTCGCTCGTCTCGAAGAAGATTAAGTCACTGAATACTCAGGATTTGGCTTGTGGAGTGAAGAGAAGTTCTTGGCTCCGAAGCGAAAACATGATCTGCCTTTGCCGGCGTCTCTCCTTTTATACCCACACGGTGGGGCGGAGATACGCTATGCAAATTCCGCAGACCCATGGCATTTCATCGCCATTGGCTCGTTTTATAATACACGAAGATGATTGGCTTTCTAGGCGAAACCCCCATTCGTCGTCATCCGACGTAACTCGGAGTAACTACGAAAGGGAACTGCTTGTCACTTCCAAGAAGTACATACACACAAAACAACACAGTACCGGGGAAATCCAAAGATTTATTTCGTTTCGGAGGGAGTCTAGGTTTTTTCACAGGGGGTTTGCGATCTGAGGATCTCTCCAGATCACAGCGGGTATCCTGCTCCATTCCTAAGGGAGTAAATACAGGGGGCACACACACACACAGAGGGAGGGATAGGCACGACGTGAGGATCAGGCTGATGCGGAGCTGAAGTATGAAAGCATGCTAGAGCAGTAGGGCTGTCAAAATGGCCGAAAAGCTCAATTCGAATTTCTTTCTTAAATATTTGCAAAATTCCAATTATATTAGAATTCTGAAGGCAATACTTAAAGGCACACTGTGGAACTTTTCAACCTTTATAATATATTACCAAAACCCATTGAGATGGTACATCGACTTACAATAGGTTGAATGACACGTCTGCCGAAGCCTGAAGGTGTCTGTATCGCTTTTACTAGCACTATGTAACTTCGGGTTTCGGGTAGGAACCCGAGCACAAAAAGAACTACAAAATTCGACCGCTTTACGGCATACGTCACTTCCCCCACCACCCCAACTTCCTCAAATTCTAACGTGAGAGCTCAACTCGCGTTTGATTCCCGGCGTCTGTATGTTGTCGTCATGGCTGAATCAACAGCTACTCGGAAGAAAGCAAAGATTTTGTCAGAGGAGACCAAAAAAAGAAAAAGGAGAGTGATAAACTAAAAGCAAGGACGAGGATAAACATTGGTCAAGCGTTCCCTCGCTGGCGTGCGATAAAGGAGGATGAGGGATTCCCGACCGATGCTGACCTGGCCGTCATGCTTTTGGACTAGTACACAACATACTGCCGTATACAAATGTAAATGTGTTTTTTTTTCCTTTCAGCTCATATATGTTTGTATTTGTGTAAAAGGAAAAACAAACTGAAGACTACAAATAACGGGAATTATGTAGTGAGTTATATCAGTTTTGTTACACACGATTTCCCGACTACTCGATTTCATCTCCAACCCATTGCAAAGAGATCCTGAAGATGTTAATTGTTTGCTTCAGGTGTGTTTGATTAGGGTTGGAGATGAACTGTGCAGGACAGACGATCGGCAGGAGCAGGATTGGGCAACCCTTGTCAATGCGACTTACCTGATCAGACATTGTTTTCTGCGTATGCTACTTTTATTCAATTTGTTTTCTTTATAGGATTTATATTATTAATCTTATATTTATATTATTATTTTGGTCAGTAGTGAATCGATTAACTTTCTCCAACATACAAATCAAATGCCGTCTGCACACACACATAAAGACACGGGAGGTTGACCGGTTGACTGTTTATTGACTTTTGCGACAATGCTGCGGCGCTTGTGGCCTCTAGGGGCACTAGACGTGAAAATTACAGGTCGAGCGCACCCTAGTGGCCAAAAATTCCACAGTGTGCCTTTAATGTGAGATGGGAAAAAAGTACTGTATTGTCAAGTGAGCGCAACAAGCGAATATAAACCAAATCAAGCATCGCATCTTTTATTGAAATGACATTCCCTTTTTAAAGTACATAAAGTACAATAAAATATAATTTACCTAATGTGCATGCAAGGAAAATTAGGTTACAATAGTGCATAAAAATGTGTAAGTGCATCAGTAACCTGAGAAAACACACTTGAACAGACAGCGTAGTGAACTAGCTACATGAACACAAAATAGCAAACTGCCATTCAGAAACAATCCACTTCTCCTTACTATACATCTACATATTGTTTGTCAAAAACACCAGACGGTCAACTTGATCTGCAGCAAGTGCTGAATGCTTTTTGTTGACAAAAACACACACTCAGCTCTGACCGATGTGCCAGGTATAGTCAAGAGTCATGTTTTGTTTCATGACTTTATCATGTGATTCCGTTAGTCATGTGATCCTGCCATGTGTTCCTTTGTCTGATGTGTCATGTTGTCATTGTTCACAGGTGTCCCTTGTCTAGTCATTAGTCCTTGTGTATTTAAGCCTTCATATTTGCCATGTGTCTTTCTCAAGTCTTGTTTTGTGTAATCGCTGTGGGTAAGCTCCATGTCAGGTCTATGTTCCAACTGAGAGGGTTTTCGTCAGCAGGATGCCCTTTTCCACAATTTTTCAAATTAACAATGCAGCCGCACCAGTCAGTTACATCTTCATCTTGTCTCGCGTGCCTCTTGACGCACCAAAAATTCGAATGCATGTTTTTTGCATTCCAATGTGCAGTTTTTTTTTATTCTATAAATATTCAAAATTCTAATTTTTATTTGACAGCCCTATAGAGCAGTAGATGTTGAACACAGATCCTCGTCGCATGCTCAAAAGGGACGTGAAGAGTGTACCTGTGTCACATGAGTTCGCTTTCCTGTTTCGATGTGGTTTCATGGGACCTACAGGGCTGTTTTTGACTTCATCACCTGAAAAAAAAAGAAAAAAACATAACAAAAAACATAATATAAAACATTCTGTACATCAGGGGTTTTCAAACTGGGAAGCCACAAAAAATAGATGAAATTGAGAGAATTTACAAAATCTATTTTTAGAGCTGTAAAAGTCCTTAGTGTATTAATTTTAAATATTAAATTAATATTTTAAAGGCACACTGTGGAATTTTTGGCCACTAGGGTGCGCTCGACCTGTAATTTTCACGTCTAGTGCCCCTAGAGGCCACAAGCGCCGCAGCATTGTCGCAAAAGTCAATAAACAGTCAACCGGTCAACCTCCCGTGTCTTTATGTGTGTGTGCAGACGGCATTTGATTTGTATGTTGGAGAAAGTTAATCGATTCACTACTGACCAAAATAATAATATAAATATAAGATTAATAATATAAATCCTATAAAGAAAACAAATTGAATTAAAGCTGCAAGCAGCATTTAGTGGTGTTCAAGCAGTTAAGGCCTTTCAGGCCGTTAAGCACAAAAGCATCAAAAGACATTAAATTTTATTTAGCATACATTTAAACACTGACATAATAGATGGAAAAAACCATTTACAGCCACTATAGGCAATTTACCATAGGAAATATATGGTTTTAAAGCTTTTTAACAGTTATAGTGCCACCTATGGTCTGATCTCCATGAAACTTTGCATGCTTCTTCACCATGTTATGACACATATGCTCATCAATTTTTGTGAAGTTTTGACTTTTCGTTTAGGATTTATAGGCTTTTGACCGTATTTAGCCCCGCCCCTTTTCTAAATGACCCTGTTACAGCCAACCAAATGCAAAATTTCAACTTTTTTTCGATAATTATTGATCTAGAGAGTCCAGAGAACAGGCCTAGACTGGTTTGGTTCCGATCGGGCGAAAAACCAGGGACTAGTTCGCAAAAGTAGGTTTTGGACAAAACTGGCCATAACAAATTTTTGCTCAAATCGAGAATCCGAGATATTCATCTTGTCCATCTTGAGCCAGGGATCACAGTGATGTAAGCATCTTGATTCTAGGTCAAAAGGTCGAGAAGTTATGGGTAATTTAGTACTTTTGGTTCCTGTAGCGCCACCTATGGGCCAATCGGGGTCATACTCTGATAGGTTCTCCCCAAAAGTGTGGCCTACCATCTGGCCGAGTTGCAAGTCTCTAGGCCTTACGGTTTGGGCTGCACGATGCGTTTTAGGGCATTTTTTTTTTCAAATAGCAAATACAATAGGTTTTCAGCACTAAAGTGCTTGAACACCTAATAAGAATGAGACCTTTTTGACAGTTATAGCGCCACCTATGGTCTGATCTCCATGAAACTTTGCATGCTTCTTCACCATGTTATGACACATATGCTCATCAATTTTTGTGAAGTTTTGACTTTTCGTTTAGGATTTATAGGCTTTTGACCGTATTTATCCCTGCCCCTTTTCTAAATGACCCTGTTACAGCCAACCAAATGCAAAATTTCAACTTTTTTTCGATAATTATTGATCTAGAGAGTCCAGAGAATAGGCCTAGACTGGTTTGGTTCCGATCGGGCGAAAAACCAGGGACTAGTTCGCAAAAGTAGGTTTTGGACAAAACTGGCCATAACAAATTTTGTTTTTGCTCAAATCGAGAATCCGAGATATACATCTTGTCCATCTTGAGCCAGGGATCACAGTGATGTAAACATCTTGATTCTAGGTCAAAAGGTCGAGAAGTTATGGGTAATTTAGTACTTTTGGTTCCTGTAGCGCCACCTATGGGCCAATCGGGGTCATACTCTGATAGGTTCTCCCCAAAAGTGTGGCCTACCATCTGGCCGAGTTGCAAGTCTCTAGGCCTTACGGTTTGGGCTGCACGATGCGTTTTAGGGCAATTTTTTTTTTCAAATAGCAAATACAATAGGTTTTCAGCACTAAAGTGCTTGAACACCTAATAAGAATGAGACCTTTTTGACAGTTATAGCGCCACCTATGGTCTGATCTCCATGAAACTTTGCATGCTTCTTCACCATGTTATGACACATATGCTCATCAATTTTTGTGAAGTTTTGACTTTTCGTTTAGGATTTATAGGCTTTTGACCGTATTTAGCCCCGCCCCTTTTCTAAATGACCCTGTTACAGCCAACCAAATGCAAAATTTCAACTTTTTTTCGATAATTATTGATCTAGAGAGTCCAGAGAATAGGCCTAGACTGGTTTGGTTCCGATCGGGCGAAAAACCAGGGACTAGTTCGCAAAAGTAGGTTTTGGACAAAACTGGCCATAACAAATTTTGTTTTTGCTCAAATCGAGAATCCGAGATATACATCTTGTCCATCTTGAGCCAGGGATCACAGTGATGTAAACATCTTGATTCTAGGTCAAAAGGTCGAGAAGTTATGGGTAATTTAGTACTTTTGGTTCCTGTAGCGCCACCTATGGGCCAATCGGGGTCATACTCTGATAGGTTCTCCCCAAAAGTGTGGCCTACCATCTGGCCGAGTTGCAAGTCTCTAGGCCTTACGGTTTGGGCTGCACGATGCGTTTTAGGGCAATTTTTTTTTTCAAATAGCAAATACAATAGGTTTTCAGCACTAAAGTGCTTGAACACCTAATAAGAATGAGACCTTTTTGACAGTTATAGCGCCACCTATGGTCTGATCTCCATGAAACTTTGCATGCTTCTTCACCATGTTATGACACATATGCTCATCAATTTTTGTGAAGTTTTGACTTTTCGTTTAGGATTTATAGGCTTTTGACCGTATTTAGCCCCGCCCCTTTTCTAAATGACCCTGTTACAGCCAACCAAATGCAAAATTTCAACTTTTTTTCGATAATTATTGATCTAGAGAGTCCAGAGAATAGGCCTAGACTGGTTTGGTTCCGATCGGGCGAAAAACCAGGGACTAGTTCGCAAAAGTAGGTTTTGGACAAAACTGGCCATAACAAATTTTGTTTTTGCTCAAATCGAGAATCCGAGATATACATCTTGTCCATCTTGAGCCAGGGATCACAGTGATGTAAACATCTTGATTCTAGGTCAAAAGGTCGAGAAGTTATGGGTAATTTAGTACTTTTGGTTCCTGTAGCGCCACCTATGGGCCAATCGGGGTCATACTCTGATAGGTTCTCCCCAAAAGTGTGGCCTACCATCTGGCCGAGTTGCAAGTCTCTAGGCCTTACGGTTTGGGCTGCACGATGCGTTTTAGGGCAATTTTTTTTTTCAAATAGCAAATACAATAGGTTTTCAGCACTAAAGTGCTTGAACACCTAATAAGAATGAGACCTTTTTGACAGTTATAGCGCCACCTATGGTCTGATCTCCATGAAACTTTGCATGCTTCTTCACCATGTTATGACACATATGCTCATCAATTTTTGTGAAGTTTTGACTTTTCGTTTAGGATTTATAGGCTTTTGACCGTATTTAGCCCCGCCCCTTTTCTAAATGACCCTGTTACAGCCAACCAAATGCAAAATTTCAACTTTTTTTCGATAATTATTGATCTAGAGAGTCCAGAGAATAGGCCTAGACTGGTTTGGTTCCGATCGGGCGAAAAACCAGGGACTAGTTCGCAAAAGTAGGTTTTGGACAAAACTGGCCATAACAAATTTTGTTTTTGCTCAAATCGAGAATCCGAGATATACATCTTGTCCATCTTGAGCCAGGGATCACAGTGATGTAAACATCTTGATTCTAGGTCAAAAGGTCGAGAAGTTATGGGTAATTTAGTACTTTTGGTTCCTGTAGCGCCACCTATGGGCCAATCGGGGTCATACTCTGATAGGTTCTCCCCAAAAGTGTGGCCTACCATCTGGCCGAGTTGCAAGTCTCTAGGCCTTACGGTTTGGGCTGCACGATGCGTTTTAGGGCAATTTTTTTTTTCAAATAGCAAATACAATAGGTTTTCAGCACTAAAGTGCTTGAACACCTAATAAGAATGAGACCTTTTTGACAGTTATAGCGCCACCTATGGTCTGATCTCCATGAAACTTTGCATGCTTCTTCACCATGTTATGACACATATGCTCATCAATTTTTGTGAAGTTTTGACTTTTCGTTTAGGATTTATAGGCTTTTGACCGTATTTAGCCCCGCCCCTTTTCTAAATGACCCTGTTACAGCCAACCAAATGCAAAATTTGGTCTATAAATAATTATTGATCTAGAGAGTCCAGAGAATAGGCCTAGACTGGTTTGGTTCCGATCGGGCGAAAAACCAGGGACTAGTTCGCAAAAGTAGGTTTTGGACAAAACTGGCCATAACAAATTTGTTTTTGCTCAAATCGAGAATCCGAGATATTCATCTTGTCCATCTTGAGCCAGGGATCACAGTGATGTAAACATCTTGATTCTAGGTCAAAAGGTCGAGAAGTTATGGGTAATTTAGTACTTTTGGTTCCTGTAGCGCCACCTATGGGCCAATCGGGGTCATACTCTGATAGGTTCTCCCCAAAAGTGTGGCCTACCATCTGGCCGAGTTGCAAGTCTCTAGGCCTTACGGTTTGGGCTGCACGATGCGTTTTAGGGCATTTTTTTTTTCAAATAGCAAATACAATAGGTTTTCAGCACTAAAGTGCTTGAACACCTAATAAGAATGAGACCTTTTTGACAGTTATAGCGCCACCTATGGTCTGATCTCTATGAAACTTTGCATGCTTCTTCACCATGTTATGACACATATGCTCATCAATTTTTGTGAAGTTTTGACTTTTCGTTTAGGATTTATAGGCTTTTGACCGTATTTAGCCCCGCCCCTTTTCTAAATGACCCTGTTACAGCCAACCAAATGCAAAATTTGGTCTATAAATAATTATTGATCTAGAGAGTCCAGAGAATAGGCCTAGACTGGTTTGGTTCCGATCGGGCGAAAAACCAGGGACTAGTTCGCAAAAGTAGGTTTTGGACAAAACTGGCCATAACAAATTTGTTTTTGCTCAAATCGAGAATCCGAGATATTCATCTTGTCCATCTTGAGCCAGGGATCACAGTGATGTAAACATCTTGATTCTAGGTCAAAAGGTCGAGAAGTTATGGGTAATTTAGTACTTTTGGTTCCTGTAGCGCCACCTATGGGCCAATCGGGGTCATACTCTGATAGGTTCTCCCCAAAAGTGTGGCCTACCATCTGGCCGAGTTGCAAGTCTCTAGGCCTTACGGTTTGGGCTGCACGATGCGTTTTAGGGCATTTTTTTTTTCAAATAGCAAATACAATAGGTTTTCAGCACTAAAGTGCTTGAACACCTAATAAGAATGAGACCTTTTTGACAGTTATAGCGCCACCTATGGTCTGATCTCTATGAAACTTTGCATGCTTCTTCACCATGTTATGACACATATGCTCATCAATTTTTGTGAAGTTTTGACTTTTCGTTTAGGATTTATAGGCTTTTGACCGTATTTAGCCCCGCCCCTTTTCTAAATGACCCTGTTACAGCCAACCAAATGCAAAATTTGGCCTATAAATAATTATTGATCTAGAGAGTCCAGAGAATAGGCCTAGACTGGTTTGGTTCCGATCGGGCGAAAAACCAGGGACTAGTTCGCAAAAGTAGGTTTTGGACAAAACTGGCCATAACAAATTTGTTTTTGCTCAAATCGAGAATCCGAGATATTCATCTTGTCCATCTTGAGCCAGGGATCACAGTGATGTAAACATCTTGATTCTAGGTCAAAAGGTCGAGAAGTTATGGGTAATTTAGTACTTTTGGTTCCTGTAGCGCCACCTATGGGCCAATCGGGGTCATACTCTGATAGGTTCTCCCCAAAAGTGTGGCCTACCATCTGGCCGAGTTGCAAGTCTCTAGGCCTTACGGTTTGGGCTGCACGATGCGTTTTAGGGCATTTTTTTTTTCAAATAGCAAATACAATAGGTTTTCAGCACTAAAGTGCTTGAACACCTAATAAGAATGAGACCTTTTTGACAGTTATAGCGCCACCTATGGTCTGATCTCTATGAAACTTTGCATGCTTCTTCACCATGTTATGACACATATGCTCATCAATTTTTGTGAAGTTTTGACTTTTCGTTTAGGATTTATAGGCTTTTGACCATATTTAGCCCCGCCCCTTTTCTAAATGACCCTGTTACAGCCAACCAAATGCAAAATTTGGCCTATAAATAATTATTGATCTAGAGAGTCCAGAGAATAGGCCTAGACTGGTTTGGTTCCGATCGGGCGAAAAACCAGGGACTAGTTCGCAAAAGTAGGTTTTGGACAAAACTGGCCATAACAATTTTTTTTTGCTCAAATCGAGAATCCGAGATATACATCGTGTCCGTCTTGAGCCAGGGATCACAGTGATGTAAACATCTTGATTCTAGGTCAAACGGTCGAGGAGTTATGGGTAATTTAGTACTTTTGGTTCCTGTAGCGCCACCTATGGGCCAATCGGGGTCATACTCTGATAGGTTCTCCCCAAAAGTGTGGCCTACCATCTGGCCGAGTTGCAAGTCTCTAGGCCTTACGGTTTGGGCTGCACGATGCGTTTTAGGGCAATTTTTTTTTTCAAATAGCAAATACAATAGGTTTTCAGCACTAAAGTGCTTGAACACCTAATAAGAATGAGACCTTTTTGACAGTTATAGCGCCACCTATGGTCTGATCTCCATGAAACTTTGCATGCTTCTTCACCATGTTATGACACATATGCTCATCAATTTTTGTGAAGTTTTGACTTTTCGTTTAGGATTTATAGGCTTTTGACCGTATTTAGCCCCGCCCCTTTTCTAAATGACCCTGTTACAGCCAACCAAATGCAAAATTTGGCCTATAAATAATTATTGATCTAGAGAGTCCAGAGAATAGGCCTAGACTGGTTTGGTTCCGATCGGGCGAAAAACCAGGGACTAGTTCGCAAAAGTAGGTTTTGGACAAAACTGGCCATAACAATTTTTTTTTGCTCAAATTGAGAATCCGAGATATACATCGTGTCCGTCTTGAGCCAGGGATCACAGTGATGTAAAATCTTGATTCTAGGTCAAACGGTCGAGGAGTTATGGGTAATTTAGTACTTTTGGTTTCTGTAGCGCCACCTGTGGGCCAATCGGGGTCATACTCTGATAGGTTCTCCCCAAAAGTGTGGCCTACCATCTGGCCGAGTTTCAAGTCTCTAGGCCTTACGGTTTGGGCTGCACGATGCGTTTTAGAGCAATTTTTTTTTTCAAATAGCAAATACAATAGGTTTTCAGCACTAAAGTGCTTGAACACCTAATAAAAGTAGCATACGCAGAAAACAATGTCTGATCAGGTAAGTCGCATTGACAAGGGTTGCCCAATCCTGCTCCTGCCGATCGTCTGTCCTGCACAGTTCATCTCCAACCCTAATCAAACACACCTGAAGCAAACAATTAACATCTTCAGGATCTCTTTGCAATGGGTTGGAGATGAAATCGAGTAGTCGGGAAATCGTGTGTAACAAAACTGATATAACTCACTACATAATTCCCGTTATTTGTAGTCTTCAGTTTGTTTTTCCTTTTACACAAATACAAACATATATGAGCTGAAAGGAAAAAAAAACACATTTACATTTGTATACGGCAGTATGTTGTGACTTATATCAGTTTTGTTACACGAATTCGCAGTAAATATTACATTATATATACACTTTTATGCCGATATTTATTTTAAAATTTCAGTTTACATTAAGTGTACCTTTTATTCAATATAAAGGCTTGACTTCTTTGCCTGTTAGCTTTGTGTACTAACTCTTCTAACGTTTCTAACGTTAATACTACCAGATGAATTGCAAACAAATTAAACAAAAGCCTGTAGCTAGTTGTTAAGTTGCAGCCCTGTTTCGTTTCAAAATCGGAGGATAAAGTGTCTGCTGAATGCAAACCTTTCCCAATATTTATAAAATGTATATTTGTACTAACATTTAGCTACCAGATTGATAATTCGCTAACTTACTCTACTAGCATTCCTTGTTACATTAAGTTAAATGGAGGACAATATAGAATCAGTAACATGGCCAGGCAGAGAACAAATTTGACAAAAATTGAGATATTGTGCAAGCAATATATTTAACTTACTAGTCCAAAAGCATGACGGCCAGGTCAGCATCGGTCGGGAATCCCTCATCCTCCTTTATCGCACGCCAGCGAGGGAACGCTTGACCAATGTTTATCCTCGTCCTTGCTTTTAGTTTATCACTCTCCTTTTTCTTTTTTTGGTCTCCTCTGACAAAATCTTTGCTTTCTTCCGAGTAGCTGTTGATTCAGCCATGACGACAACATACAGACGCCGGGAATCAAACGCGAGTTGAGCTCTCACGTTAGAATTTGAGGAAGTTGGGGTGGTGGGGGAAGTGACGTATGCCGTAAAGCGGTCGAATTTTGTAGTTCTTTTTGTGCTCGGGTTCCTACCCGAAACCCGAAGTTACATAGTGCTAGTAAAAGCGACACAGACACCTTCAGGCTTCGGCAGACGTGTCATTCAACCTATTGTAAGTCGATGTACCATCTCAATGGGTTTTGGTAATATATTATAAAGGTTGAAAAGTTCCACAGTGTGCCTTTAATTAAAATATGCATTTAAGATAAGAAATTAATATTCTTTTTTACATTCATCAAATTTGATATTACCATTTCACTCTGCTTTTTAAAAACTGTTTTTAAAGTGTTGATCTCAGATACGCACGCTGTTAACTTAAAGTGTTAGTTCACCCAAAAATGAAAATTATGTCATTAACGACTCACCCTCATGTCGTTCCAAGCCCGTAAGACCTCCGTTCATCTTCGGAACACAGTTTAAGATATTTTAGATTCAGTCCGAGAGCTCTCTGTCCCTCCATTGAAAATCTATGTACCGTACAGTGGTGTGAATAAGTTAGGACACCCATGCTAAAGTTGCCTAAAAAGAGGAATAAAAAATCATCTTTTGGAAATTGATCTTAATGCCTTAATTAAAAAAATGAGGAAAAATCCAACCTTTAAGGACACCAATTTTCTTTGTGAATGATTAATTTATCATAAATAAATAAATGTTCTTCCTTAAAATACAGGGTGCATAAGTCAGGCCCCCCCCTATGTTAAATTCCCATAGAGTCAGGCAGATTTTTATTTTTAAAGGCTAGTTATTTCATGGATCCAGGATAATATGCATCCTGATAAAGGTCCCTTGGCCTTTGGAATTAAAATATCCCACATCATCACATTCCCTTCACCATACCTAGAGATTGGCATGGTGTTATTTCAGTTAGCCTAATAGCTGGTTTGATTTGCATTGAAAGATGATCTTATGGAAAGTACCCCATGCCAATCTCTAGGTATAGTGAAGGGAATGTGATGATGTGGGTCTATTTTAATTCCAAAGGCCAAGGGAACTTTATCAGGATGCATATTATCCTGGATCCATGAAATAACTGGCCTTTAAAAATAAAAATCTGCCTGACTCTATGGGAATTTAACATAGGGGGGGCCTGACTTATGCACCCTGTATTTTAAGGAAGAACATTTATTTTAGTGATGCACCGAAATGAAAATTCTGGGCCGAAACCGAAAATTTAGGATGCACTTGGCCGAAAACCGAAACTGAAGCCGAAAATGGCTTCTTTTAAAAACTTATACTAATATATATATATATATATATATACAGTACAAAACCTAAAATATTTTTAACAATAAATATAAATAATAATACCAAATAATATTATTCTTCAAGTTTTATGTTCCATCAAATAAAATAGTTTTTTAACAGTTGTGCAAAAAGATCCACAATTATCTGAATAACTGCACACAAAATCACAGAATGGCAGTGGGCCTCTATTCTGCTGCTGCATGTAAACAATTTTTTACTTACATTTTAAATTGCTGTGCAAAACAATGCAAAACAACAGTGCAAAAACAGCACTAGAACTTAATCCAAACTCAAACTGTAAACAACATGTAAGCCTATGTAGCCTTAGGAAACAGTTGTGCAGTGCTACGTAAATTTTAATGTAACTGCTATACACACAGAAAATTGGCCTGGGGGTCTTACATGCGCTTCATGTGGCACACTAGCACACACACGCAAAGGTCTTCCACTCTCTCCCTCTCTGGCGTGCGCGGGCTACACGGTTTGGAGCACGAGCTCTTGCTCGCTCACTCTTCCGGGAGATTTGAACTAATTTGCGGGCATCAGGGAGCCGCTATCAATATGCGGGAGACATCCCTATCTTTGATAGGCAGACGCGTGATAACAGCTTGACCGTGAGTGAAACCTAAGCGCTTGCGCACGCATGGGAGGGGCGGGTGACATTCATTTTCGGTTTACGTTTTCGGCTGTTTTTTTTATTTCGGCCCGAAACCGATAATGCCATTTTCGGCCGAACATTTTCGGCGGCCGAAATTTCGGTGCACCCCTAATTTATTTATTTATGATACATTATTCATACACAAAGAAAATTGGTGTCCTTAAAGGTTGGATTTTTCCTCATTTTTCTAATTAAGGCATTAAGATCAATTTCCAAAAGATGATTTTTTATTCCTCTTTTTAGGCAACTTTAGCATGGATGTCCTAACTTATTCACACCACTGTATACTGTCCTTGTCCAGAAAGGCAATAAAGACATCATCAAAGTAGTTCATGTGACCTCAGTTGGTTAGTTAGAATTTTTTGAAGCATCGAAAATACATTTTGTTCCAAAAATAACAAAAACGATGACTTTATTCAGCATTGTATTCTCTTCCGGTTCTGTTGTCAATCCACGTTCACGACGCTGCTGACGTAAGACGAGCTGACGTGTTATCTGGTGCGCCTGAGCTTCGTTTACAGTCTGATGGAGAGGCACGCTGTAAACAAAACAATCTTCGCAAACATGTCTAAGGATTTCAACACAGGGGAAGACTTGCATTTTTTTTTAACCAGACATATTTATTTGAACCCGAATACACGGACGCACCAGATAACACGTCAGCAGCGTCTTACGTCAGCAGCGTCACTGGACTCGTGAACGCGGATTGACAACAGAACCGGAAGAGAATACAATGCTGAATAAAGTCGTCGTTTTTGTTATTTTTGGAACAAAATGTATTTTCGATGCTTCAAAAAATTCTAACTAACCCACTGAGGTCACATTGACTACTTTGATGATGTCTTTATTGCCTTTCTGGACAAGGACAGTATACGGTACATAGATTTTCAATGGAGGGACAGAGAGCTCTCGGACTGAATCTAAAATATCTTAAACTGTGTTCCGAAGATGAACGGAGGTCTTACGGCTTGGAACGACATGAGGGTGAGTCGTTAATGACATAATTTTCATTTTTGGGTGAACTAACCCTTTAATAAAAAATAAATATTTGTCATATTTAATATATAAAATATTTACTTTTTATGAAGTTATGCAGTAAAGTAAAAGTGAATTATTTTATTTTTAAACAATTATTTTTATAATTAATAAAGTCTTTATAATATCACATTTAATTATTTCACAAAGTTTAAATGTACAATGTATAATTGTATACAGGAAAATATATATCTTTATATTTTAGGAAAGAAGTCTCTCACTAGGGATCATCATATAAAGGGGTCCTTTGCTTGTGGTCCAAAATGTAACTTTAGCTTATGGAAAGTTAAATGCAACTACCAGTATGATAATTTGACGTAATTTTTGTCTCTGAATAAATTACCTTGAAGTAAAGCAGAATCTACTGAAGCAGAGTGAAACACAGGCTTAGCAGAGGTGGGCGGAGGAGCTGGTGGATGATTCTCATTGGCCACGTCATTTGGCGAGGAGCCAATGGGAGACGTGTGAGGTGAATAATAACATGGCTGAAAGGAATGATATAATCAAAAGCTGTTTTAATGATACATAAAGACACACTCCCACTCAACAATCACTGACATTATGAATCAAAGATGTTTCACGATACTATGATCCAAAAACCTTTTCAGGGATATGTGGAGTCTGTCCTTCTGGTTCTTTTTGGTCTTCTCCATATCTCCAGTTCTCCTTTTCCTCATCCTTCTCCCTCAATTCACCAGAATCTTCAGTAGATTTATCTAGGGACAGAAAAATAATGACCATGCTCATACTATTTATACAGAGAGTTAAATAGTGTAATATGTTTATTAAAACTAGTTAACAAATTAACTTTTCAAATAAGAGACTAAATATTCAGATTATATCTATAATAATATATACCAGAGCTCTCCTCCAGATGGCGCTGGCGTGTCTTTGCCAGGCTCGGCTTGGTGCTCTGAGGCGGTGGCTCGGGTCTTTTTCTGGTTTCCAGCAGCTGAGGGTCCATTATATTGTCTGCCTTTTTCTGTCTGTCTGAATGTGATTCCTGTCTTCCTGTTTCTGTCTGTCTGTCAATAGATGGCGTGTGCCCTTTAGCAACAATATCTGAATGTCGGTCCATCTCAGGGTCTCCATATCCAATCTCTTCAGATGAGCCGAACACCTCACTGTAATCAGGCGACTGCAGGAAACAGAAAGACAAGAGTGTGAGAGACTGTGGTAAAATTCATAGAGTGTATAAATTAAATACACATCTCTGATAGCATTTCAAATATTATTAATATAATCTGATGTTTCTGGAAATAGTCAAAGGAATAATATACATTTATTTTTAATTAAATTTTACTTCTTTCAAATTCACCGTTTCAAGAACTGAACAGGAATTTAAATAATGTCATGTGGTGGACTACCTGTCTCTGTGAGAAGCAGGAGGGGCTAATTCCCATCATTCCTGGCAGGGGTATACCCTGCACGGGCCGTCCCGACAGCTGAGGGGTCCTCTGAACACCCGGCCCAGCCAACCTCCCATTGGTGCCTTCAGTGCCTGGGTCTAACCTCCCACGATCCTTTGGGTGTTGAATCAAGGAGTACACATTCTCAGTGGCAATACTGAGAGAGCAAAAGAAAAAAACAACAACCAAGATTAAGAGTTTGACTTATGTTGTCTGATTTATTAATGTAAAACAACGTCTTTATAAATATATTATTTCATTTACAACTACCATTTAAATGTTTGAATTTCAGTACTTTTATTCAGCATGGACATATTAAATTAATCAAAAGTTACAGTAAAACATTTATAATGTTACTAAAAAAATTATATTTCAAATAAATGCTATTCTTTTGAACTTTCTATTCATCAAAGAATGCTAGAAAAAAAGTGTTTTCACAAAAAAATATTTAGCAGCACAATAATTACATTTTTACACTTTAAATTACATCATTTTTTATTCATATTTTGTAAGCATAGTGCATAGTTGTGTTTGTGTGTCAATTGATTTCTTTGTGATAATGAAAATATTCATAACTGATTATGCTGTAGTCAATGTATGCTTTTTCCTGTGATTTTTTTTCTATGCATTTGTTTTTTGCATAGTAAAATAAAACCTGTTGCTATAGTAGCCCTTTTTGCTAAATAATTTGGTCAGATAATACTTTAACCAAGTTTAGTGTTTTGCTTTATACAAAATATAAGCTAAATATTTATATTTTGATGATTTAACCAAACTTGTAGGGCAATTAAAACCAAATATCCCTTCCGGACATCACTTTTTGCCACTACTGTATTAACATATGAATGACTCACTTAGTGCGACATTCCTCCCCACAGGCCCCGCTCCTTCCTGTAGGGTCTGGCTCCTGATATGATATGGTAGAGTTTCGGTTCTTCCTGAATCCTGAAAAGATTGATAGCACACTGCGTCTTTTCTTCCTCCTCAGAACCTGAGCGTGATGGTGGGATGACAGCTGACTGCAAGGCAGAAAGTCAGGGTGTCAGAGATAAGATAACGTCCATATTTATGCATGCCCACATTACTTCAACCTTTAAAACCTTCATTGTTAGACTTCATTACTACACAGAAGTGTTCAGTGCTGAAGCACCTGTCTGGTAAAACTCTCTTGGTGTAGAAGTCAGGCAGTCCATCATCCAATAGAGATACTCCACCATTCTCTGAACAGTGCTACAGGACGACAAGAGAAATAATGATGATGATGTCTGCTTTTGAGGACTGGGGCTGGAGTAGATCATCCCTCTAAATTTGTGTTAGAGGATGATGCTGTCATAGTGCTTTGTCTCACCATCTGAGATTTGTTCCTCTATATTATGTCAGTGCACTCATTTGATCAACAGGCAAAACAAAGACACGGCTTGCAGGCATTTAGACTGATCAGAAGTGATTGAAAAGAAGAGAGCCTTTAATGCTTGATGCTGTAATTCTGTAGACCATGCAGAAAATATCTGGGCCTACGTTTAGTCAGATTTCTAAGAAGAAATCACGTTAACAAGAGAACGTGATTAAAATCACCCCCCTCTTTCTCTTGTTAACAGCTTGAATGGTTGTTGCTTAACCCATTTTATTTTATATTTAGTGTATTTTTGAAGAAAATCTCCTGTAGAATACATAAACCAACGTGATTTTGACTTAATTCACTGCAAATCATATTTAATTGCAATATGTTTTTTTTTCTTTAAGAATCCAGAACTGATTCGTTCGCTAGTCAGCGGAATAATATAAGTTACAAGACGACTCCAGGGGATACAAGCAATTCAACGACAACATAAGCAATGCCTCTGGAGGTGCAAATCTTAACGCGTCTGTCTGCAACAGATTTAATTACAGGTAAAATTCAAAATTCAGTTTGATGTGATCGTGTTCTCCCACAATACACCAAGGCCCCAGTATATGACTGGTTGCCAAGTGTATCCATCAAACTGAATTGAAGACAATATTGATCACAAACATATATGATGAATATGTGGCTAATATCAAACTAGAGGGCAACGACACAATAGGAGGCAAAGCCTGAAATGGTCGGGGAGCAGTGTTAAGTCATTTTATGACATTTACCCTATTTTAGCCATAAACATGCTATATAAAGATATATGAAAAGTAGTATTGGTGTGGCCATACTGGCAATGGCACTGGTTCTTACTGTCTCAAAAGGAGCATGTGCAGTCCTGTGCTTTCGTGGTGGCCGCGGTCTGACGTGGGTCACATGACGCAGAGGTGAACCCTGTGTGGGCAGGGTGGACAGACCTTCCCAAGATGCAGAGCGTGAAAGAGGAGCAGACGTCTGAGGAGTGGACACTAAAGGTGAGGAGTTAGGGTCGTCACCTAGACCTAGAGGACAGTGAATCACATCAAGTTAATTACATGATATGTTAATTAACGAACTAATCAAATCATTCGCAAATAATCATATACATTTTTGTAGAGAAAAGGACTCAAATGAAGACATTATTATGGCAGACAAAAAGCAGTGAATGGCAAAAAGTGTCTTTAAAAAGTTAATATATTATTTGATTTATTTGTCAGTGCTATTTTTATCTGTTAACATGTTAACATCATAAATTGACAGGCCTAATAAATTTATATAAATATTATACAATTGAGCTAAAATATGATGAAAAATGTATGAAGTTATACATGACTTGAAAGCACTGAATGAGAGTTAACAAAAAATTGTCCTGGTTTCATCCTACATAACGCGCGTGTGTGTGTGTGTGTGTGTGTGTGTGTGTGTGTGTGTGTGTGTGTGTGTGTGTGTGTGTGTGTGTGTGTGTGTGTGTGTGTGAGAGAGAGACTCACTGAGTCTGTTGGACACGGGACGAATGCGTCTGGTCCTGGAGCTGCGTTTCTTAATGGCGATTGTGTCCTGGGTGCAGAATGACAGAAGTGAGTGAGAACATTGCAAACTGAGCAGATGATGAGGCAGCTGAGTTACAAGAGATGACAGATACTGTAAATACCACCAAACACACAGATGAGTCAGTTGTGAGTGATTCACATAAAACACTCACTATGCTGATGCCAAAGTCATCCTCCACAACATCCAGTATGTCAGCGTGTCTGTGTGCGCGCCTGGCCGTTCCCCCGTCTTCCAGCCGTCTAATCTGTGAAACCTGCCGGAGCTGTGATGACGAACAGATGCGTGAGGAAGAGCGATGCTTGTGCACATGCTCAGAATGAACAGACGAATGGAGAGAGAAATTGGTTTATAGTACCAGGGTTTTGTGTGTGGCGTAAAGTTCCTGTAGGATCTGGTCCACTATGGAGTTGGTGAGATATGAGACAACTGATAGTTTCACCTCCCTAAGAGTGAGAGATTTAGACAGAAAAATACATGTTAGATCATGTTAAAAACCATGCAGGGAGTTCCAACTGTGAACACAGTGGCTATAGAAAAGTAGGTTTTGTCATTCCATTAAAGATTTCCTGATTTCGATCGATGAGTGCAGTGCAGTGAGCGTTTGACTGAACAAAAATCTTGATACACCCGTGAGTGTAACAGTTTTGGATATTTCTGTCATTCTCCATTCAAGTAGACAGCTGTTTTTAAAGCTGCAGCCCGGGGGTGTTATAAAGATGGGCGCTGAGTGAACTAACTTCAAAAAGACTGACATAATTCTCAAGGTGTTAAATTGAGAAGCATCTACCACTCAACACCCTCGTTTCTTACTCCAGAGCTCTGTTGATGTCCTGAGCTGCTCTCTCCATCAGAGCAGTGCGGATGGATGAACGAGGGATAGAAACGCGCTCTGAGATGGAGGAGAGGGGAGGAGAGAGACACTCTGCTGCGGCACAAGAAAGCGGACACAGCTCCCGGCACAGAGACACCATGGAGTCCACAATGACCTGCACAAATCCACCATCAATCACCCATCATGCCTTTCAAGTCCAATAGAACAAGAAAGCAGAAATAAATCAGGATGAAGGATGAGCGAGAGATCAAATCATCACCTGTAGTTCTTTATCAGCTGCTTTGGCAAGTTCTCCGGCCAGAGAGTCCAGCCTCTGTCTCACCGGCCCGTCCACTGACAGCACGTGGGCCAGTTCACACAGCGAGGGGTACAGCTAGAGGACAGTGCAGACATAATTCTCATAAGACTCACCGCTATTAAGCTTTTGTTACACGTGACATGAGTCATGCAGGTTATGTCTTTCATTTTTAATGTTTGCTCATAAAAGCAATGGTAGTGGAAGTTTCTTAAATTAATAAACAGAGAACACATGAAATCAATAACCTGAATATCTGGATTTAACACAGCACATAAATAAAATCTGACTGAATGTTACAGTATAGCCATCTACTACTAGATTAAATGGCGTTAAGCAAATATCAACATTAATGTGATTACAGAAAAAAATCCACATTACTAAAATGTCCAAGCAATGGAAGTAATATGTAGTATATCATTTATGGAATTTAATCTTCGAGTCAAAAATGTAGACATACCTGTACTTGACTGAATTTGTTTCTCATGATCTTAAAAATCTTTTACTTCAAAGTCTAAATGCTTAGACGCTAAATTAGTTTTGTAGACAAATATAAATGTGGCTAAAAATGTTACACTTTACAATATAGTTCAATTTGTTCACATTAGTTCATGCAGTGAACAATTCTTTTAGAACATTTATTAAATTAAAAGTGCTGCTTTCAACATATGCTAATTCATTTTAACATTTCAAGTTGTATAAATTAACATTAGGGAATGTAGTCTGAAAGATCATGAATTAACAATGAATGAACAGTAGTATAATTTATAAATGATCGTTTACCTACATTAATAAATGCTAAATTAATAAAAAAATGTTCCTCATTGTAAAATATTACAATGTAAATATATATATATATATATATATATATATATATATATATGTGTGTGTGTGTGTGTGTATGTGTATATATACTGTATATATGATATATAAATTGTTTCTTTGATAAATAGAAAGTTCAAAAGAACAGCATTATTGAAAATATTTTGCAACATTATGAATGTATTTACTGTCACTTTTGATCAGTTTAAGGCAGCCGTGTTAAAGAATAAATGTATTTCTTTAAAAAAATATATTACTGATCCCAAACATTTTAATTAGTGTATATACTAGTGTATAATTCTTACACTTATATTTATTATGTTACATAGTTTTGATGACTGAAGCATGTGACAGTGGGTGTTCAAACTTTTGACTGGTAAATACACAAACACACTCACAGCTCGAGAGTTCCTGGCCTCCTTGAGGACTTGTCTGGCAGCCTGTAGCTCTTCCCCTTCACCTGTTCCTCTCAACACACACACCTGCTGCTGCACGCGTACGCACAGACGCTCCATCACCTGGGACAGCAGGAGGAGAGAAAGACAGAGACAGAAAGAAAAGGAGAACAACAGAGAGAGGATAGAGATATGGCTGTGTGAGTTTGATCTAACAATACAAAGTTCACATTAGCAAGTAAAAGAGATGCTCTCTCTCTCTCTCTGTCTCACACACACACACACACACACACACACACACACAATTTATGGTAAAAACTTTTCTCCTATCCCAGTTTATTGGGAAGAGACCAATATAAGCAATCCATTCTCAGGCTGACCTGAATGGGAATGCAAATGATAGAATTCCTCTCTCTTTTTTTGTTGAAAGAAATCTCTTATACTAGGGCTGCATTTATTTGATACAAAAATACAATCAAAATAGTTATACTGTGAAATACTATTACGATTTAAAATAACTTTTTCCTGTTTTAATATATTTTAAAAGTAAATTATTCCTGCGATGATAAGGCTGAATTTCAGCATTTAAAGCGCTAACTGAGAATTTAAATTAGATGGTTACGCAAGTCTTCTTCTACAAATTAAATAAATTAATAAATACATTTTAAAAATGAAACTGAAATAAAACTGACCCTCATTATCACCATCATCAACATGATCACATACTAGAAGAGTGATGTAAGTGAGTCAGATCTGCAGTGGAGAGGAGTAAGAGAGACAATGAGGCATGTGAATATGAGGCGGTGATCTGTACCTGTTCTGCAGTACTAGTGACCAGGCCCTGATGCAACCGAAGAGCCTGTTTCTGAGAGAAACGCTGAGTCTGGTTATTCCTTAACAGAGCCCGCTGGATCTGAGAGAGACAGACAGAGCGAGGAAGAGAATACTCATTAAATGTCAAATAAAAGAACATTGATACTCAGATAAGCCATGCAGTCATGTGGAAATGATTGTAATTATGCTGCGAATGAATGAAAGATAAATGTATTGTCTGCGGTGTCCCTCTCTCAGCATTGACCTTGTAGAAGTTTTACATCTCTGGGCTCATTAAACGGGCATAAACATTTCGAGCACCTTGGGACTGTTAATCTCAAAACAGCTGGACAAAACAGTCACATGATGCAAAAACAGTGAATTAACTATCTGGCCAGAGAATTTTAATGAATTAGTCCAATCTACTATGAGGATCCAAGAATGCAACCAAACATTCATGATTTTGGGGACCAAATGTAAAAAAAAAAAATAGTCTGAATTTATTAATTATGCAACATTTGCCTGCTAAATGCCCTGATTGACCAATCAGAATCAAGTATTCCAGAGAGCTGCACAATAAGACCAAAATACCCAGTCTAGTTCTAGTTTTTTTATTTTTTAAAGCAGTCTGAGGACTAACCAAAGTGCTGTACAAGTCAGATAAACACAAAAGAAAATGTCTCGGTTATGTATGGAAACCCCCGTTCCCCGAGGAGGGAACGGAGACATGAGTCAGAAGTGATTCTGACGAATGGGGATCGATTGCGAGAGCCTATCTACTTCGAGTGAAATAAAATGACTCACAACGTGAGTCAGAAGTGATTCTGACGAATGGGGATATCTACCAAAACGCCACGGCTGCTGGCCCT
Organism: Gila orcuttii; assembly: GCA_026230005.1. Classification (NCBI taxonomy): domain Eukaryota; kingdom Metazoa; phylum Chordata; class Actinopteri; order Cypriniformes; family Leuciscidae; genus Gila; species Gila orcuttii. Next base: position 14,603,140 of record JAPDVR010000008.1, read on the forward strand.
TGCAGCGCTCCGCTTGAGCCACCTGGCTTGACCGCAGTTTTGGGCAGAAGGAGGAGCTCTAAGCAGAGAAGGTCAGTCACTGCTGTTTCAGTGTGACTTATTGGATAACGCTGGGAAAACGTGCCCTTGGGGAAGGGAACGCTGCGGAAGCCACATCCTAACCCAGAGGGAGGCATTGTGACGGATACACATATGGATTAGTCTCTGGGGTGGTTCCAGCCTAGTTATGGGGGGAGAGAACACCAGCAGAGACGACAGAGCAGGCTCTGTCGAGGGAAAGACACAGGCTCGTCCGCAGAGGAGCTAATCGTGGAGGAATACACATATGGGGTCACCACAGGGACCGCTGCATTTGGACACCCAGCCTAACACAGGTTCCACAACACATACGAGTGTAGGCCTGCCGTCAGACGCTCCGCAATGTCTGACTGCCGCAGGGGTGACGGAGGAACTTACAGGGTTACCCATTTCTGGGGAACACTACTGGAGCAACTACTGCTACAAAGGCAGCGCTTGCAGGTTCACTACCTGGTCCCTGAAGGGAGTGGTAGGAACCGTGTGCACATATCCAAGACGAGGTCTCAGGACAATGTGAGAGTTGGCCGGCCCGAATTCTAGGCACGATTCGTCGACCGAAAATGCTTGCAGGTCCCCTACCCTCTTGATGGAAGCCAGAATCAGTCAGGAACACTGTTTTTAGTATCAGGATCTTTAACTCAGCTGACTGTAATGGTTCAAAGGGAGGTCTCTGCAGTGTGCTGAGCACCAGAGACAGGTCCCAAGAGGGTATAGAGGGCGGGCGAGGCGGATTTAGTCTCCTCGCTCCCCTCAGGAACCTGACGATCAGGTCATGCTTTCCTAATGACTTACCTTCAACTGCATCGTGATGTGCGGCAATAAAGGCAACATACACTTTGAGGGTGGAGGGAGACAGCCTTCGCTCCAACCCATCTTGCAGGAAAGAAAGCACGACTCTGATCGGACATCTTCGGGGGTCACACCATTCAACGAACAGGTTCCACTTCAGAGCATAGACGCGCCTCGTTGAGGGGGCTCTAGCAGAAGTGGTGGTGTCTACCACCGCCTGGGGTAGGTCACCTAGAACCTCTGCGTCCCATCCAGGGACCAGACATGGAGTTTCCAGAGGTCTGGACGCGGGTACCATAGAGTGCCCCGTCTCTGAGAAAGCAGGTCCTTCCTCAGAGGAATGGGCCAAGGAGGTGCTGTCACAAGGAGCATGAGTTCTGGGAACCAGGTCTGGTTGGGCCAATATGGCGCAACGAACAAGACCTGCTCCTCGTCGTCCATGACTTTGCACAGAGTCTGTGCGAGAAGGCTCACTGGGGGAAATGCATACTTGCGTAGGCCTCGGGGCCAGCCGGCGCCAGTGCATCCGTGCCGAGGGTCCCCTCGGTCAGGGAATAAAACAACTGGCAATTGGTCGAGTCCAGAGAGGCAAACAGATCTATCTGAGCGGCTCCGAAAAAGTCCCATATCAACTGGACCACCTGGGGATGGAGACACCACTCTCCCGGAGGTGTAGGGTGTCGTGAGAGCTCGTCGGCTGCACGATTGAGCACGCCAGGGATGTGAATGGCACGAAGCGACCTCAGATGCCTCATTGGAGGAGATGGCGGGTGACTTGCGACATGCGGCGGGAGCGTAGACCACCTTGACGGTTAATGTACGCAACGGTCATAGTGTTGTCAGTACGGACCAGTACGTGCTTGCCATGTAGCGGCCCTCTGAGGTGGCCCAGCGCAAGGCGTACTGTGAGCAACTCGAGGCAATTGATGTGCCAATGCAGTTGAGGCCCCGTCCACAGACCTAAAACTGCATGCCCGTTGTACGTGGCCCCCCAACCGGTAGGAGAGGCATCCGTGAAGACCACAGCATGCCTGGACACTTGTTCTAGGGGAACACCTGCCCGTAGAAACGAAGGGTCCGACAACGGGCTGAAGGTTTGGAGGCTGTGCGGGGTGACGTGCACACGGTACGTGCCGATCTGCCATGTCCATCTAGGGACTCGGCCGTGAAAGCCAGTGCTGAAGCGGTCTCATATGAAGCAACCCGAGTGGCGTTACTGCGGCTGTGGATGCCATATGCCCCAGGAGCCTCTAAAAAAGTTTCAGTGGGACCGCTGTCCTGCTCTTGATTGTACTCAAGCAGTTCAACACTTACCGGACACGCTCTACTGTGAGTCGCGCTGTCTGGTTGATCGAGTCCAACTCTATACCGAGATGAGAGATCCTCTGCACACAGGGGAGTTTGCTCTTGTCCCAGTTGACCCGAAGGCCCAACAGGCTGAGGTGACCTAGCACCATGTCCCTGTGTTCGCCCAACTGATCTCGAGACTGAGCCAGGATCAGCCAGTCGTTGAGATGGTTGAGAATACGAACGCCGTGTTTTCGGAGTGGAACAATGGCTGCCTCCGCGATTTTTGTGAAGAAGCGGGGCGACAGGGACAGCCCGAAGGGCAGGACTTTATACTGATATGCCCGTCCCTCGAACGCAAACCACAGGAACGGTCTGTGTCGAGGAAGAATCGAGACATTAAAGTACACGTCCTTCAAGTCGATCGCTGCAAACCAATCTTGGGGACGGATGCATTCGAAAATGCGTTTCTGCGTGAGCATCTTGAACGGGAGCTTGTGCAGGGCCAGATTCAAGGTTGCTGGTCCAAGATCGGCCGTAACCCACCGCCTTTCTTGGGTACAATGAAGTAGGCGCTGTAGAACCCTGTCTTCATATCGGCTTGAGGAAGCGGCTCGACCGCGTCCTTCGCCAGTAGGACATTGATCTCTCCCTGCAAGACAGGGTCATCGCAACTCCGCACAGAGTTGAAGTGGATGCCCCTGAACTTGGGAGGGCACCAGGTGAACTGAATCGCATAGCCGAGTCAGATAGTACGGATGAGCCAGCGAGACGGGCTAGAAGCGCTAGCCAGGCTCCCAGACACCGTGCAAGCAGGACCACAGACGTACCCGGGGTGGGGCAGCGAGGTGGAACACTGGGACTCGGCTCGGGAGGCACTGAGGCGGCCCAAAGCAGAGTCTGAGTGTGCTGTGCCACACTTACCTGGTTCCAGGGTGGGGCAGAGGGTGCGTGGGAAGGCTTGGTGTCGTTCCCGGAACGCTCACTGCTGCCCGCTGGTGATGGAAGAGGGGGAAAGGAGTGGCAAGGCATGAAAGCGTCGCTCACTGCAATCCGCGCCCTCTTGTGACCCAGAGATGGAAGAAATTGCTCTTTTATGGACTCCGGGGAGCCAGCAGCGGAACAGAAACAAAATGAAACAAAAGATTCTCCACCCGGTCCTCCTCCTCTACTCGGGGAGGGAGAGGTGCGGACACTATCTCCTGAAGAGCAGCTTCCTCCATCGCTGGGTCACCCGTCTCAGGGCCGCTTGCCCTTACGTTTGCCGCCTGATTTAGCGGGGGCCTAGACGGGCTGGGCGCTCCTCTTGCGACTGGCCACCTGCTGCCTGGGTGGAGGCTGCTGCTTAGGCTGAGCAGGGGCGGAGGCGGCCGCAGGGGGGCGCCCTCGGCGACGAGCTGCACAGGCGAAGGCGCCGCCGACGACTGGGTGGAGGCAGCAGCTGGTCGTCAGGGGAGGATGTGCTTAAATCGCCTCCATCTGCTTCTGTGCTGCGGAAAACTGCTGGGCAAAGTTTTCCACAGCGTCGCCGAAGAGGCCGGCTTGGCAGAGAGGGGCGTTGAGGAACTGCACTTTGTCAGGCTCATGCATGTCTGCCAGGTTCAGCCACAGGTGTCGCTCCTGGACCACTAAAGTGGACATCGCCCGACCCAGGGAGCGTGCAGTGACTTTCATCGCCCAGAGGGCGAGGTCCGTTGCTGTACGCAGTTCCTGCATAACCACTGGGTCGGAACTACCCTCATGCAATTCCTTGAGCGCCTTGGCCTGGTAGACCTGCAGGAGCGCCATGGCATGCGGGGTGGAGGCAGCTTCTCCACAGGCTGAGTAAGCCTTGTCCAAGAGAGCGGACGAGAACTTACACGCCCGGGAGGGGAGGCGCGGATTTCCCCGCCAGGAGGTAGCGGTCTTGGGACACAGCTGCATCGCCACAGACCGCTCCACGTAACCCTTAGCTGCTACGCCGTCAAGGGTAGTGAGGAAGGAAGAGACACCAGAACGGTTCCGGGCAGAAAAAGGTGCTGTCCATGTCCTGGTAACGTCTTCATGCACTTCCGGAAAGAAAGGCACTGGTGTAGGGCGCTGAGAACCAGGACGGGCCGCCCCGAGATACCAATCGTTCAGCCGCAAAGGTTCGGGACACAGTGGAGGGTTCCACTCGAGGCCGACACTTGCAGCGGCCCGGGAAAGCATAGCCATGAGCTCTGGGTCTGACTCGGACAACGCTGGCGCACCCAAAGGTGGCAGCGCAGCCGAGTCTTCATCCCCAGAGGACATTAGCTCACCCTTAGATGCAGCGACCGACATTTGATCATCCGGTGGAGCTCCAAAAGAAACGACTGGAACCGCCGGGGACGGTCCAGCACGTGGTGCTGAAACGCACAGGGGGATAGCCGCGGCTACACACAGGGAAATAGTGCAATCCTGTGCGAGCACTCACTCTCTTTGTCACGCCCTCTGAACCAACAAAGCTGTGAAAACAGCTGTTTTTGTTCAAATTCGCTCCGACAGGAGAGATCGCGACCACCGCTGTTCGCGCCATCACACCAACACCAAACACAGAGGCTTCTTCGCAGAGACTTGAATCACCGTAGTAAATCTTGCAGGAGACAGGAACAGCATTCACCGTCTGGCTCCGAAGCGAAAGACAAGGATGCAAACGCACCTGATGCTTGTTATATGCTCGCGCCGCGATGCACAGCAGCTGGTGCAATTATCGCATGCCAATATGCATTGGCTCGTTTTATTTCACTCCAAGTAGATAGGCTCTCGCAAGTGATCCCCATTCATTTAGGGAACTAAGTAATACATAATAAATAAGACCTGAACATCATTTAAAAGCTAAAAAAAAACAAATAGGTTTACAAGAGAGATTTAAAAAGGGATAGGGAGGGAGCAAGTTGTGTTGTGCTAAATTGTGCTGGCAGGCTGTTCCACAACCTAGGTCCAACCACCTAAAGGCTCTATCTCCTCTACGTTTGAGGAGTCAACAGTCAGTGATTCCAAGTCGGGCTACTTTTAAGTTGCCGTGGTTTGATTTTTTTTTTCACAGGTTAATTTCCAGATTTTGCAAAGAGGCTGTAATGTAAGGGTTGAGCAGCAGCACATATATTGCACTCTATAGCAAATACACAATGTTATTCACTTCACCTAAAAACTGGCCAATCATAACACATGGTGTTCACATAGAGGTCTTCAATGTATAGAGGCAAAAAAGCCTGTTTATTATTATTTCTAAGGGTAAAGGGTAATGTTGAACTAAATTATGACTTGACTATAGGGTAGACTATAGACAATAACTTTATATATGGTTCAGCACACCTGCCTTTGTATATTCAAGCGATACTGAAGAGCTTGATGAGCTGATTAAGGTGTGTTTGATTAAGGTTGGAACTAAACTCTGCAGGACAGTGGCCCTCCAGGAGCAGGATTGAAGACCTCTGACTTAGAGCTATGTAACACACTACATGAAAGGTCATTTTCAAAAATCCATAATAGGGGCCCCTTTAAGGGATGCAGAATATGATAATGCATCAATTAATATGTACTATTAACAACCAATATGCTAGTAATATGCAAGCTAATAAGCAACTAGTTAAAAGGGAGAATTGGTCCCCAAACTAATTTGTTACCATAGCTTCTTTTAAAGTAAAAAAAGTCATTACTCTTACCTTGGTTAGTGCCTGTTCTGTCTTGTCAGGGGCGCTACGGTATGCCTGTGTGACATCACTGAGTGGGATGGGCATGTACTGCAGAGTGAAGTTACTGAGGAGAGAGCAAAAATGATTAAAGTTTTCCCCAAACATGGCAACACAAGAGATGAATAATCTCCAGGAAGATAGAAAATGTGTCTAAAGAAACAAGTTTTTTTTTTTTTTGCTTTCTTTTCAACTTTTAACAGAATACTGTTTCTTTCAAAAGATTTCAAAGCATTCTGTACTGAGAACAACATTCTCACGATGATTACAGTCTCCTTAATGTAATTTCATATCTGCTAAAAAAGTTTCTACATTAAATAATAGTTGTGTAGATCTCCAGGGAAGAGAGGTGTTTCCAGAACAATGCTCTAATTGTGCATCACAGGCAGGTCGGAGAGGTGATGAAAGACTGTGCAATAACAAACACATTCATGTAGGCATGGACTGAAGTTCTTATTTATTTCCCAGTTACAGCATGCTGTGAATAAGTTTGCAGAGGGATGAGTGAGTCAGTTCTCACATGGGTGAGTGTGCATGATATGAATGTGAGTGTATGTGTGTGTGTGTGTGTGTGTATGTGTATGTGTGTGTGAGTCATACTGTTCTAAGGCTCGAGCCACATCTTGGAAACCCGTTGCACTTGTGTTATTCCGATCCCACGTCACACTTCTACAAGAAAGAAACAAACCATGACAATCTTAAACAGTATTACAGTACTAGACAATTATGCATTATTAATTATTAATAAGTACACTCAAATAGAATCTTCATGCCTTTTGTAAATTTTCTGCTCTGATTTTGAGGAAAAATCTGCTGATTTTGGTTTTAAATATGGTCAAATGTGTTAAACAGAGAAAATAATTAGGGTCATTGTCAAAATTGTTCATTTTCCAACTTCCAGTCATTAACCAAAACATTTAATAAAGGGGAAATGAAAAAGGATGTATCATTAGAAGGTCTAGGGCCAGATTTACTAAACAGGGCAAATTAACGTGAGAGCGACAAATTCAAAAACGTCTCTGGTTACTTGCGTAACCTATGTTCTCTGAATAGGGAACGAGACGCTGCGGAAAGCGCAGTGGGATATCCTCTGGATGTGCCGATTGCCTGAAGCCCTATAGAATCACGCCAATTCATTGGCTGATGGCGCTCGCGCAAAGCTGGCTCCGCCCCGACGCTCTTACGTCGTAGCATGACGAACGCGCGCGCGCCATCCTCTCCTCAGATTTCTCTGCCGAAAAGAAGAACTGTCGGCAGCGCGAGGAGCTTGGCAGCGAACGCAGCGTCTCGTTCCCTATTCAGAGAACATAGGTTACGCAAGTAACCAGAGACGTTCTCTTTCATAGGTTCACTCAACGCTGCGGAAAGCGCAGTGGGAACGAAATACCAAACTCGCCAAGCTTAAGCGCTGCCATAACTGGTAACAGACCAAATAATAATAACCATGACCGGTTCAAGCAGATAGAACCTGGGAACCTGGAGTCATGTCAAGATCTAAATTATAGAACCTCACAAAGGTGTGCGGAGAGGACCAACCTGCCGCCACACAAATGTCTTCCAAGAGGGCCCCTCTAAAAAGAGCTTGAGAGGAAGCCACACTTCTGGTGGAATGTGCTCTGATGCTAAGAGGTGAAGGCAAACCACGCACCTCGTAAGCCAGCGAAATAGCATCTGTTACCCAGTGGGAAATCCTCTGCTTTGATGCCGCAAGCCCGCGGCGGCCAGCACCAAAACACACCAAGAGCTGGTTAGATTTCCTCCAACCGCCTGAGCGATCTACATACAACTTCAAAGAACGGACCGGGCAGAGTAGGTTAAGTTTCCTTTCTTCCTCAGAGGCAAAAGGAGGAGGGTGGAAAGCGTTAAGGTTAACAACCTGAGAGCGGAACGCCGTGGAAAGAACCTTGGGTACATACCCCGACCTTGGCCTCAAGGTAACCCTAACCAGGCCAGGAGCGAAGTCCAAGCATGACTCACTAATAGAGAGAGCCTGCAAATCCCCCATCCGCTTTAGTGAAGATAAAGCCAACAAAAGAGCAACCTTAAGAGTCAGAATCCGCTCAGGGGCTGACTCCAAGGGCTCGAAGGGAGCCTCTGTCAAACCCTCCAGGACGACTGACAGGTCCCACGAGGGAACACCAGGGGGGCGAGCCGGTTTCAGGCGCCTAACCCCACGCATGAAGGCCGAAACTAACCTCAGTTTCCCCAAGGGAATCTCATCTGATTCTCTATGAGCGGCAATAGCTGCGACATATACTCTGAGAGTGGTAGCAGCCGCTCCGGAAGCAAACTTTTCCTGCAGGAATTCCAGCACTGAGCCTACTGGGCAGCCAACTGGGTCCCTATCATGTGCTAAGCACCATGCCTCGAATACCCTCCACTTGGAGGAATACAGCCTCCTCGTAGAAGGGGCTCTAGCACTCGCAATGGTCTCCTGAACGTCGGTTGGGAGATCAAAGCTTAAAGTTAACGGCCTCTGATAGGCCAAACGTACAGCTTCCAAATGTCGGGGCGAGGATGCCATATCCTGCCCTGAAGCTGGGAAAGCAGGTCCTCCCTGACCGGGATCTCCCAGGGGGAGGATACCAACAGAGGGATCAGCTCCGAAAACCATGGCTGGGACGGCCAGAATGGGGCTACCAGAAGGAGGCGGACTCCGCTCTCTCTCACTCTGGACAGAACCGCCTGGATCAGCTTGATGGGCGGGAAGGCATAGAGTTTCTGCATCGGCCAAGGGTGGGCGAATGCATCTATCCCCAACGGAGCTGGAGGGCTCAGGGAGAACCAAAGCGAGCATTGGGACGACTCCTGAGATGCAAAGAGGTCCACTTCCGCTTTTCCGAACCTCTCCCAGATCAGGGCCACCGTCTGGCGGTTCAACATCCATTCCCCAGACCTGAGCTTCTGCCTCGACAGGAAGTCTGCTGCGAGGTTCAGAATCCCTGGGACATGAACTGCTCTCAGAGAGAGGAACTTGTCCTGGGACCACAGAAGAAGGTGACGCGCATGCCTGTCTAGGGTGCGCGAACGTGAACCCCCCTGTCTGTTTACATGGGACACTACTGCCATATTGTCCGTTCTGACAATAACATGGTGCCCTTCGAGGAAAGGGAGAAAGTGGCAAAGAGCCAGGAAGACAGCCCTCAGCTCCAAGCTGTTTATGTGCCATGAGAGGGTCTCGCCAGTCCAAACCCCACACGCTGGCCTGCCCTCGAAAACCGCTCCCCAGCCGGTCAGAGAGGCATCCGTCGTAACCATTTGACGACGGAATACCGCACCCATACCGACTCCTTTCTGAAGGAAGAGGGGGTCCCGCCAGATTGACAGGGCGCGAAAGCAACTGCGCGACACCTTCAATAGGCGAAGGGCTGGCCCCGTGGGCCGAGCCCCTGAGAGCTTCATCCACCACAGAAAAGGTCTCATGTGGAGTAGCCCTAGAGGTAGCACAGGGGAGGCCGCGGCCATAAGGCCCAGAAGTCTGCGGCAGGTGCTCACGGAAACATGCTGGCCTAGCGCAAAGCGGGACAGACATGTCTCCAGACTGGAAATCCGTGCAGGAGCCAAACGGGCCTGCATAAGAACGGAGTCCATGTGTACCCCCAAGAAAACCGTGCTCTGAGCTGGAGTAAGAACGCTCTTCTCCGTATTCAACCTCAAACCGAGAGACTGAATATGACGGAGGACAATGTCCCTGTGGTGAGTCACCAACTCTCTGGAGTGGGCTAAAAGGAGCCAATCGTCCAGGTAGTTGAGTATATGGATGCCCTGGAGCCGCAACGGGGCCAGAGCAGCATCCATACACTTTGTGAACGTCCTTGGCGCTAGAGCGAGGCCAAAGGGGAGGACCCTGTATTGGTATGCCTTCTCTCCAAAGGCGAACCTGAGAAACTTCCTGTGTCGTCGTACGACCTGGATGTGGAAATAAGCATCCTTGAGGTCTACTGTCACGAACCAGTGTCCCAGCCGGATATGAGATATGATGGCCTTCAGCGTCAACATTTTGAATTTCCCTTTGTAAAGAGAGAAATTCAACCGGCGAAGATCTAGTATCGGCCGCAGGCCGCCTCCCTTCTTCGGGACCAGGAAGTAACGGCTGTAGAAGCCCTGTTCGACTTCCCCCGAAGGAATCTCTTCTATCGCCCCCTTCAGCAGAAGGGATGAAATCTCCTGCTGTAGTACAGAAGCCTGAGCGGCGCTGTCGACTACTGTAGGAAAGACCCCGTTGAAGCAGGGGGGGTTGCGACAAAACTGAAGCGTGTAGCCGAGCCGAACTGTGCGAAGGATCCAAGGCGATACCCCTGGTAAACGCTCCCATTCTTGAACGAAATGTGATAGAGGGAGAGGAGTGTTGCAGTGCAGGGGACATACCTGAGATAGGGTGTCGCGCTGTCCGTGAGGAGGCGTGGTTGACCGTGGAGGAGAGCGCTTGGCGTCCTGACACGTACTGGGGGGTACCACCACCTGGATAGAAGTAACTGGGTCCGCCTGCTTCAGAGGAAAACGAACTGTGCCTCCGAGGAAGCGATTGGCGGGTATAACGTGCGCCGGGAGCGAGGGGAGAAAGCAAGACGCGTCTCCTTCCTCCTGCTCCGGACTGGGTGAAGAGAGTGAAACAGGACCTGCACTTCGAAACACACTGGGTGGCGAAGGTGACAAGGTTGGAGGAGGAGAGCCGGTTGGAGGAGGGCAGAAACGCTTGCGCGGTCTGTCCCAACCTCGTAGATCTGGTGCGGCTCTCCTCCTTCTGACCTGCGGGTCAGGAACGGCTCGAGGAGGCTGGAGCGGCCGATTTGTTGGACCGCTTCAGCTGAAGGCGCTTGTGAGGGCGCTGGCGGGGAAACGGACGACCTCGGGCTCCCCAGACCGTAGTTGGTGGGGGATGAGCCGGGTCATTCCTTCTAGTAGGGAATTCAACCCTATGAGCAGAGCGTTCTCGGGTCTGAGAAGGGGGAGGGTTGGAGTCTCTTGGCTCTCTATATCTCCTGGGCATAAACTGCCTGAGCGCCGCCGACTGAGACTTAGCGGCACGGAACTTCTCAACCACCGTGTTGACCGCTTCCCCGAAAAGACCTGAGTGGGAGATAGGGGCGTCCAGAAGAAAACTCTTATCCTTTTCTCTGATCTCCGTGAGATTCAACCAGAGGTGGCGCTCTGCGGCAACCGAGCCCGCCATAGAGCGACCTACAGCCCGAGCAGTATGTTTGGTGGCTCTTAGGGCCAGATCTGTGGCTTTGCGAAGCTCTTTGACAGCTTCGGGCGTCAGCCCCTCTCCTTCGTCCATGTCCTTAAGGACGTCCGCTTGGTAGGCTTGAAGGATGGCCATGGTATGCAGGGCCATGCCTGCTTGACCAGCCGCCATGTAAGACTTCCCAATAAGGGAGGAAGTAGTCCTACAAGCCTTGGAAGGAAGGAGGGGACGCGACTTCCAGGACGGTGCAGACGACGGGGCGAGGTGGTTAGCCAGCGTGTCCTCGACCGCTGGAATAGCGGAATAACCCTGCTCCACAAAACCCACAAGGTTAGTGAAGTCAGCGGCTGCCGCATTAGTTAGGCGTGCGGAGAAAGGCTGCTTCCAGGATCTGGAGATCTCGTGATGCAGATCGCTGAAAAAGGGCAGCTTTCTTCGCTCTGGCCTAGAATTAGGGCCACTAAGGAATCTCTCGTCGAGTTTGGACGATAGAGACTCGCGGGGCTCAACAGGCCAGTCTATAGAGAGCTTCTCTGTAGCGCGCGAAAGCACGTCAACAAGCTCAGTGTAGGCCGGAGTAGGCCGCGCGTCCTGGCCGCTAGGCGGGATAACGTCATCAGTCAAAGCAGGCCCGAAATCCTCGGAGTCGGAAGCTGCAGTGTAAATCACATCATCCAGACCGAAAGAAACCGATTCGCGGGCTCCCGGGCTGGGGCATAAATAATCATGCGCGAATTCAACCGCGCCACGTGCGTGCTCGGGGGAGGGAGGGAGAGAAAGGGCGAGGCCCGTCTGCTCGTACTCAATATCCTCGAGCTCAACATCCGAGCCCCAGGCCGCGGATCCACGAGAGGCCTCAGCGGTCTCGGGAGCGCGACGGGGGGAAACGAATGACTCCTTCTCAAAAACCGCGAGTCTAGAGCGGAGGGTTTTGAGAAGGAGATTGTCACAAAATTTACATTTTGACAATCCTAATACAGCCTCACGCGCATGCGAAAAACCCATACATTTAACACACTTACTGTGAGGGTCGTCGTTCGAAATGAAACGAACGCATGGCGGAGAACAGCGTCGATAATCCATGACACTTCACTGTAAGGAGAACAGAGTTCCACTTATGCCAGTCGCTGAAGTGTTGAGACGAAAGCTGTAGTTGAATTAGAAAAATTCGGGCTCAGAAAAACCGAACGAAGGGAAAGATGTGACCGCTTCGTGAAGGCAGAGAAATCTGAGGAGAGGATGGCGCGCGCGCGTTCGTCATGCTACGACGTAAGAGCGTCGGGGCGGAGCCAGCTTTGCGCGAGCGCCATCAGCCAATGAATTGGCGTGATTCTATAGGGCTTCAGGCAATCGGCACATCCAGAGGATATCCCACTGCGCTTTCCGCAGCGTTGAGTGAACCTATGAAAGAGAACAGCAATCTACTAGGAGCAGCACAAATTAAAATCTGTTTTTTTTTAATTTTCAAATCTGGTTTAAGACTGTTTAAGAATCTGGTTTAATGCTTTTTTGGGCGATAAATAATGGCGCAAACACCAAATTGACTAATGCAAACCTTAGTAAATCACCTTGCATGATTCATTTAAATATTCCCCATAAATTTAGCATCTGAAAGGGAAACTCCTACGAATGCATATACAATAAGGTCACTGGCAAAAATAACCCTGTCCACACCTGTACTAATTTTTCACTGCATGCATTAGGTGAATCCTGACAGTAGTTTTTTGAGCTGGCCCAAGCTGACAGTAAATCTGGCCCCTAGTCCTTGACATGTAAATTAAAATGAATAGTCTGCCTCTCAGTCAACAGGTTTTTAGTTATTACTATAATGTATATTTTTGCACAGCTGAGACAGTGTATAATTCTTTTATAATTCATAGTACTGAAAGCCGGTTCTCCTTACGACAGACTACCTGAGCGTGGTGTTGATCTGCAGGGCTTTACTGAACATCCTCGCTCCTGTGTCATCAAATCCGTTTCCACTCAAATCTACCTTCTTCAGGCAGGCGTTGCTGCCGAGAGCGTTCACCAGCACCGTGCCCCTTGAACGCAGCCTGGAGTCAGCCAGAGACAAGCTCTGCAGGGCCTGTCAAGAAAGAGCAACCAGAAAGAGATAGAAAGAAGAGAGCGTATGTGTGTGTGAGTTTGCAATGTCTGTGATCTGTAAAAACAGTGCTTAATAATTGATCAAGCAAGGCGATATCTGCAGTGAGAGGGCTACGTGCCCTGAAGGAGAGGGAGAGTGAAGGAAGGATGGATGAATGCTTTACTAGTGCTGTAATACAGCAGACCATTAGAAAGCTTTTGTACTCTGCATGAGTGTTTGAAAGCAGAAAGAGTGTAAGGTGCGTACAGGAAACAGAGTTATGTCCATGTGTATACGCTTGTGTAACACTCACACACTCTTCCTCCTGCACGAGATGCACTAGTTTCTGCAGAACCTCATCCAAAACCCTGCAAACAAAGGAAACATCAGGTATATACATACACACACATAAACTCCATCAACCCCAAGATTAATAACACTTCACACACCTCCCCCCAGTCCCTCCTCTGCCTCCCTGAGAGCCTCCTACTGCGTGCCCACATTCAGTTTGAGATTGCAGATGGTTTCACAGACTTTTCTAACCTGCTTACCTCATCTGCCTGTCTCAGAGTGGATATCTGTTATATCTGTTAATCTGTGTATGGTACTTAAGCTCTATATCTACTGTGTCAAGCTGTTGATTATCACATAACATCATTTTGAATAATCCATCAATCTGTGAAAACAAACATTTGACACTTGCAGTAATGCGTTTAAGACTGTGCCCCATTTTTTTTTTTTTTGTGAGGGTTGGAACTACAGAACTACAATACTATAAAGCAATGCACATTGATTTGCAGCCATTTGTTATAAGTATAAAAAAATATTTTGAATGTTTCGAAAAATATTGGTAACACTTCATAGTAATGATCCATCATTAATAGGTAACTATACAGGATGTAATGCAGGACCAATGAGTACATCAGTAAGTAATAGCAAATGTATGCCCTTTTTGGGTAACTAACTGACAAATTATAAAGAATTACCAATTAATTATAATCACAACACTAACGTGTCTGAAATGTGAGCACTTGTCTTTTTTACTCTGAGCATGGTCATAAAATGCAAAAAACCTCTAAGTCAGTCTGACATTTTTCTTTTAAATTAGCATTTTTATGTTTTTAATTTTACTCTTATCAGTGACATTTTTTAAAAATAAGGCATATTTACTGTATTACTGAACAATAAACTTTTAATGCCCTTAAAGTGAGATTACTGAATCTAAACATAGGAGCCTGATAAAAAATACTCATTTAAAAGACAAATGTCAGACAGACTTGAAGGTTTTTTTCATCTGAAGTTTTCATATTTTAAAATGTAATTTATTCCTGTGATGGCAAAGCTGAATTTTCAAGCACCATTTCTCCAGTCTTTAGTGTCACATGGTCCTTTAGAAATCATTTGAATATGCTGATTTTATTTCTTCATTTCTTATTATCATCAATGTTGAAAACAGTTCTACTACTATTTTTTTTCTTTTCTTTGTGGAAACCATGATACATTGTTACGTTACGTTCTAGTTCTGTTTTGGTTTTCATTCTATTCCCTGTTCTGGGTTGCCTGAGTTCTGTTAGATTATTAGTTTCCATAGTTCCTCATATGTTCTTAGTTCTGTTGATTGTCTGTGTATTTAAACCCTTAGTTTCCTCGGTTCATTGCCATGTAGTTGTTGATTTACGTGGTTGTTTTATATGCTGTTTCCTGGTAATCTCCTGAGTGTTCCCTTTTGGATTTGAATTTATTAATTTGGATTTTATTAAAGTTTTTGTTATATTCTCCTGCATCGTATTCTTCATACAGCAACCTCAGTGACAGTTACATTTACATATATAAAAATGATACACAAACATACAAGAAGCTTGAGTGTGTATAGAAAGACAGGCTACTAATTACATCATATGCCATGCTTCATAGTAGTGTCTGGTCACTGCTAAGCTGATTTTTTTGCTGCAACTCTCTGATTGGTAGATCTTTCTTTCCGGGGTTACAGGTAGTGTAGTTCTTCACCTGGAATTTGTCTATTAAATATGATTTTTTTTTTAATGATGTTGTAATTACGCTGACTGATGGCTTCAATAGAAACATTTAACATCCAATAATAACCTCAGTGCTCATTGTAGGTCTGTCTTGAAAGGTTTATATTGTTAAAAACATATTTTCACCAACCTAGAGAACTCGTTCCTTTTCAAAATGACAATTTAGACCAGTTAGACAGCTCAAATGACATTTTTACTGTAGGATTCATGTAAGTGCTTTGACAAAAATATGAGTTCCACATTTCCCACTTGCCTGCAAGGCTTCCATTGTAAGTGCACAGCTGTAAACACATTTTTAGTTTTTTGGTAATCGATAGCATGCCACAGATGTTGCTGATAGAGCTTGAGCTGTATTGAACCTTTGGGCTCTTATCTTCAAACTGCTACAGGCAGCTAGTATCATTTGTACTTTAAGTCACTTTGGATACATTGCCAGACAAATAAATGTATACATATATATATATATATGTTTGCTTTATGATGTGTGTCTCTCTCAGTCCAGGAATATGTACCTGCCCTTGATGTTAAAGTTCTTGCCCAGGAGCAAGTGTTTGAGGGACGGGTGTCTGGAGAAAGCAGGAATGACACAGAGAAGATCAGCATCCAGCCCTGAAATGAACACGAAAATGAACAGGCAGAGTCAACGGCGACTGAAGCGAATGCAACTGAGGGGAAAGAGATGGGCTGAAGGTCGGTGGTAGCAGACAAAAGCTTCCTTTCATTTATGCAGTTAGATGTCTCACCGTTGTCTGAGATGTCCAGTGTGCTGATGCAGGAGACTCTGGGGAAAAGGTCCTGTATTATTCCCGCTCCAGCAGACCTGAGCTGAGAGGCAGACAAACGGAGAGAATGAAAAAGAGATAGAGAAAGACGGGAACACGGGGTTGATAGAGAGAGAGAGAGAAAGCTCAACGGCTCAAACATGTATCATTTATTCTAGTATGCACTTATATATTTCCAATAACTCAACTGAAAGAGCATGTTGCTATCAACACCAAGGTCAAATTTACTGCCTTTTCATTTTTTAACAGCATTTCAAATCAGTGCTGGAATAGTTTGTTGTGTTGAGACTAGGGCTGGTTGTCACCTTTTACTCCAGTGGATATTTTTTTAGGAAGATTTTTTTTAAGGTCAATTTCTGTGCAGGAACATATAGTATTGTTTTGCTATTCTAAAAAAGTCCAAGCATTTTCGTCAAAAAAATAAAGCTGATCCGGAATGACTCCGGATTTGTCCATTTTTGCAGAGCATAATGGATAGAGCAGCAGTTTTGGACTAGAATTTATTATTTCTTACTTTTACAAAATAATATTACTACCAGAACTTTATAAAAGTTACATCAAGAAATATTTGATGTTGATCCAAATCAAGAAATATTTGACAACTGAAAAAGTTACAGCAAAAGCTACTAAACACTTACAACATTATTATGCAGGCAAAAAATCTAAAGTTAAAAATTATACAGGTTGAACTTTTTAGATATGACACTATATGGGGTTGTCACAATACCTGCCATTAAACAGCTTATAGAACTGTTTAAAACGCTTATAGAAAATTTAAACAGTAAAATACTTTATGCATCAGCCAATATGTAAAAAGTAGCATGCAAAAAAAAAAAAAATAATAATAAAAAAAAATAAACCATTTATTTGGCCAACAAAAATTTTAATTAATAAATTGAATGAAATATACAATCCCTGGCCTGAAGCTAACATACAAAATATGCTGATATAGTGTGACAACTAGCAGCACAATGTTAACTATTTTCAAATCCACAGTACTGAGATTTGCTGTAACATTAAAATAGTTTATGATTTGATTTCTGAGAACAAATAAAACAATTGCGTGAGGGCAAAATAAGGCCCCACAGAGTTAAACACACATTGCATTCTCGAAAGAAACCTTGAAAGACTTTCTGTGTGACTAATTCAGTAGCCGACATATCTGTACACACAGTAGAAGTGACCACAGACTGGAGGATCTACAGCCAACAGAGAGAAGGACAGGCATTTATAGAGCTCAATCCAGATTTAGGAACACAACAGGGGGATGGGGTACCTCACAGCTGCTAATGTCCAGGTGTAGGTCAGTGATGTGAGGATTGGATGAAAGCCCAAGGAACAGAGCCCTGTGAACAAACACATGGACGTCGTCATTACTGACAGCATTACATGCCTCATTGAAGAGACTTAGCATTTTATTATGTGCTTCCATGGCTGATCTCCATAATAAATCAAATAAGAAAAGGTTTATATGGACACTGTCAAAGCGTTACGCAAGTCTTAAAGGATTAAGAGGAAAAGAGCTTAGAGATTAGTTCGACTCCTCTGGTGTGGGCCGGTGGTGTTGACAGAAGAGAGCTAAAATCAGGTGCTCAGCTGGGTGTGACAGACTGTCTTGCGCTTGGTTTGTGTTTGTGAGCAGGGGGGTAGTATGACCCTGTTTGAAATGCTTCATTTGAAAACATTCTGGCTTTCCCAAAATAGCAGCTGCGTGAACATCTTGATTCTGACCTCAGTTATGGGTGCAGAGCTCTAAAACTAGAAATGAATCGCCAGAAAAAGTTCTTCTAGTGGGCTTTTCACACTCAAAATTGTTAACCCTTTAATGAATACATCCAGACAAAAAAAATGGAATATGATTTGCTGTTGGTGTTTCCTTTGAGGTAATAATAATAACAGATTTAACTTTTTTATTTATTATGAGCCTCTATCAAAGGTTTGAGATGTACATTAATAGGAAAAGTCATGTATATTATCTATAATCCCATTCAAAAGTTTAGGGTAGCAAGAATTTTTTATTCAGACAGGACACGCAACTGTTTTCAACACTGATAATAATAATAATATGAAATGTTTCTTGAGCACCAAATATGCATATTAGAATGATTTTTGAAAGATCATGTGACATTAAAGACTGGAGGAATGATGCTGAAAATTCAGCTTTGCCATCATAGTAATAAATTAAATTTTTAAATATATTTAAATAGAAAACCGTTGTTTTAAATTAATCATTATTTATATTCCACAATATTACAGTTTTTACTGTATTTTTGATCAAATAAACACAGCTTTTGTGAGCAATGCAGAATAGAAAGTACTTTTACCATTAATTGACAGTTTAGCTGAACAAGTTTTCCAAAAATGATTACTTGCACACTACACTTTTTACTTGTACACTACACAGGAGGGTGTGGTTGATTTGATCTGCTCAGCAAGCCCTTCGAATCCATATTACATCAAAAAAATATGCCTGCCTTTTAAAAATTCACGAAATTGAGTGATTTTACTGCTGGCTTCATGCTGACATGGAAACTGTGTATTCTTGAAAACTGCAGTGATAACTATTGATTTTTGTGCTTAAAGGGATAGTTCACCCAAAAATTTTAATTCTGTCATTACTTATAAACTTTTTTTTCGTACAATGGAAGTCAATGGTCACAAAACAGCCAACATTCTTCAAAATACCTTATTTTGTGTTCAGCAGAAGAAAGAAAGTCACTTTGAAACAATATGAGGCGAATAATGATGTAAATAATGACAGAATATACATTTTTGGGTGAACTATCCCTTTAACATACAGCACCTGAATTGTAGAGATAATTAATCAGGTTCAGTTCAGGATAGCATGATTTACAATATGCAAATCCTGTGTAAATGTGACATGGGTTATCTTGTTCCATAAAAGTCATCCAGCTTAAAACATATTAAACCAGCCTAATGTGGTAGGCTTGTCTCTCAGAATGTGAAAATCTGGTTTGTTGGCTTTAGAGAGGTTTTGGGCTTTAGAGTTGGTCAGGCTGGAAAACCAACTAAATCAGATTAAACTAGCTAAGCCAGTGTTAACTGCAGCATGAAAAGGTAAAACGCCGACCGGGCTCACCTCAGCACGTCGGGAGGCATCTTCATAGACGCCAGACTGATGTGAGTGAGGCTGAACGCTGAACTGAAGAACTGACGGAAGGAAGGAAGAGTCTCTCTCACTTTCCTAAAAGCGTGACAGGGAGGGGAGACTTTTATCCATGATACATCATACCATGCTTCACAAAAAATCCTGAGCAATAAGCCAGAAAAAGGCTCAAAAGTATACCCTCTGGCTTATTAGAAAAAGCGTTGTTTGTATCTCTATTACGTGTTATACATTTTAACAACGTTCAACATTTTAACAAGCTATCTTAGTTTATGGCATAAAACATTGGACTAAACAAATAATTTGGGTGGGACAGAACTAGACAAGGAAAATGAGAAAAAGAGAGAGAGGCAGTCAGTGAGGGATACGAGGGGGGGGGGGGTTCTAAAAACATGACAGTTTATGATAGCATTTCTGTGTTTGACAGTGACATTATCATGAGAGAGGGAAGAATATGAGGTCTAAACGTGTTAACAAGAGCAGAGAGTGTTAAGGGAACATTCCTATTTAATATTCATGAGCTCTCGGTCTTATCAGCTCAAACAGATTTACATTGCTGCCTTCACATGACACTAGCATAACCAGATTTACTCATACACATGTGCCCACACACCTCGTATGGAGATGCCCATGTGTGCAGTGGTTCTGTGTTTGGATGTGCACGTTTCTGAGTGCTCACACTCAAAAGTGTGGGAGTTGAGGTGGGAGTTTGTGAGAGGATGAAATTAGCACTAGGAAAAAGAGGCTATGTTTGCAATAGCATACTAGAATACTATTATTATTGCTGCATGCTGAGCACAATGTGCAATGACCTACTACATTTGTCAAAAATAGAATTAAGGCCTGTTCACACCTAAAACGATAACTATAAAGATGCATATAATGATATCTGTATTAGCATTCAAACCAACGCATAATAATGTTCGGTCTATTTTAAGCATTATGTCGTCTGCCACTTTAAATGCTCAAGCTCTGGATTTTGATTGGCTGTTAATGTTTTTTAACGTTCATCAGCTGGAAAAAATCATTCTCAAAGAGATTCCAACGAGATTGTGTCATTATGTGTTCATGTGACAATGCAACATAATGCTGAAATATCAGTAGCAGTATGTGTCAACAAATATTACTATTAAACAATATTGCACAGTATTCGGTATGTAGTAAGCTAGTATTTCAATCCCAACACAGCCAAAAAAAAAAAAAAGATTGTTTCAATCTTTAGACACCCAATCATCTAAAAAACCTCATCCCTCTGCAAATTCAAACCCATTTAAGAACAAACACATTTGTAGGAGGTGCAAATGATGAAGAAACCTTCCAATTTTAACAATAAGTTCAGCTAAAATTAGCCTCATTTTTCAGAGAGCTTCTCATAATGCCGTTAACGTGCCAAGAGGGGAGATGGAATTGCTGTTCGGTTCAGAGGGAGTGAGGCAGGAAGATGGATCATTGCATTTCTGTATCTCCTCAGCCTACAGCTTCTCACATGCATGTTTACTTGCCATGCCATAGGCTTATATCATAAAGCTAATGATAGAGTATTGGTAGAATAAAAAAAACAAAACATTATTTGCTTAATTTATGAGCCGTTTTTCCATATCAGGTTTTGAATGATTTGGCTCACTTTTGGAGAACATTTTTTTGATGAGGAAAAGTATGAGCAGACCTGATGTTGACCTGTTAAACCAGCGATTCTAAGCTGGTTAGAGCTGGCAGACCACCAGCAAACCTTGTTCTGCACTACAAAAATTTGTCCTGTTTTCCAGTAACATAAAAAAATGTCATCATTAAAACAGAATATATTTTCTTGTGAAGCAAAATTGCGCAAAATAAAACCTGTTTCTATTATTTTTTAACTATATCATTTTATTTACTCACTAAATTGTATTGATTTTTTTTTTTATGCGTAAGAAATTATTTGCTTTGGGCACGAGAAAATTAAATTTAAATTTACGCAATATTGCAGCACTTATTATAAATGATTTATCCATCTCTTCTCTTCTCTGATGATGCATTTACTGGCGTGAGGGCGGGACAACCTGTCACTCACATTAGATCATAGCAATAGAAAACCACAACCATCCGATCAATTCCCGATGGAAAAAATCATAATTCCTGCCCTACCTTTTTTAGAGAAGAAAAGATTATTAATTTCCGTTTCATGCCATCTTAAATAGAAAGATCTGGGCCTGGTTTCACAAACAGGGCTCATATTAAGCCAAGATTAGGCCTTACATCAATTAGGGCATTTAAGTATCGTTTATAACCATGCCTTAGTATCAAGATGCACACCAATAATGTTTTTTTCTGAGCAATGGCACTGACATATTTTAAGAAATGACAGTGCAAGTTGCTTTCAGTCAAAACAGCGTAAACATGCATTTTAGTCTGGGACTAGGCTTAAGTCTGTAAAACCGGGGGCTGGTCTCTAAAAATAAATATTAATATCTTCAGAAATAACTTTGCTTAAAAAACAAGACAAAATACTGATGAAATAATGTGAAAACCGTGGGCACTTTAAAGGGTTAGTTCACACAAAAATGAAAATTATATCATTAATTATTCACCCTCATGTCTTTCCGTAAGACCTTCGATCATCTTCAGAACACAAATTAACAGCGTCAGAGACTGACACGGAAAGAAGAATTCATTGAATATAGTTTTTTTTTTTTCGCACAAAAAGTATTCGTCGCTTCATAAAATGAAGGTTAAACCTCTGTAGTCACACAGACTATTAAAACGATGTCTTTACTACCTTTCTGGGCCTTGAAAGTGGTGATTACATTGCAGTCTATGTGGGGTCCGAAAGCTCTTGGATTTCATCAAAAATATCTTAATTTGTGTTCTGAAGATGATCAAAGGTCTTGTCAAATCGCCACATGACCACATGAGGGAAAGTAATTAATGACAGAATTTTCAATTTTGGGTGAACTAACCCATTAAGCTGGTTTAGCTTAGTTTCCAGCAGGATTCTACTTTTGGTTAAATTCATGGAAGTAGTAGAAAGTGTTTTCTGAGGAACTGACTGAGTCAAACTGACTCGTGATGATGTGCGTGGTTGAGGCAGGGAGGAGTAGCTCACCTGTGAAACGGATTCAAAAGTGACAGATTATCATGCGAGGGCAGGTGGGAGGCAGTTTAGCTCACCTGTGAGAAAAGGAGTTTTTGGACAGGTTCAAGTAGGAGAGATCAGCACAGCAGCCCCGCAGCAGAGCTCCAAATAGCTGAGAGGAAATAGAAAGAGAATGTAAAAAACAGAGAGAAAAAAGAGAGGGAAGGAGAGTGGCAGCAAAAGAATGATGAAAATTAGAATAATTCTGTAATTTAGGACCATTAAATATGACAGAAATATCAATACGAAATCAGAGATAAATTGCTGTCTTGCATCCTTGGTGCAGAGACATAAATCATGGTGTGTAAAAAGCAGTTTGGCAATAACAAATTCAGAAGGATGAGGCACATTGTCAACTCACAGAGTCTACGGTACAGTCAGTGCCTGACAGGTCCAGATGCACCAGGCAGTTCGGCTGTGCCAGGAACAGGTAAAGATTCTACGACGAGGAAGAAGTATTGAGGCTGTTAATAGTGGTGTGTGTATGTGTGTATCGTGTACCTGCCTCTGTATATGTGTGAGTTATTTTCAGCATTTGTGTGTGTCCTAGCAAAGAAATCGAAACCAGGAAAACATTGTGAGGACCTTAATGGAACATTAACATTATATATTATAGGTACATGCCCATGAGAAATTAAATGAAAAGCTACATACTTCATCAAATAGGGTTAGGAGAACTGTTGCCAAACATATCACATGCTAGAAATATAATAATTACTGCAATAATGATCCATACATACACACACACACACACACACACACACACACACACACACACACACACACACACACACACACACACACACACACACACACACACACACACACACACACACACACACACACACACACACTTCCTGGCCAAAAAAAGTTGCTGTTTGGATTTCAATAGGCAAATGCTCAAGTCAATGATTGGATCATTATATATATATATATATATATATATATATATATATATATATATATATATATGGTAAGAGTCGTGACATTTCCTAAACAAGCTCAAAGTGGTTGACCAATCACAACACACTGTTCCAGCCGACCAATCAGAGCACATTGCGCCTCTTGGACAGAGAGGCTTCATAGAGAAAGGAACTAAACAGAGCGTTACTGACAGACTAGGAAGAGAGGTGCTGCCTGCAACAATGTAAAATATGTGAAAAATATTTTTTTTAACATTCAAGCATGATAACCTATTCTACAACACTCCAAAAACAAAATCAAGACTTTGTAAAAGGGCATAATACAGCCTCTTTAAGTACACTAGAAGTAAAAGTTAGATAAAAACCATTTCTAACCGTTGCATCCTCTCCAGACAGAATCCCTGGGTTCTTACTCAGGTCCAGATGAAGGAGAGAGTTGGAGTAGTCATCACTGGAGCACAGGGCCTGCGAAAGAGACGTGACACCTGGGAACAAAAGACAAGGAAAGGCTGAATCATAGAGCAAATCTAAAGTTCACAATGCTTCTATTTTGCATGTTTTAAATAAAACACATTTTTCATTACATATTCAATTAAATTTCAGAATGTCTTTGATATTTGTAGCATTTGGCATTTCGTCCTTCTGCTTTAATGAGTTTGTTTTAAACCTGATAATTATGTTCTCCAGCGTGATTAAAGAATGATAAAACAAGCATCTTGAGCTTTAATGGAAGCAAAAACATCTGTCTGTTCACAAATACACATATTTGATTAGAGACTTTGTTTACATTTTATCAAATCTTAAACCTTTCTGTGTATTTCCAGATTTAAATTAGATTTTGATTCCCAGATTCTCAATGTGGTCTCAGACTTTTGGACTCCACTGTACATGAGCACCAAACCACAATGACATGCACAAAATGTTCTGTAAGCAGGGTGGATTTTCATTTAGTTTCTAAAGAAAATGCTAGTGATTGCCTTTTGTACTGAGACAAAAAGACAGCTCTACTAACTCTGTTAGGTGGCAGTTTGCCAGTGAACTCAGCCAGTACGCTTACTCACCAGGGAGTAACAAAAACATCCCACTGCGCTCTCTGATTTTACTCATCAAAATGTTAACCACTGCAACCTTTCATGATCCAGTAGTTTTCAGTTTTGCCTTTTACAGCTGCTGTAGTTCATATTTTGATATGTAAATTCTGTTTTCACTGCTGATATGATTTCACTTTAAAGTTCACAATAAATCCTAACCGGATGTGGCAGATGCTGAAACGAAACATCTCAATTTGAAATGAGCTGTATTCTCTGATGCCACAAGTTCATCTTACTTCTATATTCAAAGTTAAAACTTCTGCAATGAAGTCGTCACAAAACAGATTATAAATAAAGATTAATGATGGGAGCTATTTCGAGTGGATTTTGATTCATGGCATGTGCTGGAAGGCTATCCATCTATCCACTTGGTTTAAAAATTGTATTGATTGAAAAAGAAAACCAGAGGTTTAGCAGACCCTGGGAGCAGCCAAGGATGCTGGTAATTGAGTCTGGGCTCTCCAAGAGTAGACTAGCTATTTAGTCATGAATCTGAAGCTCTGAAGTCAGATGCAACTAATCCATCGATAATCTTACTGATTTAAGAGAGAACAGGAAGTTGATTCTAGATCAGTGGAGTGAGAAGACATTATTTTTACAGCCTGAAATGTAACATAGAGATTGCAGATCTTCTGTAGACCATGTGTCCAGACTGCGATTTGACAAATTATTGTTTTGTGCTAAGTTTGAGATAATTGTTCATATCTGATTAGGGTGTGCATCAAGTTCAGAGGTGTGTAATTATGGGGAAAATATTATTATAAAAATGAATGTCTATATTTTAATTGTATTATATATATATATATATGTATATATATATATATATATATAATTATTATAAATTTATATAATTTAACGGATGGACAGACAGACAGATAGACAGATAGACAGATAGATAGATAGATAGATAGATAGATAGATAGATAGATAGATAGATAGATAGATAGATAGATAGATAGATAGATAGATAGATAGACATTGCTAGAAAGTTAATGTAGTTATGGCTTCTACAGCAAAGGCTATCTGGACATAAATGTAATCTCACACTAACTTTCTTACATGCTTCTATTTAATATTTCTATCAGTGAATTGTAATTGAGCAATAGTTGTTATAGATTAAACCAGCAGAGGGCGTTACACCTCTAGAGACAGATTACTTCTGTACACACCCTTTGAAGAGAGCGACGTCTTGGAGAGGTTAAGTAGACGCAAGCCTTTACAGAGCCGGCACACTTGCTGGATGAGGTTAGAGACTCCTATTGGAAAACAAACATCCACAAACACATTGGATCAGTCACAGACCAATTTACATACAGCATATTACCATGCACCTTCAGGCAAACACTGACATTGTTGTAGTTACGTTCACACACGCACACTTGTGATGTGATAGGCAATGACATGTGTCAGACATGATGGCAGGCTGAAACTCTGACCCTGACACATATAGAGGACGTACCAGTGTTGGAGAAGCTACTTTGAAGCTATTGTTAGTGAAAACCACAAGCTACTGACAAAACAAAGCTAATTATACTAAAGCTACTTAAAGGGGAAGTAGCCTTTTAAAATAGTTATTTATTTTAAATAATTGATAAAATCTTGAATAAAATTTATAAAATTTAAAACATTTATAATAAATATATATATATATATAATATATATACACTGTTCACTTTGTACGGCACTATTGACCAACTCTAATGTACTTCCATTGTCACGCTATTAATAAATGTATTTAAGATGGTAGCATTACTAGTGGTTGCTGCACCAAACACTGTACAGTACATACAAAATGACACAAAAACACGCACATTAGAAAAACCACAGCACACACACACACAAATCTAAAAGACGCCATTTTCAAATCAGCTACAGATTCAGCACAATCAGCCAGCAAAACAGAGACAAGAACGAACAAAACACACCCACTCAGAGACAGAAATAGCAGACGTACATGCTGATACAGAAAGTGTAAAAACAGACAAAAGCGGGTAAATAGACAGAGAGGAGGGGAGTGAGAGGTATAGTAGAACCAGAGAGACTTTGATGCATGTACCTTGGTTGTCCAGTGTATTGTGGGCCAAGTTAATGGAGTGTATGACTGATGCTGGGTTTTCTGACAGGGCAGTGGCCATTTTCTGTGGGAAATCTCTAAATGACAGAAAGAAAGTCAGTAGAAATGGAACTGCAATACAAAGCCCAGCACTCTGGGACAGAGATGAAATACAGAAGCAAAGATGTGGCTGGGGAATAAGACTGGGAACAGCATAAAGGGAAAAAATGACAGTGACAGAACAAGAAACTAACTTTTAGATGAAAGAGAGTAAAGTGGTCGGAGTGATGAATAACACAAAGAGAGCAAAAGAGAGATTTATAACTCACGCTTTAAGGCCCGCGTTTTCCAGCGTGAGCTCCTCCAGACTGCTGGATTTACTGACGGAGTGCAGAATCTGTTCTACGACCTCTGAACTCTATGTGTGTGTGTGTGTGTGTGTGTGAGTGAAAAAGAGAGAGGGGGAAAAGGAGAAAATCACTAGAATTTAATTCTCCAGGAAGACTTACCATAATGACTTCATGCACATTGTCAAAGACTTCAGTTTCATATTGAATGAATACCATTTTTCATATACCATAGTATTAACATGGTACTTTAAAGAATATGATCGTATTACCATAAAATTAGTGTCCAAAAACCGCATGTAGAGACAATAACCCTAATAATAATACCACGGTACGTTTTTGTACGTGAAACAAACAAAAACAGAAAAACAAAAGACTTGGACATAGTAAAGATTGAAATGGTTATAAAAGGATATTTACAATGCGCAAGTCTTTGCAATAAAGTTTGGTAAACCATGAGTTATACGCCATGGCCGCCACAATCACCGCAAGGTCCCTGTGACGAAAAGAGACACAGAAGAGAAAAATCAAAACAGATTGTCTTAGTGAGGAGCTGCATCAACCACAGGCGTTCTTACTTTGCTCATGCAACCCCTCATAAGATTGCATGCTCTCCTCAAGACTAAAATAGAGATGTTATTATTCAAGAAAAATGATAGATTCAGCAATAAACGCTCCCTGAGATGAAAGCCAGGAGAGGAAGGAAAGAGGACAGTGTGGATCGATGGGAAAACTGATGCCAGGTCAGTGAATTACTCAGTGGAATGTGTCTATGAAACAGCTTTTAATATTGGCCCAGAGCCTAAAACCTTTTTATCCGGTAGACAGAGCGGACCTTACTGCACTCATATGGAGAACGAAGAAAAAGGTGACGAGGGAAAGAAATGCAGAGGGGTTTCTCCTGTTGAGTGCGGCTGATGGCTGTGTTCTCATTTGCAGCTTCGTCATTCCTGTTTAGACGCAGTAGTGAGGCTGTAGGCAGTGTGTACTCAGCTGTTCTCTCTTTCTAAATGAGAGTTTCTCTACATCACCCGTTTGTCTCTCTCCCTTTAGATGTTCTAATGGAACAAATGCTTAAAAATCAATGACATAACATCTTCAAGACAGATGCAGCATCTAGATGGTAGTATAAGTGTCCCCGCTGGTGAAATAACAAGAAACAAAGGAATGGCAGTTGAAGTGCTCTGCAGGATAAAGGCTTATATGTTGAGTTTGTGTCTAAAATATGTCATTGACCACATTTACATATACATCGTTTTCTGATGAAGGACCGTATTTTACTTGTAAGAAAATCCATCTGAAGATGGCAGATGTGTTTTGGGATATGGTTGCTGGTTTCTATCTAGTCTGAGCTGGTCATTTGCTAATCCAAGCTGTTCATTAGCTGATGCAAGCTGGTAAACTATTTTGGACCAGCAACAAACCAGCTAACAGCTGTTTTTTTGCCAGTTTAATGTGGTCAAGCTGTTTTTTGAAGGCTGGGGATCCAACTAATAACATTGCACCGGCTAATAACATGCTTCAAAACACAGCTATCACTTTAAAATGGATTTTTCAGCATGGCTGGTTAAACCTTTATTCTATATACAGTACAAATAAAATCTGCACAGTATTTATCACATCATAAATCCTCAATCATGTTCTTGACACCAGCATACAAATGCGCTTTAAATTTCAATATATAGGTCATGAGACTCGTCCGCTGTCAGCATATAGATTTTTTGGGTAAGGAAATGTTTTTGTCATCTCAGTCCAAAATGTTTTCTCTGAAAGCTTTACTTTTTTAAAACAGCTTTTACTTTTAGCAGTCATAGCAGAAACCAGTACATTGGCTTCATCAACTTAAGACAATTTTGGTAAAATATTTACATCATGCATTTGTAACACAGCATGCAAATGTGGTCAATGACGGAGCCAAAGCCTTTGCTAAATTACACCAATCGTCTGAAAGACACTCACTAAACTGTATATCTGAAATGACAAGCACTCTTGTCAGTCAAAAGCTCTTTTTAAAATGCAAAAATGATCTTTAAGTGGCTGCACTCCCATTAGAGTTTCATCATGCGACTGCTGAAAAAAAATCTTTTTCAGCAGATAACCGGAACTGCCCTTGAGCGAAGTGCTCAACAAACCGTATCATTTCTCAGAGTCAGAGTATAAATATATTAAGTGCATTTCCTTTTTTATGTGTTTAAGGCGGCATGGTTGTGTAGGTCAAAGTGCAGAGATGACATTCGTTTTCACAGGTCATATATATTTGTAATCCTGTTTCAACAGGAAGAGAGTTGTGAACCAGCCTTAAGCCTGCAAACACAGACCCAACATCAGCAGAAAATACAGAATCTGATCTGGAATCAGTGAAGGAACCTGACACCGATTGGACGGATGTAAAAAGAAACAGCATGACTCCCACCGGGCAGGAAGTCAGCAGAGACGCCACAGGAAAGAGACTAAATGTATTATTACTGTTTCAATTCAGCACATATTCAAAGCAGTGGCTGACATCAGCATTCCTGTGTCAATTATCATTCAAATCCCTGTCAATACGAAGCAATTAACGAAGCATAGAGTTATCATTAGACTAATCCTTCCAAAATGAAGACGCTTTTAAACCTCCGCTCTGTGGGATGTAGAGATGGCAAAGAAAGTAAAGGCTAGCAATTAGAGGTTGCAGATACGGAACATGAATATTAAGATGAGATGTAAATTTGTGTGCTCTGGCTACCCGCTTTCCAGGTGACTGAAGTCCAACAGGTTAAACTCCCTGTTGTCCTGCGAATGATAGATGGTATCCACATCCTGAAAGAGCAAAAGAGATAAGAGGAAGGCAGAGAGACCCAAAAAGAGTAAGAAAACATATTTAGAGTGCAATAACAGCAGTGCATACAGAAAATGGCACAGCTGGCGCTGAGGATATTTTTGTGGTCAAAGTAAGCTCTTACCCACTGCACTTCCTCTTTACAGGTGATACCATTGTAATCGCAAAGAGCTGCATAGGTCTCAGAAAAGCCCCCTGAAATGGGAGAAAGGGGAAAAAAAGCCTAAAAATGAAAAACTGCCCTACATGTATTTGTACAAATAAAGATTTAATGGTTTTTAAAGCAACTAAGGCAAAGAACTCTCATTTTATCAAACTATTTTTCTGTGTATAGGATTATCGAGCAGAGTTGTTATTGCTAACTAACACTTCTGCTATTTAAATATAAATATAAATAATAAATATTAAATATTTATAAATAAAAAATATAAATATTATATGAAAACAAACTTGCATTAAAATGAGAAATGTTATTTTGGAAACCAACAGAGAGAAATTTATTAAAACTAAATCGAAACATAAAAAACGAAAACAAATGATAAAAGCAAAACCAAATTACTAAATCTTAAAGGGGTCATGAATGTTGTCTCTCTGAGGTCCCCATATAATGTTATTAACATTTTTACATAAAAAAAAAAAACATCCTAAGTTAGAAGTAATAAACTATTTTCTATCCTATTTTTTGATAGGCGTGCCTCATTCAAGACTTGGAAGTAAACACCAACTGCTATGACTGGGTTTTGCTTATTAAAATAATTTTCAACGTCCCCACCATTACACATGTGGAACGATTTTGAAAATCTTTTTTTTAGGATTACAGCGAATAGCTTAGATCAAAACGCTAACAAAAGCAGTGTTCTTTACGGTACGTGCTTTCTTCCGTATCTGATAATCCAACGCATTGAGAACAGCAAATCACAACTATCACAACTTTTCAGTTTGACTGCGTCGCTACAGTATAAATACTCAAAACATATCAAACGATCTGTATCAGATAAAGCGATGGTGAAAAAATATGCGATATTACTGTTGTATCCAATGTAGTTGTCATTGTTTTAAGTGTCTCTGAAAAGCCAGAATCGAACTGTTTCTTGTTTAAAAAACAAATCGGCAGTAAAGAAGCGAACAAACCAACAGTGTCTTACTGAAGTGATCTGACTGGAACTAAAGAAAATCATCCATGCTTTCTTATGTTAGTATCACATGGATGGCAAAGCAAAGACTGTTTGTTTCTACTTGGCACTTTTAAAACATCTTTCTTGTAATCCTCAGAGGCATCTCTATGGTTTTGTTGCTGGAGTAATCCTTTGTTTGCGTCTCTCATATTTACTACTACATGACGTGCAAATCGGTGGGCGGGGCTAAAAGGCAGTGATGTAGAATAGGAGTTGATCTTCTGATATGTGTAATAATGTGACAAAGAGCTTAGTTTCAATAAAATCTGTTTTTGAACTAACGCGGAAGTTTTGAGTTCTGAAACTTACAGGATATTTTTATAGTACAATTCTTATATGTCAAAAGAGCATGGACAATTTGACTTCTCAATTCATGACACCTTTAAACAAAAAATTAAATATTAAAATAAAAGCAAATTTAAAAATGTAATAATTACTATAATAGTATATAAATAATACTAAAATAACACTGTTCTTGTGCTGGCTATACAGTTATTTGACACATCTCAGGATTATTTAAAGCACCAATAAATTAATACATAAATGTATTTCTGAAAAACAAAGTTATTTGTGGAACTTCTCTAAGCGATTTTGTACCACTAGTGACACTACACTCCCAGTTTTCCATTGTTCTACCAAACAGGTAGTCTTTCTTCTGTTTACAGGGACACTATGACATATATTTGAACAATATATGTCAATATGTAGGGACCTATTAGCAATATTTCAAAAAAGAGCTTGAAAGTGTTCTCCTATGGCATCGAGACTGTGAAACCATTTTTGTTTCTCATTTTTAAGTCTATATAAGTCAAACACAAGGACTGTGTTCTGTGTTCTGGCTGCACACTGCATCTCTCCTTGTCACCGTATGAAGGGCACAGAGTAATTTGCATAGTCTTCCTTATACCCAGTTAGCCACTATAACTGCTACGTATAATGATTTTATTTTACTTCTCAATTTTTTACTTTTGTATTATTTTTTTCTTAATTTATGTATTTGGCACCGTTTTAATTCTGTCCTTCACTGTCTACAGCTGCAGCGGCTGTGGCAAAACAAATATTGTTATATAATTTGTCATGAAAAGCAAAGAGCACCAAAACCAAGTAGATGGCATAAATTAAGTGCAAAATATTCAAAATATTCTTTGAGAAAACAGCAGTGGTGAGAGGGGAAGAAAAAGAGATTAGAGAGATTAAAATCTGGTGTATAATCAAAATATTTATGAGCTTGTGTGTGGATGCATGAACTATATGTACTTATATTTCTCTCACCACATGCTCTTTGCGTCTCCACTGAACTCTCAGAACTTGGAGAAAATTTCCGATTTCCGTCAGTAACATCTCCATCTGCGTGAAAGATGGAGGGGCTGAAAAAGAAGAGGGAGGGGCAGAGAGGGATTCGCAATGTATCAGAATCTCAGTTATTCCAACCCAGCATGAGAACACCTGGCCAAAGAGCTGAAACAGGAAAGAGAGCGAGAGAGTTGAATACTAAGACAGAAAAAGAGTGCTATTATGCATTGCACTAATCTCCTACTGTCTGAATATGAGAAAATCTCTCAATTAACTGCTCAGCAGTGGCTCACACCCCTGCTGCTCTAGCAGATACTGACTTCTATAGGCAGCATTATGGATTCTGCTAAAAAAAAAAACTACATTAGCACTAAGAAACAGTGCATAGGCAACAGAAATAAGAATTTGCATCTCTGCTTGGATGGTGTGAGCAAATACAGATCGGTCAACAGGGTTAGTCTAAGCCTCAGACATCGTTTTCGCTGACCGCTCGATCTAAAAAGACCGCAAGCTTTAATCTAATTGGCTGGTTTTATGCAATTTATGAGAGTAAGGGCACATAGGTTTCTTTCTTTTCCAGGTTAGTATTAGTTTACTAGATATCCATAAGAAGAACTACTGTATTTATTTACTTTGCAATGTTTAAATGTAACAACTTCTGACACGACTTTATGAACTTATATGTTATTATTATACATTATATATACAGTGTGTGTGTGTATGTATATATATATATATATATATATATATATATATATATATATATATATATATATATATATATATATATATATATATAAATAAATAATACAAATATAATATAATATAATATAAGCACTCATTTTTTAATGTAACAAGTCTATAATGAAAAACCACTAGTAATAAAACAAAGCAAACTGTGATTGGTCGCTTTATGTTCGAGTGGGCGGTTCTTGGAATGTGGACCATTTCGCTTTTTAGTCAAAGTCTGGCTATGTGGGACAACAGCAAACCTGTGGGTTTCTTAGGATACTTACGTGTAGATGGAGTTGTTGAAGATCCGAGAGAGAGCAAAGTTGATGTGGTTAATCAGCTGATCCAGGTGGTCATTAGACTGCAGCCTCAGGGAATATGTGGACTTGTCTGTTTCTATAACAACCTGTGAAGGAAAGAACATGCTTTAGTAAAGCAAAACATTTGAGAGAAGTAGTGGACAAAAAAATATGGCAACAAAAGCTAAAACACTGGAGCCCTGTAAATGCTTTTTCTACCTGATTATCCGGGTGGGTGTTCATTGCCCGAATCTCCAGGAAGTTGAACGTTTGTTCCACCTGAGGGGAAAATGAGCATCTTGCTACATAAGTCATTCTAAATCAGATTACTGCAGTGCTTTGAGATGGAGCAGACAGGTGGTATATAATTGCCTACTGTACCTTGGTGGGTATCTTGGGGGCCATGAGGTACAGCCGCCATGTTGCCAAGACCTGAGAGACAAAAGAGAGTTTGAAAGCACAATTAATAGGGCAAGATTAAGTGCAAAGTGCAAGACTGTTCAAAGAAATAATGGTTTAGGTTTCCCTGGAGAACAACCTATTCAACTGAATCCAAGTCATGAAGTAGTTTAACCATTTTGTCAACTGAACACTTTACTCACAAATATAACGCTACAGTACAACTGGGCTCTTATTTGTTAAATGTGTGCATTACACAACACAAATATTTACTGATTTTCAAAGTAAATGCAAGTATAACTTTTATATTGTTAGTTAAATTTCAAGATGAACACTTTCTGGACTGAAACCTTTTTTTTTAAACCATGTTAAAATGTGATTAAATCAGGTTTTTGAATAATCTCTAAATCATCATTGTATTGCATTGCATTATTATACAGTATGTTTTACTCCCCATAATAAAAACTACAGAGCTTTGATCATAAAATTAAGCGTTTAGATATCATCTTATCTTACAAAGACATGTTATTGGGAGATAGAGTGACAACTTATATTTATATGCACTTGATATAAGTAGTCTGCCAAACTGGTAAAAAGATCTTATTGATTTATATTAAAAGCAGCAATCTATCAGAATATAAGCAACTGCACCTAACTGGATTTTGGGCCTCTAAATAAAAATGTTTTTTTTTTTCTTTCTTTTTTTCTCTTTGAGTATGAGCATCATATTCACCTGTATCATACTAAATATTTAATAAACCATTCCAAATGTGATCTTTCTTACTATTATTCCATGTCAGGCTTTAAAGGGTTAAGAAAATTCTCAAAGCATTTTAATAATTAATTTTAATAACGATTCAGTGTTATAACAAAATTATGGAGACTGGGCGCTTCTATGGGTGCTGTTGTTTATGGATTTCACATGTGTAATGAAGTGAGGCGAACAGTGTTACAGACAGATGAGTAGGCGCAGAGAGGACGGAATAAGGATTTGTGTGATGTCTGAGGATTACAGAAACATAAAAAGAGGGATTGTACTATATTTTAAGAAAGGGAACGAGAGTGTGCGTGTGTCTGAAACAGTACCGTCAGGTCTGGAGAAACCACTTAATCTCATTCATAATTTAAGTTCCTTATTAACACACTTCATTTAGGCTTTTGTGACACCCCTCACACCAGTCCCTCCCTTCCCCATTATCTAAACCAGTGATTCTCAACCCGGGGTTCGAGTGCCACTAGGGGCCGCAGCATAACTTATTTAAATTAATATATTATTATTAAAATAATTAACATTAAGATTAGTATATTAAAACAAACTAGCTTAATCAAAATGCTAACAAAAAAACATACAGTCAAGATGTAAACTGATATTTTCTTTTTTCCCATCCAATAACTATTGGTCAACGTCGATAAAGCATTAATTGTTGGAGATTTTAACATACACGTAGATAATTTAAATGATGCGTTAGGGGCTGCGTTTACAGATTTATTAAACTCCTTCGGGGTCAAGCAAAAAATCACCGGACCAACTCATCGTCTTAATCATACACTCGATTTAATTATATCATATGGAACCGATCCAACCGATATAGATATCATTCCACAAAGTGATGATTTCACTGACCACTACTTGGTAACTTGCATATTACGCACTGCTGTAAAAAATACCCCCTGAGCCAACGAGAGCGGGGGCGGAAGATGGCTCGTCAGCAGACAACCCGGTAACGAACACAGGAACGGAACAGACTACGATATTGATGATCAGCTTACCTGAGGCTCCGACAGCTAAAGCAGGACGTAAGCTCCAGCACTGCATTTGTGGTTGCACAAAGGTTACTTCCACCCAAGGCCTGAAAATACACCAGGGCAAGAAAGGGTGCCTAAGGAAGGGTCAACAGGGAAGTCGCATCGACAGCTACTTTCTGAGAAGCAGGCCGAGTCAGTCGACAGAAGTTTAGCAGCAGGACACACACCACAGTCTGCAGGACATCAACACCCCTGTCCGAGAGGGGGAAGAGCAAGGCACAGGAGAGCAACCTGAACCCAAACCATCACGACCAACAGCAGAGAAGAAGATCCAGGGGCGAAGGCCATTAGTCAAGTGGCCAAAAGCCTGCGACAAGACGCTGTGGAAGGAGGTCAACACGGATCTCTGCAACATACTGGAAGGGATTAGAGGTACAACCCTGAAGAAGTTGGATAGAATGGGCGATCTTATCTACGCCTATGGGGTGGAACGGTTCGGAGTGATCGAAGGCAAACGAGCTACTCCGTTAATCCCCACCACATCCAGAAGGCAGATAGAAATAGACCGCCTAGTCAAAGAGAGGAGGCAGCTGAAGAAGCAATGGAGGAAGGTCACAGAGGAGGAGAAGGAAGGTATAAACCTGCTACAGGAAGAGATTCAGAGCAGGCTTGTAACACTGAGGAGAGCTGAAAACCTTTTGAGGAAGCGCAGAAGGAAGGTGCAAACAAGATCACGCTTCTACAAAGATCCATTCAAATTTGTGAAGAGCCTCTTTACAAAGGAGAAGAGCGGAAGTCTCTCAGTTTCAAAGGCCGACCTGGAAGAACATCTGAAAAATTCCTGCACAGATGACCGACACCAGGAAGAAATTGCGCTCCCTCCTGACATGCCACCAGTCAATCCACCAGAGCACGAACTGGATACCAGTCTACCCAGATGGAGTGAGGTAGAACAAACCGTGCGCAGAGCAAGGGCCGCATCATCTCCAGGTCCCAACGGAGTCCCATACAGGCTTTACAAAAACGCACCAGACGTCCTACGATTCCTCTGGAAACTGATGAGGGTTGTGTGGCAAAATAAGGAGATACCAACGTCCTGGCGGAGAGCTGGAGGGATCCTAATCCCTAAGGAAAAGGATTCCTCAGAGATTGGGCAGTTCCGCCAGATCAGTCTTCTAAACGTCGAGGGAAAAATCTTCTTCAGCGTAGTCGCTCACAGGTTGGCAGGATACCTGCAAAGGAACAACCTGATTGACACGTCAATCCAGAAAGCAGGCATCTCAGGCTTCTCCGGATGTGTAGAACACACCAGTGTCATCTGGCATCAGATTCAGGTCGCCAAAAAGGAGGGAACAGATCTTCATGTGGTGTTCCTGGATCTCGCGAATGCCTTTGGCTCAGTCCCTCACAACCTCTTGTGGACAGCCTTTGACTACTTCAGGGTCCCAGCAGCTCTCACAACCCTTGTCAAGGCCTACTTCAAGGATGTCCAACTCTGCTTGACAACAGCAGAATACACAACAGCATGGCAACAACTGGAAGTGGGAATCATGGCCGGCTGCACCATCTCCCCACTGGCCTTCAACCTGGCCATGGAAGTCATCATCCGGGCCTCTCGATGGACGGTTGGCGGACAGCGAGTAAGACCAGGGCTGAGGCTGCCACCGCTTAGAGCCTAAATGGACGACCTCACAACTCTCACCACGACTAAGGTTTGTACTGTGCGGCTACTAAGAAAGCTCCAGGAAAACATTGAGCGGGCTCGCATGAAAATCAAGCCGAGCAAGTCCAGAAGCATCTCTATTATCAAGGGGAAGCTGTCAGACCACCACTTTCACATTGGTGAGGAACCCATTCCAACGGTTTCCGAGAAGCCAGTGAAAAGCCTAGGTCGTTGGTATGATGCCTCCCTCAAAGACAAAGAGCAAGTAGAGCACCTCAGGAGGGAGGTAGCCACCGGCCTGGAGAACATAGACAAAACCATGCTTCCTTGCAAGCTCAAGCTCTGGTGCATGCAGTATGGACTACTTCCACGTCTCCTGTGGCCGCTAACTCTTTATGAAGTCCCGCTCTCAAAGGTGGAGAAGCTGGAGAGACTGGTCAGCTCATATATAAGGAAGTGGCTTGGCCTTCCCAGGTGCCTCAGCAGAATTGGGCTTTACGGCAAGGGGATGTTACAACTGCCCATTTCCAGTCTGACAGAGGAGTACAAGTGCGCCAAAGTCAGACTGGAGATGATGCTGCTGGATTCGAGGGATCCATTTGTAGCCCAAGCAGCCCCAATCCTGGACCCCATTGGCTGCTACTGAGCAGGCAAAGGCAGCACTCAGACACAAGGACATTGTGGGCCGAGTGCAGGAGGGGAGGAGTGGTCTAGGCCTCGGGGTCAGTACACCAGCGTGGAGCAAGGCCTCTACATCTCAGAGACGCAAGCTGGTGGTCCAGGAGATACGTCGAGAGGAGGAAGCAGGAAGGTGCGCCCAAGCTGTGGCGCAGGCAAAACAAGGGCAGTGGATGGCATGGAAAGGAGTGGAGAAGAGGAAGATCTCCTGGAAAGAGTTGTGGGAGATGGAGGCATTCAGGGAAAGTTTTACAATCAGGGCTGCCTACGATGTCCTGCCTTCCCCTGCAAACCTAAGCCAGTGGTACGCCGAAGACCCCACGTGCCCTCTATGCCCCAGTCTAGCAACACTCAAGCACATCTTAGTGGGATGCAAGACCAGCCTCACCCAAGGTCGTTATACCTGGCGGCACGATCAGGTGCTAAAGAGTCTTGCAGCGGTGCTAGAAAGTCGACGGGCAAATGTGAATGCCCTTCCTCTCCCGTCATCCCCGGGGCAGCTGATACCATTTGTTCGAGAGGGCGAGGGTCAAGCCAGCCTCACTGCCACAAGACCAGACACTGGTCAGCTGGGGAGAGCACGGGACTGGAAGCTGCTGGCAGACTTGGGCAAGAAACTCTGCTTCCCAGCTGAGATCGCAGCTACAAACCAGCGACCAGACCTTGTTCTGTGGTCAACCTCACTCAAGCTTGTTTACATCATCGAGCTCACCGTGCCCTGGGAGGGTGCAGTGGATGAGGCTTATGAAAGGAAAAGGCTGAGGTACGCTGAACTTGCAGCCGATGTGCAACAACAAGGCTGGAAAGCGAACATACGCCCAGTGGAAGTAGGCTGCAGAGGGTTCGTAGCCACCTCAACATCCAGGCTACTCAGGGAGATGGGAGTGCGAGGGAAGGCCCACCGGCAGGCAGTCAAAGACCTCTCTAGGGCTGCTGAAAAGGGAAGCCAGTGGCTGTGGATGAAGAGAAAGGACTCCGTCTGGGCCTTCAAATGAACTGATGGCACCTAGGGAGTGAACCTAGGACGCTGGGATTCACTGCTGAACCCTCTGGAGGTGTCGTGGGCCTATCAGCGAAACACCAAAGAAGGAGGGGGCCCACTTGATAACCCAAAGGGGTGACATCACTCATTTGACCATCCCACAGAGTCCAATCGGTGCCTCAAGTATGCATGTATTGAGGGATATCAACATCTAGTCCTATACAACAGACCTGTCATGCTGCGCCACGTTATCGACCAGGTAGAACAATTCGTCCATCCACCATATATCATTTCTCAAATAGCTTATCTGATCTGTCTCAGCTGCTGCCTGAACCCAAACAAACAGATGAATTAGACGAACTAACTAGCACTATGAGCACCATTCTCTCTAGAACATTGGATATTGTTGCACGCATTAGATTAAAAAAGGTCAGAGAAAAAAGTATAGCACCATGGTACAATAATACTACGTATGTTTTAAAGAGAGAAACCCGTCATTTAGAGCGTAAATGGAAAAAAACTAATTTAGAGGTCTTTAGAATCGCGTGGAAAGACAGTATGTCACTTTATAAAAAGGCACTTAAAACGGCCAGGGCTGAGCACCTCAGCAAATTAATAGAAAACAACCGAAATAATCCAAGGTTTTTATTTAATACCGTGGCTAGACTAACAAATAAACAGACGTCGTCTGAACAAAATACCTCGTTACAGTTTAGTAGTAATGATTTCATGAACTTCTTCACCGAGAAAATTGAAAGCATCAGAATCAAAATCGTAAACGTTCGATCTTTGCTTGCGCCTTATAATTCGGCCGCAATTATCACCCCGCAAGAACAATTACAATGCTTTCCAACCATAGAACAAAAAGAGTTAAAAAAACTTATCACTTCATCTCAAACAACAACATGTTTATTAGATCCTATACCAACTGAACTACTGAAAGAAGTGTTAGCTATAGTGGAAGAGCCTCTTCTCAATATTATTAACTCATCTTTATCTTTAGGTCATGTTCCAAGAACGTTCAAGCTGGCAGTTATAAAACCTCTTATTAAGAAACCACAATTAGATCCAAATAACCTAGCAAATTACAGACCCATTTCGAATCTTCCATTTATGTCAAAAATATTAGAAAAAGTTGTGTCCGCTCAACTCGGCTCTTTCTTGCAAGAAAACGACATCTATGAAAAGTTTCAGTCTGGATTCAGGCCACATCATAGCACTGAAACTGCGCTTGTTAGAATCACAAATGATTTACTTTTAGCTTCGGACCAAGGCTGTATCTCAGTACTAGTTTTACTTGATCTTAGTGCTGCGTTCGATACTATAGATCACACAATACTCTTAGATCGACCACAAAATTACACTGGTGTTCAAGGACAAGCATTAAGCTGGTTCAGGTCATACTTATCTGACCGCTACCATTTCGTCTACTTAAATGGAGAAAAATCGATTATAACTTCGGCAAACTATGGAGTGCCGCAGGGATCTGTGTTAGGCCCTTTATTATTCTCAATATATATGCTGCCAATATTCTAAGGAAACATGGAATTAGTTTCCATTGTTATGCTGATGACGCTCAAATATATATTTCATCACGGCCAGATGAATACGCTAAATTATCCAAATTGACAGATTGTGTTAAAGATATAAAAGATTGGATGACGCGTAATTTTCTTTTATTTAATCCAGACAAGACAGAGGTAATACTTTCACAGCACTTCCACAAAACCTTTCACAGCACGACTTTAACATAGTAGGATGCCCTGTTACTTTATCCGCTACAGTAAAAGACCTGGGTGTTACATTAGACTGCAACCTGTCTTTTGAAAAGCATATTTCATATGTTACAAAAACTGCCTTTTTCCACCTTAGAAACATTGCTAAGCTACGTAATATGCTATAAGTCTCTGATGCAGAAAAGTTAGTTCATGCATTCATGACCTCGAGACTAGATTACTGTAATGCTTTATTAGCTGGTTGTCCTGCATCTTCAATAAACAAGCTACAGTTAGTCCAAAATGCAGCCGCTAGAGTTCTTACTAGATCAAGAAAATATGATCATATAACACCGATTTTCACGGTGTTATACATCACTTCATTGGTTACCTATAAAGTTCCGTATTAAATACAAGGTATTGCTTTTGACTTATAAAGCTCTAAATGGTTTAGCTCCAGTCTATTTAACGGATCTTCTATCACCTTACAATCCATCGCGCTCTTTAAGATCACTAAATTCGAGGCTTCTGGTCATTCCTAGGAAATCCAGATCCACCAAAGGAGGCAGAGCATTTTCACATTTAGCTCCGAAGCTCTGGAATAGCCTTCCTGATATTGTTCGTAGCTCAGACTCTCCCAATTTAAAACTAGACTGAAGACGCATCTATTTAGCCAGGCATTCATATACATTTTTTATCTTACAGTTACTGTAAATTCGGCCTCTAGTTCATAAACGCCAGAGGAGAACTGGCCCCCGACTGAGCCTGGGTTCTACCAAGGTTTTTTTTTCTCCATTGGGTCATCTGATGGGGTGTTAGGACACCATTAGGTCACTGGATGGAGTTTTTCGGTTCCTTGCCACTGTTGCCTTTGGCTTGCTCAGTTGGGGATATTCAAATTAATTAACCAATCATACCATTGATCAGCTCTACCAAACTTGGATGTCTTTTTTCCAGTAATAAACAAACATTGTTAAGTTGTTTTGATTGATACTGTGAAGCAGCTTTGATACAATCTGTATTGTGAAAAGCGCTATATAAATATATTTGACTTGACTTTGACTTGACTTCTATTGAGTTGTTGAAATTTCTGGAATCACAAAATGAATTGGTCAATAAATTTACTTATATCATAATATGTGTGTGTGTGTGTGTGTGTGTGTGTGTGTGTGTGTGTGTGTGTGTGTGTGTGTGTGTGTGTGTGTTATGGACAGTGGTGGGCCAATGAGTCAAAAAGGCTGAGATTCAGTGAACTAAACATCAACCATTCTCCATCTGCCCCTTTTCTCCTCTGCAACATTCTTCTTCTCTTCCCGAGATGTTCTTTGTTCGATCTACAATGTATATACTTCAATTCTCTCTTCATTTTATCTAAAAAATTTCCAACTTCCTCTGATTCTGTGCGGTCCCCACATCCTAGGCCCCCTGTTTTCTTCACCCTCCTTCATTCGTCTATTCTTTTTCTGCCCTGTCACTTTCGATTCTTCAAGGCCTCCCTCCGATGTATTACTAATGGCACCCCACCAAGAAGAAGAACCAAAGATGGAGATCCTAGATTTCTCCTTAATAAAGACTCTGTATAGGCTTTGATGGCGGGTAATTTGTATAGGGTTTCATGGCGGCTGGGGTTGGATGTTGAAGTTTGGCCATTTTCAGTAAAGTAAGTTCCTGATGCTTTGTCAGAGTTAACAAAGACACAAACATTGATCGAGAGATGACATTTTAGAGAGTGCACCCCACCACAAAACTCAATAACCGGTCAGGAAAACTAGTTATATAAAAACGCTCCTTGAGAAAGAGAGATGATGCAAGAGAAACAGATAGAGGAAGGAAAAGTCAGTTCGGGAACCAGAAAGCGTTGTCTACTCAAAGACTTTACTATCAAAGAAAGCAGACACAAAAGATCGGCACGTAAACAGCCACATTAATTATTAAAGCCCGCTGGGGTGTTTGGACTTGACCGAGTTTGCATGGATGGATGGAAGAGGGGGGACCCCCCAATTAAGAAAATATTGGAATACATCAAAGACTACCTAACACATTGCATGGGTGGGGACCGTGGCTGATCGCATGGTAATGAATGCAGCAGTTAAGCTACGAGTCACATTACTCACCCTGCTGTCGAGCGCAGACGGAATACGGCATCCAGCGTATAATGATATCAACATTAGTATTCATTATTGGATCCAAGCCCTGTTGAGCAAGCATTTTTGAGCAAGACTGGGCCAAGCGAGGTCGGGTTTATCTGTAACAACGTCCTGCGAGTAGGTCAGAGGTCAGCCGCTTTGAGTGAGACGGCCACCCACCGCATCCACTCGTAAAAGAGCAAAAAAACACTTTCATCCTGTGATCGCAGACGGGCCAATTGTGAAGGTAGACAGGGAGACTTCAGTCCGTGGCTTTCATGGACCATTCGAGCCTGAGGAGATCGGACTGGTTCAACACTTGCCCTAAAAATCATCCACCACATCTCTTCTGACTTCAAAGTATGAGAGATATGAGGATATGTGTGTGTGTGTGTGTGTGTGTGTGTGTGTAGGAGGGAGGAGAAGTTTGTGTGTGCAGAAGTGAGAGGGGTTATATTAATCATACGATGTCAGGGATCTGGCTTGACACTTCAAACACGACCCATAATTCAAAGGGTGTTGGGGACACGTCAGCGCTGTGCCCAGGAGACTGGAAAAGAGCAACAGATTGCTGCAAACATGCCTCTGTACATCTCTTCTCAGACACATCACACTGCACGCAGGTGTCATTGCCTAAGACGGACCCATTTCAGCTGTCAGCCATTGCAGGGGAGAGGAAGAGCGTGGATTTACTCCCGCGGCAGGTCCGCGTCTTAACTCTGCTGAACTTAAGAGGCGAAGAGATGAGAGGAATAAAGAGCGAGCAGAGAGGATAGAAGATAGGACGGATCAGGGCTGAAATGCCGCGTGCTCCAGATTCACTGATGATTAAAAGTCTCAGAATCAAAGCAGATCTGCAACTAAAGCCTAGAGTGAGAGAACAAGAGAGGAAATAAAAGAGAGATAGAAAGAGAACGACAGAGAGGAGGGGCTAAAAGCTTAGGACTAGAGGAAGTACGTTACTTAGTTATTTGCATTGCAAAAAAAATGTGTTCTTGATTATTTTTGTCCTATTTTTCAGTTAAAATATAGGTTAAAAACAAGCGTAAAAATCAGCCAGTAAGGAAAGACAAAATACATTTCTTTTCAAAAGATAAGTCTATGAAAACAAGCCATAATATCTTATGTATAAGTAAATTTATCTATTGGGTATTTTTTTCTAAATTTCTAGTTTTGTCTGGTTTCCTAAATATATAAACATCCTTAAAGTAAGATAGATTAACTAGAGAACCAAAGTAGTAGAAGATAATAAGACTTACAATATGAAATTATTCAGTTGCATTTTTTTTTTTTTTATAATAACAGGAATAATAATTTTAATAATTTCAAATTATTTTATTTTCTTACCGTTTCTGTGTTAAGCATAATCCTACATTAATTTTTTCATCATTAGATTCTGTTCCCCATTATGTTTTTCAAACAATTAGGTTCTAATA
Source organism: Gila orcuttii (assembly GCA_026230005.1). NCBI lineage: Eukaryota > Metazoa > Chordata > Actinopteri > Cypriniformes > Leuciscidae > Gila > Gila orcuttii. The sequence goes on from JAPDVR010000008.1 coordinate 14,646,796, forward strand.
TGTATCAAACTGGTACTGGTAAAGATCCATGCAGCCTGAACTTCAAGGCAGTGTTCAGAATTGAAATTAAAACGTTGAGACATAGGGCCTATAAAAACAGTAATACCTTTATCTTCTGAGTGCTCACTTCAAGTGCTGTCTTTCAGAATGAGTAGGACATAATAATAATAGGACAAACACTTTCGGATGGAATCCACTCAATGACTTAATTTTACTTCTCACGTACAGTACATTTATCTGTTTATAATATAATTTCAGGTATTTTGGAAAATAAGACAAAGCTATCGATTAATACAATTATATTTGCATAGAAATAGAATAAGAGGCAGAATACCAATTAGCCAAAATCAGGAATTCTCCTATTTTATTTCTTCACTTAAAAGCAGATTTCCATTGGTATGCCTGGCATCAATTTTTGGAAAACTTTTAAATGTACTCCCTAGTATTTACAGTGCTTAGCATAAGTGAATACACCCATGCTAAAGTTGACTAAAAAGAGGAATAAAAAAAATCATCTTTTGGAAATTGATCTTAATGCCTTAATTAAGAAAAAATAAGAAAAATCCAACCTATAAGGGCACCAATTTTCTTTGTGAATGAACAATGTATCGTAAATAAATAAATGTTCTTCCTTAAAATACAGGGTGCATAAGTCAGGACACCCCTATGTTAAAATTCCCATAGAGGCAGGCAGATTTTTATTTTTAAAGGCCAGTTATTTCATGGATCCTGGATACTATGCATCCTGATCAAGTCCCCTTGGCCTTTGGAATTAAAATAGCCCCACATCATCACATACTCTTCACCATACCTAGAGATTGGCATGGGGTACTTTCCATAAGATCATCTCTCAATTCAAATCAAACCAGCTATTAGGATAACTAAAATAAAACCATGCCAATCTCTAGGTATGGTGAAGGGTATGTGATGATGTGGGGCTATTTTAATAGGGGTGTACTGACGCCCCCTGTATTTTAAGGAAGAACATTTATTTATTTACGATACATTATTCATTCAAAAAGAAAATTGGTGTCCTTAAAGGTTGGATTTTTCCTCATTTTTTTTATTAAAGCATTAAGATCAATTTCCAAAAGATGATTTTTTTTTATTCCTCTTTTTAGTCAACTTTAGCATGGGTGTGTTCACTTATGCTAAGCACTGTATACAAATGTCTGCATTAATGCAGTACATTAGACTTTTGCAGACATAAAACCCCATGGAGGAAAAAAAGTTCTATAGGAACAAGTTATTTGTTAGAGACATTTACTGACCACTAATATCTCGCTCAAGGGTACAATGGCCATCGCCCTTTCTGGAGTTTGAACCTACAATCTTTTGGTAATCATCTTAGTTCTTCAGCAACGACTTACCCTCAGCTTTAAGTCATAAACTCTACAGATACTCAAACCAAAAGGGATACGTTTCACACCATACTGTATCTACTCTATGATGTCTCTTACTCTCCCTCTTTTGTTGTGGATCGGTTTTGTCTCTTGCATCACATCCGGCCAGACTGCAGTCAAATCCCCCATAGTCACTGCCTCTCAACATCAGAGGTTATCCCTGCACCGCAGACTTCTCCTTAAGCACCTCGTATCACATTACCCGTCTTTACCCAGCGTCTACTATCATAATGCAGCAATTGTGCAACTCTAAGATACTTCTTAGAGGAGAGAAAGCTCATTATCCTGAGCGGTACACCCATAAATCTTTTTTACGCTTTTATATTTAAAGATCTAATATGAACTGATCAGCACATTAAATGATTATTTTGGGTTAAATACAAGTTGAGCTACTATATAGCAATAGCAGCTGTAAACAACATTTTGACAGTTATGCAATTATAATAACAAACAACGGCATTGTCGCGGTGTGGTGCAGGCAGAAGAAGACGAGGAATCCAAAGTTCCAATGCAAACATTTACTAACAATATAATAATACTAACAGGTACAGACAGGCAGAAGGTTCACACACACTTAGTAGGACGGAGATCGGACAAAGAACAAGGCAACACACATGGCTTAAATACATATGGAAACAGATCAGGGAAACAAGACAGAGCTGACAAGACTAACAAGGTAACAGGTGAGACAAATGAACTAATGAGGGTTGCCATGGAAACAAATGAGTGGTGGTAAAACAGAAAAAAGGCAGACATGTGACTAATGGACATACAAACAAACACTGAGACGTGACAGGCATAGGCTTCCAATGTAAGTGCGTTTCTGTCAATATGCTGTTGATAAAGTTTCACCCAGAATATTGCTTTAATAAAGATCATGAATCATATGTAATAAGTTAGTTAGTTAACCAATAATAGACACACGTTTTGTTTTCAAGATTTTAGGGAAAATATTCTATTAATGTATTAAGGAAAACAAATTTGTAGCATTTTGAGATTGATGCTGTAAGGAAAGTGACACCAAAGGGGACATTCTTCTAAAATGTTTCATTGTGACTTAATTCTCAAAATGGTAGGCCCTTTTCCCTCATAAAAGCCCTAATCTGAAATGAATCTTGAAAGTTTATTCTCAAATTTTTTTTAACATGGCATTAAAATGTTCTTAATATTAAGGTGATGTGACTGTTCAAGTTGTTTTTCCATTTTTAATAATCTTTTTGCAATTAGTCCTTCAGTGTGAGTAAAATTAAAATATAATTAAAATTAGGTTACAAAACTGCACATATAATAATTATATAAGAATTTAAAATGTTAGTAGTTAAGTAGTTTTAGATTAATTGCATGTCACACTGGAGGACGCTACCAGCAATGTAAACTACTCAGTAACAGCAAAGCAAAACAAAATCTTGTAAGAAATATCCCCAAAAAAAATCACTACATCTGAACATAAGCATGTCACTTAAGTCAGTCATGTCAGCTAGAAAGCGTTCTTCATGAGTACGGGCCAGCAGTCAGCGTGGTGGTGCGGACAGCCTCGATCTGAGGAAGTCTTCACGTCACTCACTGTGGCGATCACAGCCTTTAATTGGCCTTTTATTCCACAGGACAGGAAAAAACTGAAGCGACAAGACAGAGATAAATAATTGAAGGGGAAGAAAAGGCGACATTTGGGGCTTCAAAACAACTGATCTACTCTGCCTTTCGCCCTCCTCTCTCTCTCTCTCTCTCTCTCTCTCTCTCTCTCTCTCTCTCTCTCTCTCTCTCTCTCTCTCTCTCTCTCTCTCTCTCTCTCTCTCTCTCTCTCCATTGCCCCCTCTTGCGAGCCTCTCCCTAGTGTGTTCCTGTTCACCAATCCCAGCTTTTATCCCTTCCAACATCACACTATCTCTCTCTGCTGTGGGGGCAGCAAAGTGGGTTCCACAAAATATATACTGAATGTGTGTGCTCACATTAAGCTGTGTGATCTCTAAGTGAACGTGTATGAGAAAAAGTGTGTTTGAGTGATATTTTTTAGAGCTGTGCCCCAAGGCTTGAGCTGATGTCTTGCTGAGCACTCTATACAGCTGTATCGGGGCCAGATATGTCTGTGTGTGTGTGTGTATGTGTGTGTGTGTGTGTGTGTGTAGGCTGGTACAGTTGGCAAACCACCACACACACAAAACCCTTGGGGTAAAGGAGCAGCAAGTGACAGACCACAAGTGAGGATCACACAGTGTGTGTGTGTGTCTAAGTGTGTTTTAGTGTGTTTTAGTGTGCCTGCAAGCTCTTGTCATAGTGTTGGACCTACATTTAAATTTGCTATGCTCTTTGAGCACAATTTCTAACCATCCACAATCATAAGCACATTAAACTACTGAAAATACACACTTGACATCAATCTGACAGAACAGTAGAGCGAGCCGGAGTAAAGAATGATATGTGAGGAACAGAACGATGACAGAGAAAGAAAAAACAGAGCCGTCTAAGACACAGCGGAGGGGGGGAGGGGTGTAGAAGATGTTAATATAAATGGACACAGTCAGAAAGAGGAAGACAAACAAAGGAAGACTGGCAGGAGGGGTGAGGTTAAAAAGATAGTTCCCCAAAAATAAAAATTCGGTCACTAACACTAACTTGGTAAAACTCAAAATATTTGAAGTAATCAGTTGCATAAATTTTAGAGAAACAAAGTTAACTTTTTTTCTATAAATTACAATGAACTTTCAGTAATATTTAAGTGAAATAAACATTTCACTTGGTTAATTTTACTGTTCAGGTTTACAGCGTGGTGGTCTACGTTCACTTCTAATAAATGGAAAAGTGTAGCTAGGACATTCTGCTAAACATTTCCTTTTGTGTTCCATAGAAGAACGTAAGTCAAACAGGTTCGAAAGGACATGAGGCTGAATACTGTAAATAACTGCACTTTTATTTTTGGGTGAAGTACCTCTTTAAAAAGAAAGGAAGATCTCTCAGGGTTTGTGTCAACATCAATCTGTCGACACTCATCACGAAATGAGTTTGATTCCTCACCTCCATCACCTTCTTCACTCTGTGTGTGTTTGTGTTTGAAATCTATCTGGATGATTAATTTAGCTTTTGTGGCTCCAAACCCTGGCATTTTAAGTCTCCAGCTGCTTTCAATGGTCTTGAAGTGACTATCACACACACACACTGGCATTCCTATGCCACCTCTGCTCTCACCATCCTTCATCTCGCACACACTCCCTCCAGAGTCGGTCGGTCCCTCCGACCCACACAAGACTCAATGGTCACAGTAATGCTCACTGCACAGCAGGGGTCTGGTCTCCAACAATTTCTGTTTATGTGTGTGCGCACCATCACACTTACATTGCTTTTATCATTGATTCCATTGCCCATTCTCCAAATGGACTTGGCAAAAACAACCCAACCAGCAGGCAGTAAACACTGCACACACCATTACAGAGGAGGAAAGGTTAAAGTCTTAGGCTCATTGTTTTTGTTACTGCTGCATAATAGAGGCACAAAATAAAGGCACAGAGTGAATGCACGTTTGCCCAGAGCTGATGGTTTTTTAAATTTTATAGTTCACCCAAAAAAATGAAAATTCAGACATAATTTATTTACCCTCATGTTTTTCCAAACCTGTATGACTTTCTTTCTTTTGTGGAACACTGTTTCTGAACAAGGACGGAAGCTTTCAAGCATTAATAAGCACTAGAATGGTCTGAATGATTCATTCATGAATCAAAATAATTTAGTTATTTAGTTCAACTCACTGACTCAATGATCCAGTCACAGCAATTAACAGCCAACTATTGGTGAAGATCATCACTGAATGACTTACATTTCTAAAAGGTCTTACATTAAGGCTTCAGAAGATCTAGAGTCTAGACTATGGTGAGTTGTAAGAATAATATGTGGTGCTTTGCTTTGGCATTGTTTTATGAGTTCATTGTAATTTTATGAAATAAAGAAGTTCTCCTTTTGAATTTCACAAAAGAAAGTCACCCAGATTTGGAACAACGTGAGGGTTAATGATGACACAATTTCAATTTGAGTGAACTGTACCTTTAAGGACATATACAATAGTATTATACAGTAGTGCCTTACCAGAATCCGATCTTCGTATTTGCCACTCTTGTTCTCTACTTTGATAGCTCTCACCAACTTGATTGATGTCTTGTCGATAACTCGTCTGATGCTCTCTGCAAAATAGACAGGCGATGCATTAACAGCCAGAGAAGCACTCTATCTATATTTTCACTGCATGCAGGGTTAGAAAATGACTGCATTACACCCATATGCTTTATTTTTACACACTGTCCACTTGTGTAGGTGGTTTTCTACATGCATGAAGTACATATCCAAAGCAACACACAAATAAAAAGCACCTCAAGATGACCTTCAAAGCAAAAGCAGAAAATACAATAGAAACGTCACAAAGTTTATCTGGCCAAATTAGACCTGTGATCTAATTCCTGGAATATGCCTTTTACACTAAATGAAATACTAAGAGAAGGAAGAAAAAGAATGAATAACAGAGAAAAGAGAGAGAGGCAGATCAGAGTGAGAGAAACAGTTAATGCAGTCGCAATCAACTTTAATCTGTGTAAGACCCAATCACGGAATCCTGGCTTTCTGACTGACACTAAGAACAGCAAAGGGACAAACTAGAGCACATGTTTCCATTACAGTGAGTCACAGGGGGATAAATAAATGGGTAAATGGGGTATGGATATGTAAATGTTGGGCGAAAAAAAGAGAAGCAGGAGATGAAAAGGGGGAAAATGGAGTAAGAGAGAGAGAGAGAGAGAGAGAGAGAGAGAGAGAGAGAGAGAGAGAGAGAAAGACTGCTGTGTTCAAGCAGCACAGTACGTCTTCAATCACTGTCCTTCATATTGTATAGGTAATCTATCTTGCCCACTATTCTCCTATTTCAAAACTTTGGCTAACAATTCTTGTCACATCTAATCTCATTTTTTATGTTTAATTAATGTTACCATTTAGATGTTTCATTTTTGTTCAATGTGCTCTTATTTTACTCTGCATTATTTATTAGCTTATTACATGCCATTCAAAAAGGCTAGTTTCTGATTGGTCAGTCACATAATTTTGCAGTCAAATATTTATTATAAATTGCCATACCTGTATATTTGTCCTATATGCCAGTTTCATGTCTCTCATATCATGTCTCTTTCTTCTCACATAATCCAATAATTTTAGCTCAAATCAATAATCTACATCCATTTATATATATTACCATGTAGCCACGAAATAAGCTTTACGTTGGGGTCTGGATCACTTTGCTGGAGGGTTATTTTGTGATATACTATGGGGGGGCTGTTGGATGCTTGAATCTAAATGGTTTGCGAACGTTCTACGGTGTGTACGATGGCCGAGAAGTGCAAAACAAACCACAATTCCGAAAACAAAACAACAAATTTATAAACGCAATGGAAAGACTAAAAACAAATTAACAAGTTATAAAACACAATAAAATTTCCAAAAAGAAAATACAAAATCAGAAAACACAACGACAAATCTGAAAACAAAATAACAAATCAGAAAAAACAACGGCAAATCTGAAAACAAATTAACTAGTCAGAAAACACGACGACAAGTCAGACCAAACGGAAAAGGTAGGTATATGTGGCGAATGAAATACTGAACACTGATTGGACGAGACATCTGTCAATTAAGACAATGCAGAAAGGGTATATTTTAGGTGCTGTGACTGGTCAACATTTTTAATGACCTTTTAGCTATATAAAAATAATAGTCTATCTTAGCTATTAGAATATGTGATTATTGCAAAAAGTAGTTTTAAAAATACAGCTGATACAATGGAAGGATATGATGACTCACAATTCACAAAATTTGCCTCTCCAGTGGCCAGTAATAGACCGAACAGTGTCACCCACACAAACACCATCACAAACATGACAAAATAATGAATGAAGTAAATAACTTAAAATGCAACATAAACAGTCCAATGTACACAATTGACAACAAAAAATAAGAAACTAACTTTAAAATAAATGAATTAAGAAGGAATTCTGGTAATGCCCCTTTCCCCATAAATTAGGCTTTAAGTTGTTACTTTTCACTTATAAAATCTATTAACTTTACAATATTTTAACCAGTGCAATCAACAAATGAGAACATCGCTCAGAGTTCGTGGCAATGAGGACCTAAGGTCCCTTGTGGTAGACTACTGATCCCCAAAATTTGGTTGAATTAAAGTGTCAACCCTTGTATTGTTAAAATATGTATTGCCTTAATGTAATTAATGTGCCTTTAAAGTAAAAGTATGTTTTGTCTCATATACCATACAATAAAATATCTTGAATTAAAAAAAAATGATTATGGTAAAATTATTTTGTAATGAAAAGCGGTTAAGTTAACATTTCTAAAAAAAAAAAAAAAAAATCAAGTGCACTAAATGGAAATTGAAGAGCATGGCTGGGAGCAGGACAGTAAATACTGGGATAGTAATAGGGATTAATTACCAAAGGAAGATAATAATGTGTGAAGGTAATTAACAGTGCGAGCGCTCCAAATGTCAAACTGCTAGTGTGTGCTCAGTGTGAGGAGGACGCATCACCGTGCGCAAAGATGACGGCCTCTATGATTGTGTTCAATCAGCCCTAAAGACACATCATAATTGTGACTGAAGAGTATCAGCCTCTCTGTGAACTTGCGTCAGCAGCGATACGCAAATGTGTAAAGGACTGAAAGTAACTCCTATCAGACTCAGAGACACATCAAAGGGAGAGCAGTGCGCGCGCGCACACACACACACACAACTACATATAGGCTACATGCGCGCAAACACTGCAGGCAAACCACACATACAAAAAACCAACTGATCGATTTGCACGAATTTAGCCTTTTGAAGATAGACACGAAGTGACCGTCATTACAGCGACAAGCACACATGCTCACACGCGCAATGAATGATTCTACCGTTAATCACATTCAATCTGTATTAGAAATCATTATATCTCTACAAATCTGACACCTTATGAAACATTCCCCGCTCTGAGGATTTCAAACCACTAAAAAACAAAGCACCGGCCGCGAGCGGGGACGCGCTTAACAAATCCCATGGTGCGCGTTGTCGAATGTCGGATAGGAAGCGGAAAAAATAGCTATTAGGTTTAATCACCTGTCATTTCCCGACTCACGGTGAGAAAAGCAGTCGCGACGGTGTCTTTGGATGCCATGACGTCCAGCGCCCCTTTCCTATTCCTTTTCCTTATCAAGCAGGAGCAGCTATAATGCTTTCTCTCCCTCAGCCAATGCCTATAAACATATCATACTGAAGAGAGCCAGCGAGGGGAGGAGGAGGAGGTGGGCATGAGAGAGGAGTTCACTCACAAGTGTGCATATCTAGCCTATGTAAAGCAATGAATTAATAATGCAAACGCAAGGTGTTGTGCCTGAATGAATGAGAACATGACTTACGTCCTTTCATCTTTTAGACTCATTTACGGATTAGAGTTTTATTTAACTGTATTTCCAGATAATATAATAAATTAAATAAAACGTCACTTAAGTGTACTTAAAGAGAGCACACATTCCATGACTGTTTAACACACTTGCATTATTTTTTAAGTGCCCTTTGTAATAATGCCAAAATAAAAGTTTTACTTTAAAGTAGGCTACACTTTAAAATCACTGTATTCATAATCTATCTCATGCTACTCTTATTCTGAAGGGTTGACCAACATACTAAAATGTGTACTTGATTATAATTTGAACTGTAGTGTTATTTGATATTACATTTAAAGTTAATATATTTTAAATATACATAACAGCAACTTCATCATTACAAATGTGTAATTAAAAAAAATAATCAAATCATTACTTGCGTTTTTGCATTCACACTAAAGCATACTTTGATATACTTTAAATCTTTTAGTATATTATTTCCGTAATAAGTACTCTTTTTAAAAGTATGATAGTGGTGATGGTGTGTTTTTAAATGTTAAAACAAAGTTCACTTGTAGCAGATATACTGAATGCATTTAAAATATACAGTCTTTCTCTGTACACAAATATTGATGACTCATCCTGCACTATACAAATTTGTCCTATCAAATGCCATATAGAATGAGTAAGTTCCTCCCCTAAGACCACCTGCACCTATAAGGCTAATTAAAAAAAACAACAAAAAAAAAAACAATATCAAGCCATTTAATAAATCCCGCCCAAACCTCTCATTTCGATAGAAAATACATTAACACGAGATAGAAAACTGTGTGTGTGTGTATTATACAATAACAACTTCAAGAGAGTCATTCAGCTTGTTAGCTGTAAGAGTGACAGACCTTAGCATCAGCTTGCTGGGTAATAGCTGGGCAGAGTTTTTGTGACTAGTGTTTTTAGTCTATATGACTCTGTGTTTAAAAACAGGCATTTAAAGAGAATAGTGTCAGTGTCCTTGGCAGTGAGAGAAATTGTTTATTTCATAATGGAGTATTTTAAAATCCATCACTCATAAAAGGATAATACAGGCAGCAAATAATGTCTGTGATTGGACAGAACTAAAAGCGGGCTCCCTGAGGACCATGGCACACTCTCTCTCTTTGATGTTCTCTATTAGTGCCTATCCTTCACTCCACACAATTTATTTGCTTCTCTTTTGCTCTGGCATTGCTTGCTCTGTTGAAACCGTGTCTGCCCTACACTTACCCCTAGGCTGATTCTGTGTTTGGAAGGGTGGGTAGCAGGGGGAAGGGCAGGAGACGACTGGTTTAGTGTTGTCCCTGGCACCAACCCTCCGGGCCTCTTATCTACTCAATGAGTGGATGCAAGTGTGTGTGAGTATTTGCATTTGCTTGGTTTAAGGGAGAAAAAGAGACCATGTACATCTATTTGTTGGGACAGTGGAAGAGTGCACCCTGAAGGGAACATGACAGGAGGGATGGACTAATGCATAAAGAAGGAAAGGATGTAATCACAGTGATAGGAATAGGACAGAGTAAGTGAATGTGGTTGAAGATTTAGGGGCCATTTTCACAACACCGTTTTCAACTAAAAATGAAAAACTTTGTATGCATTTTGGCCGTTCGTTTAGGCCTACACAACAAAAGCGTTTTGAAGGCCTGAAAACTTGTTTTTGAAAACAATACTGCTTTTGAAAGTTTAATTCTGTTATTGTCTCCGTGTAAATTACAAGAATGCGAATTTGTGAAAACAGTGACGTCATGTCATGTGCATGCATATTAAAGGGATAGTTCACCCAAAAATGAAAATTAGCCCATGATTTACTCACCCTAAAACCATCCTAGGTGTATATGACATTCTTCTTTCAGACGAATACAATCGGAGTTATATGTACAAAATTTGGGAAAATAATGGGAGTGAATGGCTGGTGAAAATTTGCCGAAGCCATGCGTTTGTGTAAGGAAAATACCCATATTTAAAACTTTATAAACTATAATCACTGGCTTCCGACAGATGGCCGTACGCAGCGATTTATGGTGGAAGACTAACCCCTGACCTGATGAACACGGAAGCTCAGAGGAGAGCAAATCAAAACAAAACACTGGTCGTCAATTAGAAATTTTGGAGAGAAATGTTGGAGGATTTCTATATAATAGAAGAGTAGCTTCAGTTTGTTGCACAGTCCTATTTGTTTAAACCGCGAGAGGCATCTAAGCTTACGATACTCCAACATCGTCATACGATGTCACGGGTCACAGGTTACTCTTGTGGCTCAAGTCGGCTTGCGTAGTATGCGTACGGTTGTCTAACGGAAGCTAGTTATTTTAGATTATAAAGTTATAAATATGGGTATTTTTCTTACAAATACCCATGGCTTCGCTTCAGAAGGCCTTTATTAACCCCCCGGAGCCATTTTAAACATGGTTCCTGAACATTTAAAACCCCTATATTTATCTATGCGCTGCACATTTTATGGAGAACAGCTTGTTATCTAGCTTGTAAGACGGTTAATCGCCCCTTAGGAAAATTAACCATGGTTTTTGTGATTGATTATTGTTTGTATTACCATAGTTTTCCGACAAATATCACGATTAAATGGTGGATAACATCGTAACATCGTAATGTATAATAAAATTACAAAAATTGGTCCTTGGAACAGTGGCGCAAGGCAGAGCCGGACTCGGGAGTCTAACAGCGACCCGATATGAATCTGCTAGTGGAAAGGAAAGGCAGAGGCTGGTACAGGAGGAGGTGCGGGCTTTAGTTGAGGAACAGAGAACCAGCAGAGCAGTGGCCATGCGGCAGCAAGGCGCCCGGATGAAGTGGGAGAAGGCGATGGAGTGGAGCGTCACCTGGAAGTGGAACCCCCAGAGAATCAAGTTCTTGATTCAGGGGGTCTATGACGTCCTCCCAAGTCCATCCAACCTGTGCACATGGGGAAAAATAGAAACACCTGCATGCCCTCTTTGTTCCAAAATAGGAAAATTAGAACACATCCTGAGCAGCTGCTCCAAGGCGCTGGGTGAGGGCCGGTATCGATGGATTTGAGGACCTGGTCGTGCCTCCATCGCTGAGGCAATCAGCAAGGGGATCAAGGACAGCCGATACACCCAAGCTTCAGCCAAGACAATTCACTTCATCAAGGAAGGACAAAAGCCAGAGAAAACATAAAAAAACTGCTCTGTAGGTTTGCTCTCCACGGCCCGAGACTGGGTGATGACAGTCGACCTGGAAAGGCAGCTGAAAATCCCAACACACATCACCCAGTCCAAATTGAGACCTGACAGCATCTTGGTCTCTGAGGCCACCAAACATCTGATCTGGTTAGAGCTGACAGTGCCCTGGGAGGAGAGGATGGAGGAAGCTCAAGAGAGAAAAAGGGAGAAATACCAAGAACTGGTGGAGGATTGTCGGAGGAACGGATGGAGGACCAGGTGTATGCCAGTAGAGGTGGGAAGTAGGGGATTTGCTAGTTACTCCCTGAGCAAGGCCTACGGTACGCTGGGCATAAAAGGTGCTAATCAAAGAAGAGCCATAGGCAACAACGTGGAGGCAGCAGAAAAAGCATCCAGATGGCTCTGGTTAAAGAGGGGAGAGCAGAGCAGTGGGGGCAGTAGAATGCCACTTGGACACAGGCCGGGGCCTGATCAGCCTCGGTCGGGTCGCCTGGACGAGGGTGTCTGTTGTAAGACCCGAAACACCCAGTGACTCCTGGAAACAGCACTGATGATGTGTCCAAGGTTGTGGATCAGAAGACGTTTCTGTAAACAAAAAGCATTCCACTCTGAAACGTCCTGTGGAATCCGTGCCTGCAAAGTCTGTGCATGAATTCCGTTCTGCATTATCCTCTTGTTCATTAACAATGTCAGGGTCTGAATCGTCGAAATTTTAGTAACTCAGTAACCTATGTATAGAGGGTTTGCACATACTTCACGATTTGGTCAGTTACCCGGATGTGCGGCCATATTGGAGATACTCAGATGTAAACAACAGCATGGATTGCACTGTTTATGTACTACTGAACACATTGTTACACTAATTTATGATGTCTACACCACGGGAAAAAACACATGGAAGCTGCAACATCATATAGAGAAGGACTTAGTAAGCAGGAAAGAGCGCGGAATTTTGACGCACTAAAGTTAATATGTGGTAAAGATCCGAACCAGTTAGCTTCTCTAGCCCTTACTGCTATTCTTCCTTTTATTTCTTATCCCGACATAGGCTACATTCAGATTGTCAGTCCAAAAAAAGCACATGAAATCCGTTTCAAGCTACATCCATATGTCGTTTGAAATCCTATTCAAATTGCATAGGAAATCTGCTTCAGTCCGAACGCTCTGGTCGGATTTCGCTTGGTAAGTGACTTTCTCACGACACGTAAAATGTAAACGTCAGACGTTGTTATAGGGAACATGCTGAAAGTCGCTGCCGAAACAAGGCTGTGTTGTTGCAAAATGCCGGACAAGCTGAAAATTATTATTTTTGAAACATATTTTGAAACCGGCGCAGATAAGCTAGAGCGCGGAAAAAAGCTGTGCATACCAGCCTCCTACAGTTCTGCAGCTCAAGACGCAGTAGTCCAGCGCGGCGGCTACACATTTCCATGTTGTAAAATTTAAATAAGACAACATCTCTAATGCAAACCCCTCCATCAACGCAACGTCATTCCCATTTTGCCAAAGAGCTGCATGAACACACAAATTGGATCTGAACAGTTGCGATACACAGTCTGGACATCATTTTAGATCAGATTCCAATCGGATAAAAAGATAATCGGATTTGGACTGACAGTGTGAATGTAGCCATAGTTAACTACTTTACGTCAAACATTTTAGCCATAGTCAACGCTTCATTTACACATGTGGCTGATGCTGTGCCTCTCTCAACCACAAACGTCTTCTTTCATCCGTTTTTTTGCACTCTTCTCTTTAACTTTTGGCAGTCTATAGAACTCGAAATGTTTTTTCCCGGTGCGACTGATTAGTAGCTACAGACCAAAACACAACCATTTTTCAGCAGCAATAATCAGCCAAATATGCAAGTCCGTTCAGTTCAGTTCAGTGCCTCCAAAATGGCCGACTTCCGGATTGATGATGTGTCTATGATGACGTGTAGTGAAAACCCTCTATTTTGAATAATGTTTAAATTGTGTAATATTTGTGAATTTGATTATGTACTTATCCATTTTCTTGCGAGTGCCGTCAAGGTTACTCTCGGTTCTGTGCACTTGCCACGAGACTCCGCCCACACGCTGTTCTGATTGGCTGTGGGTTTTGATTGATTTTGAGCGTCTCCCAGTAGCGTCGCGTCTAGTGTGGACACACAAATTATTTGTCGCTGGAATCTTATCGCATCGCCTCTGGTTAGGACACGGTGTAATAATGTAAATTTGTAAAAATAAATAAATAATAATAATCCATTATGAAAACATTCTAGTACACCCCAAAAACAAAATCAAGACAGTAAAAGGTCATGCCGTGTGAACAGGGATTGTTTTGACCATGTTGACGTCTGAAAGCTGATTTATAGCCTACTTCTGCGTCGGACCTACGCTGGAGCCTACGCTATAGACTACGCGTTGGTTTTCATTTATACTTCTGCGTCGGCGCAATTACACATGCAGAGGAAGCATGTAAAACCTGAGAGAGGGGTTCTAGCAGACCAATTACAGCACTTGCATCCGCGTAGAATTTACTTGTTGTTACATTTTTGGAGAGGTGCACGTCAGGGTGCGCCGAAGGCGCGCTACACACAGCCTAAAGCCTGTTTTATGCTTCTGCGTCGAATCGACGGCGTACCCCCGCAGACCCCTCTGCGTTGCCGCGAACCCCTCTCCGACCCCTCCGCCGTAGCTCGACGTGCACCTCAAAAAAATTGTAACTACGCGTCGAGGCGACGCAGACCCCAAGGGCTGTGATTGGTCAGATGCATCGCGATGCAACGCAACCTGACGCAGAACCATAAAACAGCCACGACGCCGTAGGAGTGACGGCGTAGCTACGCCGTGGAGTTGATGCAGAAGCATAATGAGGCCTTAAGACGTACAGTAGCTACGGCGTGAGTTTGACGCAGAAGTATAAATAAATTGGGCTTCAAGACTCTGTATGCGAAAAACAGGTTGGGGTCGGGTCAACTCACCCCTTGGACTACCCGCGACAACAGTGTAAAAGTAGCCCAGTTCCGCAGGAAAACCGCAGACTTGGCAACATTGTTTAGCTACAACTCTAAACAGACACCCCTGAACAAGCTGATCAAGGTCTTCAGGATTACTAGAAAGCAGAGATGGGGACTCGAGTTTGAGACTCGGACTCGAGTGCGACTTAAGTCGCACACACGGTGACTTCAGACTCGACTTGAGACTCGTCCTCGAAAGACTTTAGACTCGACTCGGACTCGAGCTGCGGGACTCGTGAACAATGTTTATTTTTAGGAAACGTCTGATGAGCTCGCTGTTATTCCCCTCCCTCCATTACGTATAACCTGCCTACGTAACACATACTACGTATTGGCTGCGCGCGGCCACACATGAGAGGACAACAAACAAACATGTCGACTGCACCGGCCGCTGCTGTGCCATTCATCGTAAGCTTTGCAGACATCCCGAGTCTCCCGCATATTGATTGCGGCTCCCTGATGCCCGCAAATTAGTTAAAATCTCCCGGAATCTAGAGCGAGTGAGCAAGAGCTTGCACATACTACGCTCCAAACCGTGTTTCGCGCGCATGGCAGAGAGGGAGAGAGCGAGAGACCTTGCGTGTGTGCTAGTGTGCGTGTGTGCCCCATGAAACGCATGTAAGACAGCATGTAAGACCCCCGTCGTCGACCGAACAATCAAAAATCAAACTCTATCATAAGGAAGTATGATCATAAAATGTTTGTGGATAGTAGCCTATATTTCACATCATTTGGTTGCAATAGTGTTTTGCATTTAGCTACACTGTGATGTTTTGCACTAAATAGGAGTATGTAAGTTTTAATGCTGTGAGGTATAACATTTTCTATATTTGGTCTTATGGCCCCACAGAGCCAGCACAATAGGAGCCAAGGCCTTTCATTATAATTCAGCGACAGACAAGGGAGTCCTTTTTCTTCAGAACCTCAATTTTTGGTCTGTACTGTACTGTATGTTCAAGCTAAAAGGCAAAATACAGATATTAACTTAAAAGTAAAGCATTCTTGGTGTTTTTGTCATGTTGCAATAGCCTGTTTACACTGATTATATACCAAAATCAAAGCTGATACTGTATGCTAATAGATAAAGGAGTCATAATAACATATTACATGCTTTGAATTCCTTATATATAGCTATGCAGTGTTCTAAGCAGCCTGGATGGGTCGCTGTACGTGATGCAACACTTATTATAACCACAAGAGACTTGAGACTTGACTTGGACTCTAGCTCAAAGACTTGAGACTTGACTTGGACTCTAGCTCAAAGACTTGAGACTTGACTTGGACTTTAGCTCAAAGACTTGAGACTTGACTTGGACTCTAGCTCAGAGACTTGAGACTTGACTTGGACTCTAGCTCAGAGACTTGTGAGCATCTCTGCTAGAAAGCTATAGGCAGGGTTGGAGCTAAACTCTGCAGGACAGTGGATCTCGAACCAGAGTTTTAAAAAAGTAGAGATTATTTATAAAATAGCAGCTATATAAAATCAAATATATTCAATAATCATCCCATGATTCATACAAAACAAAGCTTTTATTTTCATTCAAAACACACTGCTTTGATATCCTCAGTCATTCTTGACTAAACTTGTGTTGTCCCTATTACATATGCTGATAAAAAAAGATTTAATTTAAAACTTATCTAGTGCTGCCACCAAGTGTCTACATGCAAAAAAGGCATTCTTCCTCTGAATCCTGAAGAATTATTACAAATCATTTGTTGATCAATGTTTGAGAATAATATACAGTTCATGAGAGCTGCATGTGTAAACTTACGAACTGGCAAACTTAAATGGAGAAGAAAGGGTCATTTTTCACTGGATCGCAAAGTCTCACATAGGACCCTTTCCCAGCCAGTCCGAACCCAGGATAAATAGGCTCTCTAAAAACAGTTTGATGCTTATAAATAAGACTCATGTTGTCGGAGACATCGTAAAATGCCAAGATTCCAGCCCTGTAGTCCAAATACACTCCTATTTTGGAGACACAAGATTTAATCTTCGAAAATGTTTTCTTATTGTCCTGCCAAAATTCAATCCAGGACCTGTAACAACGTATTCCCCATGAGTGCGAGTTTCTACCAAACAGAGTACGCTGCTTGCCTTTCCTACGGATCCCTTGGTAAGACACAGCAATGCAGACCCAAGTGCCCCCGCCAATCTCCACCTCCCAATATTTAGGGGACCCTCTGAGACGTTCATTGCACAGGATCTGTGCCCTGGAGTTAAACCTCTGAGTCTGTTCAGGATAGTCCTGGATCAGGTGTGAGGCCATCACCTCTCTGTCATCTTTTTTTAGGACGAGACTTTCATGTGCTGTGTTGGTATTAAAAGTGAGCTTTGATGCATCTGAGGTGAACAGATGGACAGATGAAAAGATGCAATATTAGTACAACCACCATGCAGTAAGCATAACTTATGTAATTGCCAAATTATAACATGAAAGAGTTTCTGTTCATTCAGTTCTATACAGGAAACTTACACTGTAGAAACTCTTCTCGAGTCTTTGGTGGTGGGAATGTTACGATTCTAGTGTTTTTCACTGCAAAGAAAAATAGTCAAGATGAATTAAAGACATATTATAACTACAAAATATATATTTAAATAAATCTTCTACTAACCTTTTCTGGAAATTGTGAGTAAACTCAACTTGCTGGTCATGTTTAGCTTTTCTGTCAGTTCATTAACTGCCATGGAGTCACGCCCAAAAGAGTTGTATGGATGCACGTGGAAGACGAATGATTTTTTATACTCGGTCAGTGTGGGCAGAGAACCAGCGTTCTGTAGAGAGTACACAATACTTTAAATGCACTTGAAAAGTTACTATACCTAATCATTTTACAAGGCAATCTGACAAGAATCCATTTCTACTAATCCATCTCCAGTGAATGTACCTCAAGAAATCGAACATTATTGTCTGTATGAGAGAGCAGCTGCAGTTGTTGTAGATCAGCAGCTAAGGTCTTCATATGACCTATCTCCTGGAGTAGAGTCTTTATGAATCCCTCCGCTTGCTTCACTGCAGTCTGTGTCTGGCATTGGATCAGCTCTGTCACTTTGGTTTGATTGTCCTTCAAAGACTGGATCAGCTCAGTAAACTCTCTCTCATTCTTCTCCAGTGCCTTACTTGCTGAAGCCTAATAGTCAAGAGGGATGAGTGGATGTCTTAAAATTAGCTACACAAGCAATACCATAAAATACCATACCATAAAAATGAAGATGGTTACAGGTTTAAAGCAAAGTTAAATGCCCCCTAACCTTGAAAATTTCAATAGCTTGTTTCAGCTCTTGCACATCTTTTTCCTTTGCTTCAATTATGTCAATGTTCTGCTTCTGCAACTCCCCCAACTTAACCTTTAAAAGAAACATAATTGCAATTAAAATTCAGTAGAACAAATTCTAGTGTTTTTAAGCCTTTTTATCTATTTTATTGGCACTGATAGTACAGAAAAAGAACATGGGCCAGACTCAAATTCATTCCACCCACATAAGCAACTTGTTGAGCATGTGTGTTAACCACTGGTAATAGGCTGGTATTTGGCCATTTTGGCATTATCAGTCAAGTGCTTAAAAGATTGTGTATTTTCAGTCATCTTTAGTCTGATTAATTTACATTGTGACTGCCTAAGATGCAATCAACTGTCAAAAACACATCCTGGAATTTAGCACATGTATCTCTTCACTTCACTAATAATGCATTCTCAATTACCGCAATGAATCGCTAACAAATGACAAAGAAGCTTTGGTATGGGAAAGTTAAGAGAAATATCCAAAAGATTTTCCTTTTTTTTCTTTCTGAAAGGGCTTGGAAGCCTTTTTGTTAGGGGCACTGACTCTGAAACACCCATCACAAAAATATTTTACAGCACCTACTAACTAGCTCTCTAGTTACATTACAAAACCAACACCTATCACTACTAAACACCAAGTCCTGGCTCAGACTTTTAAGAATGACATTCTGCATTTTAAATCACACTTCTGACCTGTTTATTGGCCACCTCCACTTCCATTGCGATGACATTATGACCTCTGTGTTTATCAGTAATGCACAGGTGACAGATGCAGCGTTGGTCTGTGTGGCAGTACACCTCCAGCATCCTGCCATGATCAGGGCAGATGTTCTCCTGCAACGTTGCATTCGGCTCCACCAGTCTGTGCCTCTTTCCGTGCAAAGTGTTATGCAAATCAAGATGAATATCACAGTATGATTCCACACACTCCAGACACGTCTGTTCAGCTTTGCGCTTCCTTCCGACGCACGCATTACACTCCACATCTGTGGATCCACTTGAATGAAGAGCTGGAGCTGTGTCCTCCATGATTGTGGATGTGCTGGTACTGGCAGTACTTGACTGAGTTTCGTTTCTGTGGAAGTATGATTATGGCTCTGGCAATGCAGAATTAAAATATTAAGGACAAGGGTGTGGTTTCAGCCCCGGAACAAGGGCAGTGACTCAGAGGACTGCTATTGACAAAACCACTGAAAGGGTTGTCTTGCCTTTGTTTTTATGTTTTAGCGCAGTCTGTAAATAAACTGCACTGGGTTCTCTACAAACTTGCCTCCAGTGGGCTATATTGTACCAGGCTATGTTCTTTCACAATAAATAACAACAACTCTACTGTACTAATGTGTTCAGTGTCACATCATCCATTCCTTCAGAAATCAATCTAATTCCAATATGATGCTCAAGAATATTTTCTTAACATTATTATAAGTATTAGGTTCAAAATAACCACATTTTCCCCATGCTCAGGGCATGAAAGCAACAAGACAATATTAATTTGAGTTTCAGTTTTATAATCAGTATTGTTTTAGGAATAAATGTATTTGTATATGTTAAGTTGAGTTTGCTTTGGCTGAACCCTTAGGGCAAACAATAGTGGATTACAGTACTTCAAACAATGATTCTGTGTTGCAAACAGACAGATATATTAAGGTCAGAATGTACAGTATGACAACTCATGAGCTGTGTACAAAAATCAAATACTAACATAGCTGTATACTGCAGTAAACTATATAATTCACACTGCATTTTTTTAAACAGTATTAAATGTAACTACACGGTTATGTTGTGGGTGTCTATGGCTGGTCGTGTTGGACATGTGCCAACTGTTGGGTGGTTTTGTCTCTTTAGTTAAAACAGTTTGCGGTAAAGAATATAGCTAATACAAAGGGAGCAACTCAAGTTGACGAGCAAAGTTGTCATTTCGTTGTAGTGAAACGAGTACCGATCCAGTGCTGGAATTTTGTTATTTCTTTTATGTTTTGCTGCGTGATTGTTGCGCTGTCATAATTGGTGGGAAGCAACGGAAGGCGTGAAGTTCTTGCGCACATGACGCATGCTTTCATTCTAGTGAAATGACAAAACAAATGCTAGTAAATTGGTGCTTCTCAAACTGAAGGTTGCCACGTCAACAAGTGTCGTCAAAGGCCATCTCAATTTGAAGGATCCTTGGAAGGCAACCTTATTTTTGCATCCTTCATTCAGCTAATTTTGAGGGATGCATCCTTCATGTCCTTCAATCCTTTTAGACCCACAATTCACAAAAAAGAACTGACGAAAAAGAGTTGACACTGAGCTTGTCTGAGTTCATTATGAAATGTAAGACAAAAATAATGTTTTCAGAGAAGAAGGCATGCATGTTATCTTTTGTTTTGGTGTGAATTAATCACTTAACACTAAACAGCCACTGCAGACCACAGATGGGTTGTCAATCATTGCATTGGATTAGTAGAAAGCCAGTTGTGACGTAGCCATGCACACTTACTAGACTGTCTCATTCGAGCATTTGCTGAGGAGGAATCTAGTCTACAAGCCTCTGAAGGACTGGACTGAAGGACACAGCCTCACTCGGATGCAGCCTTCCAATTGAGAAGCACCTGTCCCCGCTTTTCATACACAGTACATCTTTTTGGCGTACACTTGTAGCAATTTTGGTTCATTCAAATAAAAATGTATATCCCCAGTACGAAAATGCAGCTACACTTATTTTGCTCTGTTCAAAATAAGGTTGTAAAATCAAATATGACACTTGTATGCGTCAACAAGAAATAACTGCAGTTTGAAATCGCTGAGTAATTTCTCGTAATATTATTGTTTAAGCAGGCAATGTTGTCCTACACACATCTGTGAATTAAATGATTTCCATTTAATGCATGAAATTGCAGAAAAACAATAATAAAAATAAAGGGATATTTTGTTTTTAAATGATAATGAATTAGGTTAGTATTTACCAGCAGTATTTCACCTGGGTGCAGGCGATTTATGGCCAGCAGGGGGCCTGCGGGGCCTCACGAATTTGCATGATTTGTATGGTGGTTAACAACGCTGCTGAGTATGTCGATTCTTCACTATCTTTGCAAAGCCTTGTCTGTGTCACTGCAATTCTAAGCAGTCTTCGTTGTCATTGTTTGTCCTGGTTTTGAACTGTCAGCGTTTTTTCTTGGATCATGGAATTGGATTTTTTTTTTTTTTTGCTGGATCTTATATACTCTGACTATTACTCCAGGCACATGTCTCTTGAATTGTAACACATTCATTCATCATAGCCTATAGTGGTTTTACCACTGTACCAGAGGCTTTACAACATGTAGCCAGATATTGCTGTGCAATATCTGACAGAGTAAATGTCACAAATGAGTAACAAATGCTTTTTTGTTTAGTGTTTTGTCCAAAGAGAAAAAAAATAACTGAAACTATAAGAGCTAACTTCAAATGAACAAACACAAATTAAACAAAAAATAATGATGGCATTTTTACATCACCAATAATTATTATTTGTGTAAAAACTTGAAATTAGTTTTAGTAATTGTCAAATAATTTCTCTCTCTATTTATTATGCACTGTACTTCTGTCATGTCTGCTGTTTTTATTTCCATCCTTTATCTTTCATCGTTTTTCTTTTATCTTTAGTTTCATTTGCAATGGCTTATCATTTCTCACACCATAAATGGATTTGTTCATAGTGTCTGTTGTAAGTCAGTGCAAGTTTCATTTAGGTTTCTTTCTTCTTCTGACTTACATTGGTTATTTTGTAGATGATCGCTGAAGCAGTGTTGAATAATCAGAGGTTCAGTAGAGCATAATTTATTTTGCAGATGACACTTGCTGTTTGATTTTCTTATCTAACATTCATGCATTTAAAGTCTGTTTTTTCTAAATACTTTCCGACCCACTCTACTATGTTTGAATCGTTTTCTATAAAGAATGGCTGAATAATTAAGTTAGAAGAGTTCAAGTTATTTATCAACATATCATGGTGGCTTAGAGCAGTAATGGATTACGTAATGGCTGACACCTGTTCCCTCGCATATTTACTGTAAAGTAACTTGACGAATCACTTCCTTGTGTTTAAAATAGCCAGCTGAGTTGAACTGATAATATAAGCCTATAAGGAAAGTCTTAGCGTCTCACCACACACATAGGCCTACAACAGTTAAATAAATCAAATAAACAAACAAGTCAGCTAAATAAAATGTAATTCCCACCTATATAATCTAGCTTTTATTTCTGTTTCCAAGATTTGTACTTTAGAACTTCTCAGTTTATAGCTCTGGTAATACCCTCTGTGACGTTGTGGAATAAAAGTGAAACTCTCTGTAAAATTGTTCAACTTCTGCTGCACTGCCGTGGAGGTAGGTTGGTTGTTTTGTTATGCTTGAATCTGCATTATTATTGTAACTGTAATTAAATTTACATTTCCAAATTGTGTTCTTGTAGAATATCAAAGAGAATTGGTTCACTATACAATATATGCAAAATAAGAGAAAATAAGAAATATAAAGTATATAATACCAACAGCAAATATATAATTTTAAGAGCATGTACTGTAATATATACAGTATATTACTGATGTCCCGATCAAGTTTTTTGTGTCCCCGATACTATTTGTGTCATTGAATATTGAGTATCTGTCGATATCAAGTCCCAATCCGATACTTGTATTGGTGCACACTTCAAATACAAGTTATTAAAATCAAGGTATACAGGGATGAGCTAAAGTGTTTCTCAGAGACATGGGCTCAAATGTGAAAAAGGGGCATGTCTCTCTCTCTCTAAGCTTCTTCTATAAACTACTTTTCTATTGTGTTCGATATAAACTTATTCTATTTTATATGTACACAAAGCAGGATAATTGCAACCTAAAGAAGTGGAGATAAGGTTAGAGCATATACTGTAATACTCCAAATATCAAAAATAGTTTTATCTTTAGATTCACTTCAGTAATGCTCTGAAGTTATTACGTCTCTGTAAAAGTGTTCTTTCAAATACAGATATTTACTATAAGCAAATTGCTAATTATGGGGGAAAAAAATAGACCAACTTGTTAAAAGTATGGACTGTGCTGTGTTTAAAGGGATAGTTAATAAAAATTCTGTCATCGTTTACTTTTCCTTGTGCCTCTTAAAAAATGACTTCCCGTCTTCTGTGAAACAATACTTTGGGAAATTTATTTGCAAAAATGTCTCATGTTATTTGTTTGTATAATACCATGTTTTCAGACCCCACTTACTTTCATTGCATCCACAAAAACAGTCAAAAATCTAAATATATTAATTTGTGTTCCACAGTAAAAAGAAAAAAGAAAAGCAAATAAAGAAATACAGGTTTGAAATGACATGGATGTATAATTGGATGATGACAGAATTTTGATTTTGGACAACTCTGCTTTGAGCAAACCACAAAAATAACTAATGTATTGCAACATTTATCTGAAGGTTTGTTTACCAGACGTCTGTACTGTTGTGGGAATACAGCAGCAAGATGTTTCGGACATCTGTGTTTGTGAGCTCTTTTTGTTCTTGTTGTGTGTGCCCTGGGTGTTTCTTTGTTGACATTCAACCAAATTGGCATAGTGACAAACAATCCTACATAATGTATCATGGCACTACAATGTGGAATGCGATGAGAATCATGAGCGAGGGCTTCTCTCCTTCCGCTGATGGCATGCTGGGTCCTGGAGTCTATGTCACTAGAAGCTTTGAAAAAGCCTCCCGTTACCCTCTGCATTCAAATGGGGAGATGCTTGCTGTTCTCAGACTCAGCGTGAGAGTGGGCACAGTGAAGAAGATCGACTACCAGGGTCATCCTTTACAGAAGACCTGGTATGAACATGGATATGACACAGCGTGGGTTCCTCCTAACTGTGGCATGGTGAACAGTGGCCTAGAGGAGAACTGTGTGCATGATCCAAGCCGAATCACAGTGCTGGAAGTCATTCAAAACCCCCGATTCTGGTAGATTCTGTGAAAATAATGAACACTTCAATAATAAATGAATTCACTCAAAAACACACATTCTGATTATGACTTTGTTTGATTGTTTTTGGTTTTTTATATCAAACAGAACATTTTTACTTACCTTTTGTTTTATTTTTACACAATTTGTAGATGTACACCTGCATTGTTTTTGTTATTTACACAACGCATAAGCAATTATTGGCAGTTTTAACAATAATGAGTTTATTATACACAATACATTTATTCTAAACAATATTCATAATGTGCATTGGACATTAATATGTTGTGAATAAAGTGGTAAATTGTGGGGTTTTTTTGTTTTTTTTGCACAAAGCATTCGCGTCACTTCATAAAATTGAGTTTAAACATCTGGAGTCACAAGGATTACTTTAATGATGTCTTTACCTTTCTGGGGCTTAAAAGAGGTAGTTGCATAGGCTATCAATGGAGCGATAGAAAGATCTCAGATTTCACTAAAAAGATTGTGTTCCAAAGATGAAAGAATACCTTACTGGTTTTTAATGACATAATTTCTGGGTGAACTAACCCTTTAAGTGTTCATTCTTGACTTTCTAAATAGTTGTTAGTCATTGATACCATCTAGCATTAGTTTCATCTGATCAACACCTGAGGTCACCATCACTTGCTTTATGACATGGACTTTATAACCTGTGCCAAAATAACTTTAGTCGTGACTTAACATGTTGAATATACTTTAACAATAAAAAAAAATGTACTGGTCTCCCCTGCATAGTTGTCAACTTTGGAAGTTTTTTGGATGCGTGTCATTTCAATTCTATCCCAGACAGCAACATAGTGTCGGCCCGGATCTGGACCGACACTATGTTGCTGTCTGGGATGCATCCTGCCGTGTCAGCAAGAATAAAAATGGAAACTGAATTGCATTGATAAGAAATATGGTCTAAGTAAGAGTAGGCGCTCACACCATTAACCACCGACCCCCTTTCTCCCCTTTGGCTCCACCCAATATACAAAATAAAAGTGAAAGCAAAGTTCTATAAAGTTTTACTCTTTTTCTAGAGGCTGTTTGGCACCAAAAGACTCCTGAGCATGTAAGTTAAATTAAAGAAATTTTATTTCAGCTAAATTAAATGAAGCTTTTAAAGCTTTTAAATTATGCAGAAAACTAAGTTTGATGTAGACAGAAAGTTTCACAACATAATTTGTGTAGTGTTCACAAGGTCCATTCATCATAACTTTGATATTTTCAAACTGCATATTTTTATATGGTTATTCACTAATTATCAAATATATGAAAACCTTCAAAGTGCTTTGGTTACTGCCATGGGGGACAATGGTTATGGCACTGGAATACAGAAGTATCCTGGACGGAGAGCATACATCATGTACCACGGCACTACAATGGCAAACGCACAGAAGATCCGAAGTGAAGGATTCAGACCCTCTTCTGATGGCATGCTCGGGTTATGGAGTTTACTTAAGCCGGAGTCAAGAGAAAGCTTCTCGTTACCCTGGGAATGCTAGAGGAGAACAGCTGGCCATTCTTAAAGTAAGTGTTCGAGTGGGAAAAGTGAAGAAGATTGATTGTCAGGGTCATCCCTTACAGAAAACCTGGCATCAAAATGGTTATGACACTGCATGGGTCCCGTCAAACTGTGGAATGGTATCCAGTGGATTTGAAGAGGACTGTATTTATGATCCAAGCCGAATCACGGTTCAACAGATTATTCCAAACTAACTAACTAAAACTTTTGTCAGCTTTATTTTGGTACTTTAATCTGACTGGCACCAAAAAAAGTGTCAGTATAATGTAAACAGTAAATATGTTTTTCCACTGAGTTTTGCCAAACTGTTTACCTGTAAAAATCTTGTTTGAATGAATGAATGAATCAATCAACAAATCATTCAATCATAAAATATAAAAATATAAATAGGCCTATAGCGGTTTACTTGTATTTATGTATGTATGTCATCATGTGCTTTGAGTCTATTTTGAGATCTTTGCAAAAGCGTAATAATCAGACTTTGAGACTCAATAAAAATGTATATTTGCATGTCTCTGTTGTAATTTCTTCAATAACAGTTTCCTGATAAGCACTGCAGTTTAGTGGGTTTTTAAGTGAGAATCGTACATATATGCAAAACAAAGATGAAAATAAATTTGCATTTCCACTTGTTTCTCAAACAACTAGTACTATTCTTGTCATTGTTTTGTTGTCATTATTATTAACATATTCATTTCATTCATATATATATATATATATATATATATATATATATATATATATATATATATATATATATATATATATATATATATATATATATATATATATATATATATATCATTTTATCTATTATTGTCAAAAAGTAGAAACATTTTTGGAAAAATGAAATCAAATGGAAATTTGGACATACTTTTTTATTTGGTTGCTTTTGCTATTTTTTTAAAACTTCCTACCATGAATGGCCCTGTATGTTTCAGTATAAATCTGTTTACAAGAGTGGAATTTGTGTGCATGTTTCTCTGAGTTTAACTGGTTCTTCTGCATAGCAACATGTAGAGAAACTGCATAAGTCACATATGAGTCACACAGACATTATATCACAGAAGCGATCACAGCATTGGGGGTTTTCCAAGCGTAAAGACTCATACTGAATGGATGAGTCAGTGACTCTTCACTTGTTGAAATGAACTATTTCTATAATGATCCTTATCTAGGGTACGTATTAGTTTTTTTATGTCTTGACAACACCCAACTGAAACTGAAAGTACACATTGTATAGAAGAACTCTGCATTTGTGACTCCAGCCTCACTTACACTTTATTTTGGTTGTCCACTTTTTACTAGACATTTTACTAACTATAAGTAACTTTGCAACTACTTGTCAACTAACACTCATTAGAGTAGACTGTTATAGGGTTAGTAGAATAAGTTGCAGAGTTACTTCTGTAAAGTGTCTGCTGTGGAAGCATCAAAATAAAGTGTTAGCAGATATTGATCCCTGAATATTTTCTAAAACAAATCTTTATTACTTTTGGCCTAAGCAGCAAGACAGATACTATTAATCCAGAATAAAATAATCACCATGCATAAAGCTTCAATGTATATTGAATAACATGTATCAGTCTTCTATAATTTAAATGATAGTTTATGGGAACGTTGCTCAACACTCCATTACTTGAATTTCATCATGTAAATGATCAAAATTATTACTGACATTACACCACTATACAGAATATTCTGTGACATTTGGGGAGTCTCAAATAGCTTGCAATCAAATCAAATGCTTCTGGTAAATGCAGAAGCTTTTTCATGCTGCTGTCTGCCAATGGAATATTAGGCTTTGTGTGGGACATCCAGCATGGGGAACAAGACTAGATTTTAAATAACCCTGAATAAGTGAAAGTGACATGCGAAGGCCAAGTATGATAACCAGATACTGGAATTTGTCCTCTGCATGTAACCCATTCCAGTTAGTGCACACACATTAATAGAAGTGAGTAGTGAACACACACACCCGGAGCAGTGGGCAGCCATTTTGCTGTGGCGCCCGGGGAGCGATTGGGGGTTAGGTGCCTTGCTCAAGGGCACCTCAGTGATTTCCTGTCGGAATTGAGAATCGAAACCTGCAACCTACGGGTTACCACTCTCTAACCATAACCTGTGTCTCTAACCATTGTCACTGAGAAATTCATTTTATTACTAAAGCTACAACACCATTGTTGAGGAAGGTAAAGTAAATAGTAGCATTAGCTTTTTAATGCAACAACATAACTGAAAAAATCAAAGCACCATCATATGTCACACACAAACAAAACCAAACAATGAACAAACTGCAGGGCTTAAATACATAGGGTGAATGAACATAATACATAATGCTCTAATTAATCATATAATGAGTAATTATGACAACTAAACAAGCGGGAATACAGGAATAAAATGTGAATTTTTAAGGACAGTTGGACAATGGATCACTTAATCTTAAAACATTGAAATTCATTGGTCCTTAACATTTGATGTGATTTTAAAACCCATATGCAGTCTAATCTTTTAACCCATTCATTATTCATGTTAATTAATTCAAATAAACTTTTTAGTTAAAATGACTTCTGAATCCCACTATGCCCTGCTTTGTCTTTTAATAACACCACGTCTCCTACTATTAAATAGCTCACCTAAAAAATAAAAACAAATTCTGTCAACATTTACTCACCCTGATGCAATTTCAAACCTGTATGACCACAAGAGAGTAGACTGTTTTTTCCTATTGTGTCCATGAGATGGCAGCACCATCTTGTAAGCAAATCAACAAAGATTTTTCTTTTGAAGTTTATTTTCTGAATAATTCCTATGCCTTACCATAATAGTTGCCCAATGTTTGTGTGGAGATCTCTTAAAATTATTATGATTATAATCCTAATTAATAAACATTTTTTCCCAAACAGTACACCCAATTGAGCATGTGCAAGTTGCTTGTACTGTTAATAGCCTATAGTAAGAAATGTACATTAAATAAATGTGTGCAATTTTAACTAAGTACTCATTTTGTGTAACCAAAAAAAAAAAAAAAAAAAAAAAAACATATCTCTGACTGTCTTTCAGACATCTCTGCCTGGATGAAGGAGTGTGATCTACAGCTCAACCTCGCAAAGACTGAGCTCCCACGTAATTCCTGGAAAGCCGCCAGTTGACCACATCACTTTGATATTGGGGTCTACAACACTAACTGCATCCAAGACAGCAATAGGAACTGGGGGATTGTTTGAAGACCAACTGAGCTTTTCCACCCATATTTATCTTTCTGTGTTGCACACACATTTATTTTCCGCAAAATCCTTTTTTGTGTTGGTGACCTTACAGAAATCCTTTTTATTTAAAATAATAACAATAATAAACCTCTCTGTCTGGTATTACAAGAATTTCTAGGCATGCCTGATTCACCCCTGCCAGCCAAGTAAATGACAAACACAGCATCTAAAATTTTTCGGTGGAAAACAATACAGTTTGGAAGCATTTTTCTGACTGTCTGACAAGGAACTACTGTAATGATCCTCTACATTACCCATTCTGAATTCCCGGGTCCTCTTCCTTAAAATAGTTACATGAAAGACACCACCAGACTTAAAAGGTGAAAAAAAGTACAGACAGTATACTTCAGCAAAACAATTATGAATGCTGATATATATGGTCAAAATAAAATAGTATTGTCTATAAAAGCCCTATAGAATAGCCTACTCTGTTAACAATACCGCCGCTCCCTATACGCAGAGTATGCAGCCTGTGTAGGGCACAAACTACTAAGGGGGCACCATCTTGTTCCAACCGAGGAGCTGACGAATTGGAATGCCTTGGGTCATTGGTCATTCACATTTAATATGATTTAGATCCACATGGTCTAATAGTCTAACTATACATTTATTCAAATAAAAAAAAAAGTCTGAAACTGCTTTAGATTATCACTCAATAATACAATACGTATTCTACCATTAAAGGAATATAGCTCACCCAAAAAGAAAAAATTTGTAATAATTTCCTGATCCTGTCATTCCAAACCTATATGAAATGCACAGCAGCAGCAGAAGCATCAAAACATCTTGGACGGTTTATTCCTATTGTGTCCATTAGATGGCAGCACCATCTTGTTCGCAAAAACAACAAGGAATTTTTCTTGGCTTTTCCTGTAGTCTAGAGGACTATTGGGTGGAGGATTATTATTATTATTCAACTTAAATGCAGTCAATGTATGAACATCACGTGCATCATGTCTTCTGTTACTAACCCAGAGACCCTTCCTGCTCCTAGATGGATTTTTTTTGTCAGCTTGTTTGGGTGATCGAACACTAATTAAGATCGTTAACGAAGATTTTATTTACCACTTCAAACCTGAACACATAGAACACAACACAATCTGCCAGTTCAGCTTCAAGACTATGTAGGACCACACACACACACACACACACACACACACACACACACACACACGAGCCAGGAAACCTATTAAGAGAATTAGGGAGTAAACACTTATTTTCTTAGCTGAATAAATGGGGGAAATACCATAGTATTGTAAATGAAGCAATACACAAGCAATGTTGCTCGAGCTGTAATTCGGACAAATGCACGAGGTCGCACGGTAATCACAACCATGCAAAATATGACTCATACTCAGTAGCCTAGGCTACTGTCCTTGCATATGTGATGTTGCTTTTATAACTCAAAGTGAAGGTAAAATTGAGTAACAAAACTAGTTCCAAAGCCCTATCGAACGTTGCTGTCTCGTTTCTGAATGAATCATGGCTGTGTCCGAAATCGCCCCCTATACCCTTAAATTCGGCATTTGAGGGGACAGCTATTTGTAGTGGTGTCCAACATATCTACTCACGTGCTGAATGAATTGTTTAATATAGCCTACCAGTAACGTGCGGTGAAATCTTGTCATGGGTAGGCTGTGACCTATCAATGTGGCATATATATGTTCATTCATTCAGTTAATGTAGCAACCCAAGTTCATATCAGGCATCATCACATCGCTGCCTGCATACAGCAAAGTCAGTCATACGTGAGTCTAATGCACAATCAAATCTAATAATCAAATTAAAGCTCCAGTAGGTAACTTTTGTAAACAAATATTTGTTAAAACTGTCATTATGTCCTCATAGTTGAATATGAGACAGATAATCTGTCTCGAATCTATCTCGAAAAAAGATTCGTTGAATGAACGAAATGACTCCAAAAAAGACTCGTTCGAAATGAACGAATCTTTTTTTCGAGTCATTTCGTTCGTTGAATGAACGAAATGACTCGAAAAAAGATTTGTTCATTTGGATGAACGAGTTCGAACATGAGAGTCACGAACGACGGTACGCGCTCGCACTGTGCAAGAGAGGGGTGATCAGCGTACACGAGCGTGATTGACACTGCTAAGACATTCCTCCTGGCTCTGATTGGTTGTTTCTGACCGGGAGCGGTGTATTTCTGCAAATGGCAATAGGACCACTGGGAGGAGCCAGAGGAGCTTGATTTTTTCACAGATTATCTGTCTCATATTCAACTATGAGGACATAATGACAGTTTTAACAAATATTTGTTTACAAAAGTTACCTACTGGAGATTTAATTTGATTATTAGATTTGATTGTGCATTAGACTCACGTATGACTGACTTTGCTGTATGCAGGCAGCGATGTGATGATGCCTGATATGAACTTGGGTTGCTACATTAACTGAATGAATGAACATATATATGCCACATTGATAGGTCACAGCCTACCCATGACAAGATTTCACCGCACGTTACTGGTAGGCTACATTAAACAATTCATTCAGCACGTGAGTAGATATGTTGGACACCACTACAAATAGCTGTCCCCTCAAATGCCGAATTTAAGGGTATAGGGGGCGATTTCGGACACAGCCATGATTCATTCAGAAACGAGACAGCAACGTTCGATAGGGCTTTGGAACTAGTTTTGTTACTCAATTTTACCTTCACTTTGAGTTATAAAAGCAACATCACATATGCAAGGACATTTCGAAATGATTCGAAAAAGATTTGTTCATTTTGATGAACGAGTTCAAACAGGAGAGTCACGAACGTGCATCACAGAACAGAGCAAGGCGAGCATTTGTGCTTATAAAACTTAAAGTTTTTTATTTATTTTTGAAATGACCGATCGTTTCGCTAGATAAGACCCTTATTCATCGTCTGGTATCGTTTAAAGCCCTTTGAAGCTGCACTGAAACAGTCATTTGGTCCTTGAACCGTTTTTGTCCCATTGAAGTACATAATATGGAGAAAAATCCTGGAATGTTTACATCAAAAACCTTAATTTCTTTTCGACTGAAGAAAGAAAGACATGGACATCTTGGATGACATG
Source organism: Gila orcuttii (assembly GCA_026230005.1). Taxonomy (NCBI): domain Eukaryota; kingdom Metazoa; phylum Chordata; class Actinopteri; order Cypriniformes; family Leuciscidae; genus Gila; species Gila orcuttii. The sequence continues at coordinate 14,678,888 of JAPDVR010000008.1, forward strand.
GGGGTGAGTAAATTATCAGCAAGTTTTTTTTAAAGTGAACTAATCCTTTAACGTTAGCTATTTATAACTTAAAGAGTGCAAGGTTATAAAGTTACATGTATTGCAAAATACATAATGATTTGAGGAGTAGGACCAAGTTTGTAGTCAAAGTATTGGCAGGCCATAGTCAATGTAAAGCATATTGTTGATGTTTCGTCCCTATTAGTGAATGTTCCATAACTGTTTATAATCCTCCGTCATCGGTGGTCCTGCTTACTAGCCTGCGCGTTCACGGCAGGCTGCGCTGTGGGGGAGGAGCTGTGGAGGGAGGGCTGTAGCGCAGCAGAGAGCAAGGGGGTTGGACCTGTAAGTTGTGCTTGTTCAAATTTTCAGGCTAAGTCAACATTTTCGCAAAACTCCCTACTGCAACTTTAATGGACACATCTATCTTATGACTTATACAACAAACAAATGTGTTGTGCGGGACACAGTAAGAGAGGGAGGCGGCGTGTTGTCAGCGAACCGACAAGCAGCCTAGTCACTCCTTCAAAATGCGCAAACGCGCACAGACAGCCACACACACACTATTGGTCTGGTCACTCTGGTGACGGCGCACCAGGATTTGAATAGGCTACAGTCAGAAAACATTGTGTCAACAGTACAGCTTTAAAGTACAAAAACAGCTTATTCGCTCCTACAAACTGCGCTAGGCGCACACACCGACACGCAATGAGCGTCTGGCGACGGCGCACCAGGATTAAAAAAGAGAACTACAAAACAGCATTTTAACCCTTACGAAATGGACCATAATCGCACAAATAGACCTACAGTACAAATGTGGCAGAGGTGACGGCGCACCAGGGTATGTAAGAGAGAACATTTTGGTGTCAGCGCACAGCAAGCCTATAGTCTACCATCAGACAACACACACAAGCCAATATAAGGGTTTTAAAAAAATAAATAAATGAATAATTTACGATTTAAAGGGGGTGCTTACTTTTATTTATAGATGAAACTCCTTTTCCTCGATTTACTGAAGCCTATATGTAAAACGCATTTGCAGCTGCACAGCTAGCACAGTAAGCGTATGGCTCGCTCATAGGCTGTGCTGCGGCAACTGCACATTAATGGCGCGGGCGCCTTTGACGGGAATGGAGCAGAACAGACTTACCTCCTTGGCTCTTATTTCCATTGAAAAGGAGAGACTCATGGAATTGAGAAATACACCCAACAAAGAGGACTTTTACAACAAAGTAATTGACATCTTTGTCCAGGGGGATAGACGCATGGACTTCGTCTACAACGGTTTCGGTTTCCCGTTAGCGACCACAGCTATTTTTTCTTCATAGGACGCTTCCAACACTAGGCGCCGCTAGATGCTAAGTAGCGGGAAGCGCGGAGTGAGTGAGAGCGTGTGGATCACGTGACATGAAGCACGCTCGGTCTCTGCCTCAATGTTGATAATTCAAGACAGCACGAGAACTGACTGCGCATGCGCAAATCTACGTAAACTACGTTCTATGGACCAAAGAGGCACAGCTAACCTCTGCCTCAATGGCCATGGCCTTGAATTTTCTGCATGAAACAATGATTTTTAGGAGCAAACAATGGCAAAAGGAGTATATTATATGTGTATTCCTGAAAATTTTTGTTACAAAAATTTATATTTGGAATAAAATAAATGCAATTAATAATGTGGTGAATTAATAAAGTTCTTGGAATTAATAAATGTAATGTCAACATTTCCTTTGGTGAGGCACTGCCTACCCTGCCTACCCTGACCGCACGTCCCTGTAGCCTACACAGTTTCCATGACAGAGTTCAAGATGCATCTTATCATTACTACTGGAGCGGCATAGTTAAGTTTCAAATGATTATTAAAAAAGTAAACACAAAGTGGCAGCCCTTCCAGCACTCTCAGTGTCCAAATTCACACTCACTCGTTTTCATTCATTCCTTCAAGTGGACTATTAGTGGAGTAATGTTGAATGTTGTTGAACGAATCGTTTGAGTAAATGATTCAATGAATCACTCAAAAATACAGTCAGGCTGTATCCGAAATCGCATACTTCCCTACTATAGGTGAAAAACTGTATGACAAAAGTATGTCCAAATTCACAGTAGGCCTACTCGTAAAAGAGTAGACAAAGTACCTGGATGACCTACTTCTTCAAGAGATTCTGAGGCATCCCATGAGGCCACGGGAGAGAATTGAATGGCAGTGAAGCAACACAACTGACGCTGGTAGGTCACATGATAATGACATTGCGAATGTAGGTTCAGATTGCATTAATACTACACACATTCATACTATATTAATGTGCTTTTTTAGCGGTTGTTAAGTGATTACTTTTTTTTTTAATAAGTACCTACTCAAGAGAGTATGCAATTTCGGACGCAGACACTCTTTTGTTCCTGAATGCATCAGCGTTTACGAATAATCGGTTTAGTAAAGATTCAGTTACTCGCTCGTATTATATATAGGCCTACTGTCACTTATTTCATTCCTGAATGAATCCCTTTTTTACTGAACGAACCGGTTGACTAAATAATTCACTCATAGAGAAACGCATACATTTTACCATATCTTTCTGTGGCAGGAATAGTATGCTAGTACGCGAGTCCAAATTCAGCAGTGTAAAGAAAGTGGCTGTGTAATTCATTCGTTCCTAAATGAATCACTGATTTGAACGAATCGGGTGATTAAATGATTCAGTGGCTCACCCATAATATACTACACTGAATGATATTCAGAAGAACACCATTCTTGGTCGTAAATATTGCTTGACTAACATAAAATGGCATTATTATAAAGACTTTATATATAAAATGTTCTTTATAAAACGTCGTTGAATGTCCCCAAAAGGAAGTTTTGTCAGATGTATTGCAGCAATTTTGTCCCCAAATTGTTTGTTATAGGGTAGACTGAGTACAGTTGAGACACTTTTTGCGTTTTGATTTTTCACAAAAAAATAGATACTGAAAAGAAGTGAATTTCCACATGACATTTCATCAGCTTGTAGACTAAGATATTATCAATTAGGGCTGCACGATTTGGGGAAAATGTCATATTGCGATTATTGAGGTCAATATTGCGATTGCGATATGTGATTGCGATATAATAAACAAATGGTTTCATGAGTCAATTTGCTTGGTTCTAAAGCAAAATGCACACACAGATTAGTGATGATTCTGAAATGTGTATTTCTCAACTCAAACTAGCAACAACAACTAAATGATTGATAACACTGTCACCTATAATGATCAATAAGACAACCCCCCCCCCCCCCATTTTAAACATTAATTATAGCCATCCAACATTACAGTGATTCCATCATTACAATTAAAAGCTATCCATTTTTTTACTTTTACTTTTTTTTATTAGGCTTCAAAAAATATAACAGCTTTTAATTTAAGTGAACTTCAAACAATCCTCACATAAACAATAAATGTCATATTTACCTGTGCCCTTCCTGTCCAACATGTAGCACATATACCCAGCTGGTCACCTCGCACATTTCTCTAGATTTTGCAATGACCTTGCATGACACAATACCATGAAATATGCCAATTTTTAGGGCACATAACGTTTGTGATGATACCAGTTACGTTTAACAGTCACATAAAGAAGCTATTCATTGTGGAGTGTGCATGGTGAAGTGAAAGTCTTAGAAAAAAAACTTTTGCTGATATCTTCGGATCGGAGATGCGTCCGTTGTTCAAATTTCCCGCGATCAAAGAGGACACTAATACACATACAGGTCCTTCTCAAAAAATTAGCATATTGTGATAAAGTTAATTATTTTCCATAATGTAATGATAAAAATTTAACTTTCATATATTTTAGATTCATTGCACACCAACTGAAATATTTCAGGTCTTTTATTGTTTTAATACTGGTGATTTTGGCATACAGCTCATGAAAACGTCTCGGTTACGTATGTAACCCTCGTTCCCTGAGTAGGGAACGGAGACGTTACATCGGATGACGACGAATGGGGTTTCGCTTAGAAAGCCTATCAGCTTCGAGTATTACAAAACGAGCCTATGGCAAAGAAATGCCATGGGTCTGCGGAATTTGCATGACGTAACTCCGCCCCACCTCGTGGGTATAAAAGGAGGAAGTCCGCAGCAGCAGTTTATGTTTCTTCGCTGAGGAGCCAAGACTGAGCTCAGGCGATCCCCGCGGTACAGCGGAAAGTGGCAGGCAGACGTAACGTCTCCGTTCCCTACTCAGGGAACGAGGGTTACATACGTAACCGAGACGTTCCCTTTCGTTGTCACTCCGAGTTACGTCGGATGACGACGAATGGGGTTACCAGTCTAATCACGCCACCTTCTCAGCTGTCTTCCAGTGCCCTGCGTAAATCGAGATCCCTGTCAGAGACTGGACGAAGGACTCCATTTAACACAGGAATACCAAGGTACACTGGGAAGCATATCCCAAGCTAGGGGAAGTATGCAATTAATGCCAACCCAGGGGGGGGGGACTTAGAGAATACACATATGACCCGAAGGAAACATATGGAGAACACTGGGGTGTCCAGCCGCAGGTGGAATATTTCAACCCCAGGGGTGGCAAGGTGGCTTGCCAAGGGAAAGACACATGCTCAGAGAGGCTTACAGTGGAAATACACATGTGGGGGTCGCTCAGGGGAGGGACCATGCACACGGGAGGCACCTAGCCGACGCGCAGGCAATAGACACTGGCGCCGACGTCAGGAGTGCTGGAGGAACTCAGGGCTTTCGGGGAAGCTCACCTGAGGAGAATATCGCACGTATCCAGTCCGTGGAGTGGAATGGCGAGCAAGCGAAGACACCTGAGCGGGTCCGGTACTAGCTAGTTGAAGCGAGTACATGAGAGGACACTGGCTCCACTCGGAGATTATAGAATCTGGCGAATGTGTTAGGTGTCGCCCAGCCTGCAGCTCTGCAGATGTCTGTTAGCGAGGCGCCATGCGCTAGAGCCCAAGAGGATGCCACACTCCGGGTGGAGTGGGCCGTCACACCAAGGGGGCACGGTCGACCTTGCTGCTGGTGAGCCAAGGCAATGGCGTCCACTATCCAGTGAGACAACCTTTGCTTGGAGAGAGCCTTTCCCTTCAGCTTCCCACCATAACAGACAAAGAGCTGGTCTGAGGTCCTGAAACACCGCGTCCTGTCTACATAGGCGCGAAGAGCGCGTACTGGACAGAGCAGTGCCAAGGCTGGGTCTGCCTCCTCCGGGGGCAGCGCTTGCAGGTTCACCACCTGGTCCCGAAAGGGAGTGGTAGGAACTTTGGGCACATATCCGGGCCGGGGTCTCAGGATCACGTGAGAGAAAGCCGGTCCGAATTCCAGGCACGCTTCGTCGACGGAGAATGCGTGCAGGTCCCCTACCCTCTTGATGGAGGCCAGTGCAACCAGGAGCGCTGTCTTCATTGACAGGAACTTAAGCTCGACTGACTGCAGGGGCTCAAAGGGAGCACTCTTCAGGGCAGTTAGAACCACTGAGAGGTCCCAAGAGGGAACGAGAGGAGGGCGAGGAGGATTTAGTCTCCTCGCTCCTCTCAGGAACCTGATGACCAGGTCGTGCTTCCCTACCGACTTACCTTCGACTAGGTCATGGTGTGCGGCAATGGCGGCAACATAGACCTTAAGGGTGGAGGGAGACAGCCTTCGCTCCAACCCCTGCTGAAGGAAGGAAAGCACAAAGCTGATCGAGCATCTCCGGGGGTCTTCTCGGTGAGAAGAGCACCAGACGACGAAGAGGTTCCACTTCAACGCGTAGACGTGTCTTGTGGACGACGCTCTAGCGGAAGTGATGGTAGCCGCCACCGCTGGTGGAAGGGTACTCAAACCTACCTCGAGCCGTCCAGGAGCCACACGTGGAGGCTCCAGAGATCGGGGCGAGGGTGCCACAGGGTGCCCCGTCCCTGAGAAAGAAGGTCCTTCCTCAGAGGAATGGGCCAGGGAGGTGCTGTCGCGAGGAGTGCAAGTTCGGGGAACCAGGTCCGGCCGGGCCAATACGGCGCGACCAATATGACCTGCTCCTCGTCCTCCCTGACCTTGCGCAAGGTCTGCGCAAGAAGGCTCACTGGGGGAAACGCATATTTGCGGCCCGGCGGCCAGCTGTGCGCCAGTGCATCCGTGCCGAGCGTGCCCTCGGTCAGGGAAAAATACAGGGCGCAATGGGTCGAGTCGTGAGAGGCAAACAGATCTATCTGTGCGTCCCCGAACTGGTCCCAAATCAGCTGAACCGACTGGGGATGGAGTCGCCATTCTCCAGGGAGGGGCTGAAGCCGTGAGAGCTCGTCGGCTGCACAGTTCAGGGCTCCGGGAATGAAAATGGCTCGAAGCGACCTCAGATGCTTCTGACTCCATAGAAGGAGGTGGCGGGCGAGTTGTGACATACGGCGGGAGCGTAGACCACCTTGATGGTTGATGTACGCTACAGTAGCGGTATTGTCTGAGCGGACTAGTACGTGTTGACCCGTGAGCAACGCCCGGAAGCGGTGCAGGGCAAGGCGTACTGCCAACAACTCGAGGCAATTGACATGCCATAGCCGCTGGGGTCCTGTCCAGGAGCCCGCAGCAGCATGTCCATTGCACATGGCGCCCCAGACCGTGGTGGAGGCATCCGTGGAGACCACAACATGCCGGGAAGCTCGTTCCAGGGGGACACCCGCCCTGAGAAAACTGAGGTTCGACCACGGGGTGAGGAACTGACGGCAGGTAGATATAACTCAGGATGCGAACCCCGTGTTCCCGAAGGGGAACAAGGGCAGCCTCGACGACCTTCGTGAAGGTGCGAGGAGACAGGGCTAGCCCGAAAGGGAGAACCGCGTACTGGTATGCCTGCCCCTCGAAAGCAAACCGTAGGAATGGTCTGTGTCGAGGAAGAATGGAGACATGAAAGTAGGCGTCCTTCAGGTCGATCGCTGCAAACCAATCCTGGGGCCGCACGCATTCGAGAACGCGTTTGGCGGAGAGCATCTTGAACGGCAGCCTGTGAAGGGAGCGGTTCAGCACGCGCAAGTCCAGGATTGGCCGTAACCCACCGGTTTTCTTGGGGACAATGAAGTAGGGGCTGTAGAACCCGGACCTCATCTCGGCTGGAGGGACAGTCTCGATTGCACCCTTCGCCAGCAGGGTGGCAATCTCTGCTCTCATGATAGGGGCATTGCCACCGACCAAAGTGGAGCGGACTCCCCTGAAGCGGGGAGGAGACCGTGCGAACTGAATCGCATAGCCGAGCCTGATGGTGCGCGCGATCCAGCGGGACAGACGAGGAAGCTCTAACCAGGCTCCCAGGAACTGAACCAGCAGGATCAAGCGGACGACAGGCGTCCCCCCGGAGGGGCAGCGAAGCGGAGTAACTGGCCCAGACGTGGACGGCATAGCGGCCCGGTGTGGGGGCACAGTTAGCAACCGCGCCCTGACAGAGGGGGCCAGGGGAGGAACAGGCTGGTCGTCCCGCGGGGGCCTGCTCTGCCAGGGGTCTGGCGACAGAGGGGGACAGGGGCGACGCGGTCCGTGGACGGCACGCCTTGTCAACCGCCTCTGGGACAGAGGGGGGCGAGGAGAGCACGGCTTGTGGGCGGCGCTCTGTGTCGCCCGCTGAACTCTGTGAGCTCAGGGAAGAGAGGGTCGTTTCTGTCTTTAACCACTTTAGGGTGCTGCCCACCCGTGGGTGAGCAGCGGGGAGCGGAGAACAAAAGATTCCGGGGGAAGGAGTGGTCCTGCTACCATCTCCTGAAAAACGACCATCTTCCCTGAGCAGCCCGTCTCAGGAGCGCCGCTTGGCCCGGCGTTTAGCGGGGGGCGGGGCGGGAGAGGGCTGTGGCGCCTTCTTACGGCTTCCTCCGAGACCGGCCCGGGGTGGAGGCTGCTGCGTGGGCCGGGCGGGAGCCGCAGGAGGGCGCCCTCGGCGGGAAACAGGACGAGGCGTCTGCCCGGTCGGCTGGGTGGAGGCAGCAGCTGGCCGGCGGGGCAGAATGTGTTTTATGGCCTCGGTCTGTTTCTGGGCGGTTGAAAACTGTTGGGCAAAGTCTTCAACCGCACCGCCGAAGAGGCCGGCCTGGGACAAGGGGGCGTTAAGCAGACGGGTCCGCTCCGCGTCCCGCATGTCAGCCAGGTTCAGCCAGAGATGTCTCTCCTGGACCACGGCTGTGGACATCACCAGACCCAGGGAGCGCGCGGTAACCTTCGTCGCCCGGAGAGCAAGGTCGGTCGCGGCGCGCAGCTCATTGAAGAGCCCTGGGTCTGTCCTACCCTCGTGCATGTCTCTGAGCATCTGGGCCTGGTAGACCTGCAGAGTGGCCATAGCAGGACTTCGAGATCTCATCATGCACATCCGGGAAGAAAGGTATTGGGGTTTGCCGAGGACGAGGGTCGGCGGCCTTACCCAAAAACCAATCGTCCAGCCGCGAGCGCTCAGGACAGGGTGGAGGCCTCCACTCAAGCCCGATGCTCGCGGCTGCCCGGGAAAGCATGGCCGTCATCTCCGGATCAGACTTGAACACAGCCGTATGCACACCGGAAGGTGGCAGCTGTGACGAGCCCTCACTTCCAGAAGAATCAAACCCACCTAGTGATGCAGCAACAGACATGGCATCATCCTCTGTAGCTTCAACCGAAACACGCGGGCCACCAGAGGGTAGACCCGCGGGAATCGGCAGTTCACTAGCGGGCACCGTCATTGAAGAGGGGGGCTGGGGTCGCGGACACATAGTCGGCGCCTTGTTCCAGACCGTCACCCTCAGGTCACCCTGGCCACCAGCCGCAGGGCGGGGGGTGGATGAGGGGACTCTCACTCTTGCGAGTTCACCGAGTCTCGACCGTAATGACGCGATGGTCATGTTCCCACAGAGAAAACATGAGTCATCCACGAGCGCTGCTCTAGCATGATCAATGCCCAAACATACTATGCAACGCTCGTGCCCATCAGAGTCCGATACCAATCTGCCGCAACCAGAAGTACACGGGCGAGGCATCTTTAAAAAGACGTGCCGCGTGTAAGCTCTTTTAGTGAGAAAACTCAAGTGTTGAAGCGCCCGGGGAGAAACGCGCCGACTGGCAAATCACTGCAGCAGATCAGCAGGAAGCACGCTCTCGCCGTAGATCGCCGTCACACCAACACTCGAGGCACTCGTTCGTGAAGCTGACAATTCAGAGATGGCTTGTGGAGAGAAGAATAAACTTGGCTCCGAAGCGAAAACATAAACTGCTGTTGCGGACTTCCTCCTTTTATACCCACGAGGTGGGGCGGAGTTACGTCATGCAAATTCCGCAGACCCATGGCATTTCTTTGCCATAGGCTCGTTTTGTAATACTCGAAGCTGATAGGCTTTCTAAGCGAAACCCCATTCGTCGTCATCCGACGTAACTCGGAGTGACAACGAAAGGGAACCCAAAATTCCTATCTCAAAAAATTAGCATATCATGAAAAAGTTCTCTAAACGAGCTATTAACCTAATCATCTGAATCAACTAATTAACTCTAAACACCTGCAAAAGATTCCTGAGGCTTTTAAAAACTCCCAGTCTGTTTCATTACTCAAAACCGCAATCATGGGTAAGACTGCCGACCTGACTGCTGTCCAGAAGGCCATCATTGACACCCTCAAGCAAGAGGGTAAGACACAGAAAGAAATTGTGGCGTGGCATGGAGGCAATCAGCCTGTGGCACTGCTGAGGTGTTATGGAGGCCCAGGATGCTTCGATAGCGGCCTTAAGCTCATCCAGAGTGTTGGGTCTTGCATCTCTCAACTTTCTCTTCACAATATCCCACAGATTCTCTATGGGGTTCAGGTCAGGAGAGTTGGCAGGCCAATTGAGCACAGTAATACCATGGTCAGTAAACCATTTACCAGTGGTTTTGGCACTGTGAGCAGGTGCCAGGTCGTGCTGAAAAATGAAATCTTCATCTCCATAAAGCTTTTCAGCAGGTGGAAGCATGAAGTGCTCCAAAATCTCCTGATAGCTAGCTGCATTGACCCTGCCCTTGATAAAACACAGTGGACCAACACCAGCAGCTGACATGGCACCCCAGACCATCACTGACTGTGGGTACTCCAGTGCTGCTTCTCTGTAGCCCAGGTCAGGCGCTTCTGCCGCTGTTTCTGGTTCAAAAGTGGCTTGACCTGGGGAATGCGGCACCTGTAGCCCATTTCCTGCACACGCCTGTGCACGGTGGCTCTGGATGTTTCTACTCCAGACTCAGTCCACTGCTTCCGCAGGTCCCCCAAGGTCTGGAATCGGTCCTTATCCACAATCTTCCTCAGGGTCCGGTCACCTCTTCTCGTTGTGCAGTGTTTTTTGCCACACTTTTTCCTTCCCACAGACTTCCCACTGAGGTGCCTTGATACAGCACTCTGGGAACGGCCTATTTGTTCAGAAATTTCTTTGTGTGTCTTACCCTCTTGCTTGAGGGTGTCAATGATGGCCTTCTGGACAGCAGTCAGGTCGGCAGTCTTACCCATGATTGCGGTTTTGAGTAATGAAACAGGCTGGGAGTTTTTAAAAGCCTCAGGAATCTTCTGCAGGTGTTTAGAGTTAATTAGTTGATTCAGATGATTAGGTTAATAGCTTGTTTAGAGAACCTTTTCATGATATGCTAATTTTTTTAGATAGGAATTTTGGGTTTTCATGAGCTGTATGCCAAAATCATCCGTATTAAAACAATAAAAGACCTGAAATATTTCAGTTGGTGTGCAATGAATCTAAAATATATGAAAGTTTAATTTTTATCATTACATTATGGAAAATAATGAACTTTATCACAATATGCTAATTTTTTTAAAAGGACCTGTATGCACAGCAAAAATCACAACTCTACCCTACCTATGAAAATCTTCTATCCCCTAAACCTAACATAAAATATTGATTGCATTTATATTAAGGCATAATTAGGTGTTCATTAAGCAGTTTCCTCTTTTAGGACTGTTCACTGTTCACCTGGCCACCAAAATGTATAAATATAGGCCTATAATAGCCTACAAGGCAAATTGCAGTAATGCAGAGATAAATGGCATGTACCGCCAGCCAGTCTTGCTGTTGTCCCTTTCACCCACTGCCTCAGTGCGTGGGCCAGATATTTAGTGGTTTAATTATCAAGGTTGGTGGGCATTTTCACCTTGCTGTTCCTGAGGAACCATGGAAAATGCAAAACTGAGAAACACTTGGTTCACATAGCCTACCTCTATTCCAGATGTCTTGTGGTTGAGCTTCGGGTGACCACCCGTCCCGCTTTGCGTTGTACCGCACAGCATTTTCACTCATTGTCCCATTGTCCTGATTTTCATCAGTCTGTTTGTTTTTAATTATCATATTAAGAAAACGTGCATTCTTTTGCCTTTTTAAGAAAGCGTTTTATTTATTATTTTTGCACCGTAGTTTTTCACCTATATTTAACAGCGCTTCGTCAGAAGTAACGTTACAAATACAACAGCCGTTTTTAAAATCCTATCCAATGGTTGAAAAGAAATGAGTAAACACGGTCACATGGTTGTGACGGCTGTCAATCAAAATGTGGAGCGGTGATTAGTTCTATGTGTTCCCTGTCAGAAAACAAATGGATAATTCGGTAAATTACACTTTTATTTTAACAGAATTTATCAACTTGTTGCCCGCTGTGGTTGTTTTAATTCACATCCTTTCTAAAAATATGAAAGTTTTTGGTGCAATATATTCTTAATATATAAGACTGTCAAGTTGGTCAGAACTGTTTTAAAAATAGTTATCTGCATGATGCTTGCCTTGCTCAGTGATGTTGCATTTAAATGACATGTAAAATAAAGATGTTAGCCTATGTTACATTGTGATGTAATTGTGTTGTCTGGAAGGGACTAAATAACAAAGTATTTTTATCAGCTGAAATGCAGAATACAAATGTTTTTATTAAGTTAAATAGACATTATATAACAGTTTCAGGTTATGTTTTAGTGTTGGTAACATGTCCCACACAAACTTAGTAATCGTCCCACATTTGGTTTGTTTGATGGTCACCTAGTTGAGCTGCACGCTAATGATCTAAAGGTTAATTCTGAGTTGTGCAGGATTGCAGGGCAATTCACCAAATGAATCTTTAATGAGGACATTTTGCAGTGAATTAATGTATTAATAGCAAGTTATTTTTGTTCTTACTCATGCACTTCTGTGCTCCATGTGTTCTGTGATAAATGCTTTGACTATGATAAACTAAATCTTCTGACACTACTTTTAGAAATAACCCATCTGTGGTATCACTCTGCTTCATGAAACATGCCCAGAATATCTGTTTGCATAAGATATGAGAAAAATTTAAGCAGTTTCAGCTAAAAACTCTTAATACTGTTTCTGGATGTGCATGTGTGATAGGTTCTCAAACCCTGCCTATTTAGATACAGTACATTGTATAATATCCTGCGCATCAATTCATTATGTAACTCAAGGACAGAGCGTGCATTTATAATCTCACTTTCCTCAAATCATTTTGAATCCCTCTTGTGCTCTAAGTGAATTTGAAGCAATCACACTCTCTCTTTGTCTCTCTCATTCTAGTCTGCCATTTCCTACATCAAGCTTTGCGAATGTAATTAAACCAAATTTAATCTAACAGGATATGCGCTGGAGCTCATGAATAATTAACCAGCCTCGAATCAAAAAGGTGGCCGTGGCTTGTTTATTTGCCAGCACATACGCTAGTTTAAACACAATCACACACACACATATTGCAGGATTGAAGTGTAGGATAAGCAGGGTTGACTTGCAGGTGCGGTGGTTTGAAACAACCACTATTCTCCACTTTCGTCAGATCAACTAAGGCATGTCAGGCCCACCAATAAATCTCACACTTTTTACATAATCCAGACTTCAAATGGAGCAATTTTCAAGGAGAACCTTGCGGTTAACTTTTGTCTTTCTTAAAGTGCAGCCTGAAGTTTCCATTATTGACCTCGGGTTGTAAGTCTGTCACGTAGCATGGGAGTAAGTGGACTAGACATTGTGTTTACTCCCTGCCAACTCTGTCCCTGTTTGAAGGGCCTCTATGGACATCTCCAAAGCCAGCACTTCATTTACTCAGCAGAGGCAAACACAGTAGACTGTAGAACAGAGGCAAGAGTCAAAAGTCAAGAGTTCCTTTAAAAAAAAAAAAGAGCATATACACATTTGGTCGCACACACATCACCTCAAAACATACTGTATTTATTCAAATTTACAAAAAAGAAAAGGAAAAAATACAACAGAATAAATACATTTTTAATACAAGCCATCGTGAGATCTCAGTACCAACAGGGACCGCTTGCACAACAAATCAGTCCAATAGGAAGGCAGAAACCAGGATGAATGCAGTAACTCCACACCCAGTTTACAGTTGACCTAATCTACCTGAAAAATATGGAATGAAATGGGACGCATTCAATTCTTTAAAGGTCACAACAGTTTGAGGCTGTCTACACTGGACGAGGCAAAAGTTACAAATCCATTTAGTAGCACAAGCGTGTGGAGTAAGTCAGAAATTTAACGGGCCATCAGTTTACAGTTGGTGGCCATCTGTAAACTCCGGCCACATCCAGTGTAGACAGTATCAGTGATTACAATAGCCTCTTTTTGCTTGTAATGTCGCACCGCTTGCTTCCAGTGTAGACACTGCGTTAGGGTAGTCCTGATCAAATAAGCTCCATTCTGTAATTATACTTGTCATAAAGTAACATTTACATGACAGAGCATGATATTTGGGTCATTTAACAAGGTGTGGGTTTGTACTGCATAAAGCCCCCTGGTATTAGTGCGCATGATTGTGCAGTGAAACAGTGGTTCTGGTTCATTCCAGTCACAGTGAGTCCTTGTGGCCAAAAACAGTGTGATTAATCGGGATATCATTGCAGAGTGTGTGCTCTACCCAGAAAAAGGACTTCAAATACATTTATTTGGACCTTTCGCATTCAATTAAAAACAAAAGTTCCGTTTGGGAAGAGCGACACATCCGAATCCGACATCGTATTGTAAATGGTTGAGTTTAATCTGCTTCAGTCAATTCAGTGTCTTCCTGTTATATCCAGTGGATTTCGATGTGGCATTATATAATATTCTCCAGTTTTCATTTTATTATTCTATAATTTTTTGTTGCTTGAAGACTACAGTACTGTTGTTACTTTTCACAATGGCATTCACTGATATTTACATTTAAATGCATTTACATAGAACATTTTTTCATGTTTTTTTTTCCTCCAATAAAAAAAAACAACACCACCATTTGTAATCTATTTGAACATCATGTATAAAAGTGCATTCTAGCTGAAAGCAGATCTGTCAGCTCTCGTAATTCACCTTCACTTTTTAAATGTGGGATTTTTTTTTTTGACAAGTAATGGTTGTTTGTGCACAGTTTTTTTTGTTTTGCACAATTTTAACATCACTACATTTCAATTGCATCTTTTTTCTTTTTCTTGAGCAACTTTGTGTACAATCTGTTCTTGGCAAAAATGTAAGTAATTTTGAACCCTGACAATGAGACATCCGCAAAGAAGAATTTCCATGCAGGGTTGAAAATTGATGCGTGTTTGTTTTTGTGTGCATGTGTAAACACAGAGAATCTTTGTGCAGACACTTATTCAAGACTTTACTGTAATATTCAGTGCTTTCTTTTGAATAATTCAGTTCTCTTGCTTTTGTGAATGTATAAACAATTTCTGTACAAACATTAATTTTCCTACTCCCTCTTGTATCGCCGTAACTTTTCATCTGTCGTTCCGGCCTTGCGTTTCTCATTCCCCCGTGGTGCCATTGTCTTGCTCACTGCCACAAAAATCCGAGTTCAAATCTTTTAACTTTCTCTGTTGTAAATAAATGTGATCTGGTATACAGTGAACTTTGCTTTTCGCTCAAAGCCAAACACACTTCAGGAATGTTAAATGCTGGCTAAAGAAACACGGCTTTGACTGTGCTCACACATCAGCTTTTCAGCACTTATTGCTTCAAATTGCATCAATCACTCTCTCCACTGCCTCTGCTCTCTCAGTTCATTTTTCCTTGTCTTCCCTTATTACCTTTCCTCTTAGTTTCTCCCTCCTTACCCTTCACTTTTCATTATTCCAGCTCTTGTTGCCTTTTAATCACTGTCCCACCCAACCCCTTTCCTTCTCGCTCTCTTTCTCTCAGACATTCGCCTGCTCCTCGTCTCCAGACTGCTCCTCATTTTCTTTCCATTCCCTGTCCTTGTGCTTTTTGTGGGCCTCTACATCCTTTTCCTTATCTTCTTCATTCTCCTTCTCCCTTTCCCTAAAAAGCTGGGCTAATTTCTGGAATTGTGGGCCCCAATCTTCCAGACCTGCTCCCCACACCTCCTTCTCGGCGTCTTTGCTGCCTTCGCTGTCCAGGGAACTGAGGGACCCGGCGCGCGAGCCTGTGCCCTCCAGCCCGTACACCTGCACCGAGTCGTACGGAGGCTGCGAGGGGTCAAAGGTCACCTGTGCCAGACGCAGACGCAGGAACTCGCCGACTCTCAGGGCGAGAGAGTGAGCACCTCCGATAGGCGCCCCTCTTCCTGACGCCTCAGGTGCTGAGGGCCACGCTCCGCCATAGCCCAGGATGCCCCCAAATGCTCCCCGGCCTTGGCCAGGGTACGGAAGCAACTGGGGTGTCATATCCCTCCTGCCCAGCGGGTACCCGGTTATGCCCATCCGTTCGTGCCAGTCTCCTATGAACCCGCCACCCTCCGGATACATCCCGGTGCTCAGTGGAATGCTGGCCTCTCTCTCGGGCCTGCCCACCACAAATCCGCTGCCCATCTCCAGCCCGCCCCGTCCCAGAGTCCCCGAGTAGTCCCTCTGCTGCTCCCCCTGCAGGATGGTGGCATAATTGCCGCTGACCGATTGCATTTCTGCGCTACCGTTAGCAGCGTCAACCACCCCAGGGTGGTTGGATTCGGCAGGCCCTGCGCCGCTCCTACTTAGGGAAAGACTGCCCCGCGAGGAGTGCCGTCCAGCACGGGGGAGCGTGGAGGAGTCGCACATCCACCCTCCGGTGGTGCCCGGCCCAGCAACCGAACCGGAACGGGTCAATACCAGCTCTCGTTCGCGGGGGGCTGTGTCTGGCTGGACCTGTATGGGACGGGGAGGAGCAGGAGGGTTAGAGCGGGAGGTAAGAATGAGTTTATTCTTCTGTTATTCAACAGAGGGACGTGTGAGGAGAGAGGGAAAAGAAAGCAGAGAGATAATTCAGACACAATGAGTGGGTGAAAAAAAGAGAAACAGTGATAACAGTGAAGTGAGACAGTAAGTTGTTAGCGAGTAGAGGAAGGAAGTGACAAAGTTAGACAGATGGAGAAAGAGAAACGGTTGACAATAGCTGAAACAGGTTAATTGAGCTCTAAAAAGAGCTAACACTGCACTGTGAGATGAGGATGAGGAGAAAGAGAGACAGTGAGAGACAACTTGTGAAAACACATCTTTCATCATCAACCTGTTTGGCACCTACAACAAAGAACAAGCGAAAACTAATCTTATAGCTAACTAGGGATGTGCAAAACAACATATTTTCACACATGGGACATGTCCTCACTTTTAATAAAAACTAAAGTAAGACTTTTTCAGTAGGAAAATATGTCTACATTTTGCGTTTCATTGGATAAATGTGTATATGTGTAAAATCAGACATTAAAATTCAGTGGTTGGGCTCTAAAGGTTTGCAACGGTATAAAAAAAGAATGCACGCTGCTTTCAATATTTTTGAATTCACGCCTTTCAGTTGTAACTGAATCTGTGGCTAACAACTGTCTCTGAGCAACACACATTATGAAATAAATATTAATATTAATTTCACAGTTGTTTCCAAGTCTCCGGTTCAGTGAATGTTTATTATACATATTACATTAATACTGATTCAATGCTGCCGGAGTGTGACTGAGAAGTGTGTCTATGAATTAAAATTAACCATACAATTTATTTTTTTCTTAGGCATTGTGTTTGCTAAAGCTGTTTAACTTATCCAGCCTTAAGCAGTGAGTGGTTTTCTTATTGTCTTGTCAGTATTACTGTTTGTCCATCAATTATTAAACAATAATGCCCTTTTTAAAGCCTTATTTAAAATGCCTACTGTACATTTGGGTTTTACCCCAAATACTGATTATTAAAGCAGCTTTGTGATTAAATAATTAAGATAGAAGTATGTTGCTTTACCCAGTCCAGATCCTGGCTTTGACTCTGACTCTGCTGGGCATCACTGCTTGCGTCATCCTTTGAGTCATTTTTCCTTGGCGTTCCTCCCTCAGATGTGGTAGCTCCGTCCTGAGATGCTGTCCCTTCTTTAGAGCCGTGACCGGCCTCTGATGCTGGCACGTAAATGGCCCCGGGCTCCAAAGGGCCAACCATAGCTGCCTGGTTTTGAATGACTAGAGAGTGGTCTGGTTGGTTCCCAGGAAAGCGGTAAGCCAGCTCGGATAAGCCGGGCTCATAGGGGCCCTGTGAGCGACGCAGAACTGGGAGAGTGTGGCTGCTGTAGCAAATCCGCCCATATAGAGGGGCTCCTTGACTAGTGTACTGCCCCGGGTCAATCGCTCCAGCCTGAGCCCAGCTGCTATACGCACGAGCCTTCTCCTGACAGTGTTGTGAATAACGTCTGAGGGAACACAGAATATTTAATGAATGGAAGTTTTATGCAGCCTGCCAAATACATAATAAAATAAAAAATAAACGACCCAAATAAAATCAAGTCTATACGACTTGAGCAGGATATTCCAAGTCTTCTGAAGCCACACAATATCTTTGTATAAGGAACAGACCGAATTATAAAGGTTGTTATTCACATAAAATCTTCCACCATATAGCTTTCAAATCTCATTCATGCTCACACACACACACATCTGCTAATTTTATGTTTTTGTCGAGTTTGTGTGCAACCTCAAGAGAGGTGATGTGATAATTGCGATAAAGCCATAGGTGTTTGAGATGGTATGATCTGTCTTCTTCTGCTTTTGTTTGCAGCGTGCCGTTGTTGTTGTTTACTTTTATTATGCCCATGGGGAAATTTTGTTACAATGAGTTTTAACATGCTTTCACACAAAAAACAAACAATGTACAGTACATAAATATGAAAATCACACAATATAAAAATCGCAGAATCAAAATGACAAAACAATCCCCCCACATTCATCATCACACAAACTCTACAAAAACACTCTTTCATTTAAGCATTTTACCTTTGACTTAAGTTTAAAATTCTGATTCTGTAGTTCTTTAAAATATAACCATTGTGAAAATGAAATGTTAAAATTAGCAATTCATTGTAACATTTCAACATTAAAATGAACAATGATCAGCTCAAACCTCATTCATCATAGACAATGAAATTCTTATAACCTAAAGAAACATTTAAATAAAAAGGGCTATGATTAATTAAAATAGTGGCTACAAATAAGATTTGCAGACACTGTCTTGCTCTAAGATTGCTCACTAATAAGATTTCGGAGGTGATTTAAAGCAGAATTAATAATAGCAATGCATGATTTGAAGGAAAATGTAACTGCAATTTTAATAGTTCACTAAAATAATAATAATAGTTCACCAAAACAAAATAATAGTTCACTCAAAAATGAAGATTCAGTCATCATTTGCTCCTCCTCAAGTTGTTCCAAACCTGTATGAATTTCTTCCTTCTGCTGATCACAAAAGAAAATATTTTGAAGAATGTCGGTAACAAAACAGTTGAATTTCATAGTATTTTTCCCCCATACTATGCAAGTCAATGGGGGCCCAACAACTGTTTTGTTACCCATATTCTTCAAAATATCTTCTTTTGTGTTCTGCAGAAAAACAAAATTCAAAAAAGTTTGAAACAACTTGAGGGTTAGTAAATTACAGAATTTTCATTTTTGGGTGAACTATCCCTTTAAAACACTTTCAAACGTTATAGTATGGAACAGAACAGTCAGGACATTCCACTAAACATCTCCTTTAATGTTTAATGGGACGAAAAACAAAACATACAGACTTGAAATTGCATAAGAGTGAGTGAATGATGCCAGAATTTTCGTTTTGGGGTGAACAATCCAAAGTGCATTCAGGAAGTGTTTTATGAATGTGCAGGAGTGAGTTGATGTAACAGATGTAGCCACACTCACATGTTCCTGCTGTCCAGGGTACGGTACCCCCTGCGTGCGTTATGTGGGGCGCTCTGCAGCGCTGTGATGTCGAATGCAGCCGTGTCGGCCTCACCTCCTCCTTCATCATCATACGTGATGATGTTCTCTCTTACATCATCCTCCTCTAAAGGCGAAAGCGAGTCCCTTTTCTGTCTGCGCAGAGACAGAGATAAAGCACTGACAGCTAGAGAGAGAGAGAGAGAGAGAGAGAGAGAGAGAGAGAGAGAGAGAGAGAGATAGGAAAGACAGAGGGAAAGAAAACAGTGAGAGGTGAAGAGAAAAAGAGTGAGTGTTTTATGATTCCATTTATAAAAATGGAGGACATATGTGTATTTGCTGGGTGACAAATTTTTGCAATAAAATTGCAGGGTGCTAGAGAAAGACTAACACTTACACAGGCTGATGCCCCATAATTACTTTTATTACACAGCTTTGGGAAATACATGATTCTGATTGGTCAGTCACTGCATCCAATGGTCTGATATTTCCTAATATTCACAGTCGTCCATGACAATGCTGTTTATCAGAGCACTCATCTGGGTGGCTGAATTTGGCGCTGCTTTCACGTCTTTCATATCACACTGCACCTTTCCATATCACTCGCACTCTATCGTTTCATACAAAGATATTGACAGTGTTGACAATGACCTCAGAGGACTTAAGTATTATTACTATATTACTATAATATTGTCAAATATTTGTTAGAAATATTTCATCTTGTTGCTAGACCTATTGTTTTGCACACTGTTGTGGACTATTTTTCCATTTATTCTTAGCGTAAGCTCCAAGATACTATATATATATATATATATACACAGTATACAAAACGGTTAGTTCCAGTACTTAATTCTGATTGGTCAGTAACTGTGTTTTTTTTCACGATAAAACACGGCTATGACCGCTTCACCCAAAGGTTCTATGTATCACTACACATCACCCCTAGCAACCACTCTTAGCAACTTAAGCATAATGTTCTCATCGATATTGTTCATTGAATTATAGAGTAGAGTATTGTGAGAGATCGAGTAAGTGAGTGTACCTGCATTTACAGTAGATATAGCATTTTCCCGTCAGGTCAGTCCTATATTCGTAATAAAATTCGTAATTTGAATGTCCACAGTGATAACTTGTCCTTTGAACAGTTAAGGTGTTTTCCCGTGCCTTGACATGCTAGTCATTTGTCAGCTGCGTCTTGCTTCTCCGTGTGTTCACAAGTTCCAGTCCTTTAAATATAAAAGTCTTCTCTACTAACTGACTCACTCATAAAGACAGTCTTTGCCACCATCTAATGGCGAAATAATGTGACTTCTGTTGCAGTTTACGGTCAGGGAATATTTTTTCTAGCGGATGGAAGGCTTTTAGTGATTTTACTTAATGAAAGTTGCATTGATACATATTTTTTGGCTTTTATATTTGTATTGTGTGGTAACCGTACTCGAGGCTAGTGCTAGTCACGGCTGAAGGGGTTGCAGGCATGACACGAAACACCTTTAAGCCCTGACCTATTGACGATACAGCACAGCCCCCCCCCCCCCCACACACACACACACACACACACTCACCTAAAGGATTATTAGGAACACCATACTAATACTGTGTTTGACCCCCTTTCGCCTTCAGAACTGCCTTAATTCTACGTGGCATTGATTCAACAAGGTGCTGAAAGCATTCTTTAGAAATGTTGGCCCATATTGATAGGATAGCATCTTGCAGTTGATGGAAATTTGTGGGATGCACATCCAGGGCACGAAGCTCCCGTTCCACCACATCCCAAAGATGCTCTATTAGGTTGAGATCTGGTGACTGTGGGGGCCATTTTAGTACAGTGAACTCATTGTCATGTTCAAGAAACCAATTTAAAATGATTCGAGCTTTGTGACATGGTGCATTATCCTGCTGGAAGTAGCCATCAGAGGATGGGTACATGGTGGCCATAAAGGGATGGACATGGTCAGAAACAATGCTCAGGTAGGCCGTGGCATTTAAACGATGTCCAATTGGCACTAAGGGGCCTAAAGTGTGCCAAGAAAACATCCCCACACCATTACACCATCACCACCACCAACTGTCCAATTTTGGTGAGCTCTTGCAAATTGTAGCCTCTTTTTCCTATTTGTAGTGGAGATGAGTGGTACCCGGTGGGGTCTTCTGCTGTTGTGGCTTTACAAATGCTTTGCTGCATACCTTGGTTGTAACGAGTGGTTATTTCAGTCAAAGTTGCTCTTCTATCAGCTTGAATAAGTCAGCCCATTCTCCTCTGACCTCTAGCATCAACAAGGCATTTTCGCCCACAGGACTGCCGCATACTGGATGTTTTTCCCTTTTCACATCATTCTTTGTAAACCCTAGAAATGGTTGTGCGTGAAAATCCCAGTAACTGAGCAGATTGTGAAATACTCAGACCGGCCCGTCTGGCACCAACAACCATGCCACGCTCAAAATTGCTTAAATCACCTTTCTTTCCCATTCTGACATTCAGTTTGGAGTTCAGGAGATTGTCTTGACCAGGACCACACCCCTAAATGCATTGAAGCAACTGCCATGTGATTGGTTGATTAGATACAGGTTGAGTATACAGGTCCTTCTCAAAAAATTAGCATATTGTGATAAAGTTAATTATTTTCCATAATGTAATGATAAAAATTAAACTTTCATATATTTTAGATTCATTGCACACCAACTGAACTATTTCAGGTCTTTTATTGTTTTAATACAGATGATTTTGGCATACAGCTCATGAAAACCCAAAATTCCTATCTCAAAAAATGAGCATATCATGAAAAGGTTCTCTAAACGAGCTATTAACCTAATCATCTGAATCAACTAATTAACTCTAAACACCTGCAAAAGATTCCTGAGGCTTTTAAAATCTCCCAGCCTGTTTCATTACTCAAAACCGCAATCATGGGTAAGACTGCCGACCTGACTGCTGTCCAGAAGGCCATCATTGACACCCTCAAGCAAGAGGGTAAGACACAGAAAGAAATTTCTGAACAAATAGGCTGTTCCCAGAGTGCTGTATCAAGGCACCTCAGTGGGAAGTCTGTGGGAAGGAAAAAGTGTGGCAAAAAACGCTGCACAACGAGAAGAGGTGACCGGACCCTGAGGAAGATTGTGGATAAGGACCGATTCCAGACCTTGGGGGACCTGCGGAAGCAGTGGACTGAGTCTGGAGTAGAAACATCCAGAGCCACCGTGCACAGGCGTGTGCAGGAAATGGGCTACAGGTACCGCATTCCCCAGGTCAAGCCACTTTTGAACCAGAAACAGCGGCA
Source organism: Gila orcuttii (assembly GCA_026230005.1). Lineage (NCBI taxonomy): Eukaryota > Metazoa > Chordata > Actinopteri > Cypriniformes > Leuciscidae > Gila > Gila orcuttii. The sequence goes on from JAPDVR010000008.1 coordinate 14,701,243, forward strand.
GAAGCGCCTGACCTGGGCTACAGAGAAGCAGCACTGGACTGTTGCTCAGTGGTCCAAAGTACTTTTTTCGGATGAAAGCAAATTTTGCATGTCATTCGGAAATCAAGGTGCCAGAGTCTGGAGGGAGACTGGGGAGAAGGAAATGCCAAAATGCCTGAAGTCCAGTGTCAAGTACCCACAGTCAGTGATGGTCTGGGGTGCCATGTCAGCTGCTGGTGTTGGTCCACTGTGTTTTATCAAGGGCAGGGTCAATGCAGCTAGCTATCAGGAGATTTTGGAGCACTTCATGCTTCCATCTGATTTCATTTTTCAGCACGACCTGGCACCTGCTCACAGTGCCAAAACCACTGGTAAATGGTTTACTGACCATGGTATTACTGTGGTCAATTGGCCTGCCAACTCTCCTGACCTGAACCCCATAGAGAATCTGTGGGATATTGTGAAGAGAAAGTTGAGAGACGCAAGACCCAACACTCTGGATGAGCTTAAGGCCGCTATCGAAGCATCCTGGTCCTCCATAACACCTCAGCAGTGCCACAGGCTGATTGCCTCCATGCCACGCCACATTGAAGTAGTCATTTCTGCAAAAGGATTCCCGACCAAGTATTGAGTGCATAACTGAACATAATTATTTGAAAGTTGACTTTTTTTTTGTATTAAAAACACTTCTTTTATTGGTCGGATGAAATATGCTAATATTTGAGATAGGAATTTTGGGTTTTCATGAGCTGTATGCCAAAATCATCAGTATTAAAACAATAAAAGACCTGAAATATTTCAGTTGGTGTGCAATGAATCTAAAATATATGAAAGTTTAATTTTTATCATTACATTATGGAAAATAATTAACTTTTTCACAATATGCTAATTTTTTTAGAAGGACCTGTATATATATATATATATATATATATATATATATATATATATATATATATATATATATATATATATATATATACATAATATGGGGGGCCAAACAGGAAATAATTAAATGTAAACCTGAATATATAGTTAAAACTCTGAATATATAAATGTAAATCTGAATATATAAATGTAAATCCCGAATATATAGTTAAAACTCTGAATATATAAATGTAAATCCCGAATATATAGTTAAACCTCTGAATATATAAATGTAATCCTGAATATATAGTTATAACTCTGAATATATAAATGTAAATCCCGAATATATAGTTATAACTCTGAATATATAAATGTAAATCCCGAATATATAGTTATAACTCTGAATATATAAATGTAAATCCCGAATATATAGTTAAAACTCTGAATATATAAATGTAAATCCCGAATATATAGTTAAACCTCTGAATATATAAATGTAATCCTGAATATTTAGTTATAACTCTGAATATATAAATGTAAATCTGAATATATATATAAATGTAAATCCCGAATATTTAGTTATAACTCTGAATATATAAATGTAAATCTGAATATGTAAATGTAAATCCCGAATATATAGTTATAACTCTGAATATATAAATGTAATTCTGAATATATAAATGTAAATCCCGAATATATAGTAATAACTCTGAATATATAGCCGATATTGAGCATTTTTATGGTTATCGGTATCGGCCATTTTCAAAACCGATTTGCTGATAAAATAATTTTATTTTGAAATGCGCTATATTTGGCTCTAACGCAGGCACCTCTGTGGGAACTCACCACTCTGTAGACTAGACCAATCTGATTTGGTCTACATCGGATTTGTTGGGAGTCACGAGTCCGGCCAATCAGCGCGAAAGCTGAGGCACTGAAAGTGTTGCACTCTCACACCGAGAGCACTCGCTGACTGGAGCTGCTTCACTGATCACGCATCGGTCTCTCAAAGTTAAGACAGCAGCAGACTTTGCTGAAGTAGCAATACTTTACTACACTGAAGTTGCAAAACACCTCAATATAACAGGGTCCTGTGTTCCCTTTCGAGAGGTCTCTCCTATTGCGTAAGTAGCTTACGCTATGGGAAAACTCCTTTTCTCGAGAATATTGAAGTCTTTATGTAAAACGCATTGCAGCTGCACAGCTGACAGCAATGAACGAAGGAACTCGGTCATTGGCTGTGCTGCGGCAACTTGCTCGAACCAATGACGGGGCGACTCTGAATGCGCGACCAATGAGCGCGCTTCGAGCCCGCCAAGATGGGCGTGGTCAAGCTATATATTGGGCGCCCCGTCATGAGAGTTCTTTAGATTTAATCTCCTTCAGCGAACACCTTCTTCGCTGGATCCTCCGGATTATTGGAAGCCTTCGCCGCCGTGGAAAAGCATACCAGCGGGATTGCTACGAGGACGTCGGCACCTTCAGCCGCCTTCAAGCACCTCCTACTGAGCCATCCGGCGCGCCATATACGCAAGTATTTTACATCTGTCCGCCCCGCGACATTTGTGAAAGAGCAAATTTCCAATAAGGCGTTGTTTCAAATGCCTTTATGCGCGTCGTGCAGAGACCTTCTCCCGGACGGGGATCGTCACATCATCTGCGCTCGCTGCCTGGCACGCAGAAGCTGCTTTGACCAAGGGCGGATGCCCGGAATGTGATGACCTGGGTCTCTCCGCACTACGGGCTCGCCTCGCCGCTTTCGCCGTGAGCGAGCCCATCGCCACCCCTCTGTTTGAGCCGCGCACTAAGAAAAAGCGCCGCTCACAGAGGCTTCCTGAACCTGAGCTCAGTGACGTCACGCCGAGCCAGTCTCCGCACGCTTCACCGCCGCTCTTGCCTTCCCCACCGCCGGTTCAGTTCACCCAGCCGGACCCACACCCCTCTAGCAGAGCGGTGGGCCTTGTGACTTTCGGCGCGTCCGAGGACGACGGGGGAATGGACGACAGCTTGTCCATCGACGCTGCATCGGATGACTGGCCGGGCTCCACTCTCGACCCCGCCCCGTCGACGCTAGCTAGCACGAGCGGGGGCTCCACTATGGATACTGAGATTATCCGTGTCCTCTCTAAGGCTGTGGAAGACCTCGGGCTCGATTGGTCTTCTCCCGAAGAACCAACCCGGAGCCGACTGGATGAGTGGTTTCTGCAGGGGCGCCAGCAGGCCCCTCGGCAAAGGCCTTCTCCCTTCTTCCCGGAAGTTCACGACGAACTCACCAAGTCGTGGAAAGCCCCCCACTCTGCGCGCCTAAAGCCTTCTTTTTCTTCTTCGCTCTCCTCAGTGGACGGCGCGAAGGAAAGAGGCTACGAGGGAACGCCGCCCCTCGAGGAGGCCGTGGCCAATCATCTCTGCCCGCCCTCCACCACCGGATGGAAAGCCAAAGCTTCCCACCCCTCGAAGCCCTGCCGCACTACCTCTGCTCTCGCCGGTCGCGCCTACGCTGCCGCCGGCCAAGCTGCATCAGCGCTTCACTCAATGGCGGTACTTCAAGTGTTCCAAGCCAAGCTTCTCCGCTCTATGGACGAGTCTGGCCCCGAACCCGAAGCCTTCAGGGACTTACGCAGCGCGACTGATATAGCTCTGCGAGCCACGAAGGCCACCGCCCAGTCCATCGGCCGTGCTATGGCTAATTTGACTGTTCTCGAGCGCCATCTGTGGCTGACTCTGACTGAAATGAAGGACGCGGATAAGGCGCCATTTCTCGATGCGCCTATCTCCACCAGCGGGCTGTTTGGACCGGCGGTTAAAGGATTCGCCGAACGCTTCACTGAGGCCCAGAACGCTTCACAAGCTATGCGTCATTTCCTGCCAAAGCGCTCCAGCTCATCGCAGAGCAGACAGAGACCGCCACAGCCGCAGCGGGCTAGAACAGCCCCCACCGCCTCTCAGCCCGCGCCTCAGGCTGACGCTCGACGCCGCACGCGCTCTCACAACCGCAAGCCGCCTCCTGAGCGACGGGGTCCTCGGCCCAAGATTGTGCTGAACCCTGAGCCTCGAAAGCCGTCCTAGCCACAGAAATGAGAAGAGAGCGTGCGTGTCTCGCAAAAGCCGGACCACTCTCTCTGCAAAAGCTCAAACATTACCCAGTCCCCTTACAGGCGGCTGGATATGTCCATACAGCAGTCAATGGGCCAGTCACAGAGCTCGCTCACCTGCAAACAAACGCCGTTTTTACGGCGACGCACAGAAAACACAAAAAGAGTCTTTTTCTGCCTGCATCACTAAGGGTTCACATGTCCACAAAGTGTGCATTCCCAGATACTGTCAAAACAGTGCCAAATTCATTCCCAGCTCAGGCTGCGCTTCCCATGAATGTAGATCACGTGCCTACGGTCATGTACGCACCACTACACACAACCACTGTTCACACAGTTATAAATTCATCCCCAGTAAAAGCGGGAAACATTATAAAAGTGACGCGTGTGCCTACCACTGTTTATGCACCCCCACTTATAAACACTGCCCTTACAGTGTCAAACAAAACCTCAGCTCAGGCTGCGAGTTTTACAAACACAGCGCGCGCTGCTGTAATCACACACGCGCCCATTCACTCAGCTGCTCAGCGCGCGCCCGCGCCTCTGAGAGCTACGAGCTCAGGCGATTCGCTAGCCGGGTCCCTACGTCACAGCGGCCCGCCCCTAGCCTGTATTCAGCCCATATCTGTACACGCAGCGGCATGGGAAAACATTCCAGATATGCCGAAATGGGTATTGAATATAGTAAAGCACGGATACTCGCTCCAGTTCGCTCGCAGACCACCACGTTTTACGACTGTGGTCGAGACGAAAGTGAGAAAAGAGTGTTCACATGTTCTACGCACCGAGGTGCGCAAACTAATAGAAAAGGGCGCTGTGGAAACTGTTTCCCCCTCTCTGAGCGGGACAGGTTTTTACAGCCGCTATTTTCTCGTCCCGAAAAAGGATGGCGGTCTCCGCCCCATCCTAGATCTCAGACAAAGCACTAATGATTCGCTCGTTCAGAATGTTAACAACCAAGCATATCCTCGCGCAAGTGCGCCCAGGAGATTGGTTTCTCTCAGTGGATCTGAAAGATGCTTACTTTCACATTCCAATAGCGCCTCATCACAGGCCGTTTCTGAGATTCGCTTTCGAGGGACAGTCATACCAGTACACAGTACTCCCGTTCGGCCTGTCCCTGGCTCCCCGTACATTCACGAAATGTATGGATGCAGCACTTTCCCCCCTAAGACGAAGGGGAGTGCGAATACTGAATTATCTCGACGATTGGCTGGTTCTAGCACAATCAGAGAGTCAGCTAATAACACACAGATCTTGGATTATCAGCCATTTAGAATGCCTGGGTCCAAGAATCAATTTTGCAAAAAGCATACTATCTCCCAGCCAGAGAATTTCTTTCCTGGGAATAGTTCTAGACTCGATGCAAATGACAGCGCGTCTCTCATCGGAGCGCGCGCTCACCATCCGGCGCCTTGCAACATCATTCAGAGCGGGCGCGCGCGCCCCCGTCAAACGGTTTCAGAGGATGCTCGGTCTCATGGCCTCAGCATCGGCCGTACTCCAGCTAGGATTGTTGCATATGCGCCCTCTCCAACGCTGGCTCAAGAGCCGCGTCCCTACTCACGCGTGGCGTTCGGGCCACTTTTTAATCAGAGCGAACCACGGCTGTATAAAAGCCCTGACGCACTGGAAAGCCGCCGACTGGTACCAGTCAGGCGTGAGTCTGGGTGTGAACACAAGGAGAAAGATGATAACGACAGATGCCTCCAAAATAGGTTGGGGGGCCCTTTACGAGGGCAGGCCTGTCTCCGGCTTTTGGTCAAACCCGGAGAAGCGCCTACACATAAACTGTCTTGAAATGAAAGCGGTCGCTTTGGCTCTCAGAGCCCTGCTCCCACATCTAAAAAACGAACACGTCCTGGTCCGAACGGACAACATGACGGTAGTGTCGTACATAAATCGCCAGGGTGGACTCAGGTCGAGCTCCATGCATTCAATGGCCAGGAGACTCATTTTATGGTCCCAGCACAACTTGCGCTCGCTGAGAGCAGCGCATGTGCCAGGCGCCCTGAACCAGGGGGCAGACATGCTATCCAGAGACAAGATTCTCCCAGGAGAATGGGCTCTCAACCCTCTGACGATTCAGTGGTTATGGAAAACCTTTGGCAAAGCGGAGATCGACCTCTTCGCCTCCAAGGAGAACGCGCACTGCTCTCTTTTCTTCACGAAAAGCACGGACGCGCTCGCCCAGAGCTGGCCGAGCCGCCCCTTATATGCCTTTCCCCCGATCGCGATGCTGCCACAGGTCATCAGTCGGGTCAGAGAGGAGGGAAACGCAGTGCTGCTGATAGCCCCACTCTGGAAGAACCAAACATGGTTTCCAGATCTGATGCAAATGCAATCTGCACCACGGCCGATTCCACTGAGGCCAGACCTCCTCAGTCAGGCCAGCGGGATGATATTTCATCCCCGCCCCGATCTGTAGGCCCTTCATGCATGGCCCCTCAACGGGTTCCCAGGAACCTCGCGAGCGGAGCACTAAAAACCATCGCTGAGGCGCGGGCGCCCTCCACGAGACGCTTATATGCCCAGAAATGGAAAGTGTTCAGTGACTGGTGTAATACCAAGGGCCTGAACCCTGTAACATGCGAGATTACGAGTGTACTCGTTTTCCTACAAGGGCTTCTGGAGGCGGGCCGCACCCCCTCCACGCTCAAAGTATATGTGGCTGCCATCACAGCGTCACACGACCTTGTAATGGAACGTCCATTGGGAAGAAACGACCTAATTATTTGTTTCCTAAGGGGCGCCAGGAGGATGAACCCTTCACGCCCCCCCTCAGTGCCGATCTGGGACCTAGCTACGGTCCTAGACGCTCTTAAAGGGCCCCCGTTCGAACCACTCCGAACCGTGCACCTTAAACAGCTCTCGCTCAAGACGGCGCTCTTGCTGGCACTCGCCTCGGTCAAGAGAGTGGGCGACCTGCACGCGCTTTCAACAAGCGCTGCCTGCCTAGAATTCGGACCTAACAAATGCAGGGTCGTCCTTAGACCGAAACATGGGTATATTCCTAAAGTGCTCACCACTCCCTTCAGAGCACAGGTTATCTCCCTAACTGCGCTTTCGTCTCCAGCAGACGAACACGACGCTAATCTACTCTGCCCCGTTAGGGCTCTCAGAGTGTATTTGGAGCGTTCTGCCCTATTCAGACAGACAGAACAACTGTTTGTATGCTTTGGCGGCCGTACGAAAGGTTCCGCCGTTTCAAAGCAGAGAATCTCTCACTGGATAGTCGAAGCTATAGCGCTGGCTTATGAAGCTAAGGGACTTCAATGCCCCTGGGGAGTCAAAGCACACTCCACCAGGAGTGTGGCTTCTTCCTGGGCATGGTCGAGCGGGATACCGATCGAGGATATTTGTGCGGCGGCAGGCTGGGCCTCACCGTCCACATTTATCAGATTTTACAACCTACAGGTCCCGACATTGCATTCCAATGTGCTATCAGCATAATGCTAGTTGAACTGCGAGTTCGTATCTAGATTATGTATGTGCTTGTGTCACACTGAGCGCCTTCTAGCCGCTCTGTATTTTTTCCCACATATAAAGCTCGCCTCTGCCGGCTAGTTGGATGATAACTTTGCTTTTTAGCTCAGGCACCTGCCTCTGGCTATCATAAGGCGAAGTTCAGCACGCACGGCGTTTTGCATGGTGTTCCCATAGCGTAAGCTACTTACGCAATAGGAGAGACCTCTCGAAAGGGAACGACTCGGTTACTAACGTAACCTCGGTTCCCTGAGAGGAGGGAACGAGTATTGCGTAAGCTGCCGTGCTTGTGCTTGGTTAGTTCGCTTCAGTCGTTTTAACCTAAAGAACTCTCATGACGGGGCGCCCAATATATAGCTTGGCCACGCCCATCTTGGCGGGCTCTGACGCGCGCGGGCGCGAAGCGCGCTCATTGGTCGCGCATTCAGAGTCGCCCCGTCATTGGTTCGAGCAAGTTGCCGCAGCACAGCCAATGACCGAGTTCCTTCGTTCATTGCTGTCAGCTGTGCAGCTGCAATGCGTTTTACATAAAGAATTCAATATTCTCGAGAAAAGGAGTTTTCCCATAGCGTAAGCTACTTACGCAATACTCGTTCCCTCCTCTCAGGGAACCGAGGTTACGTTAGTAACCGAGTCGATTTCCGCGATGCAGAAAACACGGAAGGAATCGCGGAATCCAGTCATAAAAATGGAATTTACTGTATAAAGCGGATCGTCACGGAATTTGTCAACTTCTTGATGAATTAATAAAAGAATAGGTCAGTACAAATCAAATCGAATGTCAAACAGCTATTTAAATATGAATCCTGCGTGTCTCTAAATGAATGGCGCAGACGCGTGAACATTACCACACACAGGAGCACGCGTGACGCTTGCGCTGTTTTCAGCCTCAGCCGCATCATTATATGAGGACATGATTGCATAAACATCATCTCCAGAGCCGCTTAGTCACTTCATGAGCTTTTTAATGCTTCAACTGAGAAAAGTTATCGTGATATCCATAGGGTCATATCATAAACACACAGAAACTCAAAGATCTCAACGGCAACCCGTCAAAATAAAAGTTCGGTTTTTCATAGGGCCCTAAAAATGTAATTTGTGTTAAACTGTAAATAAATTTAATTGTATGATAATTTCAATTAATTAGAAATGCTTTTTTTATTACAAAAATTTAATTTGACCATTAAAATAGTCTTTAAGTTTTACAAAATGTTTACAGAATGCTGCTGGGTGCTCCCTGAATTTTTTTTTATAGTTATTATTATTAATAATGTTATTAATAATGTTATTATTAACAGTTCTCAGATTTAAAGATATGTTTAAAATCATTTAAAGAAAGTTTTTGTAAAAACCCTTTGTTCTTAATTTTGATATTAACTTACATTTTTACACCAGACATAGGCTATATCGGTTCAAAATATCGGTTATCGGTTACCTGAAAATCACATATCGGTCGATCCCTAATGTATATATATATATATATATATATATATATACACACACACACACCGGTATATTTTGAATTGGCTTTTATTTTTACATTTTCTTTAATTTTCATTTAATTTAGGTTTTATGCTTTTGTCATTTTTATTGGTTTTTGTTTTTATAAATATTTCTATTCAGCTTTAATTTATTTTTATTCCAATTTTCGCTTTAGCAATTTTAGTACTTCAACTTAAAACTTATTTTATTTCAGTTAGTTGCCAAGGCAGGTTTTTCATCTAATATTTATATTTTATTTTGAAAATTATTTTTATTAGCTTTGATTTTAGTTTTAGTTAACAATAACAATACTGATACAGATAAAATTATAAAATAATTTCAACTAAAATCTGCTCTGCGTCTTGGTCCTGATGACCCTGTTTATTTTGTGATAATGACCATCTGACTGTACATGATCCCTACTATATGGAAGCTAACACTAAACTTACCCAAAAGAGTGGCCACGCAGGCTAAAATGGCCAGCAGGGCGGCAGTGCTGAGTCCAGGGGAGGGCAAGGAGGAGTGCTGTGGCAAACAAACTGTCTCCCTGTCCCATTCTGCCTCACTTTGCTTCTCTTTCTCTCCAGCCCGGGCTCCTCCTCTCAGACAGGGACATACGGACACCGTGACTGTCCCAGTGCTGGTCAAACCGGAGACCCCGTCCCTCAGGACCAGCGGGACGTAGAGTGTGAGGGAGGAAGATGTAGAGCGAGACAGTGTCTGCAAAGGTGACGCCAACACCAAGCTAGCAGTGGGGCCTAGAAAATGAGAATAATAGCAGAGAAATGGAGATACACAGGAAAAGTGGGGGCTTTTAGATCAAATTGAGCTCGATGGAACTTTAATTTAATTGAACTCAATCGAGTGCAGTTTAATTCCATTGCTGCTCGTATAACATTTGTACAGACCAGTGAGACCAAATGCAGCATAAATGCCAGAGCACATTTCGTCTGTGTGTGCCGGGAGAAGATAGATGTGGCAGAGAAGCAAAAGCAAACAATGGGGAAAACAAAGGAGCAGGGCACAAAGCAGCCACACAATGTGGTTGCAGACACAGACTAACGGATCAAGAGAGACGCCGATGCACACGGCTGGATGGGAGAAACAAATTGTGGAAGAAACTGCAGACCTCCACTCTCCCTGACGCTGAAGTTGAGGGCAGCGTTGGAGTCCGGAGGGATGTTGAAATGGACGGTGCTGTCATTTCCTCCCTCATCTCTATCAATCGCCCGCAACACCTGCACCACCTGAGAAAATGAGATAGGAGAAAGATGGAGAGAGAGAAACAATATAAGGGGCAGAGCCAAAAGGGAGAAAGGAGAGAAAGGATAATAGAGCGAAAGATTAATGAAGAGAGAGGAGAGATTATAAAAATAAAAAAAACAACAACCTGATGCACATTTTAATCTCAGATATCAGCATTAACCTCGCCAGCACCTTCGCAAATGGGTGACTTGAGACTGATTAGCCCACACTATGCAGTCAAACAATAATTAACTCTGACCGAGTAGTGAGCCTTGGGGAACACCCAAACATAGACACAGCTTTAGCATGTGCTCTAAAAATGAGGCACCGACTCCAGAGATCCACTTAAACTAGAAATATTCACTCGATGGGCCTCTTTTTGCAGTGCTCCCCACACACATTAGGGAAAAAGTTAAAACAAAAATGATCCGTGTGATGCAGATCAGAGCTATGGATTAGGCGGTTGTGCTGAGGCATGAAAAAGGTAGCATTTTTCTGTGATTCCAGTACTGCAATGAGATAATGTCGTCATGTTAGTAGTTTTCTGAGTCTGTCACTAAACTTTCTCCCTCATAATGTGACTTGTGGTAGGACGTTATGCAAGCTTCCAGTTGAATAAGCAAGTTGAATAAGCAAGCAGACATGTAGTAAAAAGATGTAGTAAATTTATCCAAAGTAAATTACACAGAAAATTAACAAGATAAATTGACAAAGGGAGAGATCTCAGTCAGAGTTCAGCTTTGCCATTACAGGAATAAATTACATTTCACAATATATTAAAATAGAAAACAGTTATTTTAAATTGTAATAATATTTCACAAGTTCACTGTTTTTACTGTATTGTACTAATAAAATAAAAGCAGCATTGGTGAGGCTTCTTTCAAAAACTTTTCAAAAATCTTACAGACTGTAAAATTAAGGTAGTGTAGTGGTCATCAAACATGGATGAGGAAAGACTGATTGTTAGTTTAGATTATAAATAAATTCAGGAAATTTATTAAATATATTTTATTGTCCCTAAAGGAAAATTATTATTAATAATAATAATAAAGACAAAAGTTTTACGAGAAAAACATTTAAAATTGTCTGATGAAGCATCACGAAAAAAACATTAAAATACCAGCTATGTGTTCTTAGTTTTATTACATTGCGAGTGCACAAAAGTCCCTAAATCACATTTTAAAATTTTACTCCAGGATATCAAACTTGCATGTAAGCACATTCAATGTTGTTCTAGGACCAACAAGGTTGATAATAACGTTGATCAAGGAACTACTTGTCCTACTTGGTGAAATCACAATAAGCTTTCACAATTACCGCAAGTTGTGAAGACAGCAGAATGATGAAGACAGGAGAAAGGACACAAGCTATGACAGCTTAACAGATGCACAACATCCAATTAAGAATTGAAGAAAAAACATGAGTCAGGCAAAAGGAGGAAAAAAGGGAAAATATCATGGAAAGACAGGCACTCGAAATGAAGGAGAGGCAAAATGGATGAAAGCCAACAGACCAAAAGATGAGCAGATTATAATGTATATCTATAGAGAGGAGATGAGAAAGCTTGAAGCATCCGCTAAATGGGAACAGCAGTGATTCAGCTGCAGGGTAACGGCAGAACTAATCAATCAACGTGCAGGCTGTATAAATGGACACACTCACAGATGTGAACAAAAAATGAGAGCGTACCAAAAAAAAAAAACTTTCATGCACCACCAAATCTATACAGTATGAACACAAAGAGCTAACAGTCAGTGAGTTTAAAGGCCTGAAGTCTTGAGAAAAGGTAATTAATCACCCATAATACATCTGTGACAATTACCTAATTACAGAGTTTAACAAAAGGACTCACATTAGAGCACTTCCTGTGCTTATACATTTCGGGTGGAGTAACGAATTATCAAGTCAATGGAGACAAGTACGACCTTCCTTGCACCCATTATAACATGTGGCTTGTTCTCTCACCTGTCCAGTGGAGGCGGAGTCACACATGGCTGTGTTGTACTGTCTGTCTAGCTCTGGAGCATTGTCATTTAAATCCAGTGTTTCTATGGAAACCACCACTCTGGACACCTGGCTGGGGTTATCTGAGGTAATTGAGAGAGCAGAGAAAGCAAGTCACCAAAAATACACACGCATGACACAGCTTGAGTGGCTTCTTGAGGTATGCTCGCCATGAGCTTCGGCTACTGAAGGTAAATTGTTCTCTTTTAAAGTTTATCACACATTTCCATGTGCGCATCCACTCACATTTTGAGAAATCATATGCTTAATGCTGACAATTTTCACACATTCATGCTCTTTTCCAAACAGTAGTGAGCTGACTACGGAGGCAGTATTTTAAGGCATTGTATTGCAAAAGGTAGCAGCATCACATGTATCCTTTGCAGACAATGCAATTTCATAATGCATTGCGGCAAACTCTGGGAAATAAAAAACACATGAAAAAAAGTCCTCATGAAATCAAAAAGTTTTTTGGCTTTTAGTATGAACATGTTAGTCTTACTGTTATCTATAAGCTTCATCTATGTGCTCCAAACCAATGATAAAATTCACATTTAGAAGATATAAGCATTCAAAACTTACAGTCTCTCACTTTCGCCAATATGGATCACTGATTTTGATGACATCACTCTGCACTTCAGCTTCTAATCAGATTTTATGTCCAATCAACTACAGCGAAACTACAGCGCCCCGCCCTCAAATAGACATTGAAGCTGCAGCTAAAATTGGTCACTTGTTCACACATTTACTATTTTCTACATGGTGGATGGCATATAGTGCACTATATTGGGGATAGGGAATGATTCAGACAGTGTAAATATACTTTACTGTCACACAGTCTGCTCGGGTCCAGAGACACGATACCACAGAGCAGATCATATGCGCGAGTCCGTGCATAACAGAAAAAGTATCAGATGTATCGGAGAAACAGTAAGAGATTAGGAGGAAACTGCGGCTTTACCGAGCTCAACAGCTCTGATCAGGCTGTGATATAAACTAACAGCTATTGGCTATTTAAAAAAGGGGAGGAGGTGTTTGATATGTCCCGCCCTGTCTTCCTGTTTCTGTGGAAATTACGTCAACACATTGAATAATGCTGTGCGTTTCAAGGCACTTCAGTGGGCCTTTAAATATGTATCCAAGATAGAAGAAATGTTAAGTATAAATAAACGTATATTTCATTTGATACAGAAATTAATCTATAATTTTTTTAATTATTATTGGACCCACTGTGTGACTTTATCTAAATGAAAAAATACAGCATTTTAGGCTTTCTTGTATTGTCCTATAACTCTAAACCCTCAATTTTTATGATTTCAGTAATTGCTTATTTGCAGTACATTAATAATCATTCATACCATTTTTATTTTATACTGATTATTCTATTTTATATTTTATGGCTTTAAATTATCTGAAACTAAATGATAATAAGACAGAAATAATTTTATTTGGACTAAATGGAAAAACAGTTTCTCTAAGCTACAATCTTGGTCCTTTAGCTATATGAAATAAGCCACTTGTGAAGAACTTAGGCGTACTATTTGATAAAGACCTCAAATTAGATAAGCAAATAAACAATGTAGTTAAATCTTGCTTTTTTAATCTTAGACTTCTATCCAAGGTAAAGAGCTTCCTTTCTTTTAATGACCTTGAGAAAGTGATTAATACTTTTATTTTTTCACGACTCGATTATTGTAACACTCTCTACACAGGAGTTAGCCAGACAGCGTTGGCGCGTTTGCAGACAGTCCAAAATGCGGCCGCTAGGCTACTGACAGGTACAAAAAAGCGTGATCACATTACTCCAATTTTGTACTCTCTCCAATGGTTGCCGATCCGTTTCCGTATAGAATATAAACTTTTAATGTTTGTTTTTAAATCCTTAAATGGTCTGGCACCCGCATACTTTGATCCTTTAGTGAAACGTTATTCATCAAATAGATCCCTACGGTCCTCTGATCAGTCACTTTTAACGATTCCTAGATCCAGATTTAAACATAGGGGGGATCGTGCTTTCTCGATCGCTGCCCCGAAACTTTGGAATCTGTTACCAGTTCACATTAGATTGGCTCAGACTATTTCCAGTTTTAAATCATTACTGAAAACCCACCTATTAACTCAGGCGTTTAATTCCTCGGGGCGTTGAGGGTAAATCCTCTGTTGTTGTCCGATGTTGTATATGTATGTGTGATGTGTGATGTCTATGTATTTTACTTTTTATTTTTTATTTGTTATTGCTGGAAAGCACATTGGTGCAACTGTAGTTGCAATAAATTGTGCTATATAAATACAATAAAATAAAGAAAGAAAGAAAGAAAGAATACCTTCTAACTTTTTTAATGGTATTGTTGTAATATATATCTGGGTCTATTGCTTGGTCTTGTCTGTAAAGTACTTTAAACAGCATCGGTTTGTTTGGAAAGGTGCTATATAAATAAAATAGGATTTCAGCCGTTACGTTTCATATTCTAGATGAATGGCTTGTCATGACGAACAAATAGCTTTCAGTAGCTTTTAATTCAGAATACCTCGGCATATTGGTACAGTATAGGTTGAACAAACTTAATGGATTGGTGTGAGCCTAAAGAGAAATTGAAGCATTCTGTCTTTCTTGCTATAGTTCAGTCCCACACACTTGCCTGTGGTTTGGACTGCTTTCACACAAATGTCTTGGACTGCATCCACACACACACACACACACACACACACACACACACACACACACACACACACACACACACACACACACACACACACACACACACACACACACACACACACACACGCTGTGACATGATGTTGTGGATTAGTGCCCACTGCTTCACATTACTGGGAAGAGGCTTTGCCTACAATAGCCATCAGGCCTCCCTGAAGCTGCTTAGACCTACTTTCCATACTGTAACACAGCGGCACAGATCATCTACTAACATGCTATCTCCCTGAGCAGTGCAAATTCAATGTATGTTTAAAACATGTTTAATCCGTGCATGCATTAAGATCATACATTAAGGATAAAAACACAAATACATTAAATATCTGCTAGTAATTTTAGCCATAAATATTGCATCCTTATACGAATGTGATCAGGAATGTCGCAAGCCAGATTAGAACTTGTTAGCAACACTATTTTTTACTAAGTAGACATGGTGGCATGGACATTTTTAACCATTATTATGAATTATTGAGCGAACAACATGCCATACTGACCAATTTCCAGGTCACTGTATCTTGGGAAGTAAATATAAAAAACACTGCTAACATTTTCCAGTAATGTGACTGTAGCTCAGCTGGTTTCAAAATAGTGCAGCTTTTCCAGTAACAATCTACTTTTGAAACATGTAGCGGTTCATCATGACAAATCACTGTTTTTAAATGTCAAATTATATTGTGAACACAGCTTACAGCCGAGCAAACTGAGGCACTAATCTAATGTGCTCTCCTGAACTGTATTCTCTCTCAAATGTAGTCATTTTAGTGAATTAAACTTGAAAGGTATTTAAAAAAATACTTGAATATTAACTAAATATTTCTCTATAAAAAGAGGCAGTGATTTCTGCACACACACATGAATCAGTGAAGCGTTTCAACAAGCCAATTCAAAAAGAAAGAAATCACTGATCCATGCCTCTGTGCAGCAGTGTTAACTAAAATGTTTTCATTTATTGAAATGAAGCGGAAATAAAAGAAAACATTGGATAACTTAAAAAACTAGAAAATTATAAATGTTGTCTTGGGCCTTGGCAACTAACTGAAATAAAAAAGTAAATATAAATAAAAATGACAAACAATTAAAATAAAGGCTAATTCAAAATATTAATAAATAGAAATATTGCAAAAACAATAAAAATGACAAAAGCACAATGACAAAAAAAAAATTAAAATGACAATATAAAAATCTAAGCTAATTAAAAATATGAATGCATACTATAATCACAAGTACATAAGTAATACTTAAATAATTCTGCTGTGCAGAAGTCATTGCATTTTTTTGTTTTAGAAATATTTAGCAATATTCTGGTTATATTGAGCTATATTCTCTTTTTTGTGTTAAACTATGTTTAAGTGTACTGCTGTCAACCAAAACAAGATTCTTTTATTTACAGATTCAGAAACTTCTGAGCTCTGATTAAATGATATAAATGGATATTTATATATGGATATTTATCCAATTATATTAATTATATAACTAGATAACTAACTAGCTTCACAACAGTTAGCTACTTTTATTTGTAGCTAAATACTTCCCTCTCACTGTGACTGTGTGTGTGTACCTCTCTGTGTAGCAATAATGGTGATATTATGCCACTGCTCGTGCTCTCGGTCCAGCTCAGTCACTGTAGTGATGAGCCCAGTGTCTGGAGTGATCCGGAACAGAGCTTCTGGGTCAGACTGAGGATCGATAGAGAACCTGAGGGAGATAGATAAATGGAGAAGGAGAAATGTGTGGCATGATGAGCAGGTGAGCACATGCATAAAGCCCCGGTTAATCAGAAAATCTGTCATTCAGGAGCTGTTTTAAGCCCAGCGGCGGGAAACAAAAGAGCCGTAATTAGCAAAGTAAGAATCCTCAGATCCCTAACTAGGCACTGTTGAAGTAACTGTAGTTCACTGGGATGGATCTTGATCATTGGCCTTTTCCATGCGGAGGCAAGCAAACGTGCCTTGTAGCATGAATACCTTGATTTCTGTGATAATGTTTTGAAGTGTTTTTACATAGAAAACAAAATAGCATACAACAATAATTAATGACATAATGGCTCTGTTCCAAACCCTAATGAGATGCCTACCCGGACATCTGCTTTAGGTATTCCAGGCATGTTCCTGATGGGAAGGCCGTTCCAAACAACAGGCAGCAAAATTATGATGCCTTTTTAGATTCCTCATTAGAGACAAATTTTAAGGTTGTATGTATCTTTTGTGGGAAATACACTGCAATGAGTTTAGCAAATATTTTGATCCCAGATGGTGCATGCATAGTGCCATTTTATTCAGAACTTATAATGTATTGATAAATACTTTCACCTGCACGTTCAGTGTATTGATCAAATGTAGCGTGTACACCAGTGGTTCACAACCAGGGGTCCGGGGCCAAGGGGGGCTCAAGATGACTTAAAATGACATTAAAATAAGCTAAGATAACTTAAGGTCAACAGCAGAAGAACCAAGATTCCCAGTCTTTAAAACCCTTGATATATGAGGTGGCTTCATTTAGAGTGATTTGTACTTGGAAAAGTCATGCAAATTAATAAAATCTTAAAAACTCTGTGGGCAATATACATTTTTTAATTATGCCAAAATTTTAATATTGTAATAGGGAAGAAATGGTGAGTACAAATATTTCTAAAAAAATCTTTAAAATCCTAAAACAACAATTAGCAAAGTCATTGGACAATGAGGGGACTAGTAATCAAAAAGGTTGAGAAGCACTGCTGTTCACTGAAAATAATTTGCTATGGAAACAATTTTCCCTCAGAATTTGCTAGTAAATTTCACAAATAATTACAAGGAAACGGCAAGTAACACTGAATTAAACGTGAAATTTTGAGGAAGAATAACTGAAATAGAATTTCTTGTCAAATGTACTCCAATAATAAATAAACACTAACGAAAAATCATTTTTTACAGTGTACCTGATGTTGTTTGTGAGCCCCGTATCTGGGTCCACGGCACTGATCCGCCCCACTGTGCACGCCGCTGGGCAGTTCTCAGACACATCCATTCGGTAACGTGCCCGTGAGAAGCGAGGGGGCTCATCGGCATCTAGCACGGCCACTCTGATGGAGGCACGGTCTTTGAAAGGCCCACGCCGCAGGAATCGAGGGTCAACGATGGGATTCAGAACCTCCACTGAGAAAGAGTAGGAGCTACGGCTCTCATAGTCCACCACCTGTAGATCAAACGAAAACATCAATATGAACATAAACCTTATGACAAGACTGCATTGCTCATACTGCCCACATGAGCTCAACATAGCACATTCTAACTAATCACTAATGGATTATTAAATGGGTCAATTGGGCATCTGCACAAACCAGTAGGGGGCAGAAACAGCAGTGTGGTTATTGTTAACTAAAACTATTAAAATTATTGTTATTGTTAACTGACATAAAATTTAAATATTAGATGAAAAACATAAAATTAAAAACGTAGAAAGAAATGCTGATGTACTCAAATTATTAAAACTGAAATAAAAATAAAGCTAAATACATTTTTTTTAAATGCACATATTGTAAATACTGTAACTACTACCATAATTACTAAAACAAAAAATCAAAATGAAACCTAAAAATATAAAAATAAAATGAATTAATAAATAGTATTATAAATAACACATATTTACCAGAACTGCATTTGAAAAAAATATTTTTAGTTATATATTTTAGGAATTATTGTTTTACGCCAACAACAAAGTCATGACTAACAATAATTATTATATTATATATCAAATATATTAATACAATAATGTATAAACTATGTATATATATATATATATATATATATATATATATAAAAATGAAACCCAAAAATTTTTATTCTGTCATTAATTATCCTCATGTCCTTCCAGACACGTAAGACTTTCGTTTATCTTCGGAACACAAATGAAGATCTTTTTAATAAAATCTGAGAGATTTCTATCCATCCATTGCAAGTACGCAACTACTACTTTGACGGACACAATCACTTTATATGATGAACAGATTTAATTTAGGCTTTTATGTTTATATGTGAATAAAAATTGTTGCGTGGACTATCAATGGAGGGACAGAAATCTCTCAGATTTCATTAAAAAAAATCTTCATTTGTGTTCCGAAGATGAATGAAAGACTTACGGGTTTGGAACGACATGAGGGTGAGTAAATGATGACAGAATTTTTCCTTTTGGGTGAACTAACCCTTTAAATGGCTATAAAATGTGTTAGCTATGATAATACCTATTCAAATTTATATGCTTTTGGTGATGTTGTTGGTTGTTTTCGAATATGTTTCAATGAGAGCAATTGCATGACCTGGAAAGGCTGTTAAATTACATTGGCTACCAGACGCTGATGTGAAAGTAAATAATAAACAAGCCAGTTTGCTGGGTGGCTGTAAAAAATACAGTGCTGTTGAAAATGTGGTGCCGATGGATCTTTGACATGCAATTGAAACTTGAAATGAGCAGTAAATAAAAGTAGATCGATCTGACTATTATCAATAAAGCTGTCCACACCGCAAGATAGTGTTGTCGAGTTGCTTCTTACAATAATCCAGGTCCATGGCATGTAAACATCAACGTCATACCGACAATGACTTTGCTTTTGAACAACAAGCCACTGTATGGTATTTCAAAAACAGCATTATTTGATATTCAATTACGGGTTTTATTTAATTTTCACAGTCTCTTGAAATGCAATCCTGCTCTTTGATGAGGATGGCCATGCTAATGCAGTAGCCAGGTCCAGGCAGCATTTTTTGTATTGTGACGAGTCTTGGGATCTGAATCTGAATTTGGCACTGGAAGGGTTGTGTGGGAAGCTGGCACACCAGGAATGGGTAATGGGCTGATTTTGGCAAGAGTAGCTGGACGGGGGCTGAAGGAAGTCAGAAACAACTGGCTCATTATGACTCCCACTTTTGTCATATATGTTCTCCATTCATCTGCTCAGCGCTATACTACACACACACACACACACACACACACACACACACACACACACACACACACACACAAGCACAAGCACGTTCATACACACTTTCCCACTCTCTTCTTAATGCAAGAGTTTGGAAGAAGTCAGTGGGGCACACAATGTGTTTGGCCTCGGTTTCAGGCTGAAGGACAGACTGAAATGAGCTGAATTAAACTGAGCTGACTGAAGGACATTAGGTCACAGTGGACACTTCAAATGTCTGCCACTTTCTGTCTCACCAGAGTTGGACTCTTGATCTTGAGGACTCTCATAAACATGATCTGAGACTCATTACTTGTTATCTTGGCCTGGGTCTCAAAACTACAGCAAATGGTCTTGGTGTATGGTTAAGAGACCTCAAGAAGTCATTCATAGAGGTGATAATTACCTCAGCTGAAGATCATTGAATTAAACAAAGAATTATAAAAAGAGAGAAAGGAATACCGGTTTGGAACGACATGGGGGTGAATAAATGCTCCCTTTACACTGTAAAGCCGGACATGAAATAATAGTAATTTTTAATGGAAGATTTTGAACATTTAGACAAATTGTATCATATTTGATACACCAGGCTTTTTTTATCATATCGTATGATATAGGAGAAAATATCAAGCTCAAAAACACAAACATATGCAATTTGGTGAAGTTGTTGATATTTATATGGCCAATAGGTCAGGTGAATGCTGATCGCTTGTAGTGTAAATCAATTTGTCACTCTATATCTCCCAATAATATGTCTTAGTAAGAAGTAAATGCCTAGTTTTATGATCAAAGTTCTTTTAATTTGGGAGCAATGATAATACAACGATAATTGAGAGATGTACAAATAAACATTCCTAAAAAGCCTGATCATGTATGATACTCACGTTTAAACAGGACATTTCAAACAAACAACAAAAAAAGATGTATCGTTACTAGTAAACCTGTATCACTGGTCTGAATGTGGACATTTTTAGAATTATACAAAAAGGAATTTACATGTTAAAAAAAGT
This sequence comes from Gila orcuttii, assembly GCA_026230005.1. Lineage (NCBI taxonomy): Eukaryota > Metazoa > Chordata > Actinopteri > Cypriniformes > Leuciscidae > Gila > Gila orcuttii. The sequence goes on from JAPDVR010000008.1 coordinate 14,722,054, forward strand.
ATAAACAGCCAATCAGATGGCAGAAGACATGTAGTAGATTATGTACAACAGGATTGTCAGCAAAGTTTTGATCATTCTGATCATTTAAAGGCCTTAATAATGTGTGTATCAAATATGATACAGTAGGATGTATAGGATTAATAATGAATTATACTTGCCTAGGCATTAATCTCTCACGTTTCTTCTAAAACAGCTTCTGTGAAGGCTTTTCACTGGATGTACCATGTCTGCAGGCATTTGCTCCCATTGCCAGTAATGTCAGGCACTGATGTCTGCGTTTCAATTCATCTCAAAGGTGTTCAGCTGGGTTCAGGTCTGGGCTTTTTGCAAGTTAGTAAGGTTCATCCACACGAGATGCAGAAAATCATTCTTTACGCACTTTGTGCACAGTGACATTCTAGTACAAAAACGTGTGGCTTTGTGGCTCACTCCAAACTGTTGCCACAAAGTTGGAAGCACACAACTGTCTGACATGTCATTGTGCCACAGCAACAGAATTGAGATTTGTCTGCACTGCAACTATATATGTGTACACAGCTCAAAAACTTGGGGTCAGGAAGATATTTTTTTTTAATAATAATAATAATTTCAGGATGCATTAAAGGATGCATTAAATTGATCAAAAGAGACAGTAAAGACATTTATGTTACAAGAATAAAATCTGTTTCAAAGAAATGCAGTTCTTTTGAAATGTATATTCATCAAATAATCCTGGAAAAAATGTTTCACGGTTTCCACAAAAATATTAAGCAGCACAACTTTTTTCAACACTGATAATAATAAGAAATATTTCTTGAGCACCAAATCAGCATATTATAATGATTTCTGAAGGATCTTGTGACGCTGAATACTGAAGTAATGATGATGAAAATTCAGCTTTGATCACAGGAATAAATAACATTTGAAAATATATTCACATATTTAAATTGTAATAATGTGTAAAAAAAAATGCTATGAATCTATAACCTGAAACAAGAAAGATTAAAAATTACTCAGTGGGCAGGGGACAGTTGAAGGACACCGATATTGAAATATAAACATGAAAAATAAAAACATAAATGAAGGTGAGAAAGAGCGAAAGAGACCAAAAAAAAAAGGGACAGAGAGTCAAGCCAAGAGAGTAGAGGAGGGATAAATGGAGAGAAAAGGTTCCTAACAGGATCCCATTAGAGGCCGAGAGAGACAATCTGTCTGAGGAGGAGAGATGTCACTTACACTGTGAGCACACACTCATCACCCCATCCCTTCCTCTCTCACATACTCAATCACTCACTCTCCCTCCATCCTTCTCTCCTTTCCTATGAGCGGCGGTCTGAGAATACACACTTGTGTCTCACTCACGCCTGTTTATAATTAACCTGGCTGAAAAGACCGGACTGAATTGAATTCACAGGCTGGTTTATGCTAGTTTTATGCTGGTCTAGCTATGGGACTATAATTATTTGTATTTGTTTATTTATAAGATGCTTTTTATCCAAAGTTTAGTTGAGGGTGGAATCTCCTCCTCTCTCTCTTGTTCCACTTTCCAGTTTTTCTTTTAAATGGCTCTCTAGTGAAATAGCAATTATAAGAAATTAAATAGGCTCTCTATATGGACCACTATTCAGCTATACTACATTACACTATATTCCATAATACCATATGACAGATCATATAAATTTTCAAGCATTTGATCTTTGGAGAGATGTGAAATGAGGTAGATGTGGTCGGTGAGATGTTTTTTTCACGTTTTTGAAATAGGTCTTTTATGTTCACCAAGGCTGCATTTAAAGGGGCATTCGGCAACTATTTCAACTTAATAAAACCGTTTAGAAATCATTTGGATGGTTTAATAACCTGTTCAGGTGAGAATGGTGACTTTCCCCACTCCCCCCAACGTTCCTAGGCGGAAAACTAACCTTGCAACATGAGGATTAACGTCCCGGTAAGTTGGAAATATAAGTCTCATGAGAAGCGTGAACGAGCGAGAAACACAAACTGCTTTACGGCAATTCGACATAAACACACACGCCGCCCTCAATGTGTATGATTACCCACCTCGGTAGACATAGCTCCACACGATAAAGTTGGCCGGCTCCGATAATAACAAATGCACACGAGCAGCGGTAGAAAGGGGAAGGGTGCCGCAAGTGAGGTTTTTACGACATTGTTGTGAAATATACGCCTCACAGTTGTAGGGGGAGCTCGTTGACAAAACATCCAACAACAAAAGTGAAAATCAGCGAAGAAATAGCTAGAGTTGCCGATGCCCCTTTAATTAATAAATAACAGTAATAATAACAAATATTATTACAATTTAAAATAACTGTTTACTAATTTAATATATCTTAAAATGTGATTTATTCCTCTGATGCCAAAGTTGAATTTTCAGCATCATTATTCCAGTCTTTAGTGTCACATGATTTTTCAGAAATCTGCTCAAGAAACATTTCTAATTATTATCAATGTTGAAAACAATTGTGCTGCTTATTATTTTTGTGGTTTGCTTTTTTCCCAGGATTATCTGATAAATAGAAATATCAAAAAACTACATTTATTGGAAATAAAAATATTTTGTAACATTATGCATGTCTTAACAGTCAATTTAGATCAATTTAATGCATCCTTAGTGAATAAAAGTATTAATGTAGGCTATTTAAAAATTAAAAAAATCTTACTGACCACAAACATGAATCGTAATGTATGTACTGGTATATAGGAAAACAAAGAAAACCTGAAGGTAAAAGTATGACTGTAAATATAATCAAATTAATTAATTATTTAAACCACCAGTGCTAACCTACTGCATCAAATCAAGAAATATTTAATGAGGAATAATAATAATAATAATGTACCTATCTAATAATAAAATGCACCTCTCATAACTACAGTGCTACAAGAAAAACATCAACAACAACAATAATAATACATTTTATGTATTATACCCCAAAAAATAAATAAACTGTCCGCACACTTAAATCCTTAATCACCAAGCTTTCGGTCAAATGACCATCCTCATGGCATACCCCAGTATTATACCCAAAGCACTACAACACAAACTAGTTATTTATAAAGAAATAAAACACAAAATTGTACATTAAATCACCAAGAGAAAAAGGCTGAGAGAGGCTAAATTGCTCAACAACAACAACAAAAAAACCTATCACTCTGCCTCAATACCATTTCACCCGGATACAAACAGTAAAGAATGCCGTCACTATACTTGTGGGTGAGGCCATATCTCACGGTGAAACCCTCCAGGTTGATATTTTGATCTATTCTCTAGGTGAATTTCTCTTTCTGTGCATACACATGTTGGCTCTGTGCTTGAAATACTCATCCTCTGCATGTCTTTTGCGTGCGTGCGTACGTGCGCATGTCCATGCATTGAAAGTCGAGAGGCAGTCTTGAATCAGGTTGTCTGCCTGACACAGCTGCTCTCGCTGTCTCCCTTGTGTTTTAATACGACTCTGGGACCTTAAGCCCAGATTATCCTTTCAATTCACAGACTACATTCTAACAGTGTTATGCTTCCCTTCACTCGCTCTCTCATTCATTTCTTATGTTCTTAAACCTTACAAACCAGGTTTTATTCAAAATTCCACCTTTGCATCAATCCTGGTTAAAAAATTCCACATTTCCAATTCTCTTCCTTCTCACTATAATTCCTTTTCCTGTTTGCCACAGTCCTTCTTCGCACCCTCAATCACGATCTCTTTCTCTCTCTATCTCTCTCGGAAGATTAACACAATCTCTCCTCTCGGAGAGAAAACAAACACGGATAATCCGGACAGCACCACAGGTTGATGACTCTGGATTAGCTCCACGGTTAAATTGAGAATATATGGAAATAAATAACAGAGGGAGGACAGATTTACAGCATCCCCAGATGTTTCTAAAACTCAACTGGCAGACAACGGCATTAACAACCCAGAGGTCATGAGTTTGATTCTCAGGGAACACACATCCAGATATAATATTGAGTTTAAGTGATGCATGCCTTGCATAATGCTTGAATCCAGTCTGTCCAGGCAGAAATAATGATTATTTGTTGTTTAATGTTTATTGTTGTATTGTGTTTGTAAGGTGTCCTTGAGTGTCATGTAAGGTGCCTATAAATAAATGTATAATTAATGTATAATAATAATAATAATAATAATAATAAGTTGTCAAATCCATGAATGTAAATATAATACAAGATTTGAACCTGCAATCTTCTATTCTGCATCACAAATGAAATTAACAGGAAATCCATGTCCACGGATCTATGTTTAATTCATAGCATCACAGCTTCCTATTCATTTGCAACAGCAAGAAAATGTCAATCACTCTGCTCAAACCTCTCAAATCATATTGTACCACTAGGTGGCACTGTTGGAAAGCTGTATCGGACCTGTTACAAAAAGGTGGTTAATGCTACTTTAATATTAGTCACACACAGTCACTTTAAGGACAGGTTAAACAACACTGCCACAAGAGAGCACAGATGTGGATCTATTGCCGGCATATTAAATATTCAAATGTACACAGACCTCTTCCATTAAAGCCCTGTGTAGCTAATGCAGCTCTCTCACACAAACTCAAACGCATAAACACAGACTTCCAGCAATCTGCATACGCTTAATCAGAGCATGCCACCCACCAGCCCACACAAACACACACGCGCCGTTCTGTCTGGATAATTATGACTCTGAAAATTCACTTTGTGTTGATTAGTCTAAGAACAGTGAATAATGCTGTGTAATGCCAGCACGAGGACAAAGTGTTAAACCAATCGTTCACCCAAAGATTAAAATTCTGTCATCCTTTACTCCCCCTCATGCCGCTCCAAGCTGTATATGACTTAAAGGAGAACTCCGGGCAATTTTTAAGTTAATCTTGATCGTTACACCTTTGTGAGTAATGTCTATAGAAAAAAAAAACGAACTGGATTGGTGCTTGCAACACGGAGCTGTTCCCGCAAATGCCCAGAGCTCCCACTCAGCTAAAACGGCAGTTATGGGGGCATATACATAAAGTGTGTCTTTGTGCCTCATAACAGACACAAAATGCAATTAAAATGTCTGTCCAACATGAACAGGCCCCTTACATGTGAACAAGATGTGTTTAGCAACTTAGCCATTGTTTAAATTCACCTAAATAGTGTTTTAGACGGCTAGCTGTAGTCTCACGCTGAAGTCCCGTGGGAACTCAGTTGTAGCCGGAAAAGGGTAAATACCAGTGTGCAGGTGGGAGTATATTATATGTGTACATATAATTGAAGACATAGAAGCTAGTGAAATAATTAAAGTTTTGCAAATAAGACTACAAAAACATATTACTGCACATCTCAAGCCGTGTGTGCCCAAATGGAAGGATAAATAAAGTTTACATTACCTACAGTGGTTGCACCCGTCTTCGTCCAAGGAATGGATTTTTTCTTCAACCGGCCCCGCTGTGTTGTGTCTGTGTAAGTTAGTCATCCTTGTCAAAGTGTTCGCTGCAAATGAGTAATCTTTAGCGCGTACTTGTATGGGAGTTTGCACATCAAGTTGAAGTAAAACTAGCCACAACTGCAGAATCTCGAGGTCATGGAAAGGAAGACGATGAAAATGTAACTTCTTGTATTTTCGCATTCTGTTGCCACAATTCGGAACGACACAAACGTGAACCATTTCTTCTTCACTTGTGAGCAACTCCGATCATCACTCTTCACACACTACGCTCCTCCCACGTGCACACTGTTTACTTTTTTCCGGCTACAACTGAGTTCCCACAGGACTTCAGCGCGAGACTACAGCTAGCCGTCTAAAACACTATTTAGGTGAATTTAAACAATGGCTAAGTTGCAAGGATGACTACACAGACACAACACAGCGGGGCCGGTTGAAGAAAAAAGCCATTCCGTGGACGAAGACGGGTGCAACCACTGTGGAGGTAATGTAAACTTTATTTATCCTTCCATTTGGGCACACACGGCTTGAGATGTACAGTAATATGTTTTTGTAGTCTTATTTGCAAAACTTTAATTATTTCACTAGCTTCTATGTCTTCAATTATATTTATATATATAATATACTCCCACCTGCACACTGGTATTTACCTTTTTCCTGCTACAACTGAGTTCCCACGGGACTTCAGCGTGAGACTACAGCTAGCCGTCTAAAACACTATTTAGGTGAATTTAAACAATGGCTAAGTTGCTAAACACATCTTGTTCACATGTAAGGGGCCTGTTCATCTTGGACAGACATTTTAATTGCATTTTGTGTCTGTTATGAGGCACAAAGACACTCTTTATGTATATGCCCCCATAACTGCCGTTTTAGCTGAGTGGGAGCTCTGGGCATTTGCGGGAACAGCTCCGTGTTGCAAGCACCAATCCGGTTCGTTTTTTTTCTATAGACATTACTCACAAAGGTGTAACGATCGAGATTAACTTAAAAATTGCCCGGAGTTCTCCTTTAAGACATTCTTCGGTGGAATACACAAAATGTAATTTATTCTGAAGAAAGTCCTAAGTGGGCACTGTAGAAGCCAATGTGATTTTGGTGAATGCAAACGGGGCCTGTTAAATTCCAAAATGATCACAAAAAAACACCGAAAAGTACAACAAAAGTGCTTCACACGACTTATTCTGTCTCTTCTGAAGCATATGCTATAGTTTTGTTTGAGAAACAGACTAAAAGTTTTGTCATTGGCAGAAATAGCAACATGTCATCATTCAAGATCACAGACCATCTTGACACATTTTATTACTCTCGACACTGTCATTAATGAGAAATGTAGCGTTGTCCGATTAAATGAATACAATAAAGCTAAATATAAATTCAGAAGAAAATGAATTTACCAACATTATGTTAAAGCAATTCAAACATAATAGTAGGCTGTGACTTTCTATTAAGCTGTGTATTGTGAAAAGTGCTATACAGATACATTTGATTTGACTTAAATTATCCGAATACAAACTTTTCAGTGAATCGGTTGATCCAGCTCACAAAACGGGCTTGGATGATTCATTCACAAATTGGGCCGATTCTCTAGTTCAACTCACTAATTATCTGGTCTGTGTGGTCAAGCTTTCTGGAGTGGAAGATTGTAGTGAGGAGTGAATAATTATTTAAATGTCGATCTACTTGTTATGCAAAGCTACCAGAAGACTTGGAATATAGCACACAAATGGTATGGGCTACTTTTATATTACTTTTATGCTGATTTTTGCCATTTTTCAAGCTTTCAGATCTCCCATTCATTGTAATTGCATGCAAAAATGGTCGAGCAGTAAATTATTAAAAATTTCTCCTTTTGTGTTCCATGGAAGAAAAGTCAAATGGGGTTTGGAAAAACTTAAAGGTGAATAAATTATAAAAGAGTTGAGAACTGAACCTTTAAATACTCACTAAACTCATATCCAGACACATATAGAGTGGACTCACCTCCTCAAAACTGAAACCTACAGATTTACACTTTGTTCCTTTCCTTAATCCTCAACTCAAGGCATGTTTTCTCAAGGACAAAGAGTTTTTGCACTGTTTGAGAATCAATGAATTTCTAGCCGTGCTCCACGCGGTTTTTGAAGCGCAGAAATGACCACAGCACATAACTAACATCCCACAGGGGAGAGAGAGGGAGCGAGGGGAAATCTGCAGACAGAAACCCAGCACTGCCTGCACAGCGTGGAGATGAGTGAGTGAGCAAGGGAGGGAAAGAGAGAGCGAGAGCGAGAGAGAGGTCGCAGTGCAGCTTTACATGGAAACAGTTTCTCCTCAGACAGGCAGGCATGACCTAGCTTACCAAAAAGGGCCCTGACTGACCCATTCACACACTAAGCCTAAGGCTTTGTCCTCTTTATCCGCACATCAAAGGTCTCTTCTTTTATCTGCAAGAAGCTTCTTTCTTCAGTACCTTTCATTTTTATAATGTGCTCCATTTTTTGTCATAACATAGTTTGTAATTCAGAGCAGAATTAACAGGGAGGGTGGAAAGGTCATGTGTAAATGAGGATGGTCTGTATGTATGAAATAAAGAAAGGTTTTGTAATCGTCTCGGTCAAAAAGATCAGCTTACACCAGTTCATGCTGGTTTAGCAGGTTGATCTTGCTGGTTATGAGGAATATACATGTCTTTCCAAATGCGTATGACTTCCTTTCTTCCTTTGAAACGTCTGAATGCAAATGAAGATATGCCTGAAATGTCCAAGCTATTCTTTTTTTTCATGGATATGACTGCAGACTTGAAATGTCCAGCTCCAAATAATGACAATAAGTACAATCAAAATGCTCCAGATGATATTTGACATCATTGATTTCTGCACGTCAAGCGACAGGTTTGAGAGGAACAACGTGAGGGTGAGTAAATGATGACAGTTTAATTTTGGGTTGAACTATGCCTTTAAGCGTCCATGCTGCATATGGTCATCTATACATCAACGGATGTATTATATGAAGTTGTTTGTATGCGCATGTACGTGTATGTTTGTATGGTACGTGTATCTCCTCTAAGCAAAAAGCGACCACGCTCTAAGCTCTGTGGGTTCCTGAGAGGTCATGGCGGGCATTGTGATGACAGAAATTGCTCCTATTGGAAACACTTTCCTCCCTGGGGCGAGCTCTTCCTATCTGTGCACTGCTTTCTTTTCTTTTCACTATCTCTCTCTCTCCCTCTGTCTCAAAGAAATCTTCAACTTCAGTCTTTCTGATATGGAGCGAAATAAACAAGAGGCCGGCATGACGTTCGTCTGTTCTGAATGAGATAGGCATGTGGCCAAACTAGAGCGGGGTCCTGTAAACACAAACACAAACACGACAAATAATGTTCAGCAGGTTTTTTTATTTTTGTTTAATGGGCCGGAAACCAAAGGGGAGCTTAGTGCTAATTTTACGCTTTGTTTATTCTAATTCTATTAGAGTGGTATCTTTCATGTTTTCTATTAGTTGCGCGTGGGTTCTCCGGCTAAATCCCTTTTAACCTCTTCAATCTTTGTCTTCAGATACTCCCACCTGCATATCCACACTCATTGTTCTCTTTCTCTGTCTTTGTCTTGTTCTTCATCTCCATCCTTTCGTCTTGCAGCGCAGCCAGGAGTCCTGGCCAGAATTCCGTGCCCTGATGGACAATGGAACCGTCTCTGTGTGGTTTTGACAGGAATATTAGAGAGAACTGTAACACGGCAGCAATTTTAGAAAATATGATTGGGCGAATAAAGCATCAGTGCAGTGGAGGATGAAGTAGGAATTCAAGGAGAGACATGGGAGGAGTTAATTTGTTTACCCAAAATTCCCCTTTTTCATTTCCTCCTTCACTAAGCATTAGAAGACTGAAGCATTACCTCTTTTGCTTCCTAGTGCTCTCTCACTTTCTTTCCCAGATGAACACGTTGTTCCTTCAAGGTGGCTCTTTCAAAGCTCACACGATTTACAGGAATACTTCACCCAAAATTTGTAATTCTGTCATAAGTTACTCACCCTTTCTATCTTCTGCAGAACATAAATGAATCAGTGTTTTTGTCCATACAATGGAAGTCAACGGGCTCCAATGTTGTTTGGTTCCCAACGCTTTTCAAAATATCTTCTTTTGTGTTCAGCATTGGAGAAAAATGGATACAGGTTTTGGAACATGAGGTCTTGGAACTTTGGAATCCGCATTAAGTATCCGCATTCGCATTAAGTCACATTACTTGTAAACGTATTACAAGTAATGCAAGTTACATAATAAGATAAATTTTTTTAAAGTAACTAGTAAAGAAACACATTACTTTTAAATTTACAAAAAAAGTATTTGCTCTTTCATCGCCTATATGGTCCATGAACCCCTGTAAAGTTTAGTCTGCTATCCACCTTATTTTTCAAGTAAGATGTTTTCTGTGAATGTGTGAGACTTCCGATTTATTAGCCGCTATAGGGAAATAACAGTGCAGTAAACTTTAAAACTGTCTGCGCTACAAACCAGCGTGTTTATAATTATGACACTACATTAAAATAATATGGTAATAAATACCAGTTTACAATATCAAGCAGCATAACAAGCTGTTTTGTACAGCTAAAAATAACTGGAAGCGAATGACACCGGAAGCCAGACACATTTAAATTACAAATGGTCGTGCCCGCTCTTACCTGAAAAATAAGGTGGATACTAGTTCTGTATCCCAAACCAGGAAATATGAAAAGGGTCCATTTGTACTTAGTTTAAATAGACAGTCTTTACATTTTCAGTTAGTTACTCTATGTGCGGCTTTAAAAGAAAACAACCGTCCTATCAAAAAAATAAATAAATAAACTGAATGTGCAAGACTTCACATAACATCTTCAGTATGCCTAGCAACTTTAGCCGCTTTTCCACCGTCGGGCCGAGCGGTTCTTAAAACGGTAAGGAATGGCTCCAGTTGAGGCAGGTACTGCACTGCAAATTCTAACTTTACATTTTTATCTTTAATACTGTCTGCCCTAGTGTATGTCTTACTTCCACGTCTCTGTATCTCTCTACTCTATATACTGTCTCCTCTCTCTGGCCACTCGTTTAATCTCCCTGCTCCTTTCTGTCGCTTTCCTCTTTCCAGTTTTCCCTTATCGCAGTAACACATCCCTGGCCTAAAATCCCTCCCAGGCTCACCTGCAGCCAAAGCTTTTTTTAACACTGGCTTCCCCACACCTGCCAGGACTGTCACAGTGGCAAACCTCCTCACTTTATTCACACACACAAACTTGCATGATCGCAGTATAGTCGACCTGAGGTACACACAAATGAGTCCAGGAAGCTGGATTGGCATCAATAAAACTGTGCTGGCTTTTCCCAGTGTCTGATCACAGATCCAGATCTGAACAGAGCATACACACAATCACCTGGCCACCCAGCAGCTTGGAAATGGCGCTTCAAACATTTTAATTGCAATAAGCAACATGAAGTTCACATCACTGCAAAACCTGATTAGCTGAGATTATTTTGTATGTAAAATGAGCTTGTTGATTCCATTAAAGGAACAGTTTGATTCTGTCATCTTTTATTTAGGTTCATGTTGTTCCTGTAAGCAGTTATATTTGCAGTCAAAAACACATAAAGAATCTTTACACAGCTGTTAAAAACAAAGACAAAAAAAAAAAGTATATGAAGACCAAACAACTCGTTTCCAAGTCTTCTGAACAGAAGTGTGAAGAACAGGCAGAATTTAACTAATAATCTTCTATCTTCAGATTCAAAAATGTTGTAACTTAAATAACAAATAAAGCAAATATATATTTATGTAAATAAATGCATTATAGTATAACATAGTATAGCTATGTATTGCATGTTAAATGCATTAAGGTGATGGAAATAGTTTTTTTGCATAAGCAATGGCATGTTTTGACAATTTGTGCACGTACTGTATGAGGGAAGCAACATCTATCTACAAGGAGTGACAGCTTTCTTATAAATAATCCACTAAGAAGTGTTTAACCTCACATTCAGCCAGAACACAGGCAGATATTTAGAGCCTGGCACCAAGTTTATCTATGAATAAGACTTACATTTTGTTCTGTTCCTTTCATAAACCCGTTTTGGAATATAATGATTTAATGCATGAGCCACTTTTATGGTGTGTATTTTTTTTCTTCTTTTTTTGTCCTGTTTGGTGCTTGACAGTCCCTGGTGACTATGAACTGTCATTGTATGACAAGAGCTTCTAAAAAAAAAAACTTCTACTTTTGAGTTCTATGGAAAGAAAAAAAATGTGTATCTGGAATGACATGAGGGTGAGAAAACAATGACAGAATTAAAATTTTTGAGCAAACTATTCCTTCAATTTACTAATATATCATGTGCCGTTTAAGGTGATGCGAAGATGCCCTCAAGCGAACAGTGCCACTCAGAATCTTTATCAGTGAACGAGTGCAGTCTCATGGGGCTCCTACGTGTGGCATGCACCACACGGCATGTCAGCGTAAATCACACTTTTTCTCTGATCGGTGTCTCGCGCACACGCACGAATGCGAGAGGCAGCACAGACTGTGATGGGGCTGATTCAACATTGACTCACATCGCCTATACTGCACCGACTCTCATTTTGGCCTTTTGTTGAGGTTTTTTTCTTCCACTGGAGCAGATTTTCTCACGACACCTGACAGAATGAGTAACCTGCCCCTCCTACACCGGAGCATCATCTGCTCTATGAGGCGTCTTCTGATCTCTACCCACCTTCTATGAACCCATGCCCACACACACATACACACACACACTTTCCCCATCGGTCCCGATGGTTACCAGAATGCACTGTGTTTTGGATGCAGGTCAACACGATTGTGCTGCAGTTCCCACCAGGCTTCTTAACTAGCTTAGCCAGCAAGACTTTCTTGTTCAGCCTGCCTCAAACAGAAAGAACATGCCGGTCGACAACCTTCACTACTGTAGCCATATTTAGCTGACAGCCAGCAGCCGAGTTTGTGTCCAACATATTTTCTATGTGAATTTTGGGATATTGCCTTAAAAAAAAACAAAAAAACTGCACCAAATCAGCAACAAACTGGAAATTCATGCTGGCTTCAGATGGGCTTTTCAGCAAGGTTTTCTCCCTTTCACATATGTCCTGTGCAATCTTCCCACCTTGTTCAGAATGATCAGGGCCTCCTGGTTGGCTCCGGTGATGTTAAAGGTGTCCCCTGACTCTCCGTCCAGGATGGTGTACTCCAGCTTGGCATTGTCTCCCAAGTCAGCATCTGTTGCTGAGATCCGACCCACCTCCGCCCCTGGCACGGCCAACTCTGACACAGAGAACAGCCAGGAACCTGAGATTTGAACAAAAAGACGGGATGAGAAGTGAGACATGGACAATCATTTAGCATCCTCATACATCATATCAATTTGATTTACAAAAAGTTTTATCCTTTTGTGTTTCCCCATTTGACTTTGGCTTTTGATTGATTTTGCAAAAGTGGTAGTTAGCGAAGATTTTTCAATCTTCAAAATGATTATGATGATAATTCATTTGGTAACACTTTACAATACAGTTTCATTTGTTTCATCTATATTCATTAGATGAATACAGAAAACGTTTTGAAAATCAGGATTTACTTTACTGTTAATTCTATTTAATTTTATAATATTATTATTTTTTTTTTTGGCTAGCTCCCAAAATTTTTAACTTTAGTGTATATAATACAGAAGTGGCCACTTTTATGATGTACTTAAATTGTTCATTGTTGAGCTAATACATTTTTTACAGCATTTATTTATCTTAGTTGTTAATCTCAACCATTACTAATGCATTTTTAAGATCAAAAGTTGTATGTTAACATTGCACTGTGAACTAACATGAACATCAACATTTGTATTAACTAAGATTAACAAAGGTGAATAAATGCTGTAAAAAATGTATTGCTTATTATTAGTTTGTGTTGGTTAATGCTTTAACTATAACAAATAAAGGCCTTACCGTAAAGTGTTACCAATCATTTTAATTAAAACATGCTGTTAGCATCACAATGCAAGATATTAATGCACTAACATTGTTTTTTGAAGAAGAAAAGTATAAAAACAATATGATTGTTTCTGAAGCTAAACAAGTGAATGAACACCGGCAAACTGAAGCGTTTTGCGAGTGGGTTATTTAACGCATCCAAACGTATACATATAAGATTAATTAGATATGTACACCAAATATATTTAAAACTACAACTTGCATCTGCACAAAATTAGGCACAAGTGTGTAATGTTTTTTTTATTTTGAAGTTAATAAAATATTTGGCTGAATTTGGCACTTTGTCGTCAACTAAAATGTTAATTTCATCACCTAAAATTAGATGCTATTTTAGTCTCCATAAAGGCCTGTTCACACAAAGTACGATAACTATAAAGATAACTATCAATAACAATATAAGCATCCACACCAACGCACGATAACGCTCTTTATCATAAGTACGCACTGCAGTTTTGTCGTCTGGCACTTTAAATGCTCAAGATCTTTAAAGCAGGATGGATTCTGATTAGCTGTAATGTTTTTATCGTTCATCAGCTGGAAGAAAATCGTTCTGAAAGGTATTCCAACGATGTCGTTCCTCTGTGCTGTTATCGTTATAGCTGTGATGTGGACTCTGTTATGCAACCTTTTTAATTTTCCGGGGTTCTCAGAAACGGAAACATAGTTGGGCAAATAAAACAATGATAGGATTTTATTGTGACATTTATATACTGAGAAAAGTCAAGGAAGGAAGGAAGGAAGGATAAAGAAGAGTGATGGTCTAAAACATGATATCTGCCTTCATCAGAGTTGTATATATAGTGAACATTTCCAAACGTCACAACCTGGGACATTACACAGTACATCTCCATTAGACACCTTGTATCCGTGACACAACAAAACAACAGCCTGTGATGAAAGTCAAAGCTAATAACCATCTCCGTATATCAACCAACTGCACCTAAATGTGCAGAAATATAACACCAGCCTTTCAAATCACTCCCTCAGTAGTGTGCATCAGTTCTGCATTTGAAGGGCTTTGAATTTCAGCAAAGATTGACATGTAGTTGATGTCCTGCTGTACTTCGATGAGGGAGAGGTGGCTGATGGGGAAAAGTCTACGATACAACAAGTGTGTGAGGATTCGTCTACAGAGTGGCCACCGTGTCATTGCTCGGACTTCAAAACGCTCTGTCACTTCTGTCAAGCAAATGCACGAATTTCCACTTAGAAGATGTCGTCTGCGATTAGGCACACTTGAGGCAAAATCGAGGAGAGCTGTTTGCATTACGATTTAAGGATTTGGCACAACAGGAAGTCAAACACACATAATTGAATGCTCAAGGTCGTGCACTTAAAAGAAAAGATGCCAGACAAGATGCATCTATATATATTATATTACAATTTATTCCTGAGATGGAAAAGCTGAATTGTCACATAATCCTTCAGAAATCATTATAATACAGTATAATACAAAATTAGCCACTTTTACAAGTTTCCACTTAAATATTTTGTAACTTATTTATTGTTTAAATGTTGGATGGGAATACTAAGATACAAACAAAATTGTAAAAACACATACAAAATGTATATGCACTTTGATTTTTAACTACAATAGAAAAGCATTTTAAAAAATAAATTCCTAGATGCATGTAAAAAAAAAAGTTGTCACAGAATAATCTTTCAGTGATTTTAAATCGGTGCTAAACATGTCTAGAGAAAATAAAGAAAAAAGCTGTAGAGTTCCCTTTTCCAAAAAGGTAATGAAACAAAATCGTTTGTCTTTTTCCATGCCTTAACACTGAACAAACAAGCAAACACACAATGACAGCTACCTGTCACCTCGTAAATCACAAATCAGGACAGAAGAAGAGCAGGGAAGCAAACGGATGCTCATCTTTTTCCGAAGCAGCTTTAGTCGGCCAATCACACAGCATGAAGGGACGAGATCAATGTTCTGTGACTTTGAGATAGCACTCCCCACTGGGTCACTGTAATTGTGTTCAGAAGGGACAAGCGTAGTGCCTCCGCAGTGCCTGCTCGATCTCACTTCAAAAGCACCACCTTTACTCTCGGCCTCACCTCTGCAATGAGAGAGCCTGCTAGCTTTATTCTTTTAATTCATTAAAAGCCACTCTAATGGGGCTGGGCTTCCCAGGGACAGAGAAGGGATTGGCTGGTATGAGTCAGCGCCCAATGGGAGATTAAGAGGAGAGTATTTAGAGCTTTTCAATGATAGGCAGATGGAGTTAATTAGCAGGTCTGTGGATGAATGCAGGTTCAGCTCAGTAAATAACATGGACAATTACCTCAGGTCCACTGAGCGAGATGTGTGAGACTCAGTGTGGGCAAGACTACATGTGGGCAAGCAAAAATGGATTTTGAAAAGAAACCGATTTAAATGGTACAAAGAGTTTTCGATGGATGAATAGATACAGAGGACTGTTTTGTTTGTAAATGAGGGGAAAACAGCTTGATTCAAAGATGTAGCGATTACAGAGCTGAATAGAAATGTAAAGGAAATGCTAGAAGAGAGAACAGGCGGGAGACAAAAAGAAAGTAAAGTTAAGTGAGAGTGAGAGAGAGAAGGAAAAGAGAAAATAAGAAGTCTTATCTATGGATGAGGCTTTATGTTGCCGTAGAAATGAGACCTCTGAGATGGGAGAGTCATTAAAAAAGTGTCTAGCTGGCTAAAGCTCAAGCGCTGGTTGAAAATTAGATTGAATAAAATCTGCATCCTTTTAAGACGTCCATCACTGTGGCACTTATGGAGGCAGGGTGTAAAATGAAGGATGTAGAGAGAGAATTGTCCCAAAGCATCCCGCCTCAGCATCAGTTGCCCTGTCCCTTTACCGCTCTGCAGATCAACTCTACTGGTAGATGTCATAGATACACCATCTGGATCCTCCCACAGGGTAACAGCTAGGGACGATGAGAAGGGGTGAACAGTTTTTTCTATAATTAAAGACCGATATAAAGTAGAAACATATCACACAATTTAATTTAAATATAGTAAATAACACATGCACAATATAAGCGCAAAATTTCATATTTTATATTTAAAAATATTTATACATAATACAAAAATAATAGATAATTAATTTAAAATTTAATCTTTTTTAACTTGATAAAAAAACCTGTAAAAAAAAATATCGATTTACATAGACGTCAAAATATAAGTTCCCCTTCGTCAGTCACTACGAGTAAGTCTAGATTGACGAATGGGGATCGCTTGCGAGAGCCTATCTACTTAGAGTGTAACTAAACGAGCCAATGCACATTGGCATGCGATAATTGCACCAGCTGGGTTATCATATAATGAGCAGCAGGTGCCTCGCATTCTTGTCTTTCGCTTCGGAGCCAGACGGTGAATGCTGTTCCTGCTCTGCAATCTTATCTGAGAGCGTTTTATCTTCAAAAGACGAGTCTGCTTCTTCAGGAGAACGCCTCTTCAAGCTGGTGTTGGTGTTACAGCGCAGACAGCGCTATCTGCGATCTCACAAAGAGCAAAACAGCTGTTTTCACAGCTCAGAATGTTGTGACTTCAATGAGAATGTGAGTGCTCACAGCAGGCTTGCACTATCTTCCTGTTTGTGTAGTCGCGGTCATCCCTGGGTGCTTAAGCACCAGAGAGAGCAGTTTCCTGAAAGAGCATACACAGTTTGACACTGCGTCTTTTTCAAGATGTCATTCAAACCGTGTGTTTCTGGATGCGGTCGTTTCCTGTCCTCATTTGATGGCCACGATCACTGTTTCACATGCCTGGGCTTAAGCATGTTGAGACTGCGTTCGTGGGTGGTTCATGTTATCTCATGAGAGAATGACCATGTCGGCACGTTGTTCATCTCCCCTTTCTCGTAAAGGCTTGCAACAAGCTCCCGTTCAAGATACTCATGCAGAAACGCATTTTCGAATGCATCCATCCCCAAGATTGGTTTGCAGCGATCGACCTGAAGGATGCGTACTTTCATGTCTCGATTCTTCCTCAACACAGACCGTTCCTGCGGTTTGCGTTCGAGGGGCGGGCATATCAGTACAAAGTCCTACCCTTCGGGCTGTCCCTGTCGTCCCGCGTCTTTACGAAGGTCACGGAGGCAGCCATTGTTCCACTCTGAGAACGGGGCGTTTGTATTCTCAACTATCTCAACGACTGGCTGATTCTGGCTCAGTCTCGGGATCAGTTGTGCGAACACAGGGACATGGTGCTCCAGCGTGACTCACAGAGGAGCACGTCAGGTCAGTGTTGAACTGCTTGAGTACAATCAATTGAGTACAAGACAGCGGTCCCACTGAAACTTTTTCAGAGGCTCCTGAGGCATTGCTTCATATGAGACCGCTTCAGCACTGGCTTCACGGCCGAGTCCGGAGATGGGCGTGGCAGAGCGGCACTTACCGGGTGCACGTCACCCCGCACTGCCTCCAACCTTCAGCCCATGGTCGGACCCTTTGTTTCTACGGGCAGGTGTTCCCCTAGAACAAGTGTCCAGGCATGCTGTGGTCTTCACGGATGCCTCTGCCACCGGCTGGGGGGCCACGTACAACGGGCATGCAGTTTCAGGTCTGTGGACGCAAGTATGCGTTTCCCCCAGTGAGCCTTCTCGCACAGACACAGTGCAAAGTCAGGGAGGACGAGGTTGTTGCAAGAAAGGACCTGCTTTCTCAGAGACGAGGCACTCTATGGCAACTGCATCCAGACCTCTGGAAACTCAATGTCTGTATTTCAGTCGAATTGGCTTGAGCAAATGAATCAGTGGAAAAAAGAATTTTGTTTCTAGCCCTTATGGTTCTAAAGTTATTAGCATAAACATGAGTGAAACTTTGGACAGTTGGTGGCGCTAGTGGGATTGATTTAGAGACTCCAAATTTGCTATGGTGACAGTTCAGACTGTCCTCTATCTGTGTGTCGAATTTCATAACTTTCCCGCAAGCGGTTCTATGGGCTGCCATAGACGCCTAGTCGGAAGAATAATAAGAAGAAGAACCGGAACAGATACAATAGGTGCCTGCACCTTTGGTGCTTGGCCCCTAATAATAATAAGAACCGGAACAGATACTAAATATAATATTTAGCATTCATAATATTTACTAAAATAACCTGAAAATAATTAATTAAAAATGAATACATTTGAGAAAGTTTTGAACTTGATAAAAAAACTGCAAAGAAAGATTTACTTTAGATGTCAAAATATAGTTTCCATCACTAATCAGCCAAAAAAAATAATAAAAGTTCAAACAAAACCCCCCAAATATTAACCAATTTATAAAAATAAATAATAATAAAAGAGAGCGAGAGAGACAGAGAGAGAGAGAGAGAGAGATACTATAAACGTCCAATTAAAAGTTTCCGACACTAACCACCCAAACTCAAAAGTCCAGTTAAAAAAAGAAAAGAAAAAAAAATTTATAAACCAATTTATTAGCCATGACGATATATTGGTCAAACACTAGTGATAAATGAGCGTGGAATCCAACAGGTTTGTTTTTTTGGAACAGCTTTTATTGTGGAAAGTGCAAAAACAGAGGCTCTATGCACATATAAAGGGATCTATAAACTGTGGAAAAGAAATAAAAAATAGGCCATTGAAAGTAGCCATATATTCTGATGAATATGTATGTGTAATAAATAACATGATGGATATAAGGAGCTGTTCATCAAAAGAGCAAAGCAATCAGTAAAGACCCACTGAGATGATATGATTATGCAGGGGTTTTAAAATGATATTTGCATCCAGGTCCTGCTGTGAGGCTTAATGCATTGTAAAAGTGCTACCCTGGTGCTTTAGCTCACCTCCCGTGAATGGGCGCACAACATCGTGGGATTGCGAGAGGGTTAACACTGCTCACTAGAGCCAAAAGGATAGATTCAGCACAGCAAGGATTCAGCACAGGGGGAGTTAGCTAACTGTATATGAATACATCAAAAGATAACTGGAGGAACACTGAAAGTGAGAACGAGAGGCAGAGATTAAGAAATTGGTGTGGCGGCAGTGAATGAGGACTCAAAGAGAGAGATGCGTGGGAGATGGACAGTTACTGTATACTGCTCCTCAGAATGAAAGGACTGAGAACGCAGGGGTGCAAAAGCTAACGGGAGGGAAAGAGAAGTCAGAGGAGGTGAGCTAAAGAAAGAGAAAAGGTGAAGATGGACACAAGAGAGATGATGTGAGGCCAAGCGCTTGTGCGTGGATGTGCATCTGTCTTCCATGAGTATGTGCTGTTGTGCATGAGACTGATGGATGGAGAAAGTTGAGGTATGGAGGGGGGCGGGAGACGTGTCTGTGGGCAATGATTAAGCCGTCAATTGAAGCAGAAAGCGCAGAACTTTAGATGAAATATTAATAAATAAAGCAAAAATAAGCAGGCAAAGAAAATGAAAAAGGATTAAAAGGAGGCTAATATGAACTACTACTATTTTAATAACACTCTTCAAGGATGTGGAGCTTAATTAGAGAAGACAATTATTGGAATTATTTCTATTATCGAACTCCTCCAATATTATTTAAATCACTATTTTCTGCCATTCTGCCATGGAGTTTAATCTGCGCTAAATAAGGATGACTTGGCTTGAAACCTCCATTTACACAGCATGCACCAGACTCGGCCAGACTTGTCTAGATCCCCTTAATTAACACTGGATGGCTCACAATCACAGGGTAAGAGAGATGCTTACTATACATGCTCATCTAAACTTTGCCTGCTATATCCATGAAACCCATTTTGGTTTACATAGGCTAATCTACACACTTACATTGTAGATAATATGGTTGTCAGACTGCTTAAAAACAGTATATGTATTTTACCCAGCACACTGTGAAAATTATATGATCAATAAGTTATGACAACATACACTGCCGTTCAAAAGTTTGGGGTCGGTAAGATTTTTAATGTTTTTAAAAGAAGTCACTTATGCTCACCAAGGCTGTATTTATTTGATTAAAAATACCAAACAAACCCAGTAATATTGTGAAATATTATTTCAATGTAAATCATCTGTTTTCTATGTGAATATATAGTAAAAAGCGTAATTTATTCCTGTGATCAAAGCTGAATTTTCAGCATCATTACTCCGGTTCCCTTTCGTTGTCACTCCAAGTTACGTCGGATGACGACGAATGGGGTTTCGCTTAGAAAGCCTATCAGCTTCGAGTATTACAAAACGAGCCTATGGCAAAGAAATGCCATGGGTCTGCGGAATTTGCATGACGTAACTCCGCCCCACCTCGTGGGTATAAAAGGAGGAAGTCCGCAACAGCAGTTTATGTTTTCGCTTCGGAGCCAAGTGTATTCTTCTCTCCACAAGCCATCTCTGAATTGTCAGCTTTACAAACGAGTGCCTCGAGTGTTGGTGTGACGGCAATCTTCGGCGAGAGCGTGCTTCCTGCTGATCTGCTGCAGTGATCTGCCAGTCGGCGCGTTTCTCCCCGGGTGTTTCAACACTTGAGTTTTCTCACTAAAAGAGCTTACACGCGGCACGTCTTTTTAGAGATGCCTCGCCCGTGTACTTCTGGTTGCGGCAGATTGGTATCGGACTCTGATGGGCACGAGCTTTGCATAGTATGTTTGGGCATTGATCATGCTAGAGCAGCGCTCGTGGATGACTCATGTTCTCTCTGTGGGAACATGACCATCACGTCATTGCGGTCGAGACTCAGTGAACTCGCAAGAGTGAGAGTTCCCTCATCCACCCCCCGCCTTGCAGCTGGTGGCCAGGGTGACCTGAGGGTAACGGTCTGGAACAAGGCGCCGACTATGTGTCCGCGACCCCAGCCCCTCTCTTCAATGACGGTGCCCGCTAGTGAGCGGCCGATTCCCGCGGGTCTACCCTCTGGTGGCCCGCGTGCTTCGGTCGAAGCTACAGAGGATGATGCCATGTCTGTTGCAGCATCACTAGGTGGGTTTGATTCTTCCGGAAGTGAAGACTCGACTCAGCTGCCACCCTCCGGTGTGCATACGGCTGAGCTCGAGTCTGATCCGGAGATGACGGCCATGCTTTCCCGGGCAGCCGCGAGCATCGGGCTTGAGTGGAGGCCTCCAGCCTGTCCTTAGCGCTCGCGGCTGGACGATTGTTTTTTGGGTAAGGCCGTCGACCCTCGTCCTCGGCAAACCCCAATACCTTTCTTCCCGGATGTGCAAGATGAGATCTCGAAGTCCTGGAAGACCCCGTTGTCTTCCCGTGACCGCTCGTTGGTCTCATCCGCCTTTCCTCCCCTCGATGATGCAGCCGCCCGTGGGTACACTGGGCTCCCCCCGGTTGAACGCTCTGTTGCCATGCAACTATGTCCTCAGAGTGCTTCTTCTCGTGGCGAGCCTAAGCACCCATCCAAAGCCTGTAGATTTTCGTCGACCTTGGTGGCGAAGTCTTACAGAGCGGCGGGACAGGCGGCTGCGTCACTGCATGCTATGGCCACTCTGCAGGTCTACCAGGCCCAGATGCTCAGAGACATGCACGAGGGTAGGACAGACCCAGGGCTCTTCAATGAGCTGCGCGCCGCGACCGACCTTGCTCTCCGGGCGACGAAGGTTACCGCGCGCTCCCTGGGTCTGGTGATGTCCACAGCCGTGGTCCAGGAGAGACATCTCTGGCTGAACCTGGCTGACATGCGGGACGCGGAGCGGACCCGTCTGCTTAACGCCCCCTTGTCCCAGGCCGGCCTCTTCGGCGGTGCGGTTGAAGACTTTGCCCAACAGTTTTCAACCGCCCAGAAACAGACCGAGGCCATAAGACACATTCTGCCCCGCCGGCCAGCTGCTGCCTCCACCCAGCCGGCCGGGCAGACGCCTCGTCCTGTTTCCCGCCGAGGGCGCCCTCCTGCGGCTCCCGCCCCTCCCGCCCGGCCCAAGCAGCAGCCTCCACCCCGGGCCGGTCGCGGAGGAAGCCGTAAGAAGGCGCCACAGCCCTCTCCCGCCCCGCCCCCCGCTAAACGCCGGGCCAAGCGGCTCTTCTGAGACGGGCTGCTCAGGGAAGATGGTCGTTTTTCAGGAGATGGTAGCAGGACCACTCCTTCCCCCGGTGGAGGGCCGGGGGAGAATCTTTTGTTCTCCGCTCCCCGCTGCTCTCCCACGGGTGGGCAGCACCCTAAAGTGGTTAAAGACAGAAACGACCCTCTCTTCCCTGAGCTCACAGAGTTCTCGGGCGACACAGAGCGCCGCCCACAAGCCGTGCTCTCCTCGCCCCCCTCTGTCCCAGAGGCGGTTGACAAGGCGTGCCGTCCACGGACCGCTTCGCCCCTGTCCCCCTCTGTCGCCAGACCCCTGGCAGAGCAGGCCCCCGCGGGACGACCAGCCTGGTCCTCCCCTGGCCCCCTCTGTCAGGGCGCGGTTGTTAACTGGGCCCCCACCCCGGGCCGCTATGCCGTCCACGTCTGGGCCAGTTACTCCGCTTCGCTGCCCCTCCGGGGGGACGCCTGTCGTCCGCTTGATCCCGCTGGTTCAGTTCCTGGGAGCCTGGTTAGAGCTTCCCCGTCTGTCCCGCTGGATCGCGCGCACCATCAGGCTCGGCTATGCGATTCAGTTCGCACGGTCTCCTCCCTGCTTCAGGGGAGTCCGCTCCACTTTGGTCGGTGGCAATGCCCCTATCATGAGAGCAGAGATTGCCACCCTGCTGGCGAAGGGTGCAATCGAGACTGTCCCTCCAGCCGAGATGAGGTCCGGGTTCTACAGCCCCTACTTCATTGTCCCCAAGAAAACCGGTGGGTTACGGCCAATCCTGGACTTGCGCGTGCTGAACCGCTCCCTTCACAGGCTGCCGTTCAAGATGCTCACCGCCAAACGCGTTCTCGAATGCGTGCGGCCCCAGGATTGGTTTGCAGCGATCGACCTGAAGGACGCCTACTTTCATGTCTCCATTCTTCCTCGACACAGACCGTTCCTACGGTTTGCTTACGAGGGGCAGGCATACCAGTACGCGGTTCTCCCTTTCGGGCTAGCCCTGTCTCCTCGCACCTTCACGAAGGTCGTCGAGGCTGCCCTTGTTCCCCTTCGGGAACACGGGGTTCGCATCCTGAGTTATATCGACGACTGGCTGATCCTAGCTCACTCTCGAGATCAGGTTTGCGAACACAGGGACCTAGTGCTCCGGCACCTAGCTCGTCTGGGCCTTCGGGTCAACTGGGAGAAGAGCAAACTTTGCCCCGTGCAGAGGATCTCTTTTGTCGGTATGGACATCGACTCGGTCGCCATGACCGCGCAGCTTACGAGCGAGCGCGCGCAGTCACTGCTGACTTGCCTGAGACATCTCAGGAGCAAGAATGCGGTTCCACTGAAACTTTTTCAGAGGCTCCTGGGGCATATGGCATCTGCAGCCGCGGTCACGCCGCTCGGATTGCTTCATATGAGACCGCTTCAGCTTTGGCTTCGCGACCGAGTCCCGAGGTGGGCATGGCATCAAGGCACGCTCCGGGTACCAGTTACTCCGACCTGCCGTCAGTTCCTCTCCCCGTGGTCGAACCTCAGTTTTCTCAGGGCGGGTGTCCCCCTGGAACGAGCTTCCCGGCATGTTGTGGTCTCCATGGATGCCTCCACCACGGGCTGGGGCGCCATGTGCAATGGACATGCTGCTGCGGGCTCCTGGACAGGACCCCAGCGGCTATGGCATGTCAATTGCCTCGAGTTGTTGGCAGTACGCCTTGCCCTGCACTGCTTCCGGGCGTTGCTCAGGGGTCAACACGTACTAGTCCGCTCAGACAATACCGCTACTGTAGCGTACATCAACCATCAAGGTGGTCTACGCTCCCTCCGTATGTCACAACTCGCCCGCCACCTCCTTCTATGGAGTCAGAAGCATCTGAGGTTGCTTCGAGCCATTTTCATTCCCGGAGCCCTGAACTGTGCAGCTTACGAGCTCTCACGGCTTCAGCCCCTCCCTGGAGAATGGCGACTCCATCCCCAGTCGGTTCAGCTGATTTGGGACCAGTTCGGGGACGCACAGATAGATCTGTTTGCCTCTCACGACTCGACCCATTGCGCCCTGTATTTTTCCCTGACCGAGGGCACGCTCGTGCACGGATGCACTGGCGCACAGCTGGCCGCCGGGCCGCAAATATGCGTTTCCCCCTGTGAGCCTTCTTGCGCAGACCTTGCGCAAGGTCAGGGAGGACGAGGAGCAGGTCATTTTGGTCGCGCCGTATTGGCCCGGCCGGACCTGGTTCCCCGAACTTGCACTCCTCGCGACAGCACCTCCCTGGCCCATTCCTCTGAGGAAGGACCTTCTTTCTCAGGGACGGGGCACCCTGTGGCACCCTCGCCCCGATCTCTGGAGCCTCCACGTGTGGCTCCTGGACGGCTCGAGGTAGGTTTGAGTACCCTTCAACCAGCGGTGGCGGCTACCATCACTTCCGCTAGAGCGTTGTCCACGAGACACGTCTATGCGTTGAAGTGGAACCTCTTCGTCGACTGGTGCTCTTCTCACCGAGAAGACCCCCGGAGATGCCCGATCAGCGTTGTGCTTTCCTTCCTTCAGCAAGGGTTGGAGCGAA
This sequence comes from Gila orcuttii, assembly GCA_026230005.1. Taxonomy (NCBI): domain Eukaryota; kingdom Metazoa; phylum Chordata; class Actinopteri; order Cypriniformes; family Leuciscidae; genus Gila; species Gila orcuttii. The sequence continues at coordinate 14,746,912 of JAPDVR010000008.1, forward strand.
GGCTGTCTCCCTCCACCCTTATGGTCTATGTTGCCGCCATTGCCGCACATCATGACCCCGTCGAAGGTAAGTCGGTAGGGAAGCACGACCTGGTCATCAGGCTCCTGAGAGGAGCGAGGAGACTAAATCCTCCTCGTCCTCCTCTCGTTCCCTCTTGGGACCTCTCAGTGGTTCTAACTGCCCTGAAGAGTTCTCCCTTTGAGCCTCTGCAATCAGTTGAGCTTAAGTTCCTGTCAATGAAGACAGCGCTCCTGGTTGCACTGGCCTCCATCAAGAGGGTAGGGGACCTGCACGCATTCTCCTGTTTTCCTCGACACAGACCGTTCCTACGGTTTCCGGTGCCTGGAATTCGGACCGGCTTTCTCTCACATGATCCTGAGACCCCGGCCCGGATATGTGCCCAAGGTTCCTACCACTCCCTTTCGGGACCAGGTGGTGATCCTGCAAGCGCTGCCCCTGGAGGAGGCAGACCCAGCCTTGGCACTGCTCTGTCCAGTACGCGCTCTTCACGCCTATGTAGACAGGACGCAGTGTTTCAGGACCTCAGACCAGCTCTTTGTCTGTTATGGTGGGAAGCTGAAGGGAAAGGCTCTCTCCAAGCAAAGGTTGTCTCACTGGATAGTGGACGCCATTGCCTTGGCATACCAGCAGCAAGGTCGACCGTGCCCCCTTGGTGTGACGGCCCACTCCACCCGGAGTGTGGCATCCTCTTGGGCTCTAGCGCATGGCGCCTCGCTAAGAGACATCTGCAGAGCTGCAGGCTGGGCGACACCTAACACATTCGCCAGATTCTATAATCTCCGAGTGGAGCCAGTGTCCTCTCATGTACTCGCTTCAACTAGCTAGTACCGGACCCGCTCAGGTGTCTTCGCTTGCTCGCCATTCCACTCCACGGACTGGATACGTGCGATATTCTCCTCAGGTGAGCTTTTCCGAAAGCCCTGAGCTCCTCCAGCACTCCTGACGTCGGCGCCAGTGTCTCTTGCCTGCGCGTCGGCTAGGTGCCTCCCGTGTGCATGGTCCCTCCCCTGAGCGACCACCACATGTGTATTTCCACTGTAAGCCTCTATGAGCATGTGTCTTTCCCTTGGCAAGCCACCTTGCCACCCCTGGGGTTGAAATATTCCACCTGCGGCTGGACACCCCAGTGTTCTCCATATGTTTCCTTCGGGTCATATGTGTATTCTCTAAGTCCCCCCCCTCTGGGTTGGCATTAATTGCATACTTCCCCTAGTTTGGGATATGCTTCCCAGTGTACCTTGGTATTCCTGTGTTAAATGGAGTCCTTCGTCCAGTCTATGACAGGGATCTCGATTTACGCAGGGCACTGGAAAGACAGCTGAGAAGGTGGCGTGATTAGACTGGTAACCCCATTCGTCGTCATCCGACGTAACTCGGAGTGACAACGAAAGGGAACGTCTCGGTTACGTATGTAACCCTCATTCCCTGAGTAGGGAACGGAGACGTTACGTCTGCCTGCCACTTTCCGCTGTACCGCGGGGATCGCCTGAGCTCAGTCTTGGCTCCTCAGCGAAGAAACGTAAACTGCTGTTGCGGACTTCCTCCTTTTATACCCACGAGGTGGGGCGGAGTTACGTCATGCAAATTCCGCAGACCCATGGCATTTCTTTGCCATAGGCTCGTTTTGTAATACTCGAAGCTGATAGGCTTTCTAAGCGAAACCCCATTCGTCGTCATCCGACGTAACGTCTCCGTTCCCTACTCAGGGAACGAGGGTTACATACGTAACCGAGACGTTTTCAGTGTCACATGATCCTTCAGAAATCAAAATAATATGATGATTTGATGCTCAAGAAACATTTATGATTATTATCAATGTTGAAAACAGTTGTGTACCTTTTTTTTTAGAATTCTTTGATGAACAAAGTTGAAAACAACAGCATTTATTTGAAATAGAATCTTTTGTAACATTATAAATGTCTTTACTGTCACTTTTTATCAATTTAATTCCTCCTTGATGAATAAAAGTATTGATCCATTTTATTTATTTCCCCAAAAAAATTAAATAAAAATTCTTACTGACCCCAAAGTTTTGAACAGTAGTGTTTAATGTTACAAAAGATTATTTTTCAGATAAATGCTGTTCTTTTGAACTTTCTATTCATCAAAGAATCCTGAAATAAAAATGTAAATAACTGTTTTCAACATTGATGATAATGAAAAATGTTTCTTGAGCATCAAATCATCATATTATACCGATTTCTGAAGGATCATGTGACACTGAACACTGGAGTAATGATCACAGGAATAAATTACACTTTACTATATACTTACATAGAAAACAGCTGATTTACATTGAAATATTATTTCAAAATATTACTGGGTTTGTTTTGTATTTTTATTCAAATAAATGCAGCCTTTGTGAGCATAAGTGACTTCTTTTAAAAACCTTAAAAATCATACCGACCCCAAACTTTTGAACGGCAGTGTATGTTTTTACATTGCTTTAAAATAAGTTAAGCATTTAAAAAAAAAAAAAAAAAAAAGATACAACTTTTCAACTTTAAAACTTTTTTTTGTTTAATGTAATTTAAGTTGAAATGACTTAAACATCCAAGTTGATTATACTTCTTTCTTTTTTTTTACAGTGCAAAAACCAAAAACCGGTGGCTCGGTAGATGCTGGTTTACTATTAACTGCCAGGTGATAATATGCACTGTACATCTTTATATTATATTTTTATATTTACATTTGTTTATATTACACTTAAAAACTTCGGGGACAGTACGATTTAAAAAAAAAAGAAATTAATACTTTTATTTAGCAAGGACACATTAAAATGATCAAAAATTACAGTAAAGGCATTTATAATGTTACAAAAGATTTGTTCTTTTGAACTTTCTATTCATCAAAGAATCAAAAAAAAAAATCTATCACGGTTCCTAGAAAATAATTAAGCAGCATAATTGTTTTCAACATAGATAATAATAAGATTTGTTTCTTGAGCAATAAATCATATTATAATGATTTCTGAAGGATCATGTGACACTGAAGACTTGAGTAATGGCTGAAGTCAGCTTTACCATCACAGGAATACATTACATTTTAAAATATATTAAAATAGAAAGCCGTTATTTTACATTATAGCGTTATTTTAGTATTTTAAAATGGATCAATAGACAGACGGATAGACAGACAGACAGATAGACAGATAGACAGATAGACAGATAGACAGATAGACAGATAGACAGATAGATAGATAGATAGATAGATAGATAGACAGATAGACAGATAGATAGATAGATAGATAGATAGATAGATAGATAGATAGATAGATAGATAGATAGATAGATAGATAGATAGATAGATAGATAGATAGATAGATAGATAGATAGATAGATAGATAGATAGATAGATAGATAGATAGATAGATAGATAGATAGATAGATAGATAGATAGATATTTTTGTGGTATATGTGGCCAACAAGTTTCTTGGGAGAAGAGAAAAGTAATGGGAAAAGAGAAAACAGACTGGGGGTGACCGATATTGCTCGAGAAGGAGAATGGGGGGAAAGTAGATGAGAAGGAGAAGGGACAGAGATTGTGTTTATGTCAGGGCTGCACTGTTTCTGAGGAGAAATACAGGTGGTGAAATCAGTGTTGTGTGGTTGCTTCAGGGTGTTAATACCTCCAGAGGACTCTCACTCTATTTCTCTCACAAAGACCACTGGGGCTGTGGGGTAATCAAAACACATCCACACCCTCAGCTCAAAATGACTTTAATATCAAATCCCTCCCTCTGTAATTCCACTTTAATAACCGCGACAATTGTGTCCAGGCCTCCTGGTGTATATTGTCAGGCTGCGTCTGGCTCCCCCAGGACACCTCAGGTCATCTGACGTGGTCAAGGCATCATTTAAAATACCCAGGTTAAACTAAAGCTAACTCCGTGCTGCAATATTTCAGTACTAACCGCTGGAATTAGATCACCGTATGCTGACCTCTATCAACAATGCCCTCAAAGAGCCCTGGCACACTGTGCTGTATAACTAAATCGGTCCTGTGATTCAACGTGCCTGTAATCTAAAAGACCTTGCCCATAGCACCGTTTCTCCAATTACTCACCATCATGTATATATATATGGTGTGTTAAATAATAAAAGACATCAATGCATGGGCCAGTGTCCAGAAGAAGAGAAACTTCAAAGTAATAAGCCAGGAATTGATTAGTTTATGCAGCCAGAGCTCAGAGTCCACACTCTCTTTTAGTTCTAGCAAGAGCCCATCTCTTTCTTTTAAGCATCGTGCGAGAGAGAGGAAGTTGTGAGTTCGAGGTTTGGTGCGAGACCCCCGTCGCGTTGGCAGTCCGACGGCTGCATTCATCATAGAGACATAGGCGCAGACAGAAAGCCCTGCCGGGAACATTCCCATTAGCATGGAAATCACTTCCCTCTTACCTACCCCCACCAACCACTCCACATCGCTCGTTCTCTGCCTCCATACAAGAAGAATGGCTCTAACTCCTATTATTCTGCGTGAAGGCACACTGCCAGGGTAGATGACAAGAAAAGCGAAATCGTTGACCATTTTTCCCGCACTCCACTCTCACTGTCGCCGATAGAACAACGGCCAACCTCCTGATTGATTCCATCACTGACGTTTGGCTCTGGGTTATTCCTCAAAAACTCACACAATGAGTGTAAAAATTTTCCCTACAGCTCATGTTACTGTCCACCTGCTCGGAAGTTAGGAAATAACAGCATTTTGTCACTCTTGTGTCAGATTCAAGAACTTCTTCTGTTGATGGAATATCTACAGTGGTGGATTTTCTGAGCATAAGAGCAATGCTTAAATGCAAATCACTGAATAAACATGCATAATTAAGACAGAAAAATGAATAGGCATTTCAACATTTTAAAAATGCTTCTCATATGACAGGAAAATAACTTCGTTAAAGTTTTAGGGCCAGATTTACTAACAGCTTGCGCCAGCTTGCTCTTTTGGTGTTAAAAAAACTACTGTCAGGATTTACTAAAGACACACAGTGAAAAATCTGCGCTCAAAAGGTGTGGACAGGGTTATTTTTGTGGCTGACCTTATTGAACATGCAGTTATAGGACAGTAGGAGAATATTTAAATGAATCATGCAAGGTGATTTACTAAGATTTGGTCTAGTCATTTTACTGGTATTTGTGCCATTCTTTATGCCCCCAAAAAAGCATGTTTTAAACCAGATGCTAATTTGCACTGCTCGGGGTAGATTGCGTTGGTCATTATGGAAATGATCCGGCTGTGTATGTGTTCTTTAATTTGCACATTGTCAGTAAATCACGTGCAGAACTTTCCACTCCCATCAGCGCTTTAATTTATAAAGACCCTTTACACTGTAAAAAAAATAAATAATAATTATTATTATTAATAATAAATATAAAATGATTAGAAATAAATATTAAATGGAAAATAAGAATAAAAAAATCTAATAGAATATAATGCTTTAATAATAACAAAAATAATAAATATAAATATAAAAAAACATTATATAATTTTCCATTTTCCAAATATATTAATATCTGGTTGACAATTCCTTTCTACCCATTCTACCCACCATTAAAGTACAGTCAGATGTACAGTATATAGGGTACCTGAAGAGATAAAACTATGCCTGTTAAAAGAATAAAATAATTGTGATTTCCGACTAGTCTACAAAAAATAGAATAAAATAATGGTTTTGATTCCTGTTGCAAAACCAGCTGAGAACTAATGATGTAGAAAGCTTAGTATTGCGCACGAAAAAAAGTAAAGGTTCTTTTGCAGATAATTTGGCCTCTTGAGAAAAGACTGGATAGGTCTTTTTGATCTGTCGTATTGCTAGTGATTGAAACCTCAAAAAGCCTTTGCAGTGCTACTCTACTATATTTTCCTCTCATTAATGACATTAAAACATTGTGCAGTCACTCTTTTGGATGCCTTTGACGTGTCACCTCAAATGCACTTTACTCAGACCTGCACATAACGTGTAAGCGGGCAGCCGCAAAGATGCAGTCATCACCAAAATTGGCGGCAGTGCTACCAGTGCCTCATGTGGAACCGTGGACCATCCAATCCCAGCTCTAATTGGGCGTTGTGATACGACGGAGCGATTTCAGGGACGTTTTCATGCCCCACTGCTGTCTATAGCCCCCCGAGGAGACCCCACAGGCAGTCGCCAAGTCAGAAGCGATTTGCCTGCTTGCCTTATTCATACCAAACCCAATCAGCCGAATCAGTCAACAAATTATCCGATCAGAACACATGGCTGAGCTCCTCTCCAGCAAACTGACTCGAGGAAATGGACAAAGACCAGGCCACGCGTCACAGATAAGGAGCCGCAAGCTTGCTGGCGTACCAGAAAAAAAGCACATCTTCTGCAGTGCTTTTGAGCACAGTGTGAGATGAAAACGACTCAGACTTCTGTGATTACAGCGGGCTGGTATGGCCAAGATGAGGCTATTAGTGTTCCTCTCATCCCTTCCTTCCTTCATCTCTCCTTCACGCTCAGAGAAGTCACCCTAGGGACGTATCTTTACAGATTCAGACACGCATTTCACGTCTTTATCGCGCCATGCATGGCGAAAACACAGAAATATAACCTTATGGGATTGGACGAGACCCGCAAATACAAATAGCCGGAGAGGTTCGCTGACAGAGGAAGGACCCACTGAATATAATTAATTGTAAAGCTACTTTCATTTTAATTGAGTGTTCAGGACCCCGAAAGCCCATATCCGACTACTAAGAGAGAACACGCTAAAAGCAATCCCACACATGTGAATTTATTTGGAAAAGTCACTAGGGATGCGCTTTTGGGGTTTTTGGTCTTAAACCTCTTTGCTCTCGCCACAGACAACATCAGACACATTGGTGAGACGCCAGGCAACTAATTATTTACATTTTACACTTCCTTTACTTTTAAAATGGATTCCAGAGGAGGCCGAGATGAGCTTTCCGGGTACGAGTTACATCCAAACTGTAGTGTTTTATTGCCATTATACTCAAGAGAACATATGCATCAGGCCTAATCGCCTGTTGAACTTGACACTGCATGATTCCATAATGCAAAGCTAGAAGGCTAAATGGGCTTTATGCTTTGATGAGAGTGTAAATAAACAGGCTTTATGATCCGCTGAGAGCACACAGTAAGTGTTTTGATGAACAGTGTTTTATTGTCTGTGTGCACCACTGACCACTGAAGAGCCTTTAAATGCAAAGCCAGCTGAGGGCAGAAGGGTGAAGAGGGCTGAAGAGGGTCGAAAAAAGAAATTCACATATCAAGGAGACGCACAGAAAGTCAAAGAGCAAGAGCAAATGATGCAGAATGACAATTAGCCCTTAAGGGTTGATCACAAAACCTGTCACCTCCGAGTTTCTCCATCTCCAGCCGTCCTCTCTCCTCCCTCAGACTGATGAACTGTTGAACGTGTGTATGTGACATGAATGTGTATGTGCGTGCGACACAGAAGCTGATGTGTATTCCTGTGAGCACGCACGAGTCTCCTCTCATGAGTCAGTCAGTGAGTGTGTAAACGGCATGTGTGATAGATGGAGAGGGAGAGAGAGAGAGAGAGAGAGGGAGGGAAAGAGGGAAGGCATGAGAACCGACACATGGAATAACACAGTGTCTACACTGTGTTAGACACTGTGTGACAAAACATAATCGCTCCCATTATAATCAATGACAGCGTCAGTTGTATCATTCGCTAAGTTGAAGAACGGCCTTTTCTATTTTTGACGCAATGCAGAGCTATGCAGTCCTGTTTTTCCTGTTCATATGAAAAAAAATGTACATTAACAAAATTAATCTGTAAAGAGACTACAAATTTACAGCCGTGCTCAAAAGTTTACATACACCTTGCAAAATATGCAAAATGTTAATTATCTACACAAAATAAGAGGGATCATACAAAACGCATGTTATTTTTCATTTAGTACTGTCCTGAATAAGATATTTTACATAGAAGTTGTTTATATATAGACCACAAGACAAAAGAAAAAGCTGAATTTATAAAAATTACCCTGTTTAAAAGTTTATATACCCTTATTCTTAATACTGTTTGATCCACGACTGTTTTTGTTTTTTTGTGATGGTTGTTCTTGAGTCCCTTGTTTGTCCTGAGCAGTTAAACTGCCCAAAGTTCTTCAGAAGAATCCTCCAGGTCCTGAAAATTCTTCCGTTTTCCCGCAGCTTTTGCATACACCCTTTCCAGCAGTGACTGTTTCTTATTTTGTTTAAATATATATAAAAAATATTTCACAAATCAAGGGTACACACTTTTGAACAGGGTCATTTTTATAAATTCAGCTTTTTTTTTTTTTTTGTCTTGTGGACTATACGTAAACATCTTTTATGTGCAATATCTTATTCAGCACAGAACTAAATAAAAAATAACAAGAATTTCGTATGATCTTATTTTGTTAAAATAATTTTACATTTTGCAGATTCTGCAGGGTGTATGTAAACTTTTGAGCATGACTGTATATTTGAAAATGTTAACACAAAAAACACAAAAAATAGCTGCACCCTATATTTGGACAATTGTGCCAATTCTAGAGCCAGTGCATGCAAAAGATTAATCAGAATAAACTGTATGTCTTAATTTTAAGTTAAAAAGATGACATTAAATACATTTGAAATTATTAATATGATAATTAAATAAACTTTTTAAATGAATTGAAAGTATTTCATTTAAAAAAGAAAATACAAATAAAATAAATTATTTAAATTGAATATATATATATATATATATATATATATATATACTGCCGTTCAAAAGTTTGGGGTCGGTAAGATTTTTAATGTTCTTAAAATATAAAGCATAAAGCTCCAGTCTTCAGTGTCACATGATCCTTCAGAAATCATTCTAATATGATGATTTGATGCTCAAGAAACATTTCTCATTATTATCAATGTTGAAAACAGTTGTGTACCTTTTTTTTTAGAATTCTTTGATGAACAGAAAGTTAAAAACAACAGCTTTTATTTGAAATAGAATCTTTTGTAACATTATAAATGTCTTTACTGTCACTTTTGATCAATTTAATTCCTCCTTGATGAATAAAAGTATTGATTTATTTTATTTATTTCCCCCGAAAAATAAAATAAAAATTCTTACTGACCTCAAAGTTTTGAACGGTAGTGTTTAATGTTACAAAAGATTCTCTTTCAGATAAATGCTGTTCTTTTGAACTTTCTATTCATCAAAGAATCCTGAAATAAAAATGTAAAGAACTGTTTTCAACATTGATAATAATGAGAAATGTTTCTTGAGCATCAAATCATCATATTAGAATGATTTCTGAAGGATCATGTGACACTGAAGACTGGAGTAATAATGCTGAAAATTCAGCATTGATCACAGGAATAAATTACACTTTACTATATATTCACATAGAAAACAGCTGTTTTACATTGAAATAATATTTCACAGTATCACTGCTAAATCTGCACTATCCTTGCTAAATATAAAAAAAATTGTATAACTTCACTGTTGCTTAAAGCTGCAGTCCATAACTTTTTTGGGTTAAAAATTATCCCAAAATCTTTTTTGAGCAAGTACATAACCAGCCAGTGTTCGAAACTATCTGCTTGCCTTAGCTCGATTCAAAACGGTAAGCTTGTAATAATGTTTTTAATTCCAGTGGTTCTGGTGGATTTCCGCCGGAAATTCGAGCATGTCTTTGCGTCATTACGTCACATCTGTACACATAAAGAAGGTGTCTCGGCTAGTAGGCTATATTGCGTGTGAGGATGGTCGATCCAGGATGGTTGATGGTCGATCCAGAAAGGTTCAAACGACAATCACTAGTGACAACTGGAGATTCACCCGTTGTAAAATGCAAAAGACTTCGGACTTCGGAGTGGCTACAGAAAAAAAGAGACTGCAACCGGGCCCATGGGAAAACAAGGATAAATATTGGAAGGGCATTAAATGTAGTCATGCAATGCTGATGTTGTTAACATTAACAATTTGATAAAGTATATTTGCACAATTTGACGTGATATGATAAGTGATCGTTAGATTTAATCAGCACAATTTACTGCAATGCTTTTTTCCCCTTAGTTGGTCAGAACTAGTGGATGTTACTTACTTGTTCAGATAACATTTTCCGGTGAAAATTCTTATGTTGGTCATACTTATATAAGGATGTAATAGATTATTTAAAGGTGTGAGTGGGCACACAGACACACACATACAGGCAGACACACACTCCCATAAATAAAATTGATTCCATTCTCAGAGAGGGGTTAAGCTGTCCTTTTTCTTGTGTCACCATCACCATCACCTCTCCTCTCCTTCCCATCTCCGTCTCCCTGTCAGCCCTATTTTTTGTTGTTTTTGCATTCTCACTCTGTCCGTGGACAAATTACGGTGATTATCATTTAGTTTCTCTATTCTTAAACTCTCTTTAAGAACTCTCTTTACCTCTCTTCTTTTGCTATCTTTTTTCGTCTTCCCTCAATCTTCGTTTCCCCTCTCCTTCTCTTTTGTTCTGTAACCAGCAAAGACTCAGGGGAAATAAATTAGTAATATTTATGATGAAACCTTCTCTGTATCATTGCTTCTTATCTCTTCGCCTCATAAAAAAAAGACACTGATCTTAACAGGCGTACCTATGTAGTCATCCATCAAACAATCTACCCAGCCATCCATCACGGGCACAGTGCACTCCTCTGCTCCTCTCGGCTGCCCAACACGGTTTAAGGCTGTTAAAACTACAGAAACCAGCTCAACTCCCCCTGCACCTGAGTCTGCATCTATTATACCAAGGGATGCATCGGCCTCCCCACAACATTTTTCAAACGTAATTGCAAAGGTCAAAACAGCTCCCAAAACGCCTGTAATTTGTTTGCTTTTATCTGAAGTGAATTCCCGGAGAGATTTCTAAATCGGCTTCCAAGTACGAGGAGATTTACCCAACCTTGCCCAGTGAACCTGAACGTCTACCTGGGTGAGACTTTGATATATTTTCCCCACACGTTCTCTCTCTTCAGTCTTCAGATAATCTCACCCCGGCTCACCCCGGTAAAAAAACACGAGAAAGAGAAGGGCAGAGCTGACGTCAGGAGAGAAAGGACCCTTATATGACCATACTAATAAAGGGCTGGTATGTAATTGAGCAGAACTGGGGGGGTGGCTGCGTTTGATAGTGTTATGGCCCTCATGCAGGCACAGTTAAACAGCTGGCGCTGTAAACAGCATGCATTAAAGGACAATTCCGGCCAAAAATGAACCTAGGGCTAAATAACACATGGGTACCGAGTCGACCGTTCTCTGGGATGCATTTTCATGATAATCGAATGTACCCAATTTTAACATGAATTTAACGTTAATTAGCACGCCGTGCTACGTGCTGGTCGATAGTCACAGTTCAGCTCACGTAGCACGGCGTTCGTGGTTCGACTGGTCGAGACTGTTTTCCAAAGATGGCTCCTGCATATATACGCGAAGAGTACTGTCTTTATAAAGTATCTTCTTATTAAACTGTCTGTACACTTACAAAGTTCTCAATGCTTCGGTTTGCAGGTAGGGACCCTCATTTATGCTACTGTGTTAGTGTGGGGCTATTTTGAGCCTTGTTAGTGGTATTAACTAGCGATTTTTATTTTTACTTATTCGATACCCCATACACTAGCGCAGGGGTGTCAAACTCAGTTCCTGGAGGGCCACAGCCCTGCTGAGTTTAGCTTCAACCCTAATTAAACACACCTGATCAGTTAATCAAGTCCTTCAGGCTTATTTGAAAACGGCAGGTGTGTGTGTGTTGAAGCAGGGTTGGAACAAAACTGTGTAGGGCTGTGGCTACTGAGTTTGACACCTGTGCACTAGCGTTATAAGCTAATCTGTGGTTAAACTAAAACTAACGTTAAAACTGGGTACATTCGATTATCATGAAAACGCATCCCAGAGAACGGTCGACTCGGTACCCATGTGTTATTTACCCCTAGGTTCATTTTTGGCCGGAATTGTCCTTTAACATCTAGACCATTCTATGATGTATTTAAATTTACCATCAACAATTGTATCCACAAAAATCCCAAAGTACTGTAAAATCGTAATATGGAATGTGCTTGAAAGAGTATGTCAACTTCTGTTTTTGATGACAATGGTGGCTAATGCCAAGATTTATAGGGCTGCTAAGTCATGACGTTAAGTTGAAGGCCAACCTAGAATGTTAACTTGCCAATCCGGTTTTATTAGAAGCTGTAGGAATTGGTGAAATTGTAAGAATTGACACAAAAACATATGACCAAAACCTAACTCTGAAACCCAATCAATAAAACTTTATTATTATGAAACTGTAATAGAAAAAAAAAACAACTATAGAAGTTTAATACAGAAAACCTATGGTGTAAGATTTCACCATCTTAATTATTAAGAGTTGTCATGAAAGTATGTTATAATTTGCCATTTGTTTCTTCTGGAAATTTAAATGTGTTTTTAGAATGGCAGTTTTGATTTATGAATAAAACAATGTATGTGGCGAATATCACTTGAGGAGACTTTCATTAAAAATACAGAAAAAACAGTAATATTGTAAAATATTGTTACAATTTGAAAATAACTGTTTTCTAATTTAATATTTTAAAATGTAATTTATTTCTGTGATGGCAATTCAGAAATCATTCTAATATGCTGTTGCATTTACTGTTATTATCAATGTTGAAAACTGTTGTGCTGCTTAATGCTTTTTTTTAGGGGGAGGGGGTTCTTTTTTATCAGGATTCTTAAATCCGTGTTTTTTTTTTTTTTTTTTTTTTTTACAAAGTAAACGTTTTTATGGTCACTTTTCAATTGAATGTGTCATTGCAGAATAAAAGTATCATTTCTTTTAAATAATTTAGTGAAATTACCAGTGGCGCTGATTATAGCAGCCTCGGTAACACCTTATTACCAAAGCAAATTCCTTGTATGTGCACAACACTACTTGGCAATAAAATTGATTCTGATTCTGATTCTGAATTACCTCAAGAATAAGTTCATATGCATGATGAATCAGACAACCATTTTAGTCCTTATATAGCTACATTATTAACTCATGCTGTTAAAGCACATCACTTCGAAATCTGTGTATGATTGTGTTTATGTTGGGAATTTATGTTGCAGAACAAAATTAAAAAGTTTTAATTTACTTTAAACTCCATGAAAATTTCTGTGGGTACCCATGGAGGATCCAAAAAAGCTAATTCTCATGTGGGTTTTAGGAATACACATGGTTCTACATGGGATATACTTCAAAGAGTGTCTTTTTTTTTCAAAGATGGTGTTTATTGTAGCCACTATGGTAATTTGACAGACACTATTGTTACCATGGTAAACTTCTGTAAGGGACATAGATGTAGACTTGATGTAAGATAAGGAAAGTTACTCACTTTGTACAAAGCGCGGAGGGTTGTCGTTGACGTCCGTCAATCGTACAGTAATTGTAGTCGTTCCCGACAGGCCACCAAGATGTCCGCCCATGTCTTTAGCTTGCAGGACCACCAGATACAGATCCTGTGCTTCTCTATCCAGATCAGGAACTGCAGTACGCAGGATGCCTGAGGGAGAAAAAGAGACAAAGAGAGAAGCACATCACAAATTTAATCATCTCCTTGAATCAAATAACTTCCATGTGTTCTCTGACCGTAAGCTTGTAGAAACACGTCCCAGTGGACACGGTCACCCGTGTTAGACTCCTACCATTGGACAACAGTCTACAATGGAGGTTTATTAAAATATCACAAGGAGGTTTAACTATGGATGCACACTATACTGCATATAGGAGGAGACTTTTCAGAGTGCTACGGCTCAGAATGCTAATTCCCGCTAATGAGTAAAAAAGAATGCCATGCAATGCATACATGACAGAATTAGGTTAATATCCTTGATTAGCATTCACAAAACTCCAGGAGAAAAAGCCCTCTCATTTATATCAGTGTGGGGTCCACAAATGTCAACAAAATTAATTAGGTTTCATTAGACGGCCAAATGGAATCAAAACACTAAGGAAGTCCATTATCCACATAGACAGAGACACAATACACCGACTGCTACACAAACATTCACACAATGGATCCGTGCGTGCAGAAAAATTCATCTTTCACTCTCTCGCTCCTTCTCTCGCCTCATTTTTTCTAGCCTGTCATACACACAAATACCCATCATTCTATTCTCAACCCTTACGCTCACACATAGATAGGCCACACAGTCCCCACTGCGTGTAGAATCACCCTGTGCTCACTTCACTTCTGCCAATTCCACTCTACAGCACAAAGAAGCAGGAGTGATTTTTCAAATGACTACAGCCCCCTTGTAACCCTGAATAAAAGCCTCTCACCAGCCTCTGGGTCACAAACCAGACCCTCTGACAGGCACAGAGGCAGAGCGCAGAGGCTGGTAAGCTTGCCATTTAAAAGAAAAGTTCACCCAGAAATTCTGTCATCATTTACTCCCGCATGCTGTCATTTTTTTCTGTAGAACACCGGGGATATTTTTAAGACTCTTTATGCACCTACAATACCATTTAAAACTTTGGGGTCGGTACGATTTTGTTATTGAAAGTCTCTTATGCTCACCAAGACTGCATTTAAAATACAGTAAAAAAGCAATGTTGTGAAATATTACTACAACTTCAAATAATTTATTCCTGTCATGGCAAAGCTGAACTTTCAGCAGCCATTACTTCAGTTTCACATGATCCTTCAGAGAATATGCTGATTTGTCCCTTATTAAAATGTATTATTATACAAGTTTAAAAAGCAACCGTGCTGCTTAATAATTTTGTGAAAACTGTGAATAGAAAGTTCAAAAGAACAGCCTTTACTTGTCTGTACTGTCACTTGTGATCAATTGAATGCTTCCTTGCTGTATTAAAATATTAATTACTTTAAAGAAAAAAATATCTCACTGACCTCAAACTTTTGAATGGTTTTGTATATAATGGCAGTAAGCAACACACAAAAAAGCCATAAAAGCATCCAATTTGGCATGAAGTCATACAATATCTTTATGTGAGAAACAGACAAACATTAAGGTCGACAGATTGCACGAATGTTTCCTCAGCCAATCAAGCGAAAAACATAATTTGTTCCCAAAAAAGAAAGCCAATTTAAAATTACTCACTAAATGCTGTATATAAGCCAAATGGACAATTTATCATCAATTAAAAATGTCAGAATCATCATTTAATCTGGAGATGCAGGCTAGATGTAAGCTTTGGTGGCATCAGTGAATAATGACTTGCAAAACTATCATATGACTTCAGAAGACTTGGAATATGACGCACGAGTGAGTCATATGGACTACTTTTTATGATGCTTTTATGGTGATTTATGTCCATTTTGTCCTGCTTGGTAACTGAATTGTCATTGTATGGCAAGAGCTACGGAAAGATTCTTAAAAACATTTTACTTTGTATTCCACTGAAAATATAACAGCATACAAGTTTGGAATGACATGAAGGTGAGTAAATGGTGACAGAATTGAACTATTCACAAACCTGTGGTGACGTCCCACTTTGAAGCATTTCTCTTTTTTCCCACAGCCCTCAGAAGTGTGATTTGAGTTAGTGTTTGCAGCATTTGTTAGAAGTGCAGCAGCTCAGCTGCTATGAATACATTTCTGCCAAGTCAGTCTGGATTAACTAGCATTGAAGAGAGGGAGGGAAGAACCAGAAATAGAGGAAGGAGGAAAGAACCAGAGAGATGAAGGGATGACAGAGTGAGGGGGAACTGATCAGGGCTTTGAAGGTAGAGAGCGTGGTGCTGATGGCTGATCAGGGAGACCAACCCTAAAGAGAGTATAACATGAAACTGAAGACTCTCTATTCTACAAAAGCATTTTATTGTATTTTTCACAGATTTTAGTGACTTAACTTGAGGCTTAGTGACTTCACTTGTCCCTCAAGGATGAAGGATGTTGAAAATCTGATTAAGAACTTGTTCTCTATGGACAACCGATTAGCCAAACACTTGAAGCGGTTCTTCAAACAGTTTCTCATATAAATGTTTTAGATCTCCTCATGTTAGTGGTATCTACTGTTATTGTGTTGTTGTAATTGCATACTCTGCAGTCAGAGACCTTTATTTTTCCCGCTTTTATTGACAGTACAGTAGAGAGAAGGTGGGAAATGATGGGAAAAACAAGATCAGAAAAAGATGCAAGCCAGACTTAAACTCATCCACATCTCTGAGTTTACAAGAAGAGATTTAAAATTCACTGTTTAAATCCTTTTTTAACACTGCCGAGTACCGTACGAAAGATGTACACTTTTATTACTGAAATGCTGGAAAGTATTTACAAGAACAATATATCATCGCAGCTCCACCTCAGCGAACAAAAAATGGAAAGAGAAGAAAGCACGTAAAAATTTGAAATGGTTATTGTGACAGCAATATATTTAAAAATATGTTTTTAAAAAACAATTTTAAAATAATTTTAAAAAACAATTTTAAAATATGTAGGCTAGGCTATTATAGGCGATTATAGTTTGGACTATTTTTTATAATATCCCATGAGTCCTAATAAATGCAATTTCAACTATTTCTGGAGTGCTTCTTTTATAAAGAACACCGCTTTCTCACATAATGCAGTGAAGCAGCCCCTGTACGAGTGAATAATTGATTCTTGAGCCATCGATATCAATAAATTCAGCTCCATCACCGCGGACAGCACCTGGTAACGTCGCACATAAGAAGGTATATCTTAAGCAGCTTCCTAAGGTATGGCTCAGGGAACATGCCTAGAAATGGTATACCTTTAGTTAAGTTATACCTTAAGAGCAGTGGTTAAATTGGGCCGGGGCTCTCCGGGCTCGGCCCCGGCACATAAGCCTGCTCGTTTCAGTTGCCTACTGGAAATTATGTCACATAAAATTTGATGAAAGTGATGCTTTTGAAAACATATTTCTGACAATAAATGAAAGATTTTTTAAATGGCATGTCTATTTTGTCTCGGCGGAGCTGAGAACAATCGGAACACGGCCGTATTCTTGTTCAGCTGCTTAATCTCGTCTCGTTGTCAGTCGACCATGATCGCGCACCGCTCGCGCATACGCATCTGGGTGACACGGATAAATGTATGCCGTAGTTGCGCGGGATGTGGAAGCGCGCAAATGTTCCAGAAATGTGCAAAAAGTGCCCTGGCCTTGAATGACAAGGTAAGGAAAATAAGA
This sequence comes from Gila orcuttii, assembly GCA_026230005.1. Classification (NCBI taxonomy): domain Eukaryota; kingdom Metazoa; phylum Chordata; class Actinopteri; order Cypriniformes; family Leuciscidae; genus Gila; species Gila orcuttii. Next base: position 14,764,063 of record JAPDVR010000008.1, read on the forward strand.
CTAAATCAAAATTAAATAACCAAGACTAGGTTGACCATGTGATTTTTCTCAGGAGATGTTTTGAGCGTTTTACTTCAGACACCGGATTATCAGCAAACTGCCAAGAGAACTGCTAGCTGGCTACTCAAAATAAACTAGCAATATATTCAGCCAGCATATGTGTATTTGATCTGTTTGAATTACAAAAAGACTTGCTAGACCTGCTACATTTAGCTACCAAGCAACCTTTCCACAAGGATAGATTGATTTTATTTTTGTGACTTGTGCATATCTTGATGAGAAATGATGCAGAGTAGAGTGTGTGTTGTAGTAGTAAAGAGAGAGAATGGGAGAAGGAAGTGTGTGTGAGGTGGACCTGGTCACCACAGACCCAAATACCCCTGGACCCCCCTAGGGAGAGGAGAGCACCCCCACATAATAAATCCCAATTTAACCCCTGCTTAAGAGTCTTCGTAGCGCGCTAAGAGACAACGTTATTGGGAAACGCAGGCCAACTCCTTTGTCTTGCTAAGGCTAATTTCATAGCTAGAATTGTATGCATTGCTAAACACAGAGTAAAATAATATAATCACCCTTTGTGCATAATTTACTGCTTGTAATCAAAATTATGCTCAATTGTGAAAATGGATTTTTACAGATGATAATTGATCTTCACAAATTTCATGTCAAGCATGGTTTTCACTGACACTTTTGTCTATTTTATGGATTTTCATAGTTTAATAGGAATTTTCACCCCATCCATTACTTTTTTGATGTGCTCTATGCCCATTGATCAATGTTTATATGTGAATAAATGGCTAAATTAAATCTGTACAACATATAAAGCAATCGTGTCTCTTCAGAAGACATGAGTTTAATTGCTCGATTCATATGTATTACGCTTTAATGACCTTTTTGAAGCTTGAAAGGTTAGGGGGAATGAACTTTCAATGTAGAGACATAAATCTCACAGGTTTCATTAAAAAATATCTTCATCTGTATTACAAAGACAAACAAACGTTTTAAAGGGGTCCTAATTATTATGCTTTTTAACTTGTTCAGCTTTAGTAGTGTGTCCAGTCCAAAGGGAGATATTTTATTTAACAGAATTCACTTTACAAGAACTACAGTGAACGACTCATTTGGACTACAACGCGATTGTTTCGAGTTTTGTGAAGTCACAATGTTACTTATTTAAATAATCCCCAACCACGGAATACGCAAAAAAAAGGGAACGAGGCTTGGTTGACCTGCATTAGAGAAGACAGTGTAGTTGCTGTGTCAAAGAGACACTGTTTTTTTTCACCCTGTTTCCAAAACGCATTTGTTTGACCTTCCTAAGGGAGACGAACTTTGGTTCAAATTTGTTTTAAACACTGTTCCTGAACATTATAACCCCAACATTTATCTGTGTGCTGCATATTTTACTGAGAACAGCTTCCAGAACCTAAGAGAGTAGAATGCAGGCTACACACAAAAGCTTCTCCTGAAATGGTGCAGTTCCCACTTTATAGGGACAATCTGTTGTTTGTGGATCACAACTGGTAAGTATGTCTTATTATTTGTAGTTGCATTTTCTATGTTTTATGTTGTTGCTGATGTAAACAAAGGGCAAAGCTTCCTTGGGAAAATTAGCCATGGTTTTGTGATTGATTACTGTTTGTATTACCATAGTTTTCCGACAAGTATCATGTTTAAATGGTGTACAACGCATTTTAAATGTATAAGAAAATTACAACAAAAAAATCTGTGCTTGCAAAGAGCTTGCATGAAAACCGTTTTGCGCGATCCTCTTGTTTGTTAACATTCTTAAGTCTGAATCAGGCTTGAATTGGTTTGAAATTGACGCCAACCTTAATATTTACATCTGAGTAGAGCTCATGGTTATGCTAAGGGTTCTGACATTTCCCGAACACTCGCTAACTGGTGCCAATCACAACACACTGGGCCAGCTAACCAATCACAGCACAGTTTGTATTTCGGAATGAGGGGCTTCATCAAAACAGGAACTAAACGGTGCGTACGAGCCAGACTGAGGAGTGAGGTGCTGTCATAATGTAAAATATGTGAAAAATAATGTTTTTTGAACAATCAATCATGAAAGCATTTTCTAGTACACCCCAAAAACAAAATCAAGACTTTGTTAAAGGTCATGATAGAACAAAAATCAGTTCCTGGGGGGAAAAACCCACCTGTCTGAGGGTCCATTGAGAAGTGCGGCTGCCCCTGAACTAGCGTGTACACCAGCCGTGCGCTGTTCCCATATGTGGGATCGTCTGCATCTGAAGCCGTCACCTGGATAATGGAGGTCCCTGAGGAATAGTTTCAGGGAGAAAGACAAAAATATATGATCAATACAGCACATATGAACACAGGTCATAACAGGACAAGCTCATTAAATGGAGAGAGCCGTATAAAGACTGACAGATTCTCTCCCTCTCTACTCTCCTCTCTCCCCCTGCTGCAGTGTGACAAATACAGTATTCACTTTCTCTTCTCCCCAGCCCCACACCTTCTTTCATTCGCGCCTCTGACTGTCTCACTTCATTTCTCTTCATCTCCTTCTCCAATTCCCGATTTGCTCCCTCTCTCAATCTCTATGCCTGTTTCTGCGGCCACCCTTCCCTGTTCCCATAACTCCCTCACGTCTCGAATCTCTCCAGCGTTCCTGACAGATATGGACTTTTTTCCAACCAAATAAATCAAAGAGCTTCATGCGAAGGACCGAAGCGGTTTGAAAAGAACATATATATGTACAATGGAAAGAGAACTATGTTTCCCATGGGGCAACGGCTGACAAGCTCAGAGGGACGAAGGGATTTGTGGGAGCAGCTGTTGCTGTTTTCAGACATCAAAGGCCTGACAGTGTCACCAAGAGAGCTTGTGGGTTGAGGGGAGGGAGCCGTCTGATTACAGATCTTTCACAGGTAGTTAAGAAGCGGCAAATGGAATAAGGTAGGAGAAAGAAAGCAAAGAGAGATTGTCACTGAAAACGAACAATCAGATCAAAAAACAGACATGACTGCCGAGTTGACGCAACATGTACCGGCTCAGAGAAATCTATTCATATTCAATTTGAGCGGAACTGAAGAAACAAGGCACAATTTAGACTGATAACGCATTCACACTGCTAGAATATAGATTTGAATGGCGCTCGGGTTTCGTTTACCCCATTAAGGGTTCAAGCATTCAGATGCAGCGCAGAATATTTCTTGTTTGCGGATGGGATGCTTTGAAATTAATTAAACCTATTTCAGGCAAAACAAAACAGCCACGACTGTCGAGGGGTAATATTTTGATCCTGACTCAAACGGACGTAAAACCGATAAACGAGAGAGGTTATTTCACCAAATGAGCGTCATTAACATTTAAAAGGCGCAAATTTAGAGAGCGTTTCATCAGCTTTTCATCGGATGATTTTTGGGACAGCGTGAATCCTGCATTATTCAAAAATCATTGACATTCACAGAGAGAAAAAAACGTGCTAGCAGGGATGAGCATATGCTGTCTTCCGCTACCTATGTTCGCCATCTCGGGTACTGTGGCGCTGTAGGGTCCGTCCTCGAAGACAGGTGGATTGTCGTTGATATCTTGCACTCTAATGATGAACTGGGAGGAGGGCTCCAGGGCACGCTCTGTCTGACTGTCTGTTGCCGTGGCAATCAGACGGTATTCGTCCTTCTCCTCCCGATCCAAGGGCTTGGTTACGTGGATGTTGCCCGTCTTCTCGTCAATCACGAACACTGACCCCGCCCCCTCTCCCCGCAGCACGTACTTAGTGCGTCCATCACCTCTGTCCATGTCAGTGTGAAGCTGATGAGGAGAAAAAGAGAGGGAAACGATGAGACAGAAAGATTACAAGAGACTGAAGTGTTCAGAAGAACAAATAGTATACTGAGGTCAAAACACTACAGACTTTATAAAAAAAAAAACATTTGCATCAAGCAAAAACAGTCAAATAGATGATTAATCTTGAAATATTGACGCCACAGTCATGGGCGAAGACATTGGGGGCTTATCCGCAGACAGTACAGATGGGCGGTAATGATCACACAGCCTTGCGTGAAGCACTCGTACTAGAGGCATTGATTGCGGGCGGAGTCTGGTTACCGGATCAGCAGCAGTCTACGGCTAAGGAGCCTTCATGCAGTGAGCAAAGCCTGGGCTGCAAAGGGAGCGTGTGACGCTCAGAAAGAAGAGTGTGGGGAACGCATCAGCATTCATCCTCATTATCGCTTCTACGTGGCCAGAATACGGCTGCTTAAAAAGACCCCATAACAGCACAACTTCTACAAAAAGTGCCACACAGCAAGTTTGGAAGACAAATGGGAGCGTGTCCTATGTTTGCAGGCATTCGAGTGTGGAAAGGGCTGAGTATGTTCCCTCAATGGAATCAAAATGGAGATTTTTTTGGAATCAGAATATTCATCCTTTTTGGAGATTGAATTTTGAGACTAAACATGTGGTTGCGTAGATGTTAAATCCCCAAAGAATGCCCTGAAACTCTGTGGGCAGTGATGAGGAAAACTCTAAGAAAAACATTCTGCTCAGTGATACACACATTTTTGTGTACAATACCCAGGCGTAATGCAACAAGTTGGCAAGCGATAAAACCATTTTTTCCATGTCAAGGGGTGTTCACATTCAGGTCTCCAGGTCTCTGTACTGTTGGTTGGTAGTAGGCGTTCCTACTCAGCTAGCCGTATCAGGAAGCATTCCTCAGTATGTTCAGATGTAGTTTAAAAGTTCACGTCAATCAGTCTAAAGCAGTATTTTTTCTTTTTAAAATGTTATGTAAAAGTTTTAGACAGAATAAAATTGTACTAGTCTGCAAAGTTGGATTAACAGACCACTGTTACCTAACATCATCCAGCATGTACAGTTATAATCAAATTGATTCAACCCCCATTGTAAATCAGGTTTATTGGCAAAACTTACAACTTACTTTCGGGTGTTTGCAATGGACACATCAAACAAAAGTATCTGAAATAGCTCAACTCAACAAATATTTCGAGTAGTTTCCCCAAAATCAACTGAAAATGCAACTTTTAATGACTTCTGCAGTCTCAAAATTATTCAACCCCCTGAATAGAATCCCTCACAATAGCACAAATATGCAAAACAGGTGTTGTCACAAGCACACCTGATGCAACTTATCAAGTCAAGTCAAGTCAGATATATTTATATAGCGCTTTTCACAATACAGATTGAATCAAAGCTGCTTCACAGTATCAATCAAAACAACTTAACAATGTTTGTTTATTACTGGAAAAAAAGACATCCAAGTTTGGTAGAGCTGATCAATGGTATGATTGGTTAATTAATTTGAATATCCCCAACTGAGCAAGCCAAAGGCAACAGTGGCAAGGAACCGAAAAACTCCATCCAGTGACCTAATGGTGTCCTAACACCCCGTCAGATGACTCAATGGAGAAAAAAAAAAACTTGGGAGAACCCAGGCTCAGTCGGGGGCCAGTTCTCCTCTGGCGTTTATGAACTAGAGGCCGAATTTACAGTAACTGTAAGATAAAAAATTTATATGAATGCCTGGCTAAATAGATGCGTCTTCAGTCTAATTTTAAACTGGGAGAGCGAGTCTGAGCTACGAACAATATCAGGAAGGCTATACCAGAGCATCGGAGCTAAATGTGAAAATGCTCTGCCTCCTTTGGTGGATCTGGATATCCTAGGAATGACCAGAAGCCTCGAATCTAGTGATCTTAAAGAGCGCGATGGATTGTAAGGCGATAGAAGATCCGTTAAATAGACTGGAGCTAAACCATTTAGAGCTTTATAAGTCAAAAGCAATACCTTGTATTTAATACGGAACTTTATAGGTAACCAATGAAGTGATGATAAAATCTGTGTTATATGATCATATTTTCTTGATCTAGTAAGAACTCTAGCGGCTGCATTTTGGACTAACTGTAGCTTGTTTATTGAAGATGCAGGACAACCAGCTAATAAAGCATTACAGTAATCTAGTCTCGAGGTCATGAATGCATGAACTAACTTTTCTGCATCAGAGACTGATAGCATATTACGTAGCTTAGCAATGTTTCTAAGGTGGAAAAAGGCAGTTTTTGTAACATATGAAATATGCTTTTCAAAAGACAGGTTGCAGTCTAATGTAACACCCAGGTCTTTTACTGTAGCGGATAAAGTAACAGGGCATCCTACTATGTTAAAGTCGTGCTGTGAAAGGTTTTGTGAACGGTTTTTAGAACCGATAAGTATTACCTCTGTCTTGTCTGGATTTAATAAAAGAAAATTACGCGTCATCCAATCTTTTATATCTTTAACACAATCTGTCAATTTGGATAATTTAGCGTATTCATCTGGCCGTGATGAAATATATATTTGAGTGTCATCAGCATAACAATGGAAACTAATTCCATGTTTCCTTAGAATATTACCAAGTGGCAGTATATATATTGAGAATAATAAAGGGCCTAACACAGATCCCTGCGGCACTCCATAGTTTGCCGAAGTTATAATCGATTTTTCTCCATTTAAGTAGACGAAATGGTAGCGGTCAGATAAGTATGACCTGAACCAGCTTAATGCTGGTCCTTGAACACCAGTGTAATTTTGTAGTCGATCTAAGAGTATTGTGTGATCTATAGTATCGAACGCAGCACTAAGATCAAGTAAAACTAGTACTGAGATACAGCCTTGGTCCGAAGCTAAAAGTAAATCATTTGTGATTCTAACAAGCGCAGTTTCAGTGCTATGATGTGGCCTGAATCCAGACTGTAACTTTTCATAGATGTCGTTTTCTTGCAAGAAAGAGTTGAGCGGACACAACTTTTTCTAATATTTTTGACATAAATGGAAGATTCGAAATGGGTCTGTAATTTGCTAGGTTATTTGGATCTAATTGTGGTTTCTTAATAAGAGGTTTTATAACTGCCAGCTTGAACGTTCTTGGAACATGACCTAAAGATAAAGATGAGTTAATAATATTGAGAAGAGGCTCTTCCACTATAGGTAACACTTCTTTCAGTAGTTCAGTTGGTATAGGATCTAATAAACATGTTGTTGTTTTAGATGAAGTGATAAGTTTATTTAACTCTTTTGTTCTATGGTTGTAAAGCATTGTAATTGTTCTTGCGGGGTGATAATTGTGGCCGAATTATAAGGCGCGAGCAAGGATCGAACGTTTACGATTTTGATTCTGATGCTTTCAATTTTCTCGGTGAAGAAGTTCATGAAATCATTACTACTAAACTGTAACGAGGTATTTTGTTCAGACGACGTCTGTTTATTTGTTAGTCTAGCCACGGTATTAAATAAAAACCTTGGATTATTTCGGTTGTTTTCTATTAATTTGCTGAGGTGCTCAGCCCTGGCCGTTTTAAGTGCCTTTTTATAAAGTGACATACTGTCTTTCCACGCGATTCTAAAGACCTCTAAATTAGTTTTTTTGCATTTACGCTCTAAATTACGGGTTTCTCTCTTTAAAACATACGTAGTATTATTGTACCATGGTGCTATACTTTTTTCTCTGACCTTTTTTAATCTAATGGGTGCAACAATATCCAATGTTCTAGAGAGAATGGTGCTCATAGTGCTAGTTAGTTCGTCTAATTCATCTGTTTGTTTGGGTTCAGGCAGCAGCTGAGACAGATCAGATAAGCTATTTGAGAAATGATCTATGGTGGATGGACGAATTGTTCTACCTGGTCGATGACGTGGCGCAGCATGACATTACAACAGTGCGTAATATGCAAGTTACCAAGTAGTGGTCAGTGACATCATCACTTTGTGGAATGATATCTATATCGGTTGGATCGGTTCCATATGAATAATTAAATCGAGTGTATGATTAAGACGATGAGTCTGTCCGGTGACGTTTTGCTTGACCCCGAAGGAGTTTAATAAATCTGTAAACGCAGCCCCTAACGTATCATTTAAATTATCTACGTGTATGTTAAAATCTCCAACAATTAATGCTTTATCGACGTTGACCAAAAGATCTGATAGAAAGTCAGCAAACTCTTTTAGGAAATTGGCGTAAGGCCCTGGAGGTCTATATACGGTAGCCAATGCTAGAGATAATAGGGATTTTTTCTTACATCTAAGAGCGTAACATTTAGCACAAGCACTTCAAACGAATTAAACCTATGACGAGTTTTCTGAGTAACATTAAGGATATCTCTGTAGATTGTTGCAACACCACCACCACGACCGATCAGACGGGGCTCATGCTTAAAACAGTATCCTGGCGGAGTAGACTCATTTAGACCGAAATAATCATTTGGTTTAAGCCAGGTTTCAGTAAGGCACAGAACATCGAAATTATTATCTGTGACCATTTCATTTACAATAACCGCCTTAGGTGTGAGCGATCTAATGTTTGGAAGACCTAGCTTTAGAAATTGTTTTTGTTCACTAATAGCGAGATTTTTTGTTTCAATAACAATTAGATTTTTTCTAGATCCCGCAGTAGATTTATTATTTGATCTTAGTAAACGAGGAATAGACACAGTTTCTATGCAATGTTCTACACTAGTATTAATATAAATTAAATTGGTGCAGTAGAGACTGTGATTTGGATTTTTGGTTACTAGTCAAATGGTATTTAACATCTTGGAGATGTTATCCGACAGAAGATCTGCCCCGATTCTACTTGGGTGTAAGCCATCAGCACGGAAGAGCCTTGGTCGCTCCCAAAACAGATTCCAATTATTTACAAAAATCAGTTTCTGCTCATTGCACCATGACAATAACCATTCATTTAGCGCGAATAATCTACTGAACTTTTCATGCCCTCGTCGGTACGTAGGAAGCAGTCCAGACACAATAATCGAGGTTTCAGGCGATGTGCTGCGTACCGTATCGATAAGACTCCTGAAGTCTTTCTTCAGAACCTCCGTCTGTCGCAGCCTAATGTCGTTAGCTCCCGCGTGCAGCACAACAGCTCCGACGCGCTCGTCACTGTTCAAGATCTCAGTTAACCGCGCAGTGATATCGAGAACACGAGCACCAGGAAAGCAGTGACTGTGCACCATACTTTTACCTAACGTAGTGTGGACGTGTCGGACGGTGGAATCGCCGATGATCACAGCATTGCGTTCCGTTTCGCGAAGAGGGGAGAAGCGGTTCTGAGTGGAGATCTCGAAAACCGGGAGGGGCGAAAAGATTCTTGTCCTGGCTTGCGGCTTCCGCGGAACCACCCAGGCTTCGTGGTGGTGTGTTGGAGCCGGAGTGAATGAAATCATGGCTGATCGTGACCTGGACGCTCGGGACCAATGCTGAGAAACACATGGAGTAGATGAGGTCATCGTCAACGGGTTACTAACGTCAATCACTGATCCGTGTGCATCAGCGCGTGATGTTTCAAGAGCTAAATGCCGGTCTCTCAGCTCAGCTTGTCTCTCTAGAAGGTCACGGATCTGCTTTTCTACAGCTTCTAATTCAGACTGCACCGTGAGCAATTCAGATTTGTTCTCATCTGCACCAAAAGGTAGATAACATACACCTGATATATTCGCCATTTTAACAGATGGACAGTAAGTCATGAAAAGCATATTTCATATGTTACAAAAACTGCCTTTTTCCACCTTAGAAACATTGCTAAGCTACGTAATATGGACAGTGATGCTATTAATATGACTCAAGTCTTGGGTAAAAAACGTCTTTTTAGTGGTATGGGTGTAATGTAGACGCACGATAGACGAGAAAACAAACAAACTCACAGAAAAGCAGTCACAAAAGCAGTCGATCGCAGGGCGAACAGCAGTGAAGCGGTGTCTCGCTCTACGACCAACAACCAATGTTCAAACCGTATTTGCGCAAACAAACAAACGCAAACAAACAAACTCACAGCGGGCAACGAGGCTGACAAAAGCAGTCGATCGCAGGGCGAACAGCAGTGAAGCGGTGTCTCGCTCTACGACCAACAACCAATGTTCAAACCGTATTTGCGCAAACAAACAAACGCAAACAAACAAACTCACAGCGGGCAACGAGGCTGACAAAAGCAGTCGATCACAGGGCGAACAGCAGTGAAGCGGTGTCTCGCTCTACGACCAACAACCAATGTTCCAACCGTATTTGCGGTTCCAGCCGTATAATGGCTTGAGACGCGTCTGGCCAACAGTCCGAGTTGTAATTATGGGTTACATGATGGTTCAGAACAGAATAAAGAGAGAAATAAGGAAAAACAGAAGGAAATACAAAGCTAATACGAGGCTTAGACAGCCACGACGCAAACTCACAGCTCACAGCAGGCAGCGAGGCGGACAAAAGCAATCGAGCTAATCGAAAGCAAAAAGCAATCAAGGGCTTCATTAGTTGAACCAGGTGTGCTTGAACTAGAACACATGAAATATCTGAACTGGCTAGGTTTGTTGAGTGTCACATTTGTTGAGTGCATGTTAGAAATATGTCTAAGAATGATACAATGGTCCAAATAAGAATGGTCTAAAAAGTTAAGAGAAGATATCATCGCCCTTCACAAACAAAGACCAGGATACAAAAAGATAGTGAAAGCACTAAGTGATCCTTGAGACACCACTGGAAGCATAGTTCGCAAGTTCAAAGTTAAAAGAACAGTGACTGCAAAAGACCTGCAGCAAGACTTGGTGGCAACAAGCACTGAGGTTTCAGTCTGCACAGGCTTGAAAAGGCGCAGAACTCCATGACGTACACCACTACTGACCTAAAAGCACAAGAAAAATCAGCTCCAATTTGCTCAAAATCATATAAATAAGCCACAGAAGTTTTGGTATTCTGTTATATGGAGCGATGGAACAAAACTATAACTTTTTGGCCCTATTAATCAGCGGTATGTCTGGAGGAAGAAGAATGAAGCATATGCTGAAAAGAACACTATGTCTAGAGTTAAGCATGCATGGTGGTGGGGCTCAGTGGTGCTCTGGGGCTGCTTTGCATCCTCTGGCACTGGGAACCTGCAGCGTGTGGAAGGCAAGATGGATTCATTGATGTATCAGGAAATGCTAGGAGAAAACATCATGCCGTCAGTTAGGAAGCTGAAGCTGAAGCTCATTGAAACTTTCAACAGGACAATGATTGCAAGCATACCTCAAATTCCACCAAGGCTTGGTTACAGAAGAAGTCCAGGAAGATACTACAGTGGCCATCCGTCACATGACTTGAACCCCAAAGAAAATCTCTGGTGGGATTTGAAGAAGGCGGTTGCACCACGCAAACCCAAGAATATTACTGAACTGGAGGCCATTGATCATGGCTACGATTTCTCAAAAACGCTGCCAGAAGCTGGTGTCTGGTCATACATCTCGTTTGCAGCAGGTCATAACAGCAAAAGGGTGTTTTACTAAGTACTGTACTAAAGATGCTAGCCATTAAGGGGTGGAATAATTTTGTGACAGCTGAAGTCATTAAAAGTTGCATTTTCAGTTGAATTTGGGTAAAAACACTTGAAACATTTGTTGTGTGAAACTATTTCAATTACTTTTGTTTGATTTGTTCATTGCAAACAGCTAAAAGTCTGTTGATTTTTCCAATAAACCTGATTTGAAAGTTGAATAATTTCGATTACAACTGTATAATAAAAATAATACATTATTTTATTAGCATTTGTTTTATTTATTTATTTTGATGTTTATTACAACAATTAGTAAATAATTTCCACAGGCCAATCACAATAAATAAATAAATAACATATATATAACCCTTTTGTATGTACTTTCCAATACACTGTTCAAAGCATTTTATAGCATGGGTGGAGGGGTCTCCACAATCAGCATCCACCTGGATGATGCTACCAACCAGTTATCACTGAAGAGAAGACAGTGTGAAGTAGCCAATTAAATGTGGATGATTAGGAAGCCATGATGGATAGAGGCCAATTTGACCAGGGCGCAGAAGTTGCATCCCAACTCTTTTCAAAAAGCACCCTTTTAATTACCATGAACAGTCAAGACTTTGGTTTAGTCCCTGTTTACACCAGGTATTAAATCCATTTTGGGTGATACTGTTTAGACCTGCTAGTATTCATCTCAAATGAGTTTTGTGTGGCCACTTGTGATCAAATTTTTAGGGGAGGGTCTCAAGACTACATACATTACTTACCTAATCAGAGTGATACTACAACTTTGCAGGTGCAAAAAAAGCTACAATGAGTCAGCGCATTATTGATTACTGCATAAAAATGAAATCCTACTGCAAACATGATGATTTGAACTGAATGCTCATTTGTTATTTAAGCTCCTATTCAAAGTAATTTTGGATGCACTTTACATAATATGTGTCAATTAATGCTGATGCCATACAAATCAAAGATATTCCACGCGGTCTTGTGCATGTATATGCAATGTTATCCCATTAGTAATCATACATATTTGTAGGTAAAGTGGTTCTGGCACACATACATTTTTGTATGTTAGCAAAGACATAAACAATTAAAATTAACTTCAGATAAGTTGAAACGTTTACAAATCACAGGGTTTGGATCTGAAAAAAATATCTATATATACACTACTGTTCAAAAGTTAGAAGTCTGTAAGATTAAAAAAAAAAAATTTGACAAGAAGTCTCTTATGTGCAACCAATGCTGCATTAATTTGATAAAAAATACTCTAAAATATTGTAAAATGTTATTACAGTTTAAAATAATTGTTTTGTTTAAATTTAAAAAAAGAAATTTAAATTTGTCATTTATTCCTGTGACGGCAAAGCTGAATATTCAGCCTATTAAAGTACGTGTTTTATATTGTTGAGAAATAGTTACAGTACGTTTAGGGAAGAGGTCGGATTAAAGACTGGAATATATTTATATAATAGTAAAATGTAACTGTACAAATATATTTATAAATAATTATAATATTATATCAAAAATATATTTTTTTTTGTATTTTAGATGCTATCAGTATGTCCATATTACACTTTCCAGAATATATCCAAATGTACAAAAATATACAATTATAATATGCATATATAAGTGTTGGCTGGTACATATGCAAGGAATGGATGTTTATGATGCAAGTGTTATTTTATTCTCTAAGCCGCAAAACGTTTTGGACCCCACACTTGTTTTTTAGTCTTGATCTCTTGTTATTGGTTAGCTGAAACGGATGTTAATACCAGGTGTTAGTACCTCAGCTTCGGTTGGTAACCAGTCGAGGGATATTCGTGGCAGCCAGTCCAGGTGTCTAGTGTCGTTGCTAAGGAGAGCGGGCAGCTACGAAGCTGTTGCTGTGTTATGGCTTTGGAATTCCTGATTCCATCCATTAATTCCGCCTTGAGCTCTTGGTCAGTCAAGCCTGCCAGCAGTTTGCCGTTCCAAGCTCGGGGTTCTTAACGAAGAGCCTTAATGACCCGCCTTAACGACAGGCCTTAACGACAAGACTTAACGAGGCCCTTAATGAAGCTGCCGCTATCGTTAAGGCTGGAGATGGCGGGATGATGAAAGACACGGAGAAACCCCTCTGTGTAGTCACGGAGAACGAGAGGAGCGTGTCCTTTTGTCCCTGGCATTGACCTGATCGACGTGACCTCAGCCAACACTCCTTGTGATTTACACATCCAATAACACAGACCTAGAGACATGGCTCAAAACAAACACTCAAACACTCACACAGACTCAAGGACAGACACACAGCGTGATGCACAACAACACACACACTTACAAGCAGATGCCTGACCACATTAGTAAAAAACAGGCATGCATTTAAACAGTCACACCATTATTGGGCCTACTGTGATTTGAAGATTGGAACTAAACGAGGTATAATATCTACACAGATGAAGTGGGCTGACACCTTAATAAAGGATTTATCAGAGAGGCTGTTAATTCAAAAACAAGACATTTTAAAAAGCAACTGAATTATACATGAAACAGCATCCAAAAGGTCTAATTTATGCACTGACACCCAGTTGACCATAATATGCATTCAAATTAGCCATGTCAATTCCTGCCACCATCCTGTTTCAAGGACATATTCTCAGCTTCCTTTGTATACATGGGCATTATCATTAGGCTTCTAAATCAACTAAATTACTTATATTATAAAGTAATGTTCTTATACTCATATAGTCAATTTCATTTTTTTGCAATAACCATAAATCATGAACTGTGGGAAAAATATTCAGTGTCAACCTCTAAATCACTTAAATAACTTATTCGGGTATACTCAATTTCACATTCCTGCAGCACAATAAATCATAAAACATTGGGAGTAGGGAAAAAAATGTATTTCGCATCTGTGCATTAACCTAATGAATGTGTTTTCCTGGGCAGATTTATTTAGCGGCCCGTGAGTTGGGAGAAACAGTGTTTGAGAAAATGGCACTTCAGCCATCATGTGAAATGGGTTTTGACTGCTCTAAACAGCAATGCGGTGGCCTGGATACCGAGAGGCCATCTACACACATAACCATTATAGAAACACACAATCCGATACACACAGATCTCAGCGTGTTATGAGTTTCAATCCCCCTTTGCGACCAGGGAATCTTATCAAAGGCTTTAAGGCTGATGGGAGAGAATCTTCGGCTCCTTCACGTCTGAGTGAGAAAGATGAAGCTCACACGCTTATCCTCAAAGGAGCCCAGCCTCACATGACTCACTAGCCACGTTGATCAATTTTATATGTAAATTAAACAAATGTTTATTATAAAGTATATGTATATATATATATATATATATATATGATTTTTATATAATAAAATAAAATATATAATATATATATATATATATATATATATATATATATAGTTTTTTGTAATTTATTAATATTATTATTTATAATTAATTCAATTAATCAATAAACAAGAATATATATATATATATATATTATAGTTATCTAAAGAAATAAGTCAATGTTTCACAATGCTGTTTGTTGATCCAAAACATAATAAATAATTTAATAATATTCAAAATTATTAAACAATGATAATGTCATAAGTGTTTATAATTTAGCATAGGTAATCTAAAAAGTCTGTGTGTATGTATGTATATACTGTGTATGACCGAAAAATGTAAAAAATATGTATTTAAATAGAATAAACGAAAGAACGAATTTAAATAACATAGATATTGCGTAAAATCAAGTATAATACTTTCAAAATGTAATCTGACTACATGACACGTTACACCTATCGCTACCCATGAAGAAAAAGGCTGCCAGAAATCATGTCAGTATTGAAAGATCTGCAGCTTCATACCTACTTCCACTTAACGGCTTGAAAGCATATCTTGCAAACCAGAGCAAATGACAGAACCAGACAATCTATTACACATCTATGTTATTTCTGACAGTGACAGGTCTCTCTTGCAGGTGCAGTGTGGGAGAATTCCAAATCGGGATGACCTTGCTTGGTTAACTCTCCACTCTTAGCCCTGCTGAATGACTAAGAGCAGACGTGACTGTGTCTTCTCACCCAGACTGACCTTCCATCTGTCTGGCCCCCAGCTAGAACCAACCTCGCATCCCTCACTGGATCTCCTCTGCCAGGCGGCTCCGCACCTGCAGCCCGAGGGCCCAGCTGAGAGTCCACGACTGTGGGGCCCTTATCTATCCACTGACACATAATTAACATCAGCCCTGCCAGCCCAGGCGCACTGACCGCATTATTAAAGCTGTTTACCCTGGCGTAGTCTGACACAGTAACACCAAAGTGCCAGACTCCTGAAGTGCAGCGCTGTGAACTCCAGAACAAGAAGGTTCCTTACTTCTATTATTCTGTTCTGCTCAATCTGATTTGAAATAGTCGTGTAAGCACTGCTAGAACTAGGTGAGAATGGTGTCTTGTAGTTGATTTCACAAGTTGAGTTGAGCCGCGGTTACAGGTCAGTGGAGTCACACCGCAGCCTGGTTTCACCCACACTCTTACACTAATGCCCCTAGCAAGTTAGTAGGGGTGCCGAGATTAGTTGCTGGTGCTGAGAGTCTGAGAATGGAGGTGTTGTTTTTGTCAGGCTGAGTCTGAGAAACTGATGTAATGCCATCTGACTCAGCTTGGCCAAACACCCGACAACGTCCATCACTCAAATGCCCACGTTTGACGGTCACACGAGTAGCTGCTTTACATCATCAGCAAGTATTTCTCCAATTTTCTGCTGTTGTTCAGCCTCCTTGCATGCATCATTTATGATCAAAATCAAAACCATCTTTATTTGGCACAAGTTTATGCAAATACCAGTGGTTATTAGCATAATCAGCTGAAATATGATGAAAGAGCGTGTGGTTGTTTTTATGAATAGTGTTTAACTTTAATGGGTTGGCTTTGAGGCTGACAACATATATTTTAGCTTTATTTACTTGAATATTTTCAACAGGGGAGCATGTAGGCAGGAAAAGGGCACCAATGTTGATGCAAATCCCTTTTGCGCATTTAAAGGGCAGTTTGCTCACTTCCATGCCACTGTCTGACAGTGCCAAGACGAGCAACCCTGTGCCAAAACCTAAATAGCAAAAGACAGAGCTTCTTCTTTTTAATTGTTCTGAGCATGACTTTGAGTGGGCTGTATGAATAAAAGTACAAACAATACTACCTTGGTGCTTTTCCAAAACACTTAGCATAAAAAGTGCCATGCAGTTCAAAAATAGCAAGCGTTAGTCTCCCTGGAGAAATGCTAAGCGCGTTTATTAACCATTAGGGTGCAGACCTTTTGAAAGTGGTCATCTCTATGCCTTATTCCCTGTAAAGGAGAAAACCCTTTGAAGTAGGCCTAACTCTTCAAGGGGTTTGCCGGGAACAGGGATCACAATTTGCAGTGGTCTGGAATATACATATAACATCTCTTGAGGGAAAAGGGAGGCAATGCATCACTATGTTGTTTATGAGGAACATGAAATGAGCAAATTCCATGATCCAATTCCACAGCTTTGGCATAGATTTAAATATAAATTATATTATTAAGTATATATTTTTAATATAATATTTGTAACATTTATATAGCAAATATATTCAAATTTATTTTTTATTTATTTAAAATATTACCCTAATCTTAACTCTGAATGAATAAATAAATATGCGGTGACAATTTTTCAGTGAATCTTTCTGCAAAGACAAGTGACTGTCTTTATGAATTGAATCATTCATGCAAACAATTTGTTCAAAAACACTGATTCATTTGGAAACAAAACCTTTATCATAAAGTAACTGAATCACTCATTCAAGCGATTCGTTCTATAAACACTGATTAATTCAAAAGTGAAATAAATTGACTGAGTGAGTCACTGAATCAACTTATTTATTCAAAAACACTGTGGCTGAATTCAAAATTGCATACTATTTCTTACTATTTACGCTATATAATTATATTGTAGAAATAGTAAGAGAAGTATTCTAGTATGCAATTCTAAATTCATGAACAAAACAAGTGAGTCTTTGAATCATTCTACCGATTGATTCGTTCAAAATGCTGATTCATTCAGGAATGCCACTACTGTGTTGTTGCTCAGACACATGCACTGTTGAATGGTTTACTCGCCTGCAACAATAATGTCTTTGATATACCTGCATTTTCTCAGCACATATGAGAGAATTTAATCAAATTAATCATGTATTAATTTGGTTAAAATGTTAAATTGATTGACAGCCCTAATATAATTTTGCAGCTCAAGCAGTTCAAAGACCTGTTCTGACTGTAGCCTCTGGCTTCACACTATAATATTGATGATGTGCCTTTGCAGTTCACAGGCTGTTAGAATGCTCCTCTGAAAAATAAACATGGTTTCATTAATCTGCACCTTTGCATTTTCATGTTTTAACAGTATAGGACACAGGTCAATACCCCTCCCCTAAAGCTTCACCCTATTCAATAATGTCTCTCTCTCTCTCTCTCTCTCTCTCTCTCTCTCTCTCTCTCTCTCTCTCTCTCTCTCTCTCTCTCTCTCTCTCTCTCTCTCTCTGTCTCTGTCTCTGTCTCTGTCTCTGTCTCTGTCTCTCTCTCTCTGTCTCTCTCTCTCTCTGTCTCTCTCTCTCTCTGTCTCTCTCTCTCTCTCACACTCAGTGGCAGTGGGCATGGTTAAGTAGAGCGGATGGCCAGCCTCAGCTGAGAGGATTCAGAATAAATATTAGCTCAAGGTCATGCACTGTATTCACACTGGACTATGCATAATCATGAGTTAACCCCCTGCATGACCATCCCCTGTCTGAGCATTAGGAAAGCCTTACATTCCTCCAGCTGCAAATCACTGACAGCGAACTAACTCTAAAGCATTCCCTGGTGAAAAAAAAAATGCTAAGTATACTTGCAGCCAGACTAATTACCAGTATACTTCAAGTGTGTTAATGATTATTTAACTTGAAGTGTGCTATTTTGAAACAACTAATTTTATACTAAGTATACTTTAGATGTAATTAAATTGTAGTAAAGCATAACTTTAAGTGTATTTAGTGTACTTTTGTGAACTAAATTGGACCAAATTCAAGTATACTTAGTATACTTTAAGTATATGCCTGTGTAGCGACTAATTACATGCTTGATTAGTGATATTAAAATGTACTTTATTTGTGTTACAAGTACATTACAAATTCATTACGAGTGTCTTCGAAACATACAAGCAATATAGCATAAGTGTATATATATATATATATATATATATATATATATATATATTTGCCGTTTTCGCCTTTTATTAAGATAGGACAGTAGCTATACAGGAAGTGAGGTGGGAGAGAGAAAGAGAGAGGAGAGACGGGATCAGGAAAGGTCCACAAGCCAGGACTCGAACTCGTTTCCCCCGAAACATGTCAGCACACTTTCTCACGAGGCTATAGTGGTTTATTATATTTGAGCAAAAAGTATAGGCTCATTAATACCTTTATTAATACCTTATTCCAAATACTACAAATGTCATACTTTGTCTTCAATAACAAATGTACATTATTAGACAAATAAAACGTCTCAGGTTACGTATGTAACCCTGGTTCCCTGAGAGGGAACGAGACGCTGCGTTGAGACGCGGTGGGAACGCTCTGCGTGATTGCGTCGTGAAGCACGTGTATAATCAGTCCAATGGAAGAGCGAGACGTCATAGGCGGGTGACGTCATAGACCAGGAAGCTATAAAGCACACCAGAAAACAGACCGCGACAGCTTCTGAAAAGGCCTGAAGGAAGTCCATTCAGGGCATGCAGGAAGTATGGCAGGAGAACGCAGCGTCTCGTTCCCTCTCAGGGAACCAGGGTTACATACGTAACCTGAGACGTTCCCTTTCAAGGGAACTCGAGCTGCGTTGAGACGCGGTGGGAACCCCATATCCACTACACCATAATGAGAAATGCCCGTTCTGTGTGGAGTCCTTGCGCACACTAAGAAACAAGCAGCCTAGCCCCGGGAGTGGAGAGGTCTAGGTCGTAAAATCGGACAAATGTATGCGGTGAGGACCAGCCTGCCGCATTACAAACGTCCTGAAGGGAAACCCCCGAAATTAAAGCCTTAGAGGCAGCCATACTCCTAGTAGAATGGGCGCGGACAGCCATAGGTGAAGGCTGTCCGGCCGCTTCATAAGCAAGTGAGATAGCCTCAACTACCCACTTGCTCATTACCTGTCTCGATGCCGGGCAACCTTTCTTGGTTGAACCGAAGCAGACAAATAACTGCTCTGATCTACGCCACAGGGCAGCTCTGTGAACGTAGGCATCCAAAGCCCTAACGGGACATAACAGATTGAGACTTTCCTGATCTGGGGTAATGAAAGGTGGAGGGCAAAAAGCCTGCAGCACAATAGGGCCCCCCACATTAGCGGGGACCTTAGGAATGTAACCCGGCCTAGGGTGTAAAAATGCTTTCACCATACCAGGTGCAAATTCCAGACATGAAGGAGCCACCGACAAGGCTTGCAGATCTCCAATTCTCTTGATAGAAGAAATAGCGAGAAGAAATAGAGTTTTTAGTGTAAGGAATTTCTCTGAAACCTCTTCAATAGGCTCGAAGGGAGCCAGGGCCAGAAGTACAATCAAGTACAATGGCCAAATCCCAAGCCGGTGCTCTAGAGTGTAGTGCAGGCCTCAGCCTCAATGTACCACGAAGAAAACGAATAATAAGAGGATCTCTCCCAAGAGAAGAAGCCCCCAGAGGGGAGCGATAAGCAGATATAGCCGCTACGTACACCTTTAAGGTGGAGGGAGATAATCCAGCAGAGAAACGGTCTTGAAGGAAATCGAGAACTGTACCAACCGGGCAGTTAACAGGATTTAAAAAGCGTTCTCCACACCATGTAGAGAACAGTTTCCATTTCAATGAATATAGTTTCCTCGTGGAAGGAGCTCTGGATTGAAGGATGGTCTCAACGACCTCAGTCGAGAGACCAGATTCTAAGAGCTGGGCCCCCTCAGAGGCCAAGCCCATAGTTTCCACAACTCCGGGCGAGGGTGAAATATCGTGCCCCCTGCTTGAGATAACAAGTCCCTTCTGACAGGAATCTCCATGGGAGAGCCGTGAAGGAGGGACACTAGGTCCGAGAACCACACTCGGGTCGGCCAGTGCGGGGCTACTAATAGTAGATGAGCCCCTTCTTGGCGAACCCTCTCCAGAACTCCCGGAAGCAATGATATCGGGGGGAATGCGTACAGGTGCAGCATCGGCCACACCTGTACCATAGCGTCCAGTCCGAGAGGAGCTGGATATGTGAGGGAGAACCAAAGCTGACAATGGTTTGTATCGTAAGATGCGAAAAGATCTACCTGAGCTTGACCATAGTTCTCCCATAGGAGCTCCACCACCTCGGGGTGAAGTCTCCACTCCCCGGGCCTCAGCCCCTGCCTTGACAGGATATCTGCTCCCACATTCAAACACCCTGGAATATAAACTGCCCTGAGTGACAGTAATTTCCCCTGGGCCCATAGGAGGATCTGATGAGCCAGTTTGCATAATAATCGGGACCTCAGACCCCCTTGGTGGTTGATGTAAGAGACCACCGATGTGTTGTCTGTGCGGACAAGCACATGATGGCCTCTCAGGTCTGGCAGGAAGTATTTGAGAGCCTGAAATACCGCCATCATCTCTAGTCGGTTTATATGCCACGAAAGCTGATGGTCCTGCCAGACACCTGTCGCCGAGCGGCCACTCATGACCGCCCCCCAGCCTGTGAGGGAAGCATCCGTCGATAGCGTTACGCGTCGACAAGAAGCCCCCAAAACTGGGCCTTGGGCGAGGAACCAAGGTTTCTTCCACATGACCAAGGCACGTAGGCATTGCCGCGTAACCTTGATCGTGCGAAACGGATTTCCCCTCGGAGAAAACCCCTTGGTCCATGAGCCACCACTGCAGGGGTCTCATGTGCAGAAGGCCAAAAGTAATTACGTTGGACGCAGCTGCCATGAGACCCACCAGTCTCTGGAACTGTTTCACAGTGAGTGACTGGCCTAGTTTTACCATCTTTACGGCTGTGAGAATCACAGAAATACGTGCTGGAGACAATCGTGCTTGCATAGTTGTCGAATCCCACATCACCCCTAAAAAAGTGGTCCTCTGGGCTGGGAGGAGAACACTCTTCTTGGTGTTTAGCCGCAACCCCAACCTCTTTATGTGAGACAGAACGACATCTCGATGCCGAACTGCCAACTGCTCGGAACGAGCCAGGATCAACCAGTCGTCGATATAGTTTAATACGCGAATGCCCTGGAGTCTCAGAGGAGCCAGCGCTGCATCCACGCATTTCGTAAAGGTGCGGGGTGATAAACCTAGGCCGAATGGAAGGACCCGATATTGGTATGCTTCGCCCCCGAAAGCAAACCTCAGGAACTTCCTGTGATGAGGATGAATGGATACATGAAAGTAAGCGTCCTTCAAGTCTATTGTGACAAACCAGTCCTCGGACTGAATCTGTGATACAATCTGTTTGAGTGTAAGCATCTTGAACTTGAGTTTCTGAACTCTGCTGTTTAACTGACGCAGATCTAGAATAGGACGCAACCCCCCATCCTTCTTGGGTGATAAACCTAGGCCGAATGGAAGGACCCGATATTGGTATGCTTCGCCCCCGAAAGCAAACCTCAGGAACTTCCTGTGATGAGGATGAATGGATACATGAAAGTAAGCGTCCTTCAAGTCTATTGTGACAAACCAGTCCTCGGACTGAATCTGTGATACAATCTGTTTGAGTGTAAGCATCTTGAACTTGAGTTTCTGAACTCTGCTGTTTAACTGACGCAGATCTAGAATAGGACGCAACCCCCCATCCTTCTTGGGAACGATGAAGTAACGGCTGTAAAACCCTGACTCTCTGCTGGGAGGAGAAACCCTTTCTATAGCCCCTTTTCGCAGAAGCGTCAGTACTTCTAGCTCCATGACCCGAGCCTGCCTCGGGTCCACCACTGTGGGAAGGACCCCTTGAAATCTGGGCGGACGAGAACCGAACTGAATTCTGTAACCGTTTTCTATTATATGCAGGACCCACTGAGAAATATTTGGCAGTAGTTTCCACGCTGCCAGAAATTCTACTAAGGGGACCAGTCTCTCGAGACTGGCCTCGGGATTCGGTTGTACGGATATTTCGGTGCCCTGAAGCGGCGAACCGGCAGGGAACAACCGAACTGACCGTTCTACGATCCTCCTCGGAGAATCGTATGGGGACGCTGACACCTCGGTGCCCTGAAGCGGCGAACCGGCAGGGAACAACCGATGTGGCAGCGCTGCGACTCTCCTCAGAGAATCGCCCCCCAGAGGGTGCCGAGGATGAACGATTTCTCGAAAACGTCCCTCCTCGGAGGGGACCACACTCAGAAGCCTGACGCCTTGGGCGTCAGGACTTCTTCTTAGCCCAAGCCTTCTTAGAGATGACAGTCCTCAGATCTTGCCTACCCCTAGCTGGCCTGGACTGCGACCGCCACCCAGGTTCCCCAGATTGTGGAGGAGCCCGAGTGGCGACGCTCTGTTTTTGATGCACTCTGTGCTGTGAGGAGCTTGTACTCGGACGAGACTGCTCGGATTTAATAATCATTTTCCGCCCAGCAGTCTCGGGGACATCGAAACGTCGAGGAAGAAACCTCTGGAACGCAGCCGATTGTTTTTTCGTTTCTTGAAACCTATCGACGACACAATTGATAGCGTCGCCGAACAAACTTGAAGGTGACAGTGGCGCGTCCAGAAGAACAGACCTATCTTTATCTTTTATATCAGACAGATTTAACCAAAGATGCCTCTCCGTGGCCACCAGGGCTGCCATAGAACGGCCCACTGATTTGGCCGTCTCCTTAGTGGCCCGGAGAGACAGGTCTGTTGCGCGACGCAATTCTCGAATTGCGTCAGCGCTGACTTCCTCACGTTCATCGATATCCTTCAGCAGATCAGCCTGGTATGCCTGCAGTATAGACATAGTATGCAGACATGACGCAGCCTGACCTGCTGCCGAATAAGCTTTACCCACCAGCGAAGATGTAGATTTTAATGGCTTGGTGGGTAACGTCGGGGCTTTTAATGATGACGATGACTTGGGAGAGAGATAGCTCGCGAGCGTCTCTTCAGCCCGAGGCACCGTCAAATAACCATAGTCAGATGCACCCAAAACATTACTGTAGTTGGAAGTTTGTGGGTTAAATACTCTGAATGACGCCGGTTTATTCCACGATCTCGAAACCTCATTGTGGAGATCGGGAAAAAACGGGAGTCCCCGACGTGGAGGCTGTGTTATAGATGGTAGAAATCTTTCATCTAATAAACTTTTCTTAGAAACACTCTGAGAATCATCGGCTGGCCATTCAATATTTAATCTAGCTACAGCACGAGATAAAACCTCCATAAGCTCCTCATCATTACTGGAGGCATGAGCTGGCGAAGACTCAAAATCCCCCATATCAACACTGACGACATCCAGATCCTCAGAACTGGATAGCCTCAGCAATGGTGCCCCAACCTGGGAAGGAGAAGCCGCAGCGCGGGCTCCTTCCTGGGCAGAGGCACCGGATCCAGCAGGTAAGGGTTGAGAAAGGGCTGGGCCCGTCTCAAGCCCCGCTACTAGATCCATATGCGAACCCCAAGATGAAAGCCTTCGCTGTGCCTCGGCAGCAGCGGGACCCGCACCTCGGGGAGCGCGAACCGAACCGTCCTCCTCAAAGAACGCCCGGCGAGAGCGGAGCGTCCTCACGGACAGCTTCTCGCAATGCTCACAGTCAGCTCCCTCGAGAACTGACTGGGCATGCTCCACTCCCAAACAAGCAACACAAAGCTGATGTGTGTCCCCACCCGTGATAAAACGAGGGCAAGGGACAACACAACGCTTGAATTCTTGTTTCGCCATAATATATATATATATATAGATAGATAATGTGCTTGTGACAGACAACAGTAAATAGACAAGGACAGTATACAGAGAGCGCTTGCTGAAGGCAACAGAAGCTGTCGCGGTCTGTTTTCTGGTGTGCTTTATAGCTTCCTGGTCTATGACGTCACCCGCCTATGACGTCTCGCTCTTCCATTGGACTGATTATACACGTGCTTCACGACGCAATCACGCAGAGCGTTCCCACCGCGTCTCAACTCAGATCGAGTTCCCTTGAAAGGGAACTTAGCTATACTTTGTACAAAATACTATTGTATACTATAATGTATTTTGAAAGTATAATTTTTATGCATTGTTACAATGATCATGTCCAGCACACAGTTAAAATATAGCCTACCTAAAATATATTTTTAATAAAGTGCAAATAAATACACTTTTAAAAAATAAACAGAATTTTCACTTCAAGTATATTTTTCCAAAATATATTTTTAGAAAATATACTAAAGTACAATTATTTTAAAGTGTGTTAAAAGTTGTATTGTGAAAAAAGGTAAAAGCATGATGCTAATATACTTTTAATATATTTAAAGATAAAGTTTTTGTTAGTATATTGGAATTTAATATTGAAAAAGGGAATATATTTAAAATACAATGAAGCATACTTTTTTCACTAAGGTTCATACAAGTAAGGCATGTGAGAACTTTATGTTTCCACTGTTCAAATTTGCCTTTACCAGGGTTTTCCCAACCTGTGGGTCACAGCATATATTTGACTAGGAGAAATTATTATGATTTTACTCTGAATCATAATCAATAATAAATAAATAATAAATAAAAATAATTTGCCACACAGACAGAAAATAAACACAGAGTGAAAACTTTAGGGCCATTCGCAGTGTTTTTAATGGTGAAATAATGCTGAAATAAAATAAAATATAAATATGAGATAAAACTAGCTGAATTAGGCTAGTTGAAAAAAAGCTAAACTTTTACAGTCATCTTGAGACCTCTTGAGCTTTTAATTAAAAAGCCATGTGTAAATACCAGACGAAATACAGTTTGAGCCAAAAAACCTTGTTTCTTGTGAAAAAATTTTCAGCATTCAGTGAAATAGATGCAATCAAAAGAAAGGCATGCGACGGATTGAAAATGTGCAGTGATATTAATATGCCAATCACTAAAATTGAAGGCGCAATATGAAATACCAGGTAATTTGGTCCATATATGAACTGTTCACAGAGGGGCTTGTGAAGCATATTATTTGTGGGGGGGAAAAGTTTTCTTTTGTTAGAAAAGGGTTGGGAAACACTGATCTAGACTGTCACAGTAGATGAAATATAAACTACTCACACCATATTCTAAACAAGAGCAATACAACAAGTGATTTTTCTGTCCTAGCTGAATTAGAAACTGCTGCCTGATGTGACACAATCACTATGGGTCACCAAGTGTAACCTAACTAATTTCATGCACCATATGAATTGCATCACACAAAATGCAGTATTTCATGATAAAATGCTGTTACACCATAATGTGTTTCATACACAGAACGACAAAAGCCAATTGCATTTTGTCTGTGGAACATCTTCGTTTAGTCTGCAAAAGGTGTTTTCTGTTATTCAAAAGTGTTGATAAAAAATGTAATTCACTGTTATGTGTGCAAACGGAACGAATTTGTGTAAATTCCATGCATGAAATGACTGGTTCAGAATTTTGTGTCCGAAATGAATAGCGGATTTTACATTTGACGAAAAGCAACTGGCTTTTGTGTTTCTGAGATATTGCATTTTGTGTCACATAATTCATTTGGTTCACAAAATTAGTCAGATTACACGATTACAATGATCCAATAATAAGTCAGTCAGAAAACATTTGAGGAGTAACAGTTACACTATCGTTCAAATAATTGGGGCTGGTGCGATTTTGTATGTTTTTAAAAGAAGTCTCTTATGCTCACCAAGGATGCATTTGCAGTCATTAGTCTTCGGTGTGACATGATACTTCAGAAATCATTCTAATATGCCAATTTGTTGGTCAAGAAACATTTCAAATTATTATCAATGTTTAAAAAAAGTTGTGCTGATTACTTTTGAGGGAATAGTTATTTTTTTCACTATTCTGATGCACAGACAATTCAAAAGCATAAGCAAATGCATTCTTTTTGAGAAAATTATTCATTTCTGTCAAAAAAAAAAAAAAAAAAAATCTCACTAACCCCAAACTTTTAAATGGAATTTTGGACCAATGAGATTTCACAGTGGGTGGGGCTACAAAGGACAACCCTGCAGAAATAGAAAAAAAGCAATCATCAAAATGTCCTGTTGCTCATTGCAGTCATGACTAAAGGAAAAACTCTACAAAGACTTACATGCAAGAGATCGCTTTTATCATTTGTCAAGTTATTACATCGTGTTACGCAGGCTGTTTCTCTGTTGTGCGAGGAATAACAGTCAAAATTACTCCTGGAATCAGAAAATAGCAGAATGCCATGTGATAGCACCATTTGTTAGAGAAATTAAAATAAGTTCATATTTACATGTGATGAAAGTGTGGGTAAAGAAAGAAAAAAGCACAAAAAGCGCTTCTGTGTGGCATTATCTTGATTTGAAAGATACACAGGGAGAGGTAGGGAATAGAATAAAGAGAGAGGAGAGAAGAGAATGGCTTAGACATGTTCTCTTTGAATTTCACTTATAAAAGACTCTCCAGATCCTCCCCCTTCTCCCTCTCCTTTACTTCTCCCACTCTCAGAACAGAAACACGTTTGAATTTCTTCTCCACAGGGGTTTATAATAAAATGGTATTTAACCACGCTCTCATTCGCTCTTTCTTAGCCCTCCCTCTCTCTTGCATCCTACTCTCTCCTTGTTTGCTGTGCTTTATCACTGTGCCTTTTCTCCTTTTTTTGAAAAATAAATAATTTTGCAAGAATCCCTCTCACTAGATTTCAAGGTCATGAGCTTGCATACAGTGGGTTCAAAAAGTCTGAAGATTTAAATTCTAATTTAAACTATACAAAAATAAATATTCTATCATGTACCCTGTCTCACCTTCATGCCGTTCCAAACCTGAATGACTTTCTCTCATTTGGGGAACACAAAGAAGATATTATAAAAATATTCTGAACAGTTTTTTTTTTTTTTTCACTTTAGAATACTGATCCAAATAATTAGTACTTCCTTCTGAAGGATTTGGTAATACTTGAGTCATTTCTAGTGGGATACAATGCCCTTCACTTTAGAATTAATTATACATTATGCATTATTCATGTTAATTATGAACCTGTATATATTAGTTCTTAGTAGTCCTCTGGGAGGTAAGAATAAAAATAGTAGTTATTGATTAGCTAATAGTGAACTACTACATTTGACTAAGCACTATAGTAATTCATTGTACTTGTTACAGGGATATTCCAAACCAGTATGAATTTCTTTCTTCTGTTGAACACAAAAGAAGATATTTTAAAGAATGTTGTAACCAGACAGTTGGGAAAAAAATATACTATGGAAGTCAATGGATGCAGTCAACTGTCTGGTTACAACATTTCTATATATTCTTTGTACATTATTTTATATACTAGAGTGTTAGCATTGCGTTACTCATTTGTTCCTGTGTAGTTATTCATTAATGACGGAATAGTATTCTAAAATGTTACCTACATTTGTGACACTGACCATGTTCGACTCATTTGTACAGACATTCAGAAGTTTTTGGTTCCACTGAAGTCCAAGATGCTCTTTGGGTTGTTCTCATATCACACTGGAGAACATGATCATCAAGTGTGACAAACGTGTGCCGTTCATGCAGCTCGAATACTGCTGTCATTAAGGCAAAAGAGACGACAAAACCAAATACAGAGACATTCTGAAAATGCAACTTTTCACTATTATTATGCTGATAATTTTCCCTAATGATCTCAGACTTTTGGACCCCACTGTTTGTGTTTTCCGCGTTGACCCTCTCTTCCCCTCTTGCGTGCATTTTCAGCTCATTTGCTCCGCGGCATTAACCTTCCGACATTTTCTCATTCCTAGCCCATTTCTCTGTCCATCCGTCATCTCCGCCGCCCACCCCATCGCTCACCTTGGCATCTCAGCATCATTCCCGCATCTTCCTTTATCATTTACCTGTGTGCTCCTCCTTTTCTTCTCTCCCTCTTTCTCTCTCTAATTGCGCTCTCTCTCTCTCCTGCTGAGCTCCAGCCTGGAGGCTAAATGATTTTCACTGCAAGAGACAGAGTGAAAGAAAACACAAAGCTGTTCCGAAAGAGACATTCCGCAATTATTACTGATGATCTCTCTCGCAGCGTGTGTGTGCTGTAACTGTTGCCCTTGCATGCTCTCTTTTCTGTCGCTCACCCTCTGTGTCTTATTCTCACTTTATTCTCATTTTCACTCATCCCCCCTCCCTTGCTTTATAGTGATATTTAATTCTATTTGGATGTGCAGTGTTTTAGAACAGCTTGTTGGCCATGCTTTTAGAAATGATAAGAGACAAGCTGTCTGTGTGTGTGTGTGTGTGTGTGTGTGTGCGTGTGTGCGTGCGTGCGTGCGTGCGTGTGGGTGGCCAGATCACACACGCTACGCCATTTTGGCCCCCCAAGAGACCCACCCCATTAAAATGCCAGTGACAGCCACCATCTACCCCTGCCAACACCTAACATATTCAAAATGCTCCCCGAGAGCTCAAGAAATGAAAAATATAATAACCCAGTGTGCCAGAGCAGCAAATGTGTACACAGCACGAAATTTGCACATGCTCCAAGGTTACTCAATTTCACCAGCTTGGAGCTCCATGGTGGCATCCTAACATCATCTTTTTAATCCCGAAAATGCGCTTTGTGCTACAAACGTGCTCCTGTTGAATTCAGTTATAGGTTTCATCAACAGATTGCCTCAGATCTTGGTGTGTTTTGTGCAAAGCAGCGCAGGTAGATTCGCAGAGAATCTGCGAGGATCCCTCGTGACAGGCGGGGGCCCTGGAGCTTGCGGAAAGTGTGCAGGGGTTCAGGCAGCTGGCTGATGATGCAGTCTGTTGTTCCTCCAAGCAACAGCTTGAAAGGAGGGCGTATTACATTACAGGTTGCCTGTAGGACCCACCAGCACTGGAGCATATGGTAAGAACACAAGGGCATCAACACGCTCTATAACACACACAAACATACTTAACATTAATTCATGACAAACAGGTTGCTTCAGTCCAGGGATGGACTGGGACTCAAAGGCCGACACCAGACCATCACAACCAACAGTGGATAATTTCCCACTACACAAGTGAAGCCCTTTTTTCACTTCAGAGGAAAAACTAAATTGGCAATTGTGCAATAAATTTTGAAAAGAAAAAAACACAGAATTGTGAGATATAAAGCCACATTGTGATAATTCATATTATTTCAGATATTAATTCACATTATGCGATATAATGTCACATTGAGAGAAGTCATAATATAAGATTCTTAACTGTGAGCTATAACGGCACATTTTCAAACATACTCATAGTACGTGATATAAAGAATTATTGTGGCATAAAACTTCCCAATCTTGGGAAATAAAGTTGCAGTTGTGAAAAGTAAGCCAGATCTAATCATATTGTGAGATATAAATTCACGATCTTGGGAAATAAAGTCACAACTGAGAGATATAAAGTGACAATATGGGATATAAACTCACATTGTGAGATGTACTGTAAAGCCACATTGTGGTTAGTCATAATATGATATATTAAATCATTACTGTGAGATATAATGGCACATTTTAAACTATAAAGCCACATTGCGATAAGTCATAATGTGAGATAAATTCACACTGTGGCGTGATATACTGACACATTTTCAGACAATCACATTATGCGACAAAGTCACATTGTGAAGTAAAAAATCGCAGTTTAGAGATATTAAGTCACAATTATGATATTATGAAATTATATGAAATTATGAAATAAAGTTGCAACCGTGAGAAGATATAAAGTGACATTATGCAAAAAAGGTCATATTGTGAGATATAAATATAAAATATAAAGTCAGTTGTGAGACATAAAGTCACATTTATGTGCATTTACGTTGTTTACATTGTGTGAAAATAAAGTAATCTTGTGAAAAATAAAATAAATTTCGAGAAATAAAGTCAGAATTAAATTTTTTTTAAGCATTTCCTTAGTGGTGGAACAAAGATTCCAAAATCACATGCATACTGTAACACAAACTTCCAAACTACCTTTCCAGAGATTTACTGTGAACGTTTGAACCCCATTTCAGTGTACTGTATTTAATATTGTATTTTATTGTATCTTATGTAGCCTTTAACATTGCAAAGGCAACACAAAAAAAATACAATAAATGAAATATCATTGATACTATTGACTGATCCGATTTTCAATAGACAGGAGACTTTGACAGATTAAGAAGTCTCATATTTGAACAGAATTTTTCAATAAACTAGTAAAGGGCCCGTGCTTTCTATTATGTGTTTTTACTGACTTTATTCAGCTGACCTGTACTGTACGGTGCTATTAATATAACACCATACCCCCACCCTCCACGTTTGGCTTCTAGCAGGTGAGGAGACTCATGGGCAGACAAATAGCAGCAGAAAAGCGATGGGGCAGCCAGCGGCAGGAAAAGAGTATAACACCCTGCGGTCAGTCAATGAATGATGCCTGGTGGTAACATCACAGTGCTACAAGGTCACTTTCAAAAACCTCAACACTTCCGATGAAACAAACTCCTAACCATTAACCAGGATCTATGGAATTCCTCAAAATAACCTCTTTTAAATGCATGAAACAGAAGTAGTCGATAACCCCAGTCTAAACTAAGATCTACACTCAGTGGGACCCGAATCTGAAATATCAAAATACTATTGGAGCAAAAGGTTTCAAAAGCCACCCAACTGGAGATAGCTGAGCTGCCATGAAATTACAGAAATCAAGTGTTTGTGAGTGTTTTTAAATGGCATTTGCAACACATTTTATGGTGTTATGATGCACTTGCCATGAGATGGTTTGGAAATTCGAAATGAAGAAAGTGACAGATCAAAGCTCAAAATGCTGTTTCGAGATTCTCCTGGACAGAGTGTTATTAGTGGTCTGAGGAGATTTCTGAAGAAAAGTGAATTTGTTATTATTTAACAAACAATTATTTCGAACTAATGACTGCTACCTCTCATTTTTAGCTCTCTATTAGTCTCATTAGTTCATTCACCTGGAGGAATTACTGTACATAAAAACATCACAGCTGTTTGTGTAGTTAACTTACATTAAAGTAAACTTAAACTAACTTTTCCCAGGCCTCCTCACTTTATAATTTCAGTTCTATCAGAGCTTGATTTAAATCAGCTTTAAAAATTGGTATTGCCACCTAGACCTACATCTACCTACCTATCTATCCCATTCTGAATTTAATCGAAAAAGTCTTTTAAAATCCAATTTAACGACAGATGGACGGACAGACGGAATAACGGATGGATGGACAGACTGATAGAAACCAGATAAATAGATGCCAAACAAGTTCCTGACAAAACAACTGTGGAATTTTTAATCTGATTTGTAAACCACAACATTTCGAATCAAAGCTAATCAAACAAAATTCAGAGGAGGGTAAAGGGCTTAGACATAATCAAGAGAAACCAAGCACCAAAAACATCACTTTCACAAACACAAAACCCCACAGAGGAATGATGGTGTTTGCAAACACTTCAAGTAGCTACCAAATCTGAATCATTCCACTTTTACTTTGTACATCCAAATTATGCCTGTTAGGAACAGCCTAGGGAGATCCACGGCTTTATGAGACCACTGTTCTGATAGGTTCATACGATAGAGTGCAAATTTGTTTTCCCCATGCGTCACACCCTGCCACTGCTTTTGAATGCAAAAGATGTGCTAATTTATGTCCATACATTAAGATCAAGAAGGAAATGCATTCATTACGTAGTTACAGAGGAGCATATATTGTTATCATAAAGCCCCTGCATATGCTCACTGGCAATGAGTCCTCTGACATAAACATATGGATGCTTGTTATGCCAACCCCCCAATTTGATTGTCATTTAACGCAACCATAATTGCGTATAATTGATGTTACCTACCATAAAATATGTTAAAATGCATAATGGGCCAGTGCTGTATTTATAGACACTGTAATGAGTATATGAACGCATGCTCCAAATGCTGAATCTGTGCTTAGCATCACGCTGTAGATTGAGTACGCAGTGGCACTTGGCACGTCTGCCGCGGGGCTACATAGTTCACTTCAGCCCTTTATTAAATCATAATCATCTCAGTTATAAGGCGCAGCAAAACACGTCCCCGTTGATTCGACAGGCAGCAGTGCAGGCGGCTCCGCATAGGGCCGAAGCGGCAAGATTAAACATCCGTAAGAGCATTAGGACACATAAGAGCATTAGGTGTGTACGTACACACACAACACATGCTCAGGCTCTGAACGGGTTCAGCCGCAGTGTTAGATACCGTGAAGGATGCTAAGAGAGCAGGGAACTATCAGTGACAGCATTGCCACCTGTTAAGCACACCATATTGGCTCTAATGACATACAGGACTGTCCATCTGTAGTAACGGTCAACAGCACCTAAGGCATTTTCAGTCTCATAATTCCCCATTCCTTCTTCCCGCTGCTTTCTTTCGCTCTCTCTTTGTGCTGTCCATGAGGCCCTAATGAAGATCAATGCTTGTCTGCTTACCCACTCTAAACAGCCGTCCCGTTTGAGTGCAGTGATCAAATGTGTCTAAAACTATTGGGTGGATGTGTCTGGCTCTGAAGCTGGGTTTTAACAGCACAGGGGGTTCCATTAAATGCTGCAGGAGATATCACACAGACAGGAAGACGTCCCAGAAGAGAATGCAAGAGGGGTTTTTTTATATCCCACAGTGCCGTCTGACTGCCTCAGGCAAACACGCAGAATCATCATCATTCATTTACTCAACGTATTACCCCACCGCCTTCCCCAGCCACTCAAACTGCAGCTTAGGGAGAAAGGAGGAGGAAAAAGACGAGAGAGAGAAATGAGAGAGAGAGAGAGAGAGAGAGAGAGAGAGAGAGAGAGAGAGAGAGAGAGAGAGAGAGAGAGAGAGAGAGAGAGAGATACAGTGCCAGTCAAAGTTTTGGACACATCTGATTAAATGCGTTTCTCATGATGAATTAAATACTTGGGAGGCAAAAATAAGTTGCACTACAAAAATCTTGGTAACACTTTACAATAAGGTTCATTAGATAACATTAGTTAATGTATTAACTAACATGAACTAACCATGAGCAATACATTTGTTACTGTATTTGTTCAGCTTTGTTAATGTTAGTTGATAAAAAATAAAGCTATTCATTGTTTGTTCATGTTAGTTCACAGTGCATTAACTAATGTTATCAACATTTTTAATAAAGTATTGGTAAATGTTGAAATTAACATTAACAAAGATTGATAAATGCTGCATAAGGGCAGTTCATTATTAGTTAATGCTAACTAATGTAGTTAACTAATGCTGACTAATGAACCTTATTGTAAAGTGTTACCAAAATCTTTGTCTTTTTTTTCACGGTTTTCAAAACCTAAAAGCTAAAATCCAAATTATGAAAGCTAATAAAGAGATTACTGATCCCATTGATATTTGTTTTTGTTTTAAATCTAAACCTCAAAAATAAAATAAAAATTATTCTTAAAAAAAAAAAAAAACATTCACTTAATTTACTTTTTTTAAATTAAGTTTATTTGCCTTAAATATAATCTAACACACAAATCAAATGCACCTAGAAAGATGTTTAAATATTTTTACTGGATAACAGGACAATTTAGCAGTATCTGTATTAATTCCTCCTGTATATGAAATATAAATACATTTTAAATTCTTTACAAAAAAAATATTACATTAAAAATGTAATGACAATTAAAAATAATAAATACATTTATAAAATAATATATATTTTTTAATAAACTGTTGAGTTCACCCCATGAGTGTGAGAAGATTTGCAAAGCTGTTATTAAGGAAAATAGTGGCTATAGCTACGGTGGCGAAAAACTGATATAGTTTATAGTTTAGTATATATAGTTTTGTTTGACATTTTCAGTCACTGCATATTTTAAAAATATTGTAATTTCATTATTTTGATACTTATTTATTCTAAAGATCGTGATTAAGAATGTATGTCTAAGGTATGTCCTAAATTTTGACTGGTACTGTAAGTCATGCACACAGTTCAACACTTTGACCAAACAAAGTATGAGGGCAGGTAACGCAAACTTTTCATCCTCCACCACTGGGCTTTTGATATTCTAATGAGAAGAGCAATTGTTCATCACAGCACATACTGTAGCTTTAGCAGAGTAGAATCAGTGGCTGATTAAGAGGCTGATTGAAACATTATTCTGTGACCTGCAGAGTTCGGCTTCCTCAATCCTCAGGATTCAAACTGACAAAGATAGCAAGAAAAAAAGACTGGGATAATGTCAAGCTATTTAGATTATTGATGTGATAAACGTTCAGACATGATGTTCTGTGGGAGACGTCTTTCAGTCTTTGTGTGTGAGCTTTTTTAGCTCCAATACGCCTTTGTTGAGTAACTGGTTAGTGATCTTTGATTTGATCAGCTCATTTTTTAATTAGGATAAGTGGTTATTTAGATATATTCAAAATAATGTCTATTAAAAGTTGATAGCAATGAGTTGTGTCATCAGCAAATTATTTACAGAAGAATGTTTTTTTCATAAAATGATTGTCAATGAGGGCCAGAACAACACTGGACCTCAGTCTTTCGTTGTATTGGGTGGGGGGGGGGGGGGGGGGGGTACGGGGGGGGGGGGGTGGAGGGGGGGTTGGGGCTTCCTTTCTTTGTGTTATAAAGAAATAAAGTCACACACTATTCTTCAAAACTTTGGGGTCAGCAAGATTTTTTTTTCAAAGAAATTCATATTTTTCCAGCAAAGATGCATCAAATTTATCAAAAGTGCCAGTTAAGACATATATAATGTTACAAAAGATTTAAATTTCAAATAACAGCTGCTGTTTTTAACTTTCTATTCATCAAAGACTCCTGATAATAAATCAGCATATAAGAACGGTTTCTAAATGATCAAGTAACACTAAAGACTGGAGCAATGGCTGCTGAAAATTCAGCTTTGCCATCACAGGAATACATTACATTTTGTAATATATTAAAATGGAAAACAGTTATTTTAATTGTAATATTTCACAATATTACTTTTTTTTTTACAGTATTTTTGATCAAACAAAGAGACTTTAAAAAATAAGAAAATTCTTACTGACCCCAAACTTTTGTTATATGTCTGTACTGATGTGGCAGTGAGTAAATTAAATTTTAAGAATTAAAATCCCTAAACCATCCCTTTAATAGAATCATAATGGGTTCTTACCCTTCCAATGAGCACTGGTTCTGGACCAGCATACTCCTCAATGACAAAAAACTGGTTCCAGATCCAGCTTCGTCGTCTTCTAGATCGAGCGATTTCCCCTTTTTGTTGATTCCGCCCCTCATCTTCATCCTCATCCATTTCCTGGAAAACAAGGCCCTGTCCAGCTCTGCCAAGGCGAGAGTCCACAGTCATCTCTCCGCTCTCCTCCACCTCCTTCCTTCCCCATTCTGGATCTGGTGGGAGTTTTAGGATGTGACTGCTGTCAATGGGTTCTGAAATTTTAATCAATGGATTCTGAGTGACACTGAATGGCATAAGAGTGCTCTGATCTGATTCCTCTTCAACGTCAAGACTCCTCTCTGTCAATGAGCTGAAAATGTCAGGCCGAAGTCCTGAGTCGATCTGAGACGGAGTGTGTGATATGCCCATATCTCTCTGACCAGTGAAGGGATTCGTCTCGGTGCTGGGCATGATCTGACCTTGGGGAGTTGATGCTACGTGAGTCATGAAGTGTTTGTACTTCCATGAAGCAGTGACTGGAACACCTCTCACCTCCATTTTTCTGTCCTCCTCTCCTAGATCCATATTAAATCTGCTAAATTGTTTAATGATAGTGTGAACAGTTTGATCCGAATTTAGACTGGCATTTGTAAAAGTGCTTGAATGTAGCTCCGCAGTCTGGTTATCCACGTTAGAAAGTTCAGGAGTGCCTGTCCTTTCTTGTTTTTTCAGTTTGAGTGCCTCCATCTGACTGTGATCCATGTTGATCAGATCCCTTTTCCTGCTGTGACTCATTTTGCCTAGAATATTTAGACCTGGAACACTCTTAAGCTGGGAATTCACAATCCGTACAAGGCTTTCTTTAGATATTAGTTTTAATAAGCTTCCAGTGAGATTCAATTTTCGAGACGAATCCGGAGTGACTATCTTTGTACCAGCTGTAGTGTGAATGGCAAAATTTGAACTCATTCTGGATCTTGAAGGGATTTTGAATCTTGTTCTATTGAAGTGCATGCCAGAGGTTGTCCTGTGGTGCTTTGGGATCCCTTTTTCAACTCTTCCACCTTTCCTTGTGTTATTTCTGCTCCTTTTTAACTCTAAAATGTCTCTAGAGTCATCAATTGGTGCTTGTACCTTAAAATCCACTTGACCTGAGTCTTCATTTATTTGTACAGGTGGTTTGGCATTGAACCCAACAAAGTTTTCCTTGGTGAAGACTGGAGAAGCTCCATGGCTCTGGTGAGTTGTAATCTGCTCTTCAATTTCCTCAGGAGCAATCAGTTCTTTGAGTCTTGTCATTGTATTTCCATTCCTCTCCAAACTTGCATCCCATTGGTCAGTTGCTCCATTTCCTGTATGCTGGGTCTGAATTGAGCTCACCCCTCTTCTCCGAACAATCTTACTGACACAGGCTCCTCCTACAAAACAGAGGGACACCAATAGGAGTAGCCTTCTATCAATCATGTCGTCTTATTGTGATGTATTAATTTAAACAACAACTGATGAAAAGACGTGTTCGCTTTCCAGTTGTCTTCATTCTTTCGTCTTTCTCTTCTCACTGTCCTTCATTTATTCCTCCATTACACCACCTTCATCCAGCTCTGGAGAGTGTACGTTAGTCACTGTTGTGTTCACTTTATGTATCTCCCTCTATCTAGCAGAGCTTCTGTGTTTTGGTGCCGGTGAAACGTTTTACTCAGTTTCCCACAGAGGGTTGGATGCCCTGAGAGAAAAGATAAAGATAATTAAGTTAAAACTTTAATCATTGCGGTATGTTAATTAAAAGTGGAACGACATGGCAAAGTAGCAGAACACACAGCCAGGCTGATTCATTAACGTATGAGTAATCGCAAGACAGTAACGTCGGCATCATCATTACAATTCAATATGAGCCAAGGTGGCTGATATTTTCTTGTACTGCCAGATGTCTAAGGCATCATCAGAAGGCTTATAGGAAAATTGTGTTATGGCATTTCATTTGTGCTTATCGGAGACAGGTCTGGTCGGCAGCACACACAGTGGTGCTCCGGATCTTATATTTGAGTCTACTGTGTAATAAAAGGAAAATTGTCTACTGTAGCAGGCGGAGCACTGTGGGACCATGGATGATGCGTTATATGAGAAAAGACATTTAGCTTCAGGTACATGAGTGCAAGCCAAATATCGCTAAATTTAGACCTTCAAAGAATGAATATAAATAAATAACAAATAAATAACAAAAATAAATAAATAAAGAGATACACATACATAAATAATTGATGCTCTTATTGGCTTTGGCTATATTTGTTCAATCCCTTTCACATCAGTGGTGCTTTGATAAATCTTGGGTCACAAAGTACAAGATGGCTTAAAATGATTTACAATAAGACAAAACAAGCTTGAAAATAAGCTCAAACAGGCAGACCAGGGATCTCTTGGTCTTTGAAAACCTGGATGTATGAAGGAATTTTAAAAGTGTGAATTTAAGACCTCATGGAAATTAATAAAACCTTATAAATGATAACAGTCCAGTGGCATTAACACCAGTAATCATGTAGCGCCTGGAAAGACTGGTCCTAAATTACATCAAGACTGCTCTTCCACCCACTTAGGGTTATCGCCAGTACCGTTATATTGCGACACCCCTAGTGTGTACAGTACCATGCAATGACAATAAAAGGAATCTTAATCTTAATATTAATGTTATGGAAAATGTTCCAATGGACACATTTTTATAGTTATCTTTGGTGATAGAAATTGCTATTTGTGAGTAAAACCATGTAATCACAAATGACTAGAAAATTCATAAAAAAGTGTAGCAAAAAAGTGTAAACCCTGAAAATTATTCAGTTATTGAAACTTCTGAAATTTATTTTATTAAATTATCTTAATATACTTACACTCCAAGTTTCTTTAAATAAAAAAGGTTTTAAATTAGCAATTATTTAATTATTACAGTAAGGTCTGGTTTCACAAACAGAGCTTAGATTAAGCCAGGATTTGGCCTTTTTTCAATTAGGATATTTAAATAGCTTTTTGTTGCGAGCAGGACAGGGCAGAGGGCCGTGAGAGAACAGCGCGAGGCCGGTTGCATGTTTAATAATGAGCGACACCTGCGCGACACACCGGTCTCGTATCTCTCACGGAGGAACGGAAGCATTGAAGGAGGAGCAACGACAGTGAAGAATGAGAGAGGACAGGCCTGGACTTTACGTTGTTTTGTTTATGTTTTATTATGTGTGTGCGCGACAGTTGGCCGTGAGGGGCTGCCGTCTTTACTATCTTTTTGTATTTGTTTATTTATTAAAGTTGTTAAATTTTCGCTGGTTCCCGCCTCCTTCTTCCCATAACAACGAACTGCTTTACACTTTTATAAACATGCCTTAGAAAAAAAAAACATTGTGTGCATTTTGAGACAAAACAATATGTCAGTGCAAGTTGCTTTCAGTTAAAACAGCTCAAACATGCATTTTAGTCTGGGACCATGCAGGTAGAAGGACCAGAAATATCTTAGGGAGACTTCAAATATTGTCTTTGACAATCAGGGGCCTTTTAGTCAAAAAGGTTGAGAACCAGAGATTTATTTTATTTTATTTGTGGGTGAATGCAATCAACTGAAGGGATTTTTAAATTTCAGCGCCTCATTTTGAGCCTTCCCTTTGTGTCAACACTTCAAGACCTTCTAATTCAAGTGATTGTTTGTTTTTTGAGCAAACAAGACAAATATCCATTCAAATTGGTTTTGGTAAAAATCTATTCAAGCATGTCATGACCTTACTGAGGTCATCCATTTTCCTTCAGTGAATGCAACTTAACACCTAAAAAAACACAACAAACATTTGAGTTTATTTTTGGTGAAATGAATGACAGACTTCTCAAGCATTCAAGCATGCAGTCGTTGATGCATCATTTCACAGGCTGATTTTTGCAATTACCTGGAAACGAAGCTGTTTCTACCACAATACATTAGGAACTGTGCAATTTTACAGTTTAAGTTTGATGTTGAATGAGGCTGTCTGATTTGTGTAGACATGAACAATGAAGCACTGCAGTGTGAGTTGTGTTAATGAAGAGTAATGAACAGTAAGTTGAATGATGGTAATGGTAAAACTGCATAACATTGCATGGTGGGTTGAGTATGTGCAAAGAGGGGCCCTCCCTGCGGGATATATAATTGCAAAACAAAGAACTGTGGACTATATAACTACAGAACTACTTTCACCCAAGAATAGTGTGTTGTGATTACAGTCCCGGAAAGTGCATAAAGCCATCCATTCAGACCAAAAATGGTGATTTCAGCCATTCTTATAGCCCCAAAAAAAGCAGAGAGTGAGCAAATGGACAGTATTACAGATTTACCTGCGGAGGAATGCACTAGGGCTTCTCAACTACACTTAACCCTGGGTTAATGTCATTTTAAACACCAGGTAAAGGCCAGTTTTAACCCTGGGTTAATCAATGTTTCACTTGTGATTTTTAAAAGGGATTTAGCACGGATTTTGCAAGTATAACCCCAAAATATTGCACTAAATGCATACAATGTGGTGCTAGAATGCCATGGGGAGTTGTTTAGAAACAGACAACCATTCATAACCAGCCTCAGTACTTGCCTCTTTAAATATTAATGTACTTCGTACAGTTACAGAAAATATCCATGCCCCCATATCTAAATTTAAGTCGGCATAAAATAACAATTCACCCAAACTATTTTTAAATGCATATTATTGCTCCTATTGTGAATGATTCATTCATGCATACGTTTAATTTTCTTCTTGACCTCATAATTTTTTATCAAAATGTCATAACTTTATCTTTTGTACTAGACAATTCAGAAGAAAAGTTATGTCGCTATTTCTGTTTTATCACAACTTTAACTGTATAGATAAAGACACTATTATTTTGAGGTATGCTTCAGAAGACACAAGACAACCAGAGCAGAGACACAATGACATTCCTACAAATAGACAAGCAGTTATTAATACAGGTCATGTCCTGTCAATCAATGTTAATGACCTCATGCATATGCAAATAAGAACTTTAACCCAGCATTAACAAACGCACAGTGTGAAATCTATGAATTAATAACCATGAATAAAGTATGCCGTGTTGCCAAGTCCACAGCTTTTCCATGGAATTGGGCTACTTTTACACTATTGCCGAGGGTTGTTTTTATAGTCCGTGAGTTGAAGCGACACCCCACCCCCGGAACACAATTATGCTACTTTTGGCTGTAATTGGGCTAGTTTTGATTACCAAATGGACTGGTTTTGTTGTGCAAACCTGGCAACCCTGAAAGTATGAACAGTGTGAAACATGAATAAAATAACCAAGGATTACATTAACCAAGTGTAAGAAGCCGAGCTGTGATTCACATAACTATGGAGTAATGCGTTGTATGTTATTCATGTCAGCTGTAAATGCTATGACATGCAAGTAAAGTAGTGGCGCTCTTGGTCTTGTCAACATGCCCACTGAAATATAACAGAGTCCTGCGTATCCTCACAGGATCCCCAAAATTCCTGGTTCCCTCTCCCTCCTGATTATTCACACAAGCCTTCATTCCTTAACAAATATTCCTCCCATCTCCTAAAAGCTTTTCTGTTCATGTTATATTTTCTCTTTCGTCACCTCCTCCCACTCACCACCTGTCTCTCTCTGCCTCTCTCTTTCCATTTATCGGCATTGTTTTAATATGTTATCCACTGCTTCTCTCTCCTTTTCTTCGGCTACCTCCACGTCAATCATGATTGTTCTTTAACCTCTCTCACCTTCTGCGCTTTGACTCGCTTCGATCAATCAGCCAATCTCCGCATTGACATTGGGATTGACGGCTGTCTGGCACCTGAACTGATTCCTAAACGAAATGAACCTGTAGCTGAGAGTCTGGTTACCGGTGATTCTTATAGATTATACAAATGAAAACACGCTAACACACTACAACGGGATCCAAGTCTGCCCAGCAGCAGATGTATACAATGGACAAACGAAACAGCTGTTTGCGGGCAGTTAAGGTTCATACAAAAATGGATTTGTTTTTGCTTGAACAACAGATGAATATGTGCCAAACAAATCATTCATGCAGATAGAGTTGATAGGAAACTGCTGATAGATTGTTGTGCTCTGAATTTAACCAGCTTGAAAACAATGGTGAGGCAAAAATTGCAGAGGCAGTGAAACGTTCTTGCCAGCAGTGACAGTTTCTTTAGATTAGATTCATTAGATAGGAACTTTTTTCACACTGGCTGACTTATTATTGATGGCTAGATGGTCACAACTTGGGCGCAGATTTGGATGTGGACAGTAGAGACAAGTTTCTAGGCAATTGAATATGCCTAAGAATATTTGTAGTGATGTTCGTATATAATGTAAGTTTTGAATGCAATAAAAGTCTGGTGTGTCATTTTTCATAAGACATATTCTTTTTATAATTTTTTTTTCAGTTACTGTACAGATGTTACATTTTATGAAATCAAACTGCATTTAAACATAGAATTAATGCATTTATTGTGTACTGTATAAAATAAAGAACGAGAACAGGGATTATTTGAAATAAAATCATTAAACTGTGTATTATTTGGACATTTAAAGATAGTAAACAAAAAAAAAAGATACTTAATTTATCCAGAGTTGTGTTTCACTAATTCATTGTATATATTATCTCAAAGAATCAAAATAGTTTATTTTGTAATCTTTAACCTAAACGTAATTGTCACAGTCTTCGTCTGCACCCCTCTGTCTTC
The DNA here is from genome assembly GCA_026230005.1 of Gila orcuttii. Taxonomy (NCBI): domain Eukaryota; kingdom Metazoa; phylum Chordata; class Actinopteri; order Cypriniformes; family Leuciscidae; genus Gila; species Gila orcuttii. The sequence goes on from JAPDVR010000008.1 coordinate 14,806,299, forward strand.
GTCTGCACTACACTTCCCAGAATCCCTCGTGTCTTTACGTGTCTTCTTTGAACCTTAGACTCCTTCCAGTTCTTCGCCCGCACCACACCCGTGACAGTAATAACTTCCTCTAAAACAACTTTTCTTTGCCGCGGAAAAAAAGGGCATGAAATGCATGAATGTTTCCCCAATCATTATTACATATTTGTGTCTAACACGGATGGATCTCTACCTGTCATGATAATATAAAACTCCCCTGATATTAGAGTAACAATAATAAAAGAGTGAAATAAAGCATATTTTGTTACCTTTTGAAGCTTGGAAGGGTTCAGTTAGAGCAGATGTTTTATACCATCATCTCTGTCCACGTCAGTCCTCATTTCAGTACATTCCAGTACATTCAGCATCTGGCACATATTCGCGATCTCAAATATATACTCAAAACTATCAATTTCAAATATTTTAATCGCTGACAGCTCTTCAGCAGAACCACCATAAAGTGACAGTGACACTAATATTTGATTGTGTTACTTGACAGTACTTGCTCTGCAGTAAATCACTGAGCCATTTCAAGATTTGCTGATGATGAGAGCTATTTCCTATTCTTTTGATTTCTGCCTGCCGTAACTATGAGTGAAACGTCACTTCATCATTGCGTATCATATTGCCACCTTGTGGAATAAAGATGAATTGCACTTATTCAGTCTTCAAAGATTCAATTATTGTTGTGCAGAAAATATATACAGGTCCTTCTCAAAAAATTAACATATTGTGATAAAGTTAATTATTTTCCATAATGTAATGATAAAAATTAAACTTTCATATATTTTAGATTCATTGCACACCAACTGAAATATTTCAGGTCTTTTATTGTTTTAATACTGATGATTTTGGCATACAGCTCATGAAAACCCAAAATTCCTGTCTCAAAAAATTAGCATATCATGAAAAGGGTCTCTAAACGAGCTATTAACCTAATCATCTGTATCAACTAATTAACTCTAAACACCTGCAAAAGATTCCTGAGGCTTTTAAAAACTCCCAGCCTGTTTCATTACTCAAAACCGCAATCATGGGTAAGACTGCCGACCTGACTGCTGTCCAGAAGGCCATCATTGACACCCTCAAGCAAGAGGGTAAGACAGAAAGAAATTTCTGAACAAATAGGCTGTTCCCAGAGTGCTGTATCAAGGCACCTCAGTGGGAAGTCTGTGGGAAGGAAAAAGTGTGGCAAAAAACGCTGCACAACGAGAAGAGGTGACCGGACCCTGAGGAAGATTGTGGAGAAGGACCGATTCCAGACCTTGGGGGACCTGCGGAAGCAGTGGACTGAGTCTGGAGGAGAAACATCCAGAGCCACCGTGCACAGGCGTGTGCAGGAAATGGGCTACAGGTGCCGCATTCCCCAGGTCAAGCCACTTTTGAACCAGAAACAGCGGCAGAAGCGCCTGACCTGGGCTACAGAGAAGCAGCACTGGACTGTTGCTCAGTTTTGCATGTCATTCGGAAATCAAGGTGCCAGAGTCTGGAGGAAGACTGGGGAGAAGGAAATGCCAAAATGCCTGAAGTCCCGTGTCAAGTACCCACAGTCAGTGATGGTCTGGGGTGCCATGTCAGCTGCTGGTGTTGGTCCACTGTGTTTTATCAAGGGCAGGGTCAATGCAGCTAGCTATCAGGAGATTTTGGAGCACTTCATGCTTCCATCTGCTGAAAAGCTTTATGGAGATGAACATTTCATTTTTCAGCACGACCTGGCACCTGCTCACAGTGCCAAAACCACTGGTAAATGGTTTACTGACCATGGTATTACTGTGCTCAATTGGCCTGCCAACTCTCCTGACCTGAACCCCATAGAGAATCTGTGGGATATTGTGAAGAGAAAGTTGAGAGACGCAAGACCCAACACTCTGGATGAGCTTAAGGCCGCTATCGAAGCATCCTGGGCCTCCATAACACCTCAGCAGTGCCACAGGCTGATTGCCTCCATGCCACACCGCATTGAAGCAGTCATTTCTGCAAAAGGATTCCCGACCAAGTATTGACTATTGAGTGCATAACTGAACATAATTATTTGAAGGTTGACTTTTTTTTTTTTTGTATTAAAAACACTTCTTTTATTGGTCGGATGAAATATGCTAATTTTTTGAGACAGGAATTTTGGGTTTTCATGAGCTGTATGCCAAAATCATCAGTATTAAAACAATAAAAGACCAGAAATATTTCAGTTGGTGTGCAATGAATCTAAAATATATGAAAGTTTAATTTTTATCATTACATTATGGAAAATAATTAACTTTATCACAATATGCTAATTTTTTGAGAAGGACCTGTACTTACACTGATACACACCAAGGGACGTTAGCGACCCTATTCAATTTGTACAAAAATGAATGGGAAAACAATATATATATATATATATATATATATATATATATATATTATAATGAATTGATTGAGGAATACTAGAAGGTTGATGTCTAACTTTAAAAAGTGAATGAAGAGAATGGTATAGTGAATGACGTCCCAGGTCACTAAAGACTAGGGGTGTAACGATATTCGAACCGAACCGAAAAACCGCGATACAGAACTCACGATTCGAATCGCGATACTCTCATTGCGTACCGAACACGCCCCGCCCCGCCCCCTGCTACCCCGGCCCCGCCCAGCCCGGCTCAATGGACCTCATGTCTTATGTGTAGAGTACACAACGAATTCAGTTTTGTAGCCTAACCACCATTAACACCAAATAACAAGCTCCGTGTTTTGTTACTTTCGATAATAAGCAAGGTGTAATCTTTCAAATTCTGTCTATTTGATCACGAAATTCAAACAATAAATGGCGTTTTGCCGCTCTTTGATGTAGCGTGACAGATCGCTGTAGGCCTACTAGGCTCCTCATTTCAAGCGGCAGCGAGGCGCGCGAGTAAACGCGATCATCTCTTCCTCAGTTACAGAATGGACACCTGAAGGTATGTTGAAAGATACAGTATACTTACTAAAAGGCATCATAACTCGTGTAATCGCTCAATCAGTGTTTCAGCAGCGGAAAGACGTCAATAAAACAGCATAGCTTGTCACTAGCATTACAGGTCCTTCTCAAAAAATTAGCATATTGTGATAAAGTTCATTATTTTCCATAATGTAATGATAAAAATTAAACTTTCATATATTTTAGATTCATTGCACACCAACTGAAATATTTCAGGTCTTTTATTGTTTTAATACTGATGATTTTGGCATACAGCTCATGAAAACCCAAAATTCCTATCTCAAAAAATTAGCATATCATGAAAAGGGTCTCTAAACGAGCTATTAACCTAATCATCTGAATCAACTAATTAACTCTAAACACCTGCAAAAGATTCCTGAGGCTTTTAAAAACTCCCAGCCTGTTTCATTACTCAAAACCGCAATCATGGGTAAGACTGCCGACCTGACTGCTGTCCAGAAGGCCATCATTGACACCCTCAAGCAAGAGGGTAAGACACAGAAAGAAATTGCGGCGTGGCATGGAGGCAATCAGCCTGTGGCACTGCTGTGGCCCTGCTGAGGTGTTATGGAGGCCCAGGATGCTTCGATAGTGGCCTTAAGCTCATCCAGAGTGTTGGGTCTTGCGTCTCTAAACTTTCTCTTCACAATATCCCACAGATTCTCTATGGGGTTCAGGTCAGGAGAGTTGACAGGCTAATTGAGCACAGTAATACCATGGTCAGTAAACCATTTACCAGTGGTTTTGGCACTGTGAGCAGGTGCCAGGTCGTGCTGAAAAATGAAATCTTCATCTCCATAAAGCTTTTCAGCAGATGGAAGCATGAAGTGCTCCAAAATCTCCTGATAGCTAGCTGCATTGACCGTGCCCTTGATAAAACACAGTGGACCAACACCAGCAGCTGACATGGCACCCCAGACCATCACTGACTGTGGGTACTCCAGTGCTGCTTCTCTGTAGCCCAGGTCAGGCGCTTCTGCCGCTGTTTCTGGTTCAAAAGTGGCTTGACCTGGGGAATGCGGCACCTGTAGCCCATTTCCTGCGCACGCCTGTGCACGGTGGCTCTGGATGTTTCTACTCCAGACTCAGTCCACTGCTTCTGCAGGTCCCCCAAGGTCTGGAATCGGTCCTTCTCCACAATCTTCCTCAGGGTCCGGTCACCTCTTCTCGTTGTGCAGCGTTTTTTGCCACACTTTTTCCTTCCCACAGACTTCCCACTGAGGTGCCTTGATACAGCACTCTGGGAACAGCCTATTTGTCCAGAAATTTCTTTCTGTGTCTTACCCTCTTGCTTGAGGATGTCAATGATGGCCTTCTGGACAGCAGTCAGGTCGGCAGTCTTACCCATGATTGCAGTTTTGAGTAATGAAACAGGCTGGGAGTTTTTAAAAGCCTCAGGAATCTTTTGCAGGTGTTTAGAGTTAATTAGTTGATTCAGATGATTAGGTAAATAGCTCGTTTAGAGACCTTTTCATGATATGCTAATTTTTTGAGACAGGAATTTTCTGTTTTCATGAGCTGTATGCCAAAATCATCAGTATTAAAACAATAAAAGACCTGAAATATTTCAGTTGGTGTGCAATGAATCTAAAATATATGAAAGTTTAATTTTTATCATTACATTATGGAAAATAATTAACTTTATCACAATATGCTAATTTTTTGAGAAGGACCTGTATTTACCTCAACATGATGAACTCTAAATGAACTCTTGCACTAAATAAATGCACTATGTTAGCCTATATATTATACTTAACCTGTTAATGATATCTTGATTATTTAATGTATGTTTAAAATATCTTTCATGAAAATGACAACTGTGTAAATTATTATATTTCAATAACAAATTAGAGTAAAAACACAAGTTAATGCAAAAACTGCCTTATGTTCAGTTTACATGTTTTCATACAATGTGTTGTGTGTTGATTATTATATCTAAAAATAAATAGCATCTGAATTTAGGTTAAAAGTCTAGGCTACAACCTTTAATGTTATAGTAATGTGCGGCTCCCTATATAGTTTACAGCATTAGCAGATTTTTTTTAATCCTTGTGAAACGTTTAATTGTAATTGAATTAATTTAAAGACAAAGACAATTTTTTCATTAAACCACTGTTTAAAAAAAAAGCAATTTTAGCTTTCTAAACCGAACCGAACCGAGACGTCAAAACCGTGGGAAAACCGAACCGTCAGTTTTGTGTATCGTTACACCCCTACTAAAGACCCGAGGTACGCATAAAATTAGGGAATTTTTGCCTATGTATCTACCTCTGCATTTGTACAGTTTGGCAAGTCAATGTAAAAAATCCTACATCATTAGGTCATATTCTATTTAGCTCCAGACATCAAACAATTAACCTACTCTAATGTAATCATAGGTGGGGAAACAAGTTGCAGTCTAGACTGATCTACAAAGATCCAGGTTGCTAACACAAAGGTCGCTGGTTTATTTCCAGGAAGGTGTGTCCCACTGGACAGGTTCTGTGACAGCACTCTTGCTCTAGCACTGTTGTGCTCCTGAGTGAGACACTTAACCTCGCTCTGCCCCTGACTAAGGCTCTTAACACCAGCTTGTTTAAGTGCCTCTGCTCCAGGCAGACTGTCCCTCCAATTACAGTGTTGCTTTAAATAAAATGTCTGCAAAATGACAAGTAACCATGCTGAATACATTTAAAATCGGTGTATCTTAATAACACAGTTTTCATGCTCCAGTCCCCAAAATATGCACAGAGAGAATATAAGTAGCTCAAATTGTCTTTGCTTATTTCGCTCAGCCTATTTACTCACCCATCTACAGTATACAAATGTACGTGCAAATCTGGACTTTGTGGGAAAAAAGGCTCCCATTTGTAATTCAAAATTCTGCCCTGAGTTAGCCTGAATGGTTCTCGTATAAGTAACACGTCTTACTTCAGCAGAAAAAAGGTTCCATTACAATATTTCTGGAATATTTGTTTTTTCATTAGGTATTTTGATGCTGCTCTGCCTACGCTCCACATATGGAGCCAAGTGACAAAAAAAGAGGAATTTCTTAAGGCTACAAAAAGCTACGAAGAGCCCTTTCTAGGGCAGAAATCAATAAAGCTGTTGCCAACTTGAAGAATGAAGAAGAATTAAGCAGTAAAGTAAGCAAACTCAGCAAACTAATACCTCTGCTAAATGTTAATCACTCTTATGCCCATGGGCAGCATTTTGTATGAAAAGTGGATGGGATGATGGCACCTGAACGGTCATGGAGACAGCTCATGAATATTAATAAGATTGTGCTAAAATAATTTAAATAGAATATATGTTCAATTTAAAAAAGAATTGATTTTAACAACAATTTCCACCACATGTTGAGTGGTAATTAAACATAAAACTGAATTCACACTATTTGACAGAGCGATCATTCTTGTCGACCAAAGTGCTTAAAGTCCCTGTAAAGTCAAAATTAAGTATGTGTTCTGAGTTTGTCATATCACAGAAAAATGTGTTATTAGCCACCCAGCCAAATTTGAATGATAAAAAAAGCCGGCAAGTGCATAAAATAAGCTATCAAAATCTTGAAAAAATTAGCAGTAGTCTCTGCTCTCAAACGCTGGGGGCGTGTCCGCTGGCTGCGCTGAAACCACGCCCAGTCGCGGTAAAGCTGCCGTTGCCACACTCAACTGTCACCGCTACAGTCGGAATGGATGCTCCTTAGCCTGGGAAAACCCAGACAACTTCCGGCAAATTTAGATTTGCTCTGAAAGTTAGTCTGGCAAAGAGCCCATTGAAACCCATTTCCAGTCCACAGAAATCGCGGCACCAATCAGAAACGTTGGGGCGGGCTTTACACGATGACGACAGCGCAGTGACGGTGAAGCAGATTTTAATTTGTACATTACAAAGATGGATGCTGCCGTGGAACATCACTCGTTCGAATCAGCTATCGCGTCTGTTTTAAGCGATTTAAAATAGTCCTTTTCATGTCTAAAAAAATATGTTATCGCTGTCTTACCGACTGGATTCGGCAAACGTCTGATATACCAGTGTGACGAGCAGGAAGAGGCCGAGGGACGTGAGAGCTGGGCGCGAGTGATAATGAATGACACCTGTGAGACGCACCGGTCTCGCATCTCTCACGGAGGAGCAGAAGCATAAAAGGAGGAGCGACAACGGTGAAGATCGAGAAAGGACAGGCCTGAATTTTATTTGATGTTTTGTTTTATTATGTGTGGCAGCAGTCGACCGTGATGGACTGCCGTCTTTACTTTCATTTTTGTATTTGTTTTATTTTGTCATTAAAATGTGTGAATGTTCGCCGGTTTCTGCCTCCTTCTTCCCATAATAACGAACCCCGTTACAACCATAGACTGTAAAAAATGATTACAACCAGCTTGACCCGTTGGTGGCTAAACCTTTACTGTCTATGGGCTAAATGAATGGGAGGGTCTTAGCGAGAGCCCTTTGCATGCATACGTCATCTCCTTCATCGCTCTGATTGGTTTTAGGTCTATCCAATTGCGCCCAGAGGCATTTGAGCGACGTCCGTTGGTGACGCCCCTTTGGAAATGATTCGTCTATGGAGCTTTGCCAGACCCTAACTCAGTTACAACTGAGAATGGTCTGGTTTTAACCAGGCTAGATGCTCCTAGCAGCTTATTAGGTTTTACCAAGCCATATATGTTTGAGCCTCCAGAGCCTGAATCTGATTTAGAGGACATTGACCAAGAAAGTCAACATCGTCCCCCTCGTTCTGCAACAGAATGGTAAGATTTTTCTCTCCCTTTTATGCAAGTTAGCTAAGTTATATGTAGGCTAACATTAACTAGCTATCATAACCTAACTTAGACAAATAAAGTTAGACTAGCAATAAATAACAGAATAAAACATTTTTACACTTTATAGTTATAGATCAAACAGCCATCATGGTTATATTAAGGATAAAAACGATGTGCATAAATCCATGATAATGGACTGCTGAATATTATTATTGCAACACAAGCTGAGAAACTGAATATGCTCTAAATTGTTCAGATAACTCTTCTGTGATTGTTTATAACACAAGATATTGTCATACATTTGAGTTGTCAATTCTAAGTCACACTGTGAATTAAACTGTAGGTGCACCTGTGGTGAATGCAGGACAATGCCCACAGAGGATGAGAATGTCTGCTGCAAAGACATTAATGCTGTATGTAAAGATAAAAAAAAGAAAGAAATGTGTCTCCCTCCCATAATGATCATTAGAAGTATGAATACACAACTAGTAGAGTATTAGATCTCTAGCACTAAAACACCTTATAACATATACTCCAACAGGTTCAAAATAGATGCGGAGAGCTTCCTGAAGAGCCACGGTGCATGATTCTTCATCCAGGCCTTGAGCCTGTCTGCCTGAACCCCTACTCTCTGCAGAATGCCCTAAACACCTACCAGACAGACCATGGGCCACTGGAGATGAAGGAAAGAGCTGTGTAAGTTAGACAACATAATTTTGAACGTGTAGAAATTACATTTGTGCTGATCAAATGGCATGCCTGTCTTTTAAAAACTGGTAAGGTTTAGGACACAAGAACAAAATCACACTATTTATGCAATCATATTAGGAAATTATGTTTATTAATGTATACATGAATGATTCGAGGCAGACTGCAGGTTGATGAATCAAACTGTCATCTTCTGGGGTCCCGTTCTGTTAGACCTGACCAAAAAAGAGAGGAAAAAGTAAGACGTTGTACAAAGACACCAGATATTGATAACTTCACAATGTCAGTTTTTATTGCAATTTATCAGACAGAAGACCACCGACCCAATACAAACCTATATAAATATAATATTATTATGTGACAAGACATTTTGTTTTTATTTTGTCATTACAGTCGTGCTCGCTATCTGGCCTACAGATGTTTTGTTTCCTGGTGCTGGGTATACTTGGGAAAGCACAACAGGGTTGTCATAACATCTTGGGGAATGTAAAAAACATTCACCAGGAGTACCCGGATGAAGATGGGGAGTACACAGGCTTTAGGCCTCACATTTAAATGCAGAAAATCTGTATATTGTACTTGTTTGGGAATGTGCTATCTATGTACATAATTATTCAATACACTTTCAATAAATTTCATTTTAACTATCAACCAGTTTGAGTAATTACATGTTTATATGCGTCACAACTTACTGTCAAATCTGGACTATTATGTCCATATACATTGTGCAACAAGTCGATAATGTAATTTTTATATATTACCCAAATAACAAAAATTGAGTAAGGGCAAGATTAGAACTGTGGAAATGGTAACTTGTATGTTGGCAGAAAACAGAAAGGGATTGTGGACTTAGATGGGTGTTGTTAGAGCTGTTCCCTCACAACCTGGACAGCTATTTTTTGGATCAACAAGATAAAAATTATTTCATACTTAAAGCTTTACTCTGATAGAACAGCAAAAAAATACTAGCTTAGCTAATAAAGTTAAAACATTAAAGCAAGTAATCAGTAAGAAATTAAACAAATACATTCATTACAAGCATAGATAAATACAATATAGTCTATCGAAGTTACAAATAAAGTAAGGTTTAACTCTTTATTCCAGGTACAAAAATCGAAAAATTAAATGTAAATATATAGGCTATATATTCAATTTGGAGTTCGCGCGCTCTCTGAAACGCGCATCTCTCTGTGGGTGTGCGGCAGTGAGCAAACAAAGCGCGCGAGCCGCGAGAACGGAATTAAATTATGTTTTTCCTCTTTTATCGATGAAATTGTTTAAAATCTATTGAATGTGAAAACAAGCAAGACAAAACACGTGCACATTTCAAAAAGACAAACTAGGTAGGCTACTTGACCTCTCAACATACGGTAACTTACCTGTACTCTTTCTGTTGGCTAGTGTTTTTTAGACAGTTGTGTGGCCACAGTCCTTTTCCCCACAAAGGGATCTGTCTGACATCCAACTTCTCGAGTGACTTTATGCATGAAAGACTCTGTCTCTCTTGTGGTTGGAAGGGACTGCTTTGTGAACAGATAATAGTTTAAATTACTTGGCTAAGGAATGTTGATCATATAACGTTAAATAAACTCTGTTTGGGTTGCAGAATTTAGTTGTTACTGTGGACTACCTACTATAATTATAACATAAGCACACAAGGCAACTTACACTCATTAGTGGGCACGCACTGCCGATGATGGCACCAGTTGTCGGCGGGACTGGAGGATGAAGGCCGAGGCGGGAGATAGTCGGTTCAGCCCCTTTCACCAGTACCAGCGGATTATCAGTGAATCCCAGTTGTCTCCGACGAAAGTTTATAAAACTATCCCGAGTAAAATGATCACTACAGAGGCGGGTTTTGGTGGTGATCCTCAGCTCTCCATCAAGGTGGCTCTTCACAAAATTAACCCACCTCTTCTTGATGTGATCATTTTTAGGAAATTTAAACAAGGACACCGATCTGTTTTGTACATGATCGCATCCAGGTAGTACGCATTTCCGTGACGAAGACATAATTTCACAATTATGTGACGGACATAATTTCCGTGACGAAGACAGTTTGCTAGCTAGTTTTGCTAGCTAGCAAACTGTAGGCTGTAGTAACTAATAATAGTACTGACACTAACTCGCGATTGAGCGCCAAACCGATGTGAATGTGCTCTATTTATATTGTTAGGAAAGCGGCCAGCCTCAGTGGCTCCAGTGCGTCATCAAGTACGCTGATGACGTCTGTTTTAGACCCGCCCAAAAAATCCGGAAAATTGCAATGGTGAAAAACTGTTTAACGGTCTAACTCCACAATTCAGTACTTCACAGTTCACAGCCTTTGTAATATGTTTTAGCAATACATTTCTAACATTTATGATGTGTTTAGAATTTTTTTTTTTAAATTGCCTTTACAGGGACTTTAATTTAAAATAGTGATATATTTATATGAAAACCATGGAAACATTTTTGCTTTGAATACATGGGTTTGGGGTTCTGATTTGCCCTAAAGTTATTTTTTTATTTTAATAAACACAGTAACATTTATTTTAGTGCTGTCCATTTAACCACCAGTTAGTGTACAGTGCTTAGCAGTGAAAACACCCATGCTAAAGTTGACTGAAAAGATGAATAAAAAAATCATCTTTTGGAAATTGATCTTAATGCCTTAATTAAAAGAATGAGGAAAAATCCAACCTTTAAGAACATCAATTTCCGTTGTGAATGAATAATGTATCGTAAATCCATAAATGTTGTTCCTTAAAATACAGGGTGCATAAGTCAGAACACTCCTATGTTAAATTCCCATAGAGGCAGGCAGATTTTTATTTTTAAAGGCCAGTTATTTCATATATCCTGGATACTATGCATCCTGATCAAGTTCCCTAGGCCTTTGGAATTAAAATAGCAGGGTTGTGGACTCGAGTCGCATGACTTGGACTTGACTTGGACTCGAGTCCCAAATTTAATGACTTGCGACTGGACTTGACATAATCAAAGATGACTTGCGACTCGACTTAGACTTAGACAACAATGACTCGCGACTTGACTCGGACTTGAGCCCTGTGACTTGGAAAGACTTGACCTACCTTCTAAAACCACAGATCAGAGTTGTAATAATCACTGTAGTAGCACTGTATCATTGACGCATGATCACAGCGCTGATTAGCGCTGCTTTCGCACGTTTGGCACTGAGCCAGAGAGCGCGTGATAGAGTGCGTTCAGCAGCGCTTGTCAGTTGTCATTTATCACACGTTCAGACACTTTTCAACCAAATATTGTTTTTTTCTTTTCTTTTTCAGGCATTTAAATACACAAGTACAAGCGAATCATTTGCAAACAAACTGATGTCTAAGTTAGCGGAAATAAATAGGCTACTAAACCTTTCAAATATAATTTTGAGACATGTTTTTTTTTTTTCACAACAAACGCACATTTTAGCCTATAGGTAACTATAAAGTCTTCTCCTTGTTCACCAGCCACTCACTTTCATGTCTTTCGGGAGAAATGGATGGATTTATGTTTTGTAGGCTAAATGACAGGCACGTAGCCCCAAAAAGTGTCACGTGACGCTTGATACGTCGCCGTGGAAATAGGAATGTTCTACTGTCGCGTTAACAAAATAATTTAACCAGGGACTCAATATTTTAAACTTAATGTCTAGCAAATCACGATTAATTTTCCCAATGAACAGTTACTTTTATTTTTAAATCTGCATTGCCACATTCTCTCTCACACACATACAAAATGTGTAGCAGTTATTTCTATTAAATGATTTTGCCTTTGTTACTGGGTTACCAATAAAATATTTTTTTTCACTGCCTTTTCCTTTTTTTGTCACACGCAAGAAAAATCCCTAAATTGAACTGAGATAGATGGGTGCCCTTAGTGAAAATTTTATCGCAATAAATATGAAATTAAACAAGTCATGAACATATTTTAAAAGCCTTCCTGATATAAATTATATACATTTAATTTTTCTATAGTAATTAAAACTGAGACGCTAATTTGTGCAAAAAGCACTAATGACTTGTTTAAGACTTGAAGCTTAAACTCGAGGACTTGCAACTTGACTTGGACTTGCCTGTCTTGACTCGGGACTTGACTTGGGACTTGTCTGTCTTGACTCGGGACTTGACTTGGGACTTGAATGCAAAGACTCGAGACTTACTTGTGACTTGCAAAACAATGACTTGGTCCCACCTCTGTAAAATAGCCCCACATCATCACATACTCTTCACCATAGAGATTGGCATGGGGTACTTTCCATAAGATCATCTCTCAATGCAAATCAAACCAGCTTTTAGCTAACTGAAATAAAACCATGCCAGTCTCTAGCTATGGTGAAGGGTAGGTGATGATGTGGGGCTTTTTTATTCAGGATGCATGGTATCCTGGATCCATGAAATAACTGGCCTTTAAAAATAAAAATCTGCCTGCCTCTATAGGAATTTAACATGGGGTGTCCTGACTTATGCACCCTGTATTTTAAGGAAGAACATTTATTTATTTATTTACTATACATTATTCATTCACAAAGAAAATTGGAGTCCTTAAATGTTGGATTTTTTTACTCATTTTTTTAATTAAGGCATTAAGATAAATTTCCAAAAGATGATTTTTTATTCCTCTTTTTAGTCTTTTTAGGTGTGTTCACTTATGTTAAGCCCTGTTGTTAATTATTAAGAAAGTAACATGAAAAAAATATATATGTGTAAATTCCATAATAAAAATTTGGAAAAAAAAAGATTAATATAATATAATATTCTAAAATATAGAAAAGCAACAGTGAAGCAATAAATAAGCATTAAGTGTCACACATGTAGTTGTGTGTAAAAGGCAAAATTGCTACTATCCTTGCCACAATTTCCATTGTATTAAACACATCCCTGTTGCAAGCTAGCCATTTCATAAAGTGGTGGGGACGTGAAATGATGCCATGCTTATTCCCGTTCAATAATTGCTCATGGCTCTTGCCCACATGAAGGGCGTAAAAAACAGGTGGTTGGATTTCGCTTTTGTCATGGGCACCAGGGCAACATGCTGAGAGTGTAGAGTAAACCAGCGTATGGACACTGTCACATCTGCGGTGGGAGTGTACTCTTGCTCGACACGAACAGCATATGCGAGGGAGACAGACTGAGCATAATGTCCCCATCACTATGTGGTCTCTGATGCTAAATCAATGCAGGGCAAAAGTGTACGGCTGAAGGTGTCGGGAGCACTTGCTCTTTAAGCTGGAGTGTGTGCGCTCTTTAAGCTGGAGTGTGTGTGAGTGTGAACCGCAGAACGTGACAGATCCGATCACTTTGAAGCTTTCCTTTCACTTCATGCGACATGCATCCATACGCCCCCTGGACAATCAGAGTATCTCACTGAACTGATTAATTGGGGCCATAAATAGTTTTAATACATTTTTCCTTTCCCCAAGGCTTCGGAATCCCTTGGTTCGTTAGTATTGGAGGCAGATCTTTTTCATCGATCGCTGGAACCCGTGGTGCAGTGAAGGCTGTCACCAACTTAACGAGACTGAAAAATTTAATTACGATTCTCATCCGTATTCCTTGCTCGCCAGTTATTTCTCACTCACACACATAACACCTACCCAAAAAACACTGTTCTCAACCAGAAAGCCAGAAACACATTCAGTCGGACATTGTGCAACATATACGCTCCGTTCCAAAACATGCTTTGGGCGTGTAAGAAATACGCACGCTCTCAAAGTGAGGGCTGTTAAAAAAGTAGGAAAGTTAAAGGGTTAGTTCACCCAAAAATTTTAATTTTGTAATTACTTACTCACCCTCATGTTGTTCCAAACCTGTATGAGTTTCTTTCTTATATTGGACACAAAAGAAGATATTTTGAAGAATGTTGGTATCCAAACAGTTGACAACACCCACTGACTTTTCCTAAGTATTTTTTTTTAAGTCAATAAGTCAATGGGGTCCATCAACTGTCTGGTCACCAACATTCTTCAAAATATCTTATTTTGTGTTCAACAGAAGAAAGAAACTCATACAGGTCTGGAACAACATGAGGGTGAGTAAATTATGACAAAATTCCATTTGTCTATCCCTTGAACTATCCCTTTACACTTCCTCAAAAAAAACCTTGCTTTGACCAAATTTTAAGCAACATCACAGCAACATGTATCCTTCCCAAATCCCAGTTTGCACCAAACATAGTGTTAAGTGTTTACATGAACACTTCATAAAGTGTTCGGGATGATGTGTGCGTTTATGTCACAAGCTTTAAATAGGAATTGACTTTTTGACATGCGCACACTGCATAAACATACAGAGTTTCCTGCTGGTTGCGCATATCCATTTTCCTACGTTGCTTCTTTTCTCTGTTTTATTATAGAGCAGACATAACATTTATCTAATTCGGGTCCTAATTAGGAAACGACAAGCACATGAACTGTTGAGCCGTGCTGCTTATATTTATCAATCAGTAAAAATGCCCCTTCTCACGCCCAAAACAACCTGTCTGTGCATGAGAGTCTGAAACAAGGATTGGTTGGACGTTGTCCTGCTCCACTTCAGTTTTGTATTTTTCTTTTTTTTTAAATGTATGTACATTTACAACACTAACCCCCACTTTCACAAACAAGGCTTAAGTCTAGTCCCAGACTAAAATGCATGTCTAAGCTGTTTTAACTGAAAGCAACTTGCACTGAGATATCTTAAAATATGTCAATGCCATTGTTTTGTCTAAAGACGCACACATGTAATTTTATTTCTAAGGCACGTTTATAAAATCTACTTAAACGTCCTTATTTCACATGTCTGTGCAACCGGGCCTATACTTTGTATTACATTACCTTTGTATCAAATGACAAAAACCTAGTTAACGCTCCTGTGAGGGTGTTTCTAATACAGCGGCGGTGATGGTAAAATTGACATCTTTCTCTCTTTAGACTGCTGTTATCAATCTCTCTCTATTTTTTTCCTCATTTTGAAAGTTGTGAAAACACTATTGTGGAGTTTTTCTTTTGCTATTTGAGCAAATGCGAACAAAAAAAAATATATTTAATGCAGTCTTTCATTCATCGCTATGGTTCTCAAACCTGTCCTGGAGGGCCACCAACACAGAACGTTTTCTTGGTCTCCCTAATCAAACACACCTGATTCAACTCATCAGCTCATTAACCCATGATAATGAGCTGATGAGTTGAATCAGGTGTGTTTGATTAGGCAGACAAAGAAAACGTGCAGTGTTGGTGGTCCTCCAGGACAGGTTTGAGAACCACTGCTATAGAAGTTTACCCAACTATGACAACTTCCGCTTTGAAGAAACCCGGAAATGTGAAAAGGGTCCATGTATGTTTATAATGGAATTGCAGAGTGCTATTTGTATGATGCACAGTTGCAACCTACCTACATTAAAGCTCTCAAAATCAGTCACTTATTAAGTTGTATTTCAGTTAAAGTATGTAGGCAGCAAGACTGTTCTTAAAAATAACACTAACTCTTCATAATGCACAATCCGCAATAGATTTCAGATCAAAAATACACAGCGCACTCTAACTCTAGGAAACATTATTCCACACATGGCAGGGGAAATAAATAAAGCTAGTTTTGTTATGTTTTTTTTTTTTTACCTCTCCTGCTGTAGTGCTCCAGGGAAGAACCTTCTGGACCAAAAGGGAAAAAAAGTAAAGAAAAAACCTCTTTATTGCTACTGAAGAGAAAAAAAAACAGCTCCTCCTACAAATATAGGCAAAGTAATGCTATGCGGAGTGTATGGTGGCTGCAGGTGCTCCCTGCTGCGAGACCTTCAGTGGCACAAAAGTACAAAAATGACTTTGAGAGAGTCGGTCTTTCCTCCCTCACAAAAGCTTGAGTGTGAAACAAGAGATCTGAGAGCAACGGGGGAAATCTGCCAAAGCGCTGAGGGATAATGCATGAGGCATTCTTGTTTGCAAAAGGAGGACGTATCTAAATTTAAATGGATAAAATCCATCCTCCTACATTTGTATTTTACCTGAGGTGAAATTGTCAAACCGCTGATCAGTATGCTGTGACTACGCCAGTTCGGGGTGTCGGCGGGGGGCCGGTGTTTTTTAAAATGTCGGCTCTCTCGGGACACTCGAGAAACGTGCTGGAAGGGGTGAAAAAACAACACGATCGTCGACAGAAATGGACAGAGGGAGCATAATCTAGATGGTTTTCACGTTCCGATAAGTGCCAAGGATAAGTCCACTTCAGGGTGGTTCCCGTCTGGAGGATTAATATAAAAGGATCATTTTAACACAAAAGACAAAAAGGGGCTTAAAACCGCACAGGGCCTCGGCACGCTGTGAGCGTTTCCGCCGGGGCGAGCGGAGGAGAGGAAATGAAAACTCAGCAATCGGCAGATGAAACGGGACAAGAGTGAGACAGATAAACAATCTCTGAGCCCTCTGTTACAAAACAGCCTATAAGAGACAATCAATCTGCCTCCCACACCACAAGCCAACTGGAGAAATCTTGCCATCGGTAATCTGATTACGGCTGATGGCGCTAAAAGTACAGTGGGAAAATGATAAACATGCCCTCACTCTGACCCCACTGTCATAAGCACCTCATTAATAACATAATCAGTATTCACACACATTACTAAGCTTTTAATAATTCATACACGGCAAACAAGAGATGCATTGGGGTTAGCAAACAGAGCAAGAGATAAGATAAGAGACCTTTTGGTATTTGACGAGTCTGCAGTCTAAAATTAACCTTTTGTCAATGCCAGGCATTTTGCATTATTTTTATTATAAAAGTGTTGTCATGTAACAAGGCCCAGCCCACTTCCATTAATCTCAAAACTCTCACAATGCCCCCCCCCCCCCCCCCCCCCAAAAAAAAAACTAAATTAACCACTTTCTTATTAGCATAAAATAACAGATTCAAAGTTCATATCCGTTTAAATCTCAAAAGGTAAACAGTTATGAAAAAACCTGTTAGAAGATGTGTGAGCCACAACAGCTTGCAGTTTTTAGCAATCATTTGTGTTCATTGATTCGAAATGCTTGTGTCATTTACATTGAGATTTTCACCAGTAAACTGGCGAGTAATTGTTTTATTTACTGATCACAAAACAAGTTTCCATTTGCCTCTGTGTTTGTCTTATTGTTTAATGATTCATAGAGTCGACTGAGATAAATTGCGAGGAGTTACGGTTATATTTTTATGCTGCATTATACACTGGAAAATGGACTTTCAAACTGTCTAGTTACATCTTATAATGATAACTTTTGCACAGTCAATGGTTTTAGTGACTCATGTATGCCAGTGTTTCACAGACAGAGAGTTGCCAGAGAGGATTTGCTGGTAAAGTACGGAAACATTTGCTGAAATTACACCTGATGCCCATCAAGAGTCTTTCTTCTTCTTCTGCCTCAGTGGCTCTTGACATCAAAAAGCTATCTGATCCCTTCAGAACAGCGCCTGACATTCTGCCGAATGGTCTGCAATCTTTTGCCTCTCTCCACTCAGCAAAAGCTCTATGTATGCGTGTGTTTGTGTGGACTACATGCTCACACAAAGTTAACAAAAAGGCAAATATGTCAGTCAAGATGATGTTAATTGATTACATTTTAACTGAATTATTTATATGATATGGTTAATCAAATACAGTGCAATTATTGGTATATCAATATTTGCTGAGAAACACCCACCCAATGAAGACAATTCAAAGACTTTATCTACATTACTGAGGTAGATGAATCCATTGAATAGACAACCTGATATCATGAGAAAATGTAACTACTTTACGAGGTGGCAATTTCATATTCATTTCTTAGATGCGATTCATACTGAAACATGTCTCTTTTTTTTTTTTGGAAAGAAAAACGTAGTAATGAATTTCCATGAGAATGTGTTGGAATAGGCAAAAAGAAGAAAACACCCAAACTAGACTGATTTAAGCAGGTCTTCCAGCCTTGCAAAGCTGGTCTTCTGCTAATCTATCTGAAATCCCAGCCTGACCTGCTGGAAAATGTCCAAAACCCCTCTAAAACGATCCTAAAGACCATTCTGACCATGAAAGTTGGAGACGAGTTAAACCAGCAAACCATTTTAGGCTAGTTTAAGATGCTTTTTAGTTACAGTGTCTTTAAACTGTGAGCGTTTAAACTGTGAACATTGCAAAAACATGAAGATGTACATATTTCAATTTTAATTGTGGTGTTATAGAAGTGTCCAATGTAAGGGGGCATTTTAAATTACATTATTATTTTATTTTATTTTTTATATTTATTCTCACTCAATTGACACACCTAATTAAATATGAACGACTTGCAGTCTCTCTCACACATGTATATTATAAAATACTTGACACAACCTCTAAACAGAACATAAAACTGCTTCAACAGATTAAAGTGCCTTCATTCTGTTTATTTCACTCCACTCACAATAACTCTCCGAGAAGCCTTTCTTAAAGTAAGCGTTCTTGTAGAAGCTCAGCCGGACAGGCAGATGAATATATCCAAATAGCCTCAGGACAGGTTAACCAAAACATTTTAACATTTACAACACTACAATCCCTAAGAAAAAGACAAGACCCCTGTCATAAAGCCTGAAAGAGAATTAATAGCTCATTTTACTAATTACTACTCGTTTGTCATTAAGCTGATGGTTTCATCCAGAGCAATTTACAATACGCTTATTATGGAAGATCCCCTGTGGTGCAACTTGGGGTAAAGTGTCTTGCTCGAGGACACGATCCATTGATCAATCCTTACGAGGTTTCAACCTACAACATTTTGATTACCAGCCAAGATCTTTAACCCCAAGGCTACGCAAACCTTTTTTTTTTTAAAACCACTCTCAAGTAAGTTCATTTAACAACAAATGCTTCCATTGTTGCCTTACAGTCTCTAAAGCTTCTATGAAAAGAGCAACAAAAAAAAAAGCAGTACAGTATCTCCACAGGGCACATCCTCTAGCTGAATGACAATAAAGTGAACTTCTTCAGCAAACACAGATCGATTGACTTTGTTCAAGCTGTTTGTTGGATAGCCTTGCTATCAACGCTCAGAACTGACATCTTACGTGAACTCAAACACAACCGAATCATATGCTCTCTTACTATATCACATTTTACTTGTGAGGGGTTCTGTAGCCTAGAGCAGATTTTTGCTCTGTCATTAAAACTACCCTTGCTTGGTTCTAAGCTTTAGGGATCTGTGATGGCTGCAGGTACTGATCAAGCTAACAAGCTCAGCGCAGTGCTAGCTGAATGCTAGTGTTGTGGCTGAATGCTAGTGTTGTCTTATTTGCTAAAAAAATAAGACTTTAAGTTTGTTTTGGGGTTTTGTGAGACGCCTGAGGCGTTTTTGTTTCTATATTGCTAAACCCACCCTTGCCGCACAAGCCACCAGTTCGTGTGTGTGGCAGGTTGCATGATTATATTTGTTGTTCAGGTTTTGGCTGGAGCAGGCAGAACCGGAGTTGAATAAATTGGGAGTTTGAAAAGAAGAAAAATAGAGGAAGAAATAGTTGTTTGTTTAGAAATGCATATGAAAAACAGTTACTCAGCTATGCAGTGTTGGGAAGTCAAACACATATGAATGAATCAGTTGTTTTGTCTTTGAAAAATGATAATCACACAAAAGTGTTTTAATTTTAATTTTATTTTAAGTTTTAGTCTTTTTTTTTTCAATTTCAATTTTAGATTAGTAGTTTTAGTATTTCAACTTCAACTTATTTTATTTCAATTTGATGTCAATGCAACATTTCTAACAATATATTTAATTTAATTTCAGGGGGGGGGGGGTTCCAATTAATGATTTTTAGTTTTAGTTAACAATAAACAAGCCCTCATTCCTTCCAAAGGAGTGTTTTGTGACAAAATCGGTAACACTTTACAATATGGGTGCACTAATAAGCATTAATTCATGCTTAACTAATGCACAGATAATACTGAATTAATGTGTAACTAATGATTATCTAAGCTATTCATTAATGATTACCACATTAGGAACTAATTAAGAGTCTGTATGGTTAATGTATTAGTTCATACATGAATTGTTATTAATTAAATATGTAATTGTGAATTAATTCCCTAATAACTCATTTTTTTAACTAATAGTGTTAATTAATATGTTAATTACCAGAATGAGCCAAAGCCTTGTATTTCAACTTCCAGATAATACAGGTACACATTAATACATGATTAATTACTTCATTGTTAGTGCAAATTCATGTGTAAATTACTACAATTACTAAATGACTAGTTAATAATGATGTGCCTCAACAAGTAAAGTCATAACATAATGATACCTTTGCAAATCATTAGCTAATGATTAATTAAAGCAGACAACTGGTAGTTGAAGTGCATAGCTTTGACTAATTGTGGTAATTAACACATTAATTTACACTATTAGTTAATAAAATATGTTATTTAGGAATTAATACACAATGACACATTGAATTAATAGCAATTCATGTATTACTTAATCTATTAATCATATAGACTCTTTATTAGTTGCTGATGCAGTAATAATTAATTAATGGTTTAGTTCTTCATGAATCATACATTAACTCATGATTATCTGTGCATTAGTTAAACATGAATTAATGCATATTAGTGCACCCGTATTGTAAAGTGTTACCACAAAATCATTATTGAACAACATATGGTTTGCAGATGGTTGTTCAAATACATAATTTTTCCAGGAATATTGTTTAAATTCAACTTCTATGTTTACCTACCTAATTTGCTATTTAATATATGTGAGGGAGCCATTTTGTGTTTATGGTGCTTGAAGACAAAAGTGTTTCAATAAAAATTATTATATGCTAATACTGTTTTTATAGCATTATTGAGAAGAATATACAGCTTTCTGATACCAGGGGGAAAATATAACCAAAAAATGTTTAGGTGAGTTTAGGTAGAACCTAAACCATGCAGGAGCGTGTGGTAAGAAAATTATTATAGGTCCAGAACGGATGGACACGGAGTAAAGAAACTGGAAGCGGGTGGGTGTGGAATGAAACTCGCAGGAGCGGGAAAACAAAATCAGTCTCACGCAGACCTCTAGGGTAATGCTAACGCTCTTTGAAATGGAATGTTAGCATACTGGCGTGTTGACAATCCTGCAGCGTCAGCTACAGTGGATTGCTAGCTACTAAATATCTGCAGTGCTGTCTTCACATCAAATCTTCAAGCTAAAAGTCAGAGCTGAAACACCCTCTTTAGTTCTTTTAAAAGCTTCCATTCAACTGTCATGTTATGCAAGATGTGGAATTTCAGAGTAATACGCTCAGTAACAGATTGAATTAGACTCGATAAAACGGAAAGTGCAGCTTCATGATGTGTCATACTTGCTGATGTACATGGTCCTTTGTACCTACACAAGAGCTTACACAAGCAACACGGTGATATATGACAAGCAAAAGGAAGCTAGG
Source organism: Gila orcuttii (assembly GCA_026230005.1). Lineage (NCBI taxonomy): Eukaryota > Metazoa > Chordata > Actinopteri > Cypriniformes > Leuciscidae > Gila > Gila orcuttii. Next base: position 14,828,096 of record JAPDVR010000008.1, read on the forward strand.
ATTATGTTATACATTCATAAATGCACAATTGCTACAGTGGTGCTCTCTATACTCCACAAAACACTATAGGTAAGCAGTGCGGCATAGAACCGCAGCATGCAGGTCTATAAAACTCATCTGCTTTCTCTTTTTAATCCCCCTGGTTGGAGTCACAGCGGCCCTGCCTCATTAGCATATCTCCCTGTACGGGTGACTTTCATTCTCTCTGGTCCTCTTGCGCTTTAGCAAGCTGTTGACAGTTATTTTTGTAATTATAATGACTTTGCCCCAATCTCTAATGCATTTTCTGTTTTGTTATTTTCCATATATGGGTCATTTTCGGGAGGTACGTTCTTCTTCTGTTAGGCAGCGCGGCAAAGATTCGTTATCTTTATCAGTATTTTTGTCTTGTTTTACTTAAACATCCTTAAAACAAGACTAATGTACTGTACTTGAGAAGCAAAATTGCGTAAGATAACAAGGCTTGTTTTCAGAAAATATATCTTTTTGCCAAATTTTTACCAAACTCACAGGCAAATTGTTTTCTCTTGCCTCGAGCATTAAGCTCATGCACTGCAAAAAATTGTACAAAAACAAACAAAAAAACAACCTTTTCTTAGTATTTTTGTCTTGTTTACAGTTCAAATATCTAAAAATAATTGTAACAAGATACTTTCAATAGATAAGCAAAATGGCAAAAGGTATTATGCCTTGTTTTCTGGGTGGGAAAAAATCTAAATGAAGTGAGTTTTTGCTTAAAACAAGCTAAATTATCTGCCAATGGGGTAAGAAAAATCATCTTGAATTAACATTTATAAGCAAATAATAAGCAAATTTATAAGCAAATAATATTTTTTTCTTAGCTTGTTTTAAGCCAAAACTCACTTCATTTAGATTTTTTTTTTTTTTTCAGAAAACAAGACATAATATCTTTGATATTTGGACTGTAAACAAGACGAAAATACTAAATAAGAAAAGCATTTTTTTGCAGTGTAAAATTATGGAATCAACAGTATCGTATATCCTTAAACTCTCATTATCTTACACAGTTTGACTTCTCAGGTAAACTTATTTTGTTCTAAAGAGATATTCGCATTAGACAAAAATACTGATTTAAAATAGTTTTTCAATAAAAAAACACCAGGAGAGCAGATTCAATTACATGAGCATTTTTTTGTTCCAAAAGGAGAAGAGGATGCATAGAAAAGCAGAGAAAGAAACATTATGGGAAGACATCTAAAAAAGATTTTGATTAGCAAAACAGCAAAAAAAATCAATAATCTCACATTTAAGTAAAAGCTCTTTTGAAGGTAAAAGCTCCTTTGGTTTGTTTGCGCAGATGTAAATTTGCCGAATGATCCGGCTTGCTCTTTGTCGTTATATTTTGATTTATTACTTTACAGTGTATTGAGCCTCAGGACGGGTTTGGCCGGGCTGTGTGTTACTGCTGATGTACTTTGCAGTGAACTAAGTTATGAGTCATTCTAATAGCCTGCTGGTTTTATTTGGATGCTTTTACATATTTAGTAGTTTTATTTGTGGACAGATATAATACATTGTGCAAAGCAAGGCTTTTTTTCTTTTTCTTTTTTTCTTTCACATCAAGCTTACACGTATTTGCACAACCGGAGCATACGACTCAATAAAGTACAGTTCTGTTTCTTTGGTTAGCGTAGCGTTTTTATTGAGTTGTTTTGATAGAGATTTAAAAGTCTATATGGGAGCCGAGTAGCGCTTGTATGGGGCTTTGTGGAGGATAGATTCATTTTTATGTCGTGCTCTGCTGTGCAAGTTATGCTGATATACCTTCTCACAACCTTCTGCAACAGTAATTCAGTTTAGCGAGACCATGGCAGCCTCAGTTAGCGCCGCTTTGTGTTCGGTTGTATTTCAGGGTCGTTTACAGAGAGTCGTCTTTGCGTAGTCTGACTCGGCTTCAGCAAGAGGTAGTAACTCCAGACAGTGTCCTCCTCCTCCTCCTCATCGTTTTCTCATTTCCTCCCACCCCTTGAGCGACTATCTCTGATCACTCAAGGTCATCCCCAAGCACACAGGGCAGCGGCTGATAAGAGATATAGAGCAGGCGGCGGTCACGTGGAGGGACACATACTGCATACTGCACAGCTAAGCGCTCTTTGATGAGGAGATTCCACACCTTGGGAGCACAGAGATCACGTCCTATTTTTCTGAAATCCCTGTGCTTTGTTGAGCCTTCCTTCGCTTTTTCTTGTTTATAAAGCCACATCCATTACTGCGGAGAAGCTTACCCGATAATCCCGCATAATGGATTGACTCTGCCGTTCCTTTTGATGGATCCCCCTTTAATTTTAATGTGTGTGCTCTCGCCTGCTTGGACAGGTATTCGGCACGCTTATGGCTATAGCTTAAGAATGGTCAACATAAGAGCTTTGTTTTTAGGCCCCTCTCTCTCCATGCGCATTTCAATAAGGGCATTATAGCGAGCAGGGTATCGCTTCTTTTTTGTACACCGCTGCCATTAAGAGTCTTTGGAGTCAGCTTTTCTCTACTTCTCTAGATCCATCCCTTCATCACCCATATATTCCATCTCTCTCTCTCTCTGCATATTAGCCATTCAAAGATCTCTCTCTCTCTCTCTCTATGGCATGCAGTAAAAGTAATCTCTCCATCTCTCCTGTCCTCGCTTTATCTCTCTAATCTTCCTTAATCTTCCAGCCCAGAGTGAAGTGAGAATTAGTTTCTCACTCTCTCTCATCAATCTCTCACACCCTTCCAGCCAGCTCTGTACCTCTCTCGCCATTTAACTTTACTCTCCCTCCCTCATTTGTACTTTTTCGCACCGTTATTCCTTTGGTCTTGACTCTTTCTCCACCTTTTCAGGTTCTCACTCAGATCAGAGATCTTTCTCTCCTTGAAACATGCATATCCATTATTTCTACCTTTTTTTCTTGCACTCACACTTTCTTTACTTTTTTCTTACTCTACCTCTCTTTGTCCTTACCCCGACACTAAAGTTCTGAAGAAGCATGTTCATTTAATCCTGTCAATCACAATACAAGGGCATGAGGGTGTTTCTTCAACTATGGTGCACTTTTGGCCCTGTGAACAGTTTTTTTTTCCAACAGTTGTTTCAATCTCATTTCTAAATGTGTATTGTGTTTAATACATTTAATACAATGAAAACTGTATCAATTTACTCTAATTGACAGTATTAAAAACACAGAATAAGTCAATTGAATTGAGGTAAATAATGACACTATACTGTCTTCTATAGGGCAGCTTTTATAATTAATTTGAATTAAGTGAATTGAATTTACTGTTTCCCACAGATGTTTTTCCCCTATTTATTACTGTAAAGCTGCTTTGAAACAATCTATATTGTATAAAGCGCTTTATAGCCTAAATAAACATGACTTGACTTGACTAATAACATTCTATGGTAAAATAATTTTCTATGGTAAAAGTATTTGAAAAAACATGGAATAAAATGGCCAGCACTTATCTTTCTATGGCTAATTTCATAAACTGTATGTATTCTTCTAAAAACACACAATTAAACAATATTTTCCAACCTCTGCATATTTTGACAAAATTACAGCTTGATTGGAAATGACGGGCAATAAAAATCACAAATGTATGGGAGGAATATTTAGTTAAACACTATTAGCAATATTTTTTTATATAGTACAGTGTTTTTGTATTTACTGTGAATTGCGATGCATACAGAAAACTCAGCATTGAAAACAACAAAGCATTGATTTAAGTATAAATGGTCAAATAGAATAGATTTTAAATAGTGTCAAATCGATTAATCGCGATTTAAATTCGCGAAATATATTATTATACTTATATATATTATAAATTATTATGTCTATTATATTATTATGTGTGTGTGTGTGTGTGTGTGTGTGTGTGTGTGTGTATATATACATATGTACTGTATAATATAAATATGTGCATATACAGTATACACGCACAGACATACAGTATATATAATATATATACTATAAATATAATATATATATATATATATATATATATATACATATATATATATATATATATATATATATATATATATATATACATATATATATATATATATATATATATACATATATATATATATATATATATATATATATATATATATACATATAATATATAAACAAACTTTTATCTCAGATCCGATGAATCGCAATTAATAGTTTTGACAGAACTAATTTTAAAATAAACTTTGTTATAAGCCTGAACTACTACGAAGTAGCTTGACAGATTAGCTTTAAAATCTAAAAGGTAGATTAACTTTAAATTAACTAATTCAAATGTGTTGCTCACTACAGTTTGAAGGTTTAAAAGTTGCTTCCTGAACACCATCTTGCACAATACTTGCAAAACTTTACAAATGACACCAAAATTGCAACGAATTGCACAGACTTTCAAATAATGAAAAATTACAAAACTTTATAAACACAACCAAGCTGAAGCTACTCTCTCTTTAATTAGAAATCTGATGAATGTCAATGTTTCTACAAAGGAAAGATGAGAACTCAAAAGCCCCACATCCTTTTTTTAGACAAACCAATCCTCACAATCCCACTAAAGGGACTTCAATAGATAACAAACCTGGCCTATATCCCAGAAAAGCTATCATATCGCTGTACTTTCTTCTCTCTGTACATTTTTGTTGAGTTTACCACTGTGGCCTGGATTGAAGGTACAGAGGTGACAGACAGCACCTTTGATGTGCGCAGACATTTCTTTTACAAACGCCTATGCTGAATGAATACACAATGTGCTAAGCAGCAGGTACACAGATGGAAACAGACAGAGAAATAGATAGAGAAAGCCAAAGACACCGAGATGGGAGCATGAGAGGTATAGACCGGCGCAAGAGAAAGAAAGCGGACAAAATAAAAAGAAATCAAGATTGGAGCAAGAAACAACATTAATGCGACGAGCGGGAGAAAGAAGATGAAGATTAGAGGTTTAAGGATAAACAGATAAAGAGAGCAAGCACGTGGCAGGCGACGAAGCGAAGTAAAAAAATAAGATAGAGAGATGAGATGAAAGACTGGCAGCCGATAAGGCGTAATCCTCCCCTTTCCCTGTCATTCCAAAGAAAACAGAGAGCACTAGCAGAAGAAAGAGAGAGAGAAATGTGAGGCCACCTCATTTACTTTGCCGCTTACATGATCCTTCCATTTTCAGCTGTCCGGTGATTAAACATAACTCATTTCCCTTCACCTAAGAAATCTAAGAAAAACAGCAGCTATTACAATTTTTATTACAAAATTTGTATTACTATTACAATTACTATTACGAAATACAATTCGGAATAATTTCTCTCCTCAAGCTTCGCCTTGTACAGACACACACAACCTTCTGTTACTGACGTAAAATAAAGATGTGGCAATAATAAAAGAATATGAGAAGTATATTGCATCGTATTGCATCGGGAGTATAGTGCAAGTTGAGAGTCTGCTTCCCAAATACTTGTAGAGTGGATCTGTAATGATGTACCTAAGAGAAGAACTGTCACTTTAAATGCTACTTACTGTAAGAGTCTATGAGTGGTTTACATTATGGAATGTGTGGGGCCCTTCAATACTGTCTCTGGATCTAGTGACCAAAGTCCAATTACACAATTTCTAGCACTGGTTTTTGCCCGTTGGCATCAAAAACCAAGTTCAAAACCCAATTCAATGAGAATTATTTTTTGTGAATTTTATCCTCCAAACTTAAATTTCAATAGGCCTACATTTTTTATTTTGCTACAGCTTTTGAGTAACATATTAACACAATAAATCCATACTGTCTTGAATATGAATTAACAACATGATTAAGATAACTGAAATGTTTAATTATTTAAAAAAATGTCAAGGTTTTTGTTATTCCATTAATTGCCTTAGGTTTTTCAGTGAGGCATGTAACCCTCTTTTGGAGCATGTTGCCGTCGGGCCGCGGACCAGGAGACTGCAGAAAGCTCCGTCAGTGGACTCTGTCGAGGAGTTAGCGTCGGCCCAACGGCCACGCCACCCTCACGGTTCAGAATCCCCTCTCATCTACGCTAAGGCTAGTTACCGCCCTCCGAAAGATGTGCGGGAAATGGTCTCATTCAGATACGGTGAGGACGACACCATGTCCACAAGTGCCTCCGACCCGGGGGCTTGAAACTCACCCGGTTATGGCACTCCCCTCACTCAGCCAGAGCCCATGCACAAGGTACCCAGCTGCTGATGACAGTGGAAGGGGCGGAGAAATTGGGTTACACGCGACCGCCTCCCGTCGAGGACGCCGTCGCAGCCCATCTGTGTCCTTCCCATGGCTCAAACGAGGAGCACTCTCAAGGAACACAGACGCAGGCTCCTCGCCCACTTGGCATGCCTGGGACTGTCTGTGAACGTGCAGAAGAGCTCGCTTCAGCCGTGTCAGTCGATTACTTTCCTGGGTATGGTTCTGGACCATACCTGTAACCCTCAGGGAGGGTTGCGCTCACGTTCCCTGCAGGGATTAGCGAGGCAGCTGCTCTTGTGGACGGATCGGATACTTCTTTCGATCCGTGCAGTACATGTACCTGGCAGTTTGAATTGCGGCGCGGAGTGAATACTACACCCTCAACTATAAAGATGATCTGGAATCTCTTTGGCGAGGCAGAAATCAACCACTTTGCATCAGAGGAGAACGCCCACTGCCCACTGTACTTCTTGCTGACAACGGCTCCCCTGGGAGGGGACGCGCTGTCGAGCCACTGGGCCAAGGGTTGGAAGTATGCATTTCCCCCGGTCAAAATAATGCCGCTAGTCTTGCAAAAGATTAGGGAAGTGCTCAGTACGCTATCCGACCCACCATTCGAACCAGACGAATCTAGTAACCTTAAAGTGCTCTTAGTTAAGATGGTGCTGCTGATTGCACTAGCCTGCGGGAAATGAGAGGGAGACTTGCATGCCCTGTCAGTGAACAGTGAGTGTATGCAGTTCGGACCAGATGATTGCATAATCAGACTCACACCCAGATGTGCCTACACACCGAGGGTGCTCTCAACACCGTTCAGAGCCCAGGTGATTACAATTCAAGCATTTTGCCCCGCTGAACTGGACACCAATTCAATGTCACAGAAGTGTGCTTTGTGCCCTGTGCGCATGATACGTGCTTATGTGAACAGGACTTGCCAGTTTTGAGCTTCTGAGCAGCACTTTGTCTGCTTTGCGGGCGCCAAGAAAGGCAACGCGCTGTTGAAACAGAGGCTATCACACTGGATTGTGGAAGCTGTGCGACTAGCTTATGCTTCCCGAGGATTGCCCAATAGGGGTGCGCGCCCACTCCACTAGGAGTTTGGCGTCGTCATGGGCTTGGGCAAAACGCATGTCTATTGAGGACATTTGTCTTGCAGCGGGCTGGTCATCTCACAACACGTTTGCGAGATTTTATAACTTGGACATTCCCTCGTTCGCACCACACGTTCTGTCAGTGCAGGAGGGGAGAGCTGAGCAGCCATTGGGCGACTAAGTTGCCTGGGGACCAGCCCCGACCGGAGCGTGTTTCTAACCATGGTTTCGACCAGGTCGTATAGGCAGCGCGAGTAATAATCACATTGACTATAATGTGGCCCCTTTATTATGCCTGCGTTCATAAGCCGGCAGTATTCTCAAGCACCAAAATGTTTGCTGCATTTCCCCCATATCACATCAGTTCAGTGTTGATTAACTGGGTACGGGGAGATACTGATGGTGTCGGCGCCGAGTTGGCTCTGTGCCAGAGTACATCTGGATGTTTCAACAAGGTCTGGTACCTGACCTAGAGGGCTAGCACGCTATAGTCTGAGGGCTTAGTGCTTAGTGCTCTACAGGGGCTCGATGCGAGCTGGACCGGCCAATTTTTCACACGGTTTTATATACGTTCCCCATACGTAATGTCGAGGGACCGACTCGTTAAGGGATCGTCTCTGGTTACTCAACGTAACCGTAGTTCCCTGAGAGGAGGGCATGAGACATTACGTAAACTGCCGTGTGAAAAGCCATTTTCAGCCTCAATAGCTCTCGTTCAGTCGAAAGATTCTGAGGTTTTTGGCACCCTGCGTCGCCTATATTGGAGGCTGTCAGCCAATCAGGCGAGGGCGTGGGCGCCATTGGCTATTTGCAAGCAAAAGAGTTATTCAAATCATGCTTCAGCATTTCAAGGAAAATGGATTTCCCCAAACGTAATGTCTCGTTCCCTCCTCTCAGGGAACTACGGTTACGTTGAGTAACCAGAGACGTTATTGTGAGGGTATGTTTATCACTGAAAATTGTATCGTACTTTGTCTACTCTTTAAACAGCATTATGGTAAAAATTGAACACTATGGCAAACAGCTTTCTTACCTGTATGTGACGGCGTTTTACTTCGGGGGTTGGGCGCATCTAACAGAACAGCAGTTTCTTTCAGTTTTCCCCTCTGTTTGGCCTAAAACACTTTGCTCCTGGTCATCCAGTTTGAAATGTTGACTACAATGATTTTCCGTTGCAGCGTTCTCTCCATTTACGATTCTTTGCTGCCTTTAGCCGCCACCTATACAACGTGCTGGATCCTGCACTGGAAAACGAAAGTAACCCACTCCCGCTAAACGTTTACTCTTTGAATTCTTGCACCCAGGAACAATACTTGTCAACACCATTATCAGCAAAAGTCTGCTAAGAAGTATTAGCTACTAAAGCAAAGCAGGATTTTTGACTGGTAAGCGTATCGCATAGGCTACTGGTGGAAATGGCCTCTGACGGCAACATTCCTTGTGCATTATGGGTGTTGAAGCTTTCCCACCTATTTGGCAAAAGGTAAGACAACAGCCTTTTTTCTATTTTCTCTAGTCAGATAGCACCGATTAAAAAAAAATTAAATGCCGCCCTTTTACTGTATAGGCAAGGCAGCCGTTTTATTGAAAACCCATTTTGCCAGCGGTGAAGTAGGCTACTACTAGGTGTGTTTGTACACAAAATCAAACATGCCCTGAGAAATATTCACTAAGATAAAAAGTGTGACAACTAACACCAGTCTCATTTTATATAATCCATTGCATTTGACTGGGAGAGGTCATTATATATGACCCATACTAGCATTAAGAATATAACTATGAGACATAATTAATCACAGAGAATTTAAAACAGCAGTTTTAGACTCATTATATTTTAAACAAGGTAGAAAACTATATAAACATAATCAAGCCAAAAAAAAAATATGCGAATAAGATAACAAAAAATAATTGCACATAAAAAAAAATAAAAAAATTCTGGCTGGTGTAAGAGAAGTCGGTATTAAGCTCATGCTGGAGATGCAGATCTGTGATCTGAGCAATTAACCTGAATTTCTCTGGTGAAATCCCCAGCTGTGCAAGCAGGGCACGTGTAAGATGTAACCTACAAAACGTCTCCATGGCTAAGGGCATCTGCCAACAAAATAAGCAAAGCACTGTAATCAAAATGAGCTAATCACTTCAGCCTAATTTACCAAAGCCACACACAAAAAGCTTCTCCGGAAGAAAACGAGAGAATAGAAAGAGATTGAGGCAGTGTGGCAGAAACATCACAGAGACTATATGTGTGTAAAAAATTAAAAATTAGTAAAAATAAATAAATATTTATTTATTTGTATGCTTTAAAAAAAAAAAGCACCCCAAAAGCATTATAAAAGTAGCTTCGAATGAGAAGCAGGCTTTATTCTTAGAAAACCTTGCCATGAAAATATTGCTTGTATGGTAAAGAGCAGCTTGACACAATGGCCGACTCCTTGCCACCCCACTGGCCACCCCAATGGCCAGTATAAATTTTAGTAGCATCAGTTATGCATTTCATAAATAAGTCAAAAATATTCTTTAGTAAAAGAAGACGGGGAATTATGTGTCGTGACATGCTTTTTAAGTGCCGAATGGTTACAGTATAGCTTACTGTTACAGCAGCTTTTTGATGGGTCTTTGCCACGTTTTGACATTGACAAGCAGGGATGCAAACAGCGCGCTTTTCGGCGCCTCCCGCTTTTTTCACGTCAGTTTGGGTGACAAAGTCATCTGAAGTCATTCCATAGCTTAATGTGAGGGACAGAAGTCTATTTACATCATTAAAGTATACGGAAACTCGTTTTCCCTCCTCTGCGGCTGTCAATCATTCTCCATTCATATTCAAACAGCGCGCGCGCCTCTTGGATGCACGGTAAAACTCTCTCCAATATGATATATTCACATTATAATGCATGATCTGTAGATAAAAGGCTGTAGATTTGCATAAAATTACTTTATTTTGTTGGAGTTTGTTGCTGTTTTTAAACGACTCACTACCGTGTGCTTGTTAGATCACACACATCACAAGGACTATGAATCGGCATCAAACGCACAATAGCTGGAATTTAAAACTGTGAAACAAAGGAACAAATCGCACTAGGATTTGTGCGCTCGACATTTCTTCGCTTCGTGACGCGCACTTATGCAGCGCAGCGCTGAAGTAATGTACTATTAAAGCTCCAGTAGGTAGCTTTTGTAAACAAATATTTGTTAAAACTGTCATTATGTCCTCACAGTAGAATATGAGACAGATAATCTGTGGAAAAAATCGAGCTCCTCTGGCTCCTCCTGTGGTCCTATTGCCATTTGCAGAAATACACCGCTCCTGGTCAGAAACAACCAATCAGAGCCAGGAGGAATGTCTTAGCAGTGTCAATCACGCTCGTGTACTCGCTGATCACCCCTCTCTTGCACAGCGCGAGCGCGTACCGTCGTTCGTGACTCTCCTGTTCGAACTCGTTCATCCAAATGAACGAATCTTTTTTCGAGTCATTTCGTTAATTCAACGAACGAAATGACTCGCAAAAAGATTCGTTCATTTCGAACGAGTCTTTTTCGGAGTCATTTCGTTGATTCAACGAACGAAATGATTCGAAAACGATTTGTTCATTTTGATGAACGAGTTCAAACAGGAGAGTCACGAACGTGCATCACAGAACAGAGCAAGGCGAGCATTTGTGCTTATAAAACTTAAAGTTTTTTATTTATTTTTGAAATGACCGATCGTTTTGCTAGATAAGACCCTTATTCATCGTCTGGTATCGTTTAAAGCCCTTTGAAGCTGCACTGAAACTGTCATTTGGTCCTTGAAACGTTTGTGTCCTATTGAAGTCCATTATATGGAGAAAAAGCCTGGAATGTTTTCATCAAAAACCTTAATTTCTTTTCGACTGAAGAAAGAAAGACATGGACATCTTGGATGACATGGGGGTGAGTAAATTATCAGCAAAAGTTTTTTTTAAAAGTGAACTAATCCTTTAACGTTATCTTACTAGCTATTTATAACGTATAGAAAGAGTGCAACGTTATAAAGTTACATGTATTGCAAAATACATAATGATTTGAGGACCAAGTTTGTAGTCAAAGTATGGGCAGGCCATAGTCAATGTAAAGCATATTGTTGATGTTTCGTCCCTATTAGTGAATGTTCCATAACTGTTTATAATCTGCCGTCATCGGTGGTCCTGTTTACTAGCCTGCGCGTTCACGACAGGCTCTGCTGTGGGGGAGGAGCTGTGGAGGGAGGGCTGTAGCGCAGCAGAGAGCAAGAGGGTTGGACCTGGAAGTTGTGCTTGTTCAAATTTTCAGGCTAATTCAACATTTTCTCAAAACTCCCTACTGCAACTTTAAGCAGTGGTGTAGTCTACGTGATACGCAGGTATACGCCGTATACCCACTAGAAAATGTCAAGGATTTCCGTATGCCCACTAGGAAATGTCAATGATCTCCGTATACCCACTTTAAAAAGCGTGAGGATTCGTAACAACATCGTTTTGTGAAAGAACTTTCATTCATAAATTTACCCCGCTGTGACGTCTGTGTTTGCTCAGCGACACGGATCGAATCGCGGAATCCAGCAACAAATGTAACTTAGCCTACTGTAAAGCGGAACGTCACGCAATTTGGCCATTTTTGAATGAATAAATCAAAAGTAATGATACAATGAATCAAATCTCGATATGTACTAAGTGTCTATGAATATTAAAGCTCAAAAAGACTGCTATTGAAATAAACTCTGAATGTTCTGCGTGTTTCTGTGAATGAGCGCTCAATGTGTGCTCTACTACACACTGACGCGCGGGTGACACTCGTGGTGTTTTCAGCGTCTATGAGGAGGACATGCACACATTTGAACTTCATTGCAGAGCTTTTATGAGAGTCACTCCACAAGAATTTTACCATTTCATTTGATAAAACTATCGTCATTCATTCGTATCATATACACACTCACAAACTTTAAAGTCATGACAACCTGTCAAAATCAAAGTTTTGTATAACTTGAAGAAAAAATAACAGAAATATATTACTATTGCACAGTAGAGTATACTTCAATTAGGCCTAATAATAATAATAATAATAGTTTATTAAAACACACAGAAGCTCTTTAATTTACAACCCACCAAAATAAAAGTTTGTAGAGATAAATAAAGTAACTCGAGGGAATTATGAAAGAAATTGCATAGTAAGATGTACTTTTTTAAGTATAAGCTGGTATATCACAGTATACTCACTACAAAAAACTAGACTACACCACTGTTGTAATCATTTCTGCACCCGCGATGCGCATACACGCTGTGTTCGCTCTGTTTTTCATGTTATCATGGGTTTGCGCACTGAAATATTATTAAAAGCCAATATATGTTGTTATACCTAGCCTGCTCAATACATTTAAAATAAGCTTAATTTAATTGTATATTATTTATTCTAGTGTAGGCTATATATGCACTTCTGAATTCTTGACATTAATATATAAATATAAAATTGTGAAATGTATGATTGCCTGATTGAATTTTATAAGAGAACTAATAGTAATTTGTTTTTATTAACATATTTAGATTTTATAAAATTACTGTGCAGATTTTTTCAAGAATTACTTTTTGCTGCTGATTTATACACTCATTAAGTTTATTAAAAATTCATAATACATTTATGTAATATTTAAAGGTGTTAACTGTAATCTTACACTGCAAAATAATAACTTAAAAAGGATTAAATTCATCACAATTATGTAAGTATCTGGAAATTTGCCACGGGGCGAGGGCCCTTATATATGTCATATCTATATAATATATATCATTATATATAATATAATATATATTAGTAGGGCCCTACTAATATCATTAGTAACATTAAATATAACACAATAAAACAAAGTATATCAGTAGCAGTTTCCTTAAGTCTTTCTGATAGTTTTCTACAGGCCGGTTTACTACAACAGTAGAATAAAATTCTGAAATTATGGTTTATAGTTTTGGTGTGCCACCCCAAGATTTTAAGTGGCCCCATTTGGCCACCCCTATGAAACATTTCTGGAGGCGCCACTGGCTTGACATCCTCCTGTAAATAACTCTTTTTGTGTTCCACATAGGAGAAAAAGTCATGAGAGTAGATAAATGATGACAGAATTTTCATTTTTGGCTAAGAAAAGAAAAGTGAGAAGAAGGAAAGACAGAGATCTACGAGGGAAATGATGGGGTGAAACCACGGGAGGTGAAGGCAGAGAGAACGCTGGAGGCAGAAAGGAGACTGGCGATACTATACGTCTCATGAAACTCCACTGCTTTTAGCTCACTAATTCAATCTCTGCAATCCTGGTGAGTGACTGAACCCACCGCCCTTCCCATTCCTCAGCTCCCGCGTACTAATCCAATGCCTGCATCCACTATATACGCAACATAACATGACAGAACAGACAGGAAGGGGAGAAAGATGAAGAGAGGTAAGAGGAAGTGAGTGGAGTGAAGGGATGTTTGTGGCACATGTGAACCAACAGTTATGCTAGTCCTAATAAATTTGTCTAATTAAAACTCTAAATCCCTCACACTTTAAAGCCATTTTTATAATTAAAACTCTGATCTACCCCTCCTAAATATAAAACAAGAAAACAATTAAAACTTTTATGATTTTTTACTTCAAAAACCCATTAATTAAAAAATGCAAACGAACAATGGAAAGATATTGAGACGGACCCCTCTTTGCTCATTAACTCGTGGCTAATTGATCCAAACCGGAATGTTTACCATAGGGAAGGCAAGAATAAAATGCTCTCATTTTATTCACTTAATTGCATTTTTTTTTTTCTTGCATTTCTCCACTTTTGGAGATTAAAGATTGGTTGAAATAACATGAAAAGGTTTTCTTTTAATCCCTACGCTCTTTAATATTTTGCCCAGGTTTCTATGAAAATTAAGTTCCGACTTTGAAGTTCCCGGTGAAGGAGGTTTTTTTTTTTTTTTTTTTTTATAGAAAAAGATTCTTCGAGTGCTGGCTGCAAGTTGTGTTCAGCATTTGGACAAATAGTCATGCCCTTCACCATGACCCTGAGAAAGAAATGATGGGACTCATCCATCAAAACTACAATACCCATGATCCATCAGTGCAAGTACAGATAGCAAACAGACATCGCCTTAAGACACACAAGCCATTGCGATGGCAAATAAGCCATAAACTCACTCATCCTTTCTCCTACTCCTCCTTTTCATGCACTTCATTTCTTCCATCTCCTCAAGGCAAGAGGAACTTTTAATAAAAAAAGCATTTTAGCCGAGAACATGGGTGATATAAAAATGAGCGAGAGAAGGCCATCTCGCCTTAACATGGTTGTGAATAATTTAATGACAGAGATGCTACGTGCCAACCTGCCAAAAGCCTAGGAAATTTCTTTTTACCGTCATTTAAATAATTCTTTCATCTAACAGTATAAGGTCCAAAGTAATGGCTGGGCCTCTTCTTTTTTTTACTCAACAGCACTTAAACAACACACATTATCACATTCTCATCAATATTCATCAGTCTGTCCCTTTTCCTGTGTCACCTGACCTCTTCCACAAACTCTGTTAACATCTCCATCTTCCTCATAATAGTCTGACTCCTCCATAAAGCTTTTACTTTCAACTGTGTCGTCTCACCAACACCTTGTTTTCCTCCCTCATTTCCTCGTATCTGCTCAGTGCACATATTGATTTCTGGCAATATGATGCCGTTTTTATCACGATAGATGTCCACCAATCAAAATCAAGTATGCAGGCTATATTTCATATTTTATTATACCAATATTTCGGTTTATTAAAAAAAGAGAATCAGTTAAAGAGGTTCCCAATATACCATTTATACTGTTTACTTTGCTCAGGGAATTTATTAACTTGCATGGTCTGCAGAATTTGTATACAGAACTTATCCCTGGTCAAACTATAATGCACATATTTTTTATTTTGTCACAAATAAATTAATTCATTAATTTTAGCACATGAAATATTTCTAAGGCCAACAGTGTTTTAGAGTACATGTGGTTTGACTTGACTCAATATTCCATTAAAAATTAAGAAAAAAAAAATGCAAACTTATTAATAAATTTATGATTTCTGCATTACAATATTTGCAAAAAGTTTTATGCACCAATGTGCTTATGGTCAGTGAATGAAACCCAATGAGAAGATGTTGTTTTCATGCACTGATAACTAGTAACGGTTTCAGAATCTTTGTGCACATAAATCTAGACAAATAAAGAAATAAATCTATATGGCACAGCTTAGAGGTCAGTGCCACCAGTTTGAGGTGCAGTTATAATAGTTGTCTTAAAACTGGCCGTGGATGATATCATAAACCATCCATTCCATCCCATTTGTCTTTTGATTTAACAAATCTTTCTGCTATTTTCCTCCCCCCAACTGTCTCCTTTTCAAATCTCACTAAAAAAAAAAACTAATTCTAACAATTTTGTCAACCACTCAAGCTTCATCTCTCCTTCACACTCAGACACACCGATAATTTTTTTAATCTGTTTATGAGCCAGACTAATTATAAACGTCCTATTTTCCTGAGCCCTTCCACCATCACCCCAAAAGGTCAGATCTTGTCCCCCCACACCCGCGTTTGGTTTTGCATGCGTCTGATCTCTCAGTCCCTGTCATCAGGTCGCGTTGCCGCGGGCACTTTTCATTCAATTACGCCTTCCACTGTTGTTGTTATTGTCCTCACTAATAATAGAGCACCTCTGTCTTTGCTGTCACGCAAGGAGCCATCAATAGTGCCAGCCCTTATCTCCATCTCAGCAATCAGCCATAGCAGTGCCACCCTAGACTAGAGGAAAGATGGAGGGGGAGGGGGAGGAAAGGACAGCCAAACAGCATAACTGTCATAAATGAGAGAGGGAAGAGATGAATGGAAACCCTGGAGTCCTGGAGAGCGAGATGAGGGTGGGCTAGCGGATGAGTGTTGGTTTGTGTGCATCATTGTCGGCTCTGTGTATGTGTATGTTTACAAGACTTAGAAGATAGAGGCAGAGGAAATGGAGGAGAAGCAGTACAGGCACAGAGAAAGATTCAGAGATGAATAAGGGTGTGACAGACAGCATTGCCCTGAAGGCTCCGGTTACATTTGGAATTGAGGACGCACAGTGACATGGATGTAATTGGTGGAAACTAGCTTAAGAAGAGGGAAACGGCCGCTCGTGAACGAAGGCCAAAGAGGCCCCTATTGCATCACTGGCAATCCCAGCTCTCTTCCTTTTAGTCATATTTTCACCCTGTCATCACAAATCCACACATTTGCTCATTTGACCTCTATGTTTAATGCTGTAATCACAGTCTAGCTCCACTTCAGGTTTTTCATTTCCTACTCCAGCTCATTAATGTATCTAGGGATCAGCAACAGCACTAAATTTCTTTTCTGATATCAAGCACTATCAAGGTCAATATATAACACTAATTGAAAAAAATACTGTTTTCAATATATATATAATTCAAAATATATATAAAAATAGAATTAAAATATATACATTAACCCCATTATATATATATATATATATATATATATATATATATATATATATATATATATATATATATATATATATATATATATATATAGGGTTAATGTTGATTATATTTTACATTTTATATATATATATATTCAATACGTCAAGTTAAGATCCATCCGGCAATCCATCAACTTTTATCCATAATTATACATTTTTCGTCCATGAGTAATATGTAAACCTATATTGCTCAAACCAAAAAACTACTGTCGTATTGTAGTAGATTGCATTATTTATGTATGATTATATTTGCTAACAGTTATGCTCCTGTACACAGATGATGTCTCTGATCAGTTTAAATAGTCTGTATAGTTAAAATACAGTCCTGTCGTTCAGTCTCGTTTGTTTTAGGTCCTTCAATAACTTGTATCTCATCGGCAAGTTTCTCTACGCCTGTCGAGAAAAAATCCCACCCCTTCCTCCAAGTGGAATCACACCATTCCACTTGGCCTCAAATGACAGTCTCGGACATTTCTGCATTACAAGACCATGGTGAGCTCTGTAATTGTAGTGAAGCCTATATAATGTCTGATAGACAGATGGCCAGCAGGGTTGCTGAGATTAATCTGTACAAAAGCTAAATCTTTCCCACCATGTGTTCACAGCAAGGAACTGGATTTTACAGACAACCGGTAATAACATTTCTAAATCTCTCTGAGTTAACGAAGAAGTTCAAGGCCAAAGCCGAAGTCAGCATGAGTGTGAACCTTCGGCCTCACACTGGAGGCACATGGCTTGGCAAACGTGATGTTCTTACCTTAGGGAGCAGAGGAAGTCAGACTCAGAAAATAAGGCGTTAATGCCAGAAGTCAACCACAATTTACATTCAATTACCTTTGTTTAACACGTCCCCTCTACCTCGCAACAGCCTCAAGGCCAGTGGTATCCAAAGCACTAGTCTTGCATACCAAGGAATTTTCGAGTGCCTAAATCTGCGCCGAAAGATACATTTTTTTGGCAGAGATGCACAAAGTAGCTGTCAGGTTTGTTTTTCGCCACAGAGAATAAAAAGAGGCTAGTTTACTTTCATATCCCTATCTGTGAGGAAGTTTGAGGTTAAGTAGATTGATTGAGTGGGAATTTTGATTCATGAAATTGCAGGAACTCTTAAATTATAAAAAAGAAAGGGAGAGAAAGTGTGTAATTTGAGAGCAGAGCTTTCAACCAGACCAAGGTCATTAGCGAAAATGAGAAGGTCTCTGTGTGTTACGTTATTTGATTACCTAATACATTAGACGACTAAATTTGAAGCACATAGACAAGAGAGTGAAGGACTAAAGAAATCATAGAACTCCAAAACTCTTTGTCTTTTTTATTTTGTGGAACACAATAGAATACATTTTAAAGAAATATCCATACAATAAAGGTCAAATGTTGTTTTGGGCCACACTGACTTTCATTTTATGGACGAAAACAGTGGAAACATTCATCCACCTACATCAACCTTTTTCCTTGGTGCCAAAGAGAGAACCAATTGCATGATCCTATCAAGCACATCCTGCAAACACAAAACAATTTCTCTGCCCCACATGCACACCTACTCACTCTTCATCATCAGCTGTGCACGTATGATATAAACCTGAGCCCGCGCACACAACCCCCGAAACCTCTGCTGTAATGGAGTAGATTTGTGCGGCAGAGAGTTCGCTGTCAGCATTGAAATGAATCTAGCGTTAAAAATACACACAGGCACTTGGGTTTTCAAAGTGGAAAAAAGAAGGGCGCTAAAAAAGCAGCATTTTTCCATTTAACTTTTCCCCTTTCCCCTATGGTCCTTTGAGGCCATGTGGATTAAACCTTTTTGTAAGTAAAGGGAGTTGGTGCTGCCAAGATTTCTAAATGAAGGGGGCGTCTTAATTGGGAAAAGGCTTTAGATATTCCTGAGTCTGATTAAACAGCTCTGCACAACAGAGATGGATGAAGGGAGTGAGGAAGGGAAGGATGGATAAGAAGAAAGGGGGAAGGAGAGAGACAAAGGAGTGAAGTAAAGAAGGAGATGAGCAGAAAGAGAGCGAGTGAAGTAGGATGTAAAGGACTGTGTGTTCATTGAAGTAGGGGAAATAGATGTGAGCGGAAGCTGATGAGTTATCCTCCAGGCTTCAAGCGGAGCTGAGCTCTGCAAAACACTCTTAATGTCATTATTCACTGAAAATCTTACTGACCACAGAACTCTGGAATAAACAAAATGATATGGAATATAAAAATGGCAAGACTGATGCCTAACATCACTGGTTCTTGTGTGTCTTGTGACCAAACATCATACACTCAATGCTATCATATGACTCGGAAGAATCAGAATATTGCCCATGAGTCATATGGACAACTTCTATGATACTATTATGGTGCTTTTTGTCATTTTGAGGCTTATAAATAACTGACCATATAGGGTTTGAGGTTGATGATAGAATTGTATTCTAAATATACTACTGTATATTTTGAATTTAAGAATGGTTGCATTGAAAAAAAAACTACATGAAGGGATCTGCGCCCCCTTTGGAGACTCTAAGAAAATATGATCTCACTGCATCGTCCCCCGAGGACCTCTTCACGACAACTCCACAGGGCCATGAGTATAAGCAGGCCAAGTGGAACATCATCTGCTGTCTGTGAGTCAAAAATATTAATCATAGCTTTCCTAGACTCCTAAATATTTCTTGCACCTCTTGTGATGCTGGAATATTCATGATTCTCAGAAACTGGGAAACTGACAGACTGCATGTGTGTGAGCACATCTCCGAGTGCCACTATACTAAGTATGTATTTACTTGTTTGCATGTTTATGCAAAATTTCCGACTTCTAATCATGCTGATTTTGATGGTGCCTAAGCATGCGCAGACATATCTTATTAGCAAACAGTTAATGCTCATAATTAAGGGAGTGTGTGTGTCAACACGATACACATGTGGATTAAAAGATTTGGCCGTGCTCCTCCAAACCTCCAGGCCCGATTAGCCTTCCCTCTCCTCTTTTTCCAAAGAGCCCTCAGGTGGGCTTTAGTGCAGCAGATTATTCACCGTTCCTTAGCTTCCCCCTGGGCTGGCTGGCTGGATAACTGGGCACGAGAGCCAGGCCGTGGCCGCTGGAGGGTGTGGGGGTGCTCTTTCCTGTGGAGGTTCTGCTGGAGCATCACCCAGCTGGTGTGGATAGATCAGCGATTACCTCAGGCAGGTGGTTAACACAAAACTAACATGCTGAAACTCAACAATGAACAACTACAACTGTATCTGGTTGCGTTCCTTTTACACAATGCATTACACTGAACAACACTAAACCTAGAAGCTTGGGATTGTTGACTGTTGAAAACTTAAAACTAAATCATTTTCAAGGTTTTTTTAATTGAAATAAAAAAAAAGACTAACATAGTTGTGAAAATCAAAAAATAAATAAACATTTTCATGACTCCAAAATAAAATGAAACATTTCTGCAAATTAATATTGTGTTTTAACTTTTAAGATTTTTTAATGATTTTAAAACACTAAATCTACAATTAAAAAAATATACTAAAACTGGAAAGTTCTACAAAAAAGTAATAAAATAAAACAAAACAGTGATAGAGTGAAAACTACCAAAAACTCAAATAAATTGTAAAGACAAAGTAATACAAATAAAATAATAAAATAAATAGACAATAACCAAATACAACACAAAACAAATAAATTCTAAATAAAATTAAATAAATTCTAAATAAAATTAAAAAATAATAAATTGCATAAATAAATGAATAAATAAAGGGCATAATGGTGATGGTTCATGGCTCATTCCTTGAGATCAAACTGGTAACAGTTACAATCAAAGATCTTTAACCAAAAGACCACACTACCCTCATAATATTTGTGATTCTCGGCTCAGTACATACTGAGATGGCAGGATCAGGCTTTTACAACATGTTTTAACAAAGTGTGACTTGATAAAGTGACAAGCGATAAATCCTTTCGCATCCATGTCCTAACCAGCCATGACGGCAACATGTGATGCTTGACAAGACATTCTGTCCATCACTTGGTTTTTATTTTTGCTGACTAGCTCCATCCACAGTGAAATCTACTGACTTAAAGTCCCGCTCCACATAGCTGTACATCAAATATTTTTTGATTGGCTGTTTTTACAGTATGTCACATTGAAAGTCTGCTGTCGCTTCAAGCCTGCTGACAATTTGTTTGAAAGGGGAGAATAAAGTACCAGTTTGGACACAGCTATATTAATGTTTCTCGTCTTAAAGATCATTTGATCATCCTACAGTCTTAAGATAAATGCCACGAGTTAGAGTTGAAGACAAATACAAGTTGTTCCTGTATATGAATTTCTGTAAGAGACTAAAAAATGTATGAGGAGCGAAATTGGACTCGAAAAGAAAGGAAAAGCAGAAAAGGTCTCCAGCAGGCTTGTGAACTCCTTCAATACTATTTAATGCACCTCATGAAGTTGAAAATATTTAGCTTATAACATAACTGAGGAAAATGGAAATTAAACTAAAATACATTTCCATGACCCCAAAAATAACTACAGTAAACTAAATAAATAGAGTAGAAAAAAAATAAAAAGACATTGAAAACTAACAAAAACAAAACTGAAAAGATATATGTAAAACGTTTTCATAAAAATGTAAAATGCATTTAAAATTGTTAAAAAAAACCTGTAAAAATCAGCTTTAAAGAAGCTGAAATATAAGATTATTTTTGTCTCTTTGCTATTTTACTCACTGCAATACCTTAATATTTCGTAGTTTGTATGACTCTTATTTAATCCTAACCATATCCCCTAAACCTAACATGCATAACTCATGCCTAAAATCAGATGGAAATGATAGGTGAATAACACTGTATGTTTGAAGTAACAACCTCTATGTTTAATGCTGTAATCACAGTCTAGCTCCACTTCAGGTTTTTCATTTCCTACTCCAGCTCATTAATGTAACTAGGGATCAGACATTGAAAACTAACAAAAACAAAACTGAAAAGATATATGTAAAACGTTTTCATAAAAATGTAAAATGCATTTAAAATTGTTAAAAAAAAACTGTAAAAACCAGCTTTAAAGAAGCTGAAATATAAGATTATTTTTGTCTCTTTGCTATTTTACTCACTGCAATACCTTAATATTTCGTAGTGTGTATGACTCTTATTTAATCCTAACCATATCCCATGAACCTAACATGCATAACTCATGCCTAAAATCAGATGGAAATGATAGGTGAATAACACTGATGTCACAAACTTTAAACTTCTCCACCAAATCTGATTGGTTGATTGGAATGTTGTTCCAGAATCAACAAAGATGTTGATCCAGCAACTTGGTAAAATCAGGTTCTGCCAAAGTGCAATGCCAGTCTATAGCAAGACCCAAGCTATGCAGAGAAAAAAACACTCACAGACATTGCTTATTAAAATGCCTCTCATTGCAAGGCCTCAATGTTCGGAAATTCTTCACAGTGGATTAATGGAAGGTCTTGCCATTATTTGCACAGAAAACCCAGGCGCGTCAGGATGAGAGGTACCAGTCGGGCCTTGACACTCACAAGCGCTCAGTCAAAGAAATTACGAGAGAAACGGATAAGCTGAGCCTGAGAGAGGAAGAGGTTGAGGGGGTTGAAATAAATAGGGGAAGCGAGTGAAAGTGAGGGCGACGGAAACGAACAAAGAGAACGGTAGAGAGTAGGAAGAGAAAGGAAGAAAAGTGCCACAGATCAGCAAACGAGAAAAGAACATACAGGCAGATTGATTCGCGAATGGTTTGATTTCAGAGACAGTCGGCGGCTGAATTACACCTTAAGCGGAACCCAGAGGATTGACGGGGTGAGAGAGGGAGAGAAATCGAAGGAAATTATAAATTATAAAGAGTTATGAAAGTACAACTGCGATTGCAGCGAGCCAGGAAGAGAAGAGAGGGATTAGAAAGAGAAACAAATTAAGGCCAGGGGAAGTTAAAGAGAGAGCGAAAGATTGAGCGAGCGCTACAACATGAGAGAGCAGAGAGAGAGAGAGAGAAAGAGAGAGAGAGAGAGGAGAGAGAGAGAGATGATGATGGTGGTTGATTCACCGATGTTATCACAGTGCAGGGAGATGTGTGTGACACAATCTCAAATTGGAAATCGCTGTTTCAATCTCTCCTCACTCCTTGCTCGCCGCTCCACTGATAACGAGACAAGCTTAATTCTATTAAAAATAGCCCGGTATGTGTGGCAGGAACAGAACCGGCCCAGGCTGCTAAAAGATGCAGGGTCCCTTTTACTGACAGCCAGCATTATAGCCCACTTTAACAATCCCCCCTACCAGAGCCCCCGCTGGACTAACTTTCATCTCAATCTCAGCATCGCCATTTCTCAGCATTTATCTATCTATCTAATTATCCATCTGTCCCTCTATCACTCTCACCCATCTGCTGCACTAGCTCTGCATCTCTTTCTTCCAGACTAAGACTAGCTCTAGGGATTCTTTCATTTTTCTTTTTCCGTTCTCTCTTTTCTGTGAGTTTTTGCTTTGCTGAGCCTAGTGTTTACTTTAAACCGCTCTTTCTTGGTCTCGCTTTCTCACTCTGTGTTTTCCAGACCGTCTTAATCTCTGCACGCTTCAGCTCCTCTTTTTTTTCCTCCTTCGCTCTTTCTTTAGGGCAGGCGGTACATTTCCGTCATCTCATCCTGCACATAGCATCGTCCTTCCGTTCGGAAGCTTGAGCGACATTTGGTATACTCTCTCACCCCTCAACTTCTGACCCTGGTGACACAGCCAAGCCACTCTCCCGCATGCTAATACCTCCAACCAATCATGTGTCAGCAGGTAGCCAAACGGCCAATCAGATCACGGTGCTCCATCTCACAACGGGAAGGTGAAATGAGGCTCATTAAATTAGCAAGGGGTGTTTTTTTTAAACTATGTATCAGAGAAACCAGCTTTCTTCAGCAAACTTTCCCAGCTGGAAAATAAATAACACAAAATCATAATGAGCCTTGATTCGTACCGAGATTCATAACGTGAAAGGGAAGAGATGGGGGAGGGGGGTTAAGATTGTACTTTTTTCTAAAAGTTTACTATCAAGAATAGCCTACCTCTGTGTGAACAGTTTCAAAGCCCCATCAAAAAATGTGTTTTGTAGCTTATGTCTGTTAGCTTTGATGCTAATACTATGTACTTCTAATCCCTGGTACACATTGTACGATTTTGAGCTATCCCAGATGAAAGATGATCAATCGTGAAGATTTCTGTGGTAGTGGCTTCTAAACGGAGGTCCTACATCGTATAGTGAGAGGTTCAAAGACTGACGTTGTCACGGTCTTGCGACCAAAGATAGCCTGCGATAATTTTCAAACAGTCTCAGAAGTTTAGCATGATCATCTTATAGTGTGTTTGTTGCTACGACCTATGTCTACTGACAAGTCAATAAAAATACAACATGAAATGGCATATTGATCAACGCGACATAAAACTCCATTTGCAAGATTTGCATGTCAAATTTTCTTTGCATGTGCATGTTCTTTTCCCTAGCAATTGCCTCTTTCGCTTCATCCTTTCTTCAGCTAAATTGCTAGTGTGATTCATTTTGCTCTATTTGTTCACCACTAGCGCATACGGATGACGTTTTATTCTACTGTACTATCTTGTGTCATAGCCTACGATTTCATATGTCTCATCATCGTACAGTCTACATACATGTCGTACCCAAGTTTATTAGATCCATGTTATACAGTGTGATTTGTAATGATCTTATAGGATTGCTGAAATCGCAGTCTGTAGCAGGCAAAAAAAACGTTGAAAAAACAAACAAACAAAAAATTCCGTAGATAAATGCATTAATAACTTCCTGTGAAATGGACCAAAAATATTAATGACTCATCCTGCACTACACATTTTTTGTCCAATCAAAGGCTCTCTAAAATAAGTCCCTCCCTCACCTGCAGCCGGCTCGCATGTAGAAGAAGATTCATGGTTGTGACGATTAAAGCCTGATAAAGATTATCAACCCAGGATCGTTTGAAAAATGTGCCCATGGCGACATTTCTGCAAAATGATATTTCATGGCTTCTTGCACGTTTCGCGACACTTTCGAAGTAAAATGTCCAGTGAGTGGTGCTAAAATGTTATTGCTCATTTGTATTTGAAAATAACATACCACCTACAGTACACCAAAGCTAACTGATAGTGTTAACAAAGCAAACATAAAAAAGCATTTGCTGAAGCAACCATGCCATTTTAGCTTGCTTCACCAAATCTTTCAGCTCTTTTATCGTGACTCATGTTTATCGAGAATCGTACCCCGAGCATTCTGCATTGGAAGTGCAAAACTTAGAACAGCCACTAAGCAAGTTGTGTAATGTGAATGTCAAAATGTATGGTAAACATGTTTTGAGGTCACATAGTATTGTGCAAGGAACCTTGCGTCTTTATTAGTAAATAATCTGCCCCTGCAATCATAATATGAGTTAAAAGGGTGAAAAAATCATTGGCGTTGTATTGCCTCTAGTCAGTGGTAATTTCACTTTGTATAGGTAGTTACATATTTGGAGTTTTGCCAAAATGTAGGTAGAGGTGTGTTTGTCCAATGAGCTTATGTTGAAAACTAATTATGGTTTAAAAAAAAGAGCCCTTCCATTGGTTCTATCCTAACTTCCTGTTTTAACAGGAAAAACTTAAGCAAATGGGGGGAAAAACTGCACTCTTCAAGCAAATTCATAGAGAGAGGGCTATTTTTTCCCAGAATGCCCTGCTTTTGGATTGAAGAAGTGATGGGTAAATGGGTTTGCCCACATGAAAGAGTAAGGAGGGTGTCAGGCTAATGAATTAATCAGGCGGTCATTAGTTTATATCTACTGCAGCCGCGCCAAGCTCTTTTTTTTCCACACAGAAGGAACGGAGCAGAGAACGAAGAGGGCAAATCATTCAGGCGCGAGAATGAGGTTTTCTACAGTGTGTGTGTGTGTGTGTGTGTGTGTGTGTGTGTGTGTGTGTGTGTGTGTGTGTGTGTGTGTGTGTGTGTGTGTGTGTGTGTGTGCATGTGTGTGTGTGTGTATGTGTGTGTGTGGAAGGGACACAGAGAGACCAAAAAGAAAGAGAAAATGAAGGAGTTACGAGCGTGCGTAAAAGCATGCTCTTTCATTCCCCTTAGCTAACTGTGTTCATTTCCCATCATGCCAATAAAGCAGAACTTGATTTGAAATTAAATCGGGTGAAGGGATGTATGACTTTAGCAAGGGCAGACAGATAAAGAGTTTGAGTTAGACTGAAGAAAGAAGAACGTTGTTTGAATGAAGGAGAAGGGCACGGTTAAGTGTAGAGGACAGGGCAAGTTAGTTACACAATCATAAATTAAAACCTTCACTTTGCATAGTCGTACAAGTAGTGCTCTCCAGCTACTGTTATGAATACAATACAAATGAAGTTCAAGACAAGTTCAGCTTTCAGCATGTCTGGGATAAATGTCAATTACCATAGAAAATTATTTAAACTTGTACTTTAAAAAAAACTTTTTAAAAAATGCAAACTGTGGTTACAGAAAGGTAAAACACACAAATCATTCTGCACATATTTTAAAGCAGTTGTGATGCTCCTTTTATGTTCCTGAAATTTTTTCTCAAGAAAAACTCACATACACAGGACAGTGTGCACTTCTCACAGACTTTTTAAATATTATTATATTATCAATGATAATAATGATGTGTTACTTAAATAGTATTTTAATAGCAATTCTCATTACTATATATTGACAAATTAATTGTAATAGTAAAAGTAATAATATATGTAAGAATAATATTTATAAATATAATTATTGTTTTTATTATTAATGACAATTATAATAATGTTATTCTAATAGTATTTATATTAATAATAATTAATATTAATATATATTGTTGACAATCTCAATTATGATAAAATAATAAAAAAAACATTCTAATACTAATAATAATATAATATTTATTATTGTTGTTGTTAACAAAATCAGTTATGATAAAAAGTGTTATTTAGAACATGATCTTAATAATAATAATAACAATAATAATACTTAGGTGTTATTTTAATAATGATTGTTATTATTGTTAGTATTATTATTATTGTTGATGTTTTTATGTTGTTGACAAATCATTAATGATAAAAAGTAATGTTAGAAACATGCTTTTAACTTTTTTGCCAGTTATCAGCCATGCGGAATCAATTAATGATATACTGAGTAGAAAAGCATGATTATCTCTGCTTAAAACATCAAGCAACAACAAGCTTTAATCTTGTAGTGCGCACTTTCCTTTAACCAGTTGGACTGCATAACGTATGGGTGACAAATACATGTATATGTACACACAAGCATTTTTTTCTATCTCACTCTGTCTCGACTCTCGAGTCAGAAGCACCGGAGGTGACAGTTGTAAGTGAGAACATCTCCACTGTTTCTGGGTTCCCTCCAGCTGCACATCCTCAGGTCCCAGAAAGTAGACTGATCGATGCTTTGAAACTTCCCTCAAAGGAATAACTTCCCTATAGTCCTTAGGGGAGATGCTACTAGAAATCAGGCTTAGATCAGCATGTTCAGGCTAAGAGCTAAACTGTATCAACCCAGAAATCCTGCAGTCAGGGATGTGCTCTAAATAGAAGGCACCCTAAACCCGCACAATTTAGAGACGGTGACCTAAAAGCTCCAGAAATAGTGTTCCATTCTTTCTGGACAGACAGCTACCCTGTAACCTAAGTAAAAGTGGAGAGATGCCCAGTGAATGAGTTGGCCGATGCATTAAAGAGTTCACTCTGAGAGAAGATAAGACTGCTACACTCTGTTTTAGAGAAAAGTGGTGCATAAAAGATGATCGGAGAAGCATTCGCATGCGCGAGGTGTCAAGATTTGTCACCACCTGTTCTGGATCAAAACATCGTGATGCCACATAGCAAGCAACTATACTTCTGAGTGTATGTGATGGATATAAGCAACTAGGTTCTAATGATCTGCAACATTTAGTGTGGGTTAGTTTGTGACTTCAGGGCTCGTGCAATACTTCAGAGAAATGCAAATCTACTGATATCAACTGTGGCAGTGAGGGGAAATTGACGATGACCAGGGTCCTTGAATTATCATAATTTATGTCAAATATCAGGTGAAAAGGGAAGCTTATGCGTTAGTTCTACAAGAAAGACTTGTAGAAGTAAGTTTGTTGTGTCATTCAGCATGCCAGCATTTGCATATATTTTAATCACTAAATAACATGCCAAATTTAATCTCTGTGGTAAAATTGTAAAGAAGCCCAAATCTCCAATAATGTTTTGTCTCTTCTTCAGGTAAGAGGATGATGACAGTTAGGACACAAACGATTTTAATGCATAAAAGATTTGGTTCGATCCCCACTAGGGCAAAAACCTGCAAAGTTTGTTCAGTAACAATACAGAATGCCAGTCTGAAAATGATTTACTGACAGACACCGAATAGCCTACCTCAACCCCGGCCCTCATGTACGCCAGACATCTCTGGAGTTACAGCGCTGTCTATAATGAATCACTCCGGTCTCAGAGTATTGAACCTCAACAGATGCTATCCGATACAGGCAGAACAGCTTTGCTGAAATGAGAGCCATAAAGTCTTGAGCTTTGATCAATGGATTAACTAAAAAACTATGACTGATTGACATTTGCCAAGTGTCTGATTTACCAGGTTAACCTGTGTGTGTGTGTGTGTGTGTGTGTGTGTGTGTGTGTGTGTGTGTGTGTGTGTGTGTGTGTGTGTGTGTGTGTGTGTTTTTTCACGGTTTGATGAAAAGAAAACCGGATCAATGAGGTGATCGATCGCCCAAGGCCCTTCTCGCTCTCCGTCGAGTGACATTAGAAATTGATCAAGTGCGTGGAACTAGGAACACGTGAACTTTAGACTACTCACGACAGAAAGCATTCATACGTGAACTTGTGTTTTCCTAGCTGTATGTTTGTTGAAGGTTAGAGACAAGAGCAGGAAGACGTCCCGCTGTGACGAAGAAGGAAGCTCTGAGCTGAAGTGTGGGAAAGCAGCAGCGTGTTAAGAAGGCAGATAAGCAGAGACACATCGACAGGAAGCTGTGACAGGGCGGCTATGGTTAATAGTCAATGGGCATAAAGCTAAGAGGGCAAAGTTGAAGCGACATCAAACCGCGAAGCTGAATGCCGCTTTTGGCACGAGCTACAGATAGTCCTATTTTTCACCACACGGGTCGGCTTTATGCTGCTGACAGAGAAATGAATAGATGTGTGTAAAGACCCGAGAGATTTGCCAGTGGATTAATCCTTTCATTAAGGAAAGCGAGAAGTTAATTGCAGCGACAGCTGCGTTTCTCAGAGTTTACTCGATTGACATTTTAACGCCATCCTTTTAAACGGAAAAAAGCAATTATCAATAAATGCAGGGCAATCTTCACATGATGAATCAGGCAGAAATTAGCTTTTATTTCTCTTTTCTTTGGCCTCGAGGCGTGTTGGCAGCACAGGCCTGGAGTGAGTTTTCGTGCAAACCGTCACGCAAACGAAAATAAACCACTCGATAGTGTTGTGATGAAACGTCAGACACAGTTTAGGCAGCAGATCAAAGGTTAAGATAGAGCACCATGGTGAAGTCTGATTAAAAAGAGTAGAGAAAAAGATAGATGGAGATGGTCCTGGGTAATTACTTTGAGCAGCGGTATAGAACTACTGAAAGGAATATTACGTAGAAAAAGGGAAGTTAGGCTTTGAGACTATTCAGAAATGATGCGGATAATAAGATAAATGTGAACGAGTGTCCAGAGACCAGTTATGAAAGAAGACGCAGTGCTGGTGACAATCCAAGAATGAGATGGAAAAAAAGAAGAAACCGGTAACTAAAAAGAAAAGAGTGAAAGGGAACAGAGACTAGGTAAGAGCTGTTACTGCATACTTATTATTAGAGCTGTCAACACATTAATTTAATAAAAAAATATTTTTAAATTAAACTTAAAAGTTAAATTATATATATATATATATATATATATATATATATATATATATATATATATATATATATATATATATATATATATATTATTTCAACTGTAATTTGTTAAAACACCTTAAAACTAATGTTAAAAAATAATTAAAACCATGTTAATGGTAAAAAAAAAAGTTGTAAAAATCATACAATTTAAAAAATATACTTTTTAAAAACACATTAAAAATATATCATAGATATCATATGTATGCAATTAATTTGATTAATATGTAAAATGTTGCAAAAAATAATTAAAACAATGTTAATGTTAAAAGTTTTTAATTCATTGTTAAAAATAAAATTATATACTAAATTTAAAAGTATATAGAATTTATGTAAAGTATAAAATGCCATTGCTGTACATAATCCCATCCCAAGTCTTCATGTCTTTTCCCCAAAAATCATTCAGCAAAAATGTATATTGCATATGATTAATTTAATTAATATGTATATGTAATTCGCAAAATGTTTAATCGATTGACAGCCCTAATATTTATATACAGCATATACATATACCATGATCAAAACAGCTGTCTTACGCACACTTATATTGTCACAACCGTCTGGCTCTTAACCAAAACTCCCCCAACAATGTGTCACAAAATCTCAGCTGCTCTTTCTCCTTCCCTCACTTCCATCTCTGTTCCCTTTCTTTCTCCATGCTCTGATTCACTCTCTTTTCCTGGTGATGACAGCCATGGTCTGGTGTCACTCGTGCTTTTGACAGTACAGCTGTAGATGCAGCAGTCAACATGTGGAAAACGACAGATGACAGGACACAATGCAATGCAAGACTCTTTACCTAGATCTGTCAGAACCACACACCTACCAACCCACATCTGCCGCACAATGTCTTTTCCACATGCGCACAGATGTGCATGTGTGCAATGTTACGTGGACATGTGCAGGTGTTACTCATAAAAATTTGTCATGTGATAGGAACAAGTTTTGGCTCTCAGCTTTGACTAGGATATTGGTTATTGGCTGGCAGGGGCTGGAGAGAGGAGTCTAGTGATTTCACGTCTGACTGGACAGGAGGACAGGTCTATATCTCTATTTCAGGACTGCAGCTCAAACTAACCCTGCTCCAAAGGCAGTTTTAACCAAATCAGGCTGCAGCTTTAATGTTCAAATGCAGCCTCTACAGTTTACTCACATTTGCAATTACATCTAGTCATTTAGCAGATGCTTTTTACCTAAAGCGACTTACAAATGAGAAACATCACAAGCAAGAGTCAACAATACTCGCATTACCCTAGTGTCAAAATTGTAATGCTAAGGCAAAAGCTAATTTTAACTCATTCGCACGTGGGATGAGTTTTATTTCTGGCTTTAAGTCTCAGCAAACGTTGCCTACTTGCAATAAAAAACATTTAATCCAACAATAATCGTGAAGTCTGTTTTTAGCAATTGGCAAATCCTCAGCACTTGAACTTTAGCATGTAGCCAGCCATGGGTCCTTTTTCAGGGTCGAGAGTCATAGTTTTAGGCTGCATGCAAAAAAGAGAACAGCAGAAGGCTGTAAAAGAAGGCTAAAAAATATTTTTAAGAAATTTAAATGTGGTCAATATAAACAAAAATGATAAGTCTCAGCCTGACACAGCATGCACAATTGCCCATGAAATGCCCACTGAACATTCATGACCCAACTAATGCATAATGCATACAAAAAGGGTTAAAATGTGACAGAAATCTCAGAAAGGAACCTTTTGGAATTCAGGAATGCAAGTTTTCATCAGTCAACCATATATATATATATATATATATATATATATATATATATATATATATATATATATATATATATATATATAATGAAATTAAATATAATATTATATATACAGATGAAAGGTTTGGATTAATTAAGAGTTTAGCCAAGGATGCATTTATTTGATCAATAAATGCATATTAGAATGATTTCTGAAGGATCATGTAACAATGAAGTAATGACTGCTGAAAATTCTGATTTGCCATCACAGGAATAAATTACATTTTAAAATATATTCAAATAGAAAACGGTTATTTTATATTGTAACAATATTTCACAATATTACTGTTTTTACTGTATTTTTGATCAAATAAATGCAGCCTTGGTGAGCATAAGTGCCTTTTTTAACATTAAAAAATAGTCTTAATTATTCCAATCTATTGACTTATAGTGTATACACATTATGAATACATATAGAGAACCCATTCATTAGAAGAAGTTGTCAAACATACAGTACTTTAGGCCATGTAGTGTATTTGTTATACGAGTCAATGGCATTCTCTAGAAAGCCTGTTTATTCAAACAGCTCATACCTGGGCCCCAGGGAGATGTTTAAATAGTCCTTTCAACATGTAGCTTGTGGGAGAATATGTGTATCGCATTGCATTTAGCAGCTTTTATTGCACTGATGAGATCGATAAGAGTTTTCCGATCTCAAATGGGAAAAGAATTCCAATGAGCGTGCGTTTGTGTGGCATTAGAGTTGATGGAAATGATATTGAAACTCTCTGTGATGTATTACTTCTGAACAAATTTCACCCTCGAGTGATTTGGACAGAGCTTTCTGTGTACGCAACTGTGTACATAACCGCTGGTGTTCTCTGATTCTGATATTATGTTCTGTATAAATAGCGGAGAATCAGAAGGCTATGTACTAAGGAAACCAATGCTTTGCGATTACTAGATCTTTGAGTCAACAAGCACAAGATTTTCTCTCTACAAATTGACGACGATGGTGGAAAAAGACAAAGAAGCACTCAAAATTCAAGACCTTTCCCAGATTAAGGTCACTGCAGAGCTCCACGCTTATGACCCATCATAAAAATATTTGCCACGCCAAACTACCAGGTAAGATGGATCAATCAAACCTTTAAAGTCTAGGCCATTTGCAAGCAAATAAAAATCATCTGTGATTCTGAGTCTGTGATTGTGCATTTAACTTGCATAGGCAAAACACTGCAAACAAAATTTAGTTAGAACCGCATGGGGTCTCTTATACCAGTGGTTTTCAAACTGTGGGCCGTGCAAAGTGTTAGAATTTTGGTGCGTTCATGTGCGAAATATGAAAAATGTAAGTTCTCAAATTCAATTAGTAAGTTCATTGGTGGGCACAGTGCCTGCGGTGCTTTTAAAGGAATGGTAAACCCTAAAAATCTTGTAATCATTTACTCATCCTCATTCCAGACCTGTATGACTTTCTCTTTTTCTGTGGAACACAATAGAAGATATTTTGAATAATGTTGGTAAGTAAACTGTAAAGGTTCCTATTGACTTCCATGGTGTGCACAAAAAAATGCAAATCAATGGAAGCCAAAACTGTTTTCTTACCAACATTATTCAAAATATCTTATTTTGTATTCTATAAAAGCAAGAATGTCATACAGGTTTGGAATGACAGGATGGTGAGTAAATGGTGACAGAATTTTCCTTTTTGAGTGAACTATCCCTTGAAGAAATGGAGCTCATAACCAGCTGCAAACAAAAACATACAGCAGTACGAATTGTGTAGTCCGATTCACAAGCAAACAACTGTTTTTTTTTTATGATTTGGTCTCACAAACTAGTACATACAGGTTTGAATCAGTCAGATGAAACCTTCAATTAATGAACTAATGAATCATTCAGAATGACTACTGAATCAACACATGACTCCAACTTCCATGTGAATGCATCATTACTTCAATCAATTAGCCTTTTCTTACTTGCTGTGACACCAAGAAATATCCTACATATGTTTCATTATTAGAATCTATTTTACATTTGGATTTTTTATATCCAAGGAATATTTATTTCAATATATCTTAGTAAGAAAGTAGGCTTACTCATCATAATAAAATGAATAAAGTAAATTGATTAAACCTCTTTTTTTGTGTGTCCTAAAGTTTGGGAACCCCTGTTCTATGATCTGTCCTGCAGCAGACAGGTTTGGCTCATCTAAACTCAGATTCAGACAAAACATTTCAGTGTTGTGTAGTTGCTGTATTTCACCTCTGTAAGACAAGATGCTCCACACAATAAAATAACCTCACTATTCTTCTACCTTCACCACAATAAAACAATTGCAATTACTGTTGGTGAGTCCATCACTGGCCCCATCACCACAGCAGCAGCAGCAAAGCCTGATGGGATTGCCCCTTGAGCTTCAGTCTGCCATCTTCATCATTCTATCAGCTTCAGTGTCTGAGGAAACTGAAATGGCATTACTGAGTGAATTACTGAGCATGGCGGATAGAGAAATGTGCGCGTCACATGAGTGTGCCATTCGACCGGCTGGCTTGAGCATTGTGGTGCTTTTTCGTTTCGCCACTAAAGTTCAAACAACTCATTGACTTTATCCCCTCTCTCTCTGTTTGAATCAGTCCCTGTCTCAGTGGAACGCACAATATAGAAGAACGCAAGCAGATTTCTCCTTTGAACATCTAGGAGGCGGCTGTTTATTGCGTTCCTCTTTTCCAAGCAGGATCATCAATTATGTATAATATAACACTTTTACGATTAAGGCCTCAAAAAAAGAAGAAGCAAGAAACAAGATTTAAGCCTGCCATTGAAAATCAAACCCACCACCCCCCTTCTCTAATTGAAGTGAGTGATGAGCCTTTTTAATAAGAATCAATCTGAGGGGGAAAAAAAGGAAAATACTGGATTGTGAGACAGGATTAATGCATCTGAAAAAGAAAGAAAAAAAGACTCAATTAAGACTCTGCCAAACTTTGGCAAGCGATAAAACATTAGCATTAAACACAGCAACCTTGAGACATCAACATTGAATCAGATCCAAGAATTATTCAGGTATAAAAATTTGAAATGCGTATTTATTGATGGCAGATAATTCACTGCAAATGTAATCAAGGGCCAGAAACACGCACACATAAAAATATATAAATTTACCAGCAGTTCGCGACACCCTATTACAATTAAAATCACAGGCTCAGCGTTCCCTGGACCCAGGTATTGATGATTCATTTTGCATTGTATCAGAGAAACAGAAATGCGGTTAAAAGGAGATCAGTCAGGCAGCAGACATAGGGGGGCTCTCTCTAATTGCCTATTCATCAAAAGAGTTCCTCAAGTATATCCAGAGCTGAAATATCACGCATGACAACTGAACCGCACTCCATTAATTATGCTTCCAATGAACCAGGTTCACAACACTCCTCTTCTGGTTATTAGAATCTCAGTCTCTCTCTCTCTCCACTGGAGACTCACATAATCAGAGTCATACTCTAACAAACGAGGATAATCATTCACACTGGTAAACAGAGCTGTAGGAATAAATCCTCTCTCACACACACACACATACACACAAACTGACTAGGCACATTTTCTACATCAAATTAAAAAAAAGTGGTTAAGGAGGGGGGTTGTTGGTACTTAAACACACTGTTAAACAATAGTGTGGGTGACGCATCTGTGGTTTTGTACACACTGACAAACAGAAGACCATATAATAGCACAGAAACTCTGTTGTACTAATGCTCGCTACTAATGTTGGGAAACAATTGAACAATTACTGACTTGGATCTTTGAGCTTCTAAATTATCTTTGTCAACTTTTTACTTAAATGTAGTGATACACCTGCTTTAAAACATGAAAACAAAATTAACCTTATTTTTTTATATATACATGTTCCTCAGTGCATGTTATTAAAAACTGAATGTTTTCATAATCTTTCATCAAAATTTTACTCCGCCTCTGCAACAACGTTCCTGTCTATGCCAACAAGCCCTTTTATTTTTCAGCCCCTCCAAGTACACATTACATTCATCTGTTTCAGTTTCAGTCACGTCATTTTTATCCTCACAGCCGCCATATTTATAACCGTCTGTAAGTAAAAGCAACAGTGGAGAATTCTAAAACACCTAAGGAACGATATCAAGAGAAATGTAGATCATTAATTTTGATCTTGTACCAAACCTTAGGAATTATTTATACAGATCTGTAGTCAGTACAGACATTTAAGACATTTTCAATTAAAGTGCTAAAGCGAGTAGATTTAGAATTTTGCATTTGACTGATGTTATAAATTCAAAAAGTGTTTTGTTAGGCTTAAATTTATTAGATATGTAAAATATATTTTGTGAAAAATATATTTAAAACATTTTTTTTGACAGAGCCAATAACCCGTGTTATATATCAAAAATTGTTTGTTTTGCAAAAATTTAAATGTTACATTAGCAGGTTACACTTTTTTGCTAACCTTGGAGGCTTCCATTCAAGTGGCTTTGGTAGAAACTTCCAGGCAAGTGTGTTGAAGCTGGTTGGAGCTAAACTGTGTAGGATTTTGGCCCTCCAGGGACAGGATTGGACACCCCTAGAAGAACGATGTTGGTTCAACAAGCAACACTCTACAGCATCTACTGTGTCATTTATTGCTCCTTTATCTGCTAAATAAATATCTCTCAGTTGTCCTACTTGTCCTTAACTTGTCTGTGGAAATCAAGCAAACCAAATTAATTTTGCAATGAGAAGTTTTATTTTAATACTGCGCTTCTTTACTTTTGTTTACGGAACTCTTGCATTCATAAATGCTGCCGTCTAATTCTATCCCTGCAAGCAGCTGCAACTGCTGACAAACTCATCTCTCATTTGCCAGTGTCAGTGTGTACACGGGATACATTGTGCCTCGAGGCTCTTGATGTTAACTATCTGAGCTCAGGCCTCATTTTTTTTTTTTTTTTTTTTTTTGAATTTCACTGCATTGAAAGAAATATTCCAGGTTCAGTAAAAGCTAAGCTCAGTTGACAGAATTTGTGGTGTAATGTTGATTATGGAAATTATTTTGACTTTTCCCTTTTTTGTATCTTGTAGTATCTTGTATCTCAAGTATCTCATGGATCTTGATGCTATACTATTGAAAAAGTATGTATTTTAACATTTACATATGCGTGCCATTTACTTCCACTGTAAGTGACTCACTGTAACCAAAGGGGGGCATGTGAAAAGCAATTTTTGTGTTAATCAAAATTACGCCACAAGTACTGACAATTGAGCTTAAGTTGTATTGAACTGAAATATTCCTTTAAATGGTTAAAGTGTGCTTGAGAACACACACACTTATCTAGAGGCTGCTTGAGGCACAAGAAAAAAATCTTCAAAGCCATAAACTGAGGCCTGCTCTGTTCGTTTGATGTTGAGATAATGATTAAGGTACATATCGAGACAACATTTCCATTCGACTGCAAATTGGAAAGATTTTGAGACGGATGTCTGAAACTCAACACGAGGTGAGGAGAGATGTTTGTCAGGGTCACTGGAAGTTTGACTCAGTCAATTGTGACATAATTGGGACTTCAGGCACTGGAGAAGGCTGGTTGTCGAGGTTATTATATGCTTTGTTTAGAACATTGGATTTGAAATGCTCAAGCCGTAGCTAGCATACGATCTCAACTAGGGGGGAAAATGCAACAGACATTTTTTTATCTTTTACTTTCTAATAAGACCAGGTAAATTGGTGGTAACTTGGTTGTGTTCATGACTGGCATGGGTTTCTGTAGGAGGACAGCAAGCAACTGACAGCAAGTAAACAAGATGAAGTTCAACCATCCTTGTATATGAGCCAAAATGGCAACTGAAAATGACATTTCACATTTAAAATTCACCAAACCCAGCCAGGCAGCCATCTCACTGGTGATTTGTGCTCTTCCAGAGAGGAAGGCATTACTGTGTGTGAGGGGAAATACATCTGTCTGTCTGTCTGTCTGTCTGTCTGTCTGTTTGTCTGTCTAATAAAGCGGATGCCAGTCCATGTGCCATCGCACATTCTTCCTCTGCTTCAGGCCCTCCACAGCTATCAGTCCATCATTGTCATACAATAATTCTGCATGTAATACCCGTCTGAGTCCCACAGAAACTGACATTCTGTGTCTGCAGTGAGAGCGTGTTAAACCCACTCAACATCCTGTAGAACAGACCAATTTAACACAGAAATAAGCCAATTATCTTCGAAGAGTAGGCAAATTTACAATAGGATTTTCACAATTCCTGTTGGACGTTCGTGTCAGGGGTTGGGCTCCGACATATTAGTCTCTTTCATGACCACACACATTTTTCTAGACAAAAATCTCACTTTCACACACTTGTAGAGAGAGGCTTCAGTCTAATGCAAACATCACACACTCACTTTCATAGTCAAGCGCAGATTACACGCCACTAAAAAGATATTGTCAGTACAAGACATCTGGAGATCTACCGATGGAGATTCTGTAATGTCCACATCTCTCTGCATGAAAACTCAGCAATATTCTAGATTAAAGGCATATTCCGGGTTCAGTGCAATTTAAACTCAATTAATAGAAAGCGTGTAATAATGTTGATTACTACAATACTTAATTTCCACATCTTTAAAAGAAGCACAAATCTGGGTTACATGTACTGGCAAAGAGGAGAATGGGGACAATCAATAAACTTTAAAACACTCACTGTTTCAATAGTACAGTAACAAAACAAACAATATTAGTGTTAAGATGATTTTAGTGTGAATTCTGTATGACATTCTATCCAGTTTTAGAACTCTGTTGCCAAGACAATGCAATGTCATAAACATTAAACAGCTTTACAATCAATACAGTGTTACCAGAATAGTTCATGTAAGTGCTTTTATAAAAGTATATACTTCATATTTCTACTTTTAAGTACTCCAAAAATAGGCCCTTGTAAGTCCCTCAGATAATATCGATTTAAGCCTCTGCTCTTTTTTAAGGAAACAAAGGACAAGTAGTTTTTTTTTGTTTTTTTTTGGTAATCAACTTTTTATTAACAAGTAATTAACTTGTACTCAACTTGGAATATTTCTTTAAGATTTGAGTAGCCTTAGTGTCAAAGAGATTGTGAAATCAATTGGATTATAATACACCATCAAAATAGATTATACTTCTCGCTTGGTAGAGCAGCTGATGTTTGAGAGCTGTATTACAGAGTGGCATTAATCATAGTGTCAGATTTATAGTTGTCATTCAAATGTTTGTCTGACTGCTAGAATGGCATTAACCAATGAACCAGATCATCCTCATTCTCAGCCCCTGTGAGATTAGGCTACATAGCAGACAGTGTAAGGAGAAAGAGATGGACCACTTGTAGATAAATCCATTCATCTTCTATATCTTATGTTGGTCTCAGAGGAGTGCTGGACCCTACTTGTAGATAAATGAATGGGAGAAACCACAACACTCAATATTTGCGCAAAGACATAAAATGCATGATACCCTTTTTGCCAGATTTTATTGCTGAATTTATGTTATTGAGGCGCAAACAATTTTTGAGATTTCAGTCTTTCCCCATTCAAGCAGACAGGAGTTTTATTAATCACAATAATCAAAATAGCTGCCTGGGGTCGTTGCCAGGATGGCAGCAGAGTGAAATGACTTGCCTTGAAAAGGATTTGGCAACATTAAGAAGATACTTAGGAACAAGGACCAAGGTTTGGGATAAAGAAATTCTTTCATGATCAGACACCGGAGACGTTCCACAGTCAAACTCGAGAATCTCCCTCGATAGAAAATGTGTTCCGGGGCGGTGTTGTCCATTATCGTGGCGCCCCACATGTTTGCAGGACGTTCCCTGTGTGCCGATCCGCTACACCACTGGGCATTTGAAAGGATGGATGGTTGGTTGGGGTGGTGATGGCGCAGTGGATAAGACACATGCCTTTGGTGTGAGAGACCCGGGTTCAAATCCACTGTGAGACACCAATGTGTCCCTGAGCAAGACACTTAACCCCTAGTTGCTCCAGAGGCGTGCGACCTCTGACATACATAGCAATTGTAAGTCGCTTTGGATAAAAGCGTCAGCTAAATGAATAAATGTAAATGTAAATGGTTGGTTGGATAGATGGACGGATGGACAGACACATATCATTCCCCAATGTGGTTAGGTCCATGGGAATAAATTGTTTCAGTTTAATTTCTAGTGGAGAATATTCACTCTCAGTGCCAATAGCTCTTAAAGCGCTACTTTATTTTTCACTTCAACAGCATACAACAGTCCCACTTACTGCCTATCAGTGGAGACCACTTCCTGCCTTTGGCAT
The DNA here is from genome assembly GCA_026230005.1 of Gila orcuttii. Lineage (NCBI taxonomy): Eukaryota > Metazoa > Chordata > Actinopteri > Cypriniformes > Leuciscidae > Gila > Gila orcuttii. The sequence goes on from JAPDVR010000008.1 coordinate 14,867,847, forward strand.
GAAAAGCTCCTCTGGCTCCCACAATATATTCAGAAAAACATTAAAATTACTAAATAATAAAACTGTTTGAAGTGCATCACAATAATACGCAGATTCTTGCTACCAGCTCTCTAAAAGCCAGAGAGATCGAAAGTATCACCTCATTTGCTCACTTTACCTGACTCTTTCTCATGGTGATCCAAGGAGGTTATTACCCTGAGTCACACCAACAAATTGCAGAGGGACACTGTTTCTTTTAGAGAAGGTTTAAAACATCCGTTAAAAGGTTTTTGTGTTTAGTTAGCTGGTTATGTTCCACTAATGAACACAAAAAACTAACTATAACATTTCTGACACTAAGTGCCATGTCAGAAAGATGCACAGCAGTCCGTTAGTATCCAAAGAGACAATCTGCATGATACTAATCTGATTCAGGATGGTAAAGAGAGTCTCATGTTAGCTTTAATACTCACTTTAACTTAGTCTCTGAGGGCCTCTTATCTGATAAAGCTTGTCGACTTCATTTTACTCAATGGCCTGCTGTAGATGGAAGCTCTTTAGAGGAACAATTCCCTTTTTTTCTGTGGAAACAGAAACACTTGCTTTCCAAATTGCTAAGGGTGTGTAGAGGTTGTATAATGGGCCCTTTTCTTTAATTATGACAGCAAATATTTCAGGTTTGGATCTTACAAAATAAACACATTAACACTCACCATTCCTCACTACTTTTCATTCTTTTTCTTCTCCTCCTTGCATGTGCTCATCGCTGCATCTATTGTAAATTAAAGTAATGCCTTAGGCTGTGAGTCAGTCAGTCTTCCCTGTGACAATACCATATTTCTCTATTGCCGTCTCTTGCAAGGAAAGCCCTTGTCCAACATAAGTCATTGAGCCAATGACTTTTCTATTTCAACATGGATGTCTTTCACATTTCCTCCTCATACCATCTCTTCTTCTCCATTTCTCCCTTGGTAAATGCAAGAGCTCCTTGTGTGTAAACAATTACAAGCTTATTGCTGACACAGATTGCTGGAGTCGCGTTAAATAAAATCAGAGGAGTGTTCACCCGAACTGCAAGCTGCCTCCTGCCTGGCCCATTTTGTAACAGTGAACCTCCCCTTGCTGAAGCTTAGTCAAGCTGAAAGGGATTTTGTGCATCACAAAAAAAAAAAAAAAAAAATCTGCATATACTCACATAAAAAAAACAACAACAACAACAATCAATTTGTATCTGGGTCCCTTTGATAGAGCAACATCATCAAAGGAGAAAAAGGCATTTTATTTCAAGGCACACACAGACAATTACTGTACAAGAAAGAAGGACCACATGGGAAAAAATGTAAGAAAGGTGTGAATATGGACATCATAAGCCCATAATACAAGATACAAGTAGAAACACATTTGGAGTGCAGAGACTGAAAAGTAATGTCAAAAAAGTGATTTTTTTGTGAGAATTACTTCCTCTGCTTATTATTTTTCTTGGCCCTGTGTGTAGCAAGGGACAAATGCCTTTCAGCTCTTCTATCTTGTGCTACCTGCTTCATTCGTGTAAAGTATGACTTTTCTGCCTCTAGAAACAACAAACAGAAATGCATTCCCTTCATTTGCCAGTGGTCAGACTAACAGGCTAGTCCTGCCCACAATTCACTCCATTGTTTGGGTAAATAGTTTTGTGTCCAGCTGGTCATGATGCTAAAAACAGTGTAAAGCCATAATGTTGGGAAATCCACCATGAATTACTTATTGGACTTACTATAAGTAGGATTACTATAAGAATAGATTATTTATATATAAAAGAAAAAAAGTACTTTTATATGCAAGCACATTACACATTTAAAGTCGCCATGAAACGGAAGTTAAGATCATCTGTTCTTCCCTAGTTACATACTGTATATCCAAGAGAAATGGCTTCTCAAACAAGAAAAAAAAAATGTAGGACATGACTTGATTTTGTCCATCGGGAATTGATTGGATCGATCATTGTGGTTTGAGGCAATCTGAGTGACAGGTCTTCCTACCCTTGCGCCAGTAGCTAAACATCATCAGAGAAAGGATGTTGTTGCAAGAGGGGAAGTTATTTCGATTACAGATTAAGAGGGCACTTGAAATTAATAAGTAATAATAATAATAATTTGCATGAATAAATAGTTTTTAATAAATACTGCAATTTATACTGATCAATTTTGATTTCATGGTGACTTTAAGTGACAGAAACTCAACCAATACTGATGATACATATTAGGTAATCACAACGAAATATGATGCAAAAATGCAAAATATGAAATGACTTTAGTCAAGAAATTTAACTTTTTTTGTTGTTGTAGCCTATGTTACTTATATAGGCTACCGTCGATGTACCGTACCGTACCATACCGTAACGAAAAGTGATGGACCAGCCTGCTGTTGCTATGGTAACCTCCTCAAACTTCTTTAGTAGGTTCCTCTGACTAACTCTAGCTTTTGTGGTTTTGAAGGTTTTTTGTTGTGACTTTTTTTCGGGGGTTACGATTTAATCAGGGAGGTCAGACCTTTTAAGCACACTTAACCCAAAAACATAATATGTCGGCTACTTCACGCAACCATGGCCATGGGTAATGAAAGCGGCAGCAAATCTACCTACAGCCAACTGTAATCATTATTAGCCTACAAAAAAATGGGAGAAAAAAACAACGTCTGGCATACTATAGGGCATTTGCGCCATTAATATATTTGGAGAAACGACACTTTGTATATATTTGGCACGAGCAGCAGAGGGTATCCAGCATTGCCGCGGCGCGCTCGCTTACGCGCAGCCACACTTACTTAATTTGCGACTAAAAACATTATTAGGTTCTCAAATGAGTGCCATCAGTGAACTAACTGTTTAATATGTGCCTCGCGAACACCGGGGTGTCGGTAAACGTGTATGCTGTTGCCCCGCGAATCCCTCAACAGTGACAGACAGAAGTGCGCGCGCCATCTGCTTCAATTCCTTCGAGCGCCCAGTCATGTGGAAGGTCCGCGTTTCCCAAGAGTGAGTCCAGTATTTAATAACTCATATATCACAACACCACCACTTATAGCCTATAGGAAGGACAGCATGCATGTATGCATCACCCAGTTAGTCCGTCAGGAGTAGTCTACTTGAGTTTTTGGACATTGTCAATGGGAAACATCGGTACTTTGTATTGACTACACGTTGAATGATCTATACATTGTTAAAAACAATCGTAGTGGACTTTAGATGGACAATAAAAAAATGCAAGCGGACACAAACTGAACACAATGCGATGGGTGTTTCTTCTTATTCACAACGCTTTAAAGCCAAAATAATAAATTAGGCAACAAACACCAAAATATATACATGTATACTTAATTTGAAATTAATACCTACATTTGCAAATAAATCCTTCGTGCGGCGCACTGGGCTGCTTATTCTTTAACCCAACATTAAAAAAAGAGACTCTAAAATATGAAGGAGACAGAAGCTCTGGCTTTGATAGCTCGTGTTAAATTCATCCCGAGCGATCTAGAAAAAAAATGAATATTTTACCTTGTAATGTCGATCTTAATGCGTGGACTTTCTTCCTGCGCTGTGTGAGTCTGTCGGTGTTCAATGACAAGCACTGAGTCAAATATGAACAGGGCAAACGCTGTTATCGCATCTCTCGCTCTCTCCCTTTCCCTCTCTCTCCCATAATAAAACGACTGTTTTAAAATCCCTCATCACGTACTCACTCTCCCTCGCTCTCGGCAGTCTGCAGCCTATCACAACAATCATGACAACTATCTCTTACAGAAATCCAATGTATAATAGAAAATAAATCATATAATTTTGCAGTCATCACAATTTACAACATCATTATTCCCTTATTATGGTAAGACTATCCAGTGAGTGCATTTCTTTGCATTTCCCCCCATATTTATATAATTTCTCTTAGGCAAGACAGCACAACAGAAACATTATGTGAGTCCAATATTAAAAAGACTATCCCCCCTCTATCATAGAAGCAGAACTGAGCCATGCAGTCAAAGCATAAATGGACATATTTATCCACGCGGGAATGTTTGGTGTTGCTGCCAAGGCTTCCTCTGTGTGTGTGTGTACGTGTGTCTGTGTATCTGTTGAGCTTTGAAGGGCACTGTTAAAAAAAAAAAAAGAAAAAAAAAAAGAAAAGTGATGGAGTCTCTGACCCACGTCGTCCTTCAACTCCAGTATCACCTCCTTTATGCCTGACAATTGTTTAAAAACATCCTAACTTGCATATCACAACAGAACAGAAAATGTATTTCAATGTTATCCGGCACTTCTGCTTAGATAGTTCACCCAAACATACACAATCCATTATCATTTACTCTCCCTCATGAGGTTCCAAACCTGTATGAACACAATAGACAATATTTTGAAAAATGTTTAAACTGTTTTTATTATTACAATGAAAGTCAAAAGAGCCTAAAACAACATTGGACCACTTGGACTTTCTTAAAAAACACTAACGGTGCAGTCACATTAGCAAAATTTGTTTACACTTTATTTGAATGTCTTTATTACAGTGTAATTATACATTTAAGTACCGAGTAATAATAATGAACTAAATGTACTAAAAGGAAATTCTTCTGCCATCTCGCAAAATTTCCAAAATGCATGTTTTTTTGCCCATGCACGAAAATTCGCCTGACACTGGTCATACCTTAGGCCTTAAGAAATTCAACAGGTTGGGAACAAAGCGAGGGAGAGTAAATGATGACATAATTTTCATTTTTGAGTGAACAATTCCCTCAACTATGGGAAGCAATGACAGTCTTCTGACAACCCAAAAAAGCACAGACTTACAGCCAAGAAAACACGAGGCAAAATTTCTAATATCTCCCGTCCTCCGTCTCTGACGAGCATGTTGTCTCTCTCCACCTGTCTACCTAGCTGTCAATGACAATACTGAGGCTTCGCCCATAAGGCCTCCTTGCCTTGATCTCCTGCTGACATTTACCATTTGAAGTCCTGTCCTAAGCAGCAGACAATAACACAAACACGCTGACTCCTTACGCATTTGTGCTGGCGTGTGGGTGTGTGGACGTATTTGATCCGGGGACGGTTTGTTGTTGAGAGGGCGATGCATTCAAAAAGTTTCACGTTAGTGAGGGGTGAGGAAGATTTTATTGCGTTCGAGCGGCGGTTTGTAAATAATAAATGTGCTGGTGCAGACCTCTGTGAAATATTTTCCTCATGCTTTTCCAGCGGCTATCGTGCCCTTATCGGATATGTTACTCTACCCGACCGCTGTATATTGAATAGTCAGATAGGAATAGGGGAAACCCGCTTAGAGATCTCATTGAATCTGACACATTTAAACATGCTGACCTGTCTTTGACCCTTCACAGCTCCCGAACGGGGCCAGGGGCTGATGATGTCAGCAGAGCCGGAGGTCACAGGGTCAAATTCCCTCACACTGTAAAAAAATGTCCATCTAACTTCAACTTAAAAACTTATGTTCAGCTGCAGCCTTATATTTTTTAAGTATAAACAAATTGATTGTACAAGTAATTTCGACTTAAATGATATTTTGAAATTGAGTTTAAAAAATTGGTGAAATGTATTTAATAAAATATTATTAAAGTTTAAATTACTTTGGTTAAACCCACGAGGCAGAGGGCCGTGAGAGAACGGCACGAGGACGGTGGCGTGATTGATAATGAGCGACACCTGCGCAACACACCGGTCTCGTATCTCTCACGGAGGAGCGGAAGCATAAAAGGAGGAGCGACGACAGTGAAGGACGAGAGAGGCCAGGCCTGGATTTATGTTGTGTTTTGTTACATGTGACAGCAGTCGTCCGTGAGGGGCTGCTGTCTTTACTTTCATTTTGTATTTGTTTATTTTACATTTATTAAAGTCTTTGAATGTTCGCCGGTTCCTGCCGCCTCCTTCCCATAACATCTAACCTTGCTACATACTTGTACAGCCAAGATGAGTCAAAATTAAGTTGAAATTGGTTAAATTATTACAATGAGTTAAAGTAATGGAAAACCTTGTGCTGCCATGATGTATTGATCGTAGATCTTGGAATGTCATGGTTCTCTTGTGGTCATGTTAAATCATTTTTTTTATTACTAATATTATAATTTTTTTAGGGAGAGGGAAAGGCTGTGAAAAGTAGTGTGCTTAAAGTAATAGAAGCAATTTTCTATAGCTATCTGCCACACAATCAGTTCATGGTAATGAACAGCACTGGTAATCATCGTCAACCGAGTCAAGAGAATAATCTAAACAAGAAGATTTTACAGTTGTTTAGATAAATATTTAGAGATGGAGACAGATGGAAAGTGGAAACCGTAAAACATTAAAGCACTGAAAATTTGTTATATACTCTAGACGTCACGTCTTTGTAATGAGAAAACCTTGATCTCTTGTTCTCGCCACGTGAGAACATTTTATACAAATTAGAAACTGTGTATGTATCGCCGTCCTCAAAATACGTCTATTTTCTCCTCGCTAATGTGCTCAATCTTACGTGGCTGGCAGGCCAAGAGGGGTGCAATTTAAGGTGTATTCAAGACGTTGGCTGCCTAGAATAAATTGGGATCTATTTTCCAGACATCTGGTCTTTTAGAAAGATCATTACTTTGATCTTTTTAAACTTTACCACAAGAAAGGGCTCTGAGACTTGTTACTTTGCACTCTGTCATTTCATTCCCTCTAGCATAACATATCCTGTCACTCCTCTACTTTCTCCATCTGTCCCTTCAATTCTCCATTTCTTAACCCTCATTCTCACATTTTCTGCAAAAATATATATCTGTGAATTAAAGTGAATCTAAAGGGAATTAAAGAAATAGTTCACCCCAAAACGAACATATGTTTTTCACCCTTATGTCGTTCCAAACCTCTATGAGTTTCTTTCTTCTGCGGAACACAGAGGTCATGCTGCTCACAGACCATGACATTATATTTATTACTTTTGATTATATAAGAATTTTTTTTCACCTTGCCAGTCACCTTTAGCTTTGCTAAATCGTTTTATGGCAATATTCTCAGTAAAGCTGCTTAGTAACCATATGCTTAATAAACAAACATGTAAATTGAAACTGTTTGTTTTTTTTCTTCTTACATAAATAGTGGATAGAAGAAGGTACACTGTCTACTTAATACAAAGTAAGTAAATATTGTTCAGATAATACTTAAAATAAAAGCTGGATTATTTACTTTGTGTGCGTGCGTGCGTGCGTGCGTGCGTAAAAGACCATTATGTGGTTTACATTGTGGTTTACTGAAGTTAGGAAAAAAATCGCAAGTATATATATATATATATATATATATATATATATATATATATATATATATATATATATATATACAGGTGCTAGTCATATAATTAGAATATCATCAAAAAGTTGATTTATTTCAAGAATTCAACTTAACAGGTGAAACTAATATATTATATAGACTCATTACATGCAAAGTGAGATATTTCAAGCCTTTATTTGTTATAATTTTGATGATTATGGCTTACAGCTTATGAAACCCACAAATCAAAATCCCAGAAAATTAGAATATTACATGAAATCACACAGTAATTACACAGGAATACCATGGTCATAGAACCAGGTTTTGGTTCTTTTGGCAGTGTGGGCAGGTGCAAATCCTGCTGGTAAATGAAGGAAGCATCTCCATAAAGCTCGTCTGCTGAAGGAAGCATGAAGTGCTCTGAAAATGTCCTGGTAGACGGCTGCGTTGACTCTGGATTCAATAAAGCACAGTGGACCAAAGTCCACTTTTCTGATGAGAGCAAATTTTGCAACTCATTTGGAAACCAAGGTCCCAGAGTCTGGAGGAAGAACGGAGAGGCACACAATCCAAGATGCTTGAAGTCCAGTGTGAAGTTTCCACAGTCTGTGTTGGTTTGGGGAGCCATGTCATCGGCTGGAGTTGGTCCACTGTGCTGTCCACTCAACGCAGCCGTCTACCAGGACATTTTCAGAGCACTTCATGCTTCCTTCAGCAGACGAGCTTTATGGAGATGCTTCCTTCATTTACTAGCAGGATTTGCACCTGCCCACACTGCCAAAAGAACCAAAACCTGGTTCTATGACTATGGTATTCCTGTGTAATTACTGTGTGATTTCACATACGTATACATATACACATATATATATATATATATATAAGGGGGTAACCTTTTTGTTTTTATTTTCAAAAACATTTTCATCAGCTATTATTTACACGATCCTTCCAAAATTATTCTAATATGTTAATTTGGTGCTCAAGAGATATTTCTTTTTCACAGTTTAAAACAGTTCTTCTGCTTAAATTTTTGTTGAAATATTTTTGATACATTTTGTGATAAAATTAAGATTCTTTGATGAAAAGAAAGTAAAAAAATAACAATGTACTCATAAAAATGTAACAATGTAAACTGTTTTACACACACACACACACACTGTAACTACTTTTAAGGGGATTCTCTTCTGCTTTTGTCTTTCATGACAGAAAAAAACATATTTGGATTTATGGCAAAAGAGTTACATCAATCATGCATTTGGGATTTCACATGTTTTTAAATAACAGATTCAAAATGATCATATCGGCAATTTTGTGCAATTTTACAAACTACATGCAGCACAACTCACCATGCTTTCCATATTCACACCGGAGTCTCAGGAATATCTAACACAAACATCTAACACACACAGGCCAATCCGATGTTTTCATTCCTACTCATATATATTTCCCATGGATCTCTCTCTCTGCCTCTCTCCAGCGCTCCCTCCTTCTCTCATCTCCCTTCCTTTTCTCCTTCTACCAGATGGCTGACCCATCTGCTCCCTCTCTCTTGCTATCCCTGCCTTTACCTCCATCTCCATCTCTCCTGATATACCCCTTGGCTTTTGTAGTGTAGGTCCAAACCACATAGTTCATACATTTCATAAATGTCAAAGTCACACCAAATTAACCCCAAGGTTACACATAGACACCACAGCCTCAAGGATGGGAGAAAGAAGGAGAGAATAATCTAAGGTTTGAATCTCTTTAGCTTTATCTCAAGCGTCTCTCATGCTGCGTCATGCTGCATATCTCAAGCGGCGTGTTGGGCTATAAGCTGATCTGATCGTAGTGAGATTTTCCATCTCTGCCAAAATGTCTCTCTTTCCCTCCATACACAATTTTAGCCTCATAATCTGTTTGTGCAAGCAAGGTTTCAGAGTATCCACCAAGGTTGTTCCAGACATAAAATGTCTATTGTTCCAGACATAAAAAAGCTCAAGTCATACATGTTTTTATTTAAAGGAATAGTTCGCCCAAAATAATGAAAATTCTGTTATTAATTACTCATGTCATTCAGATCAACTATGACTTTTTTCCCAGGAGGAAAGAAAAAACCTCTCTTTTACATACAGTTACAGTAAATGGTGACTGAGACTTTCCAGTTTCAAAAAGGGCACAAAAGCATAATTCGGTTCTCAAGTTCAACTTAATAGGCAGTCAACAGTTCATCTAAGGCGAGGATACGTGAATAACGACTTACATTTTGGAATGTTCCTCGAACACAGAGCTATCGTATGACTTAGACTTATAGATGACTTAGAATATAGTGCATGAGTCATATGGACCTCTTTTATAATGCTTTTGTTTCCCTTTTAAAGCTTGGAAGCCTCGGTGCCCATGAGGACTAATTGCATGGAGAAAAGTAGGCCTACCTAATTCATCAATTTTGTGTTTAATGGAAGAAAGAAAGTCATACAAATTTGGAATGACATGAGGTTAATTATTTTTAGGTGAACAAGTTTCCTAATTATATCCCTGAGGACCACTTTTCATGTAGCTGTAAAGTTTCTTTTTCGTCCTAAAAAGAACCATAATTTAGTTTTCATTGCCATTTTCTACCCTGTTCTTTACACTGGTTTATAAAAAATATCTCCTCTGAAATTAGTATAAGACAAGATGATCATGGATCTTGTATAAAAAACAATGGCGACATGACATGATGACATGACTTAACTGAAATGGTGACAAGACATGACTTAACTGAAATGGCGATATGGCATCTCTTAACTAAAATGGCGACATGACATGATGACATGACTTAAAGGGATACTTCAGGATTAAGCATTAAGCTTTGTATCAGTAGAAAACCAGTAATATTTTCGAATTACCGTGTAATGTACAGAGTTTGGACACCCTGCATTATCACAATGTTCTTCCCGCGTAGTCAGCTAGGCTATTGTTGTTATATTAACATCTATGCTATGAACTGTATGTGCAAATAGTTCGCATTGCTAATGTTGTGCTTACTGTTTTATAGACAATATCGCCTAACAGCCTACCGTCACTTTATGGAATGGGTCCTGCAAGGCGAGAGACATGGTAAAGACTATCGTCTCGTTTTGCCCACCTGTGTTGTCCAGGATATCAGATGGAGATATCCAGCTCCTGACGGGCAATACTGTGAATATAAGGAAACAGCTGAAGCTCTGGAAGAGCTTTGAGTGTAAAAGTATTAATATTAATAATTTTTTAAATTAAAAGTTGTAACTCATATTGGTTGTGGTTCTTTTTATAAACCTTTACTGTTACTAGAGTATGTATTAGCCTAGCCCTAGAGAATGTGTGGAGCAATTTTTCGGACACTGCCGCCTGTAACCAGTAGGCGTGGTTTGGGAGTGGCCTGGCCTCGTAAGGGCAGCAAAGCATTCTGGGAGTTGTTATCTTTCAGCCACATGAGTAAAATATACATTTTCTGCCTTTTCTCAGTCTAGAATGCTTCAATTTCAAAAATAATTTCACATTTCTACCATATAAATGACCACTATTAAATACACAGTCATTAATCTTCCCAGAGCTGAAGTATCCCTTTAAAGCTGCCGTCGGCAACATTTGTTTTGATCATATTCAGTGAAATCGACACTAGAATCCGACAGAACAACATAAATAAAGTGGTTTTAGAAAAAAGCCCGAGCTTCTAACTCCACCTGGAGCGTGTTATTTGTTTTGCAAAAATCCACCCGTCCCGGATCATCGGGTCCAATCAGTGCAGGGGGGTGTGAGATCTGACTGTCAATCACAGGTCGTGCACACGCCACCCCTCGCGCACGTTACAATCACATGCATACGGCTGAAGTTCGCGCAGTAATGAGGAGCGATGGGGGAAAAGATTCCAATTCCTCGGTTGACCCCAAGAGCTAGGAGGTCAAAAACAACACAGGAAAAGAGAACACCTGCTGAAAAGAAAGAAGTAAAGAAAGAAAGTGATCGTGCCCGTAATAAAACCAGGATCAACATCGGATCGGCATTTGACAGGTGGAGAGATTTACGTGATTTAATTGGGTTCAAGCTGGATGCAGAGCTTGCAACATTTCTTCTCAACATTTCTATTTCTTCTTTACTTTATTTCTCAGTGTTGTGTTAGTAATCTAAGTATGTCTGCCCAAATGTGTTGGTATGGATAGCTAACGTTAGCACTTGTTGGGCAGGTTCGTTAGCTTTGTTTGCACTGAAATCCGTGTGAACATAACGTTAGGTGGATAAACATGTCCAGATGAAGGGATAAAGTTCGGCTTTTTGGAAGAATCAATGCTACTCTATCTTTCTTACGAGAGTAAGAACAGTAGTAACGCTGCTGTTATTGTATGTGCTATCTGACTAACGTTAGCTCTGTTATATAAGCAATAGAACAATGTACAATGACCATGTCTGCCGCATATACCATACAGTAATAATAGCGTTTCAGAAAGACGATGGTGTTTATTTACGTTTAATTGGTGGGTAATCCATTTTGTAACAATCTACTCCAAAATAACAAAACAACAATAACAAAATACTTCATGGTGTTAATGGATGCTGATGAGACGGCCGCGTTCACAGAAAATCTGGTGCACACGCACTGACGAGCACAAACTCGGTGGGAGGGTATTCGTTGATAGTGGGGGAGGGACATGATAGTTGTAAACATTCTAAATTTTGCCTAATGCTTTCTGTGCACTTAAAGACTTTGAAAATGCTTTCTGTGCACTTAAAGACTTTGAAACTTAAAGACTTTGAAAAGTCTTTAAGTCATCTAAAGACTTGGGTTCACAGTTTTTAGTCTCAGACTAAAGACTTGTGATAATATCAAACATGTTTGATATGAAAGACTAGAGAAAGACTGGCATAAATCGGGTCGCCGACTGCAGATTATCACCTCACATTTAGCGATCGAGACGACGGGAGCGCGCCGAGACTCCAGTAATGCCAGGCGTACACCAAAGGATTTTCACAGTCCCAGACTAAAGACCGGCTGTCTTTAGGAATCTTACTGGAGTCTCGGCGCGCTCCCGTCGTCTCGATCGTTAAATGTGAGGTGATAATCTGCAGTCCGCGACCCGATTTATGCCAGTCTTTCTCTAGTCTTTCATATCAAACATGTTTGATATTATCGCAAGTCCTAGCGTAGATATAGTGACGAAAAACAATCAACAACCAATAAAATCGTTCTCAGAAAACAGTAAGCCATCAGTCACAACAAAGTAACATGTCGACGGACGTGGAAACACAACGAGCGCCAAGTAGGCGAAAATGGACCATGGATAAAGAGGAGCGCCTTGTCGAGCTGTGGGCAGAGCAGCCGTGTCTTTTTGATGTAAACTGCCATTCATACCACGACAGAGTGGAAAAAGAAAAGAAGTCTGTTATCTGGTTAAAAACCGGTTGCTCCCGAACCGTGCCGCGGTTCGCGTGAATGTGAAAGCAACACGGACTCGGGTGCGCACTTGTTCAGGAAATAAAGTAACCTGCGCATGCGTTTTAGCTTATTGTGATGTATTCAGTTAAATAAAACACTTGTAAGGGATGATAGTGTTGATGATTTACCTTGGATACGAACGAGAGTGAGCCTGCAGTGTAGCCTATTCGTGCATTGCGCGTGGGATCAGGGCAACAAAGTTGGAAATCCACTGTCTCCTCAAAATAGTCCGTTTGCAAGCAGCAGAAGTCCACCTTATGTGACACACCCACAGCAAACCTGTATTGTTCACTCAACTGCGCATAATAGCAGCGAATTAATAAAAGAAAAAAACAATATTGACCCACGTTCTGTTTTCTATCATGCGCCGTGCACGTTTGCGATGACGTCATATGCACGCAAACGCACCAGGGTTCGATAGAATCAAGTTGAGTGTGAAACCAGACCAACGCTGCGGGGGGCGCCGGGAACAAACGCGCTCGGGCTCGGACCGCAGCAAACGAGCCCAGTGTAAAAGCCCCCTATCACTGCTGAGCATGATGGGAGGAATATGGTGGGAATAAAAAGCTAAAATAATCTAGTTGTAGTCTTGTAAATAGTGTCACTACAAGATTCAGTGTTTGTAAAATCTTTAGTCTGAGACTAAAAACTGTGAACCCAGGTCTTTAGATGTGAGCTGATGATCTTATAAAGTCTTTTCTAAATCTTTTCAAAGTCTTTAGGTGTACGCCCAGCATAAGATTCCTAAAGACTGCCGGTCTTTAGTCTGGGAGTGTGAAAATCCTTTGGTGTACGCCCGGCATAAGTCCACTCAATCTGCCAGACTTGCCGACTGGAGCTTTAACTGAAATGGTGACATAACATGACTTAATTGAAATGGCGACATGACATGACTTAACTGAAATAGCGACATGACATGATGACATGACTTAACTGAAATGGCGACATGGCATCTCTTAACTAAAATGGCGACATGACAAGACTTCACTGAAATGGTGACATGACATGATGACTTGACTTAACTGAAATGGTGACATGACATGACTTCACTGAAATGGCGACATGACATGACTTCACTGAAATAGCGACATGACATGATGACATGACTTAAAGGTGCAGTGTGTGATTTTTAGCGACATCTAGCGGTTCGGTTGCGAGTTGCACTAATGGCTCAGCCCACTGCTCACCCCTCCCTTTTGAAGAAGCTACGGTGCCTGAAACTGGACAAACATATCATCGTCTGAGACAGCAGAGAATAGCCAGAGTAAGCCAAGAAGAGTGTGTAACATTGTCACTGTTTCTGTACCACAGTCCATTATAAACCACATCATGGATAAAGTTTACAAAGCCATAGTCAGGTGAGGATCAAGGGTCTTAATATATAATATAATAATAGTAATCAACTGATTGTCTCACAAACGTAACCAGCACATTTCCCTCCACATAGCAAACCCATAATACAGCGAGGGAGAAGAAACACATGAAACTATATGCAACTATATATTTTTTCTAACAGGGTAGTAAAAGTTTAGCTGGCTAAATATGAGCTGTTACTGTGGCTGAGCTGGTTAAAGCGTAAAGCCTTGTTTAAACTCGACGCGTCCGCATGAGCCCAAAGGTGCGCGCGGCAAAAATGGCATGATTGTAACAGCGCGCGCGCCTCCGCATCCCCTAGACACCGTTTACTACACACAATAGGCTTTTTTTCTCTGATTTTGAAAACTCTTCGCGATCGACTTAAAATGCTTCCAAGATCGACTTGTCGACCACGATCGACGGGTTGGTGATTCCTGTAACGTTAACGTAGACTAACCATGTTCCGTACACTTTTCGCCTTTCACCGCACGTCAACGGCCACTCCTCTGTTGCTGAGAGACATACAAGCTTGTGTGAGCGCTCATTCTCCGGGGAAATTCCCATTGGAGGATCAATTCTTTGATTGATGTCTTTTGGACCAATAGTATTTGAGAAAAGTGGGGTAAAGTACCTCCTCCGTCTGTGTACGGAAGATGATTGGGGTTAACGATGTTCCCTACAGGCTTCTAATGGTGTTCCGTACAGAGCGCACCTTGATTTCAACTGCAAAGATGTACTTTAAAATTAACATTGTGATATAATATAGTAATATATATATATAATTGTTTATTTATTAAAGAATGACTATTTTAAATGTTAAAATATTATAAATATAATCACTTCAAGCAGGCGTCTCTGCTGCCTGTTTCAGTGCGAGAGTGGCGCCAAGCGGCCATTTTCCGGAATTGACGTTTAAAAATTCCCATTTCAAAGCAGTTATTCAACAAAAGGTAATATATTTAATGATTTGTGATAACATAATAATAATTTCATGAAGACTATAGTACTGTGAGAAGCATTAATCCAATTGAAATGTACATTTTCACCGCTGTAGAACGTCTCCCCACCTAAAGCTAATATCTGGGCTGTAGCTTGCCCACCCTCCATTTGCAGGCGCAGTGGGCGCACCTAGCAAACTTGCTGAAATATTTTGGAAACAAACTGCGGGGGGTTCTCTTTCTTGGTCGGGGATAAAAGAGGGATAAATTATGATAACACACTATATAATTTAAATATAACCTAGAAGCATTTATTCAGCGATCGTCGGGAAAAGGTAATCTGTACGGAACATCATTGTGTACGGAACATGGTTAGTCTACGTTACTGTTTTACGGTCAATGACAAGAGTACTAATCAGCTGTCTCACGAACGTAACCAGCACATTTATCACCACATAGCAAAGCCATAACACAGCGAGGGAGAAGAACTAAGTTACATGAAACAATCCAACTACATATTTTACACCACTGACAAGGGAAAAGTCACTACTCACTGTGTTTATGGCTAGCTTCTAGCTTTCTGCGGCTTCTCTTTCAAGGTAGTGATGAAACGCGCTCTGTAGCGCTGTGTGTTCGCTGTCGGCTACGGTAGAAACATGACGTCACAATATGTCGATATTAAGGGGATTCCCGCGCGCAATATTTTTTTTCACAGGATGGTAGATATAAATGTAGATATAAATGTCTCATTCTAAGGTAATAAAACATTACGGTTTATTAAGTAAGTTCTTTATACACCACTGAAAACATAGTTATGGATGTCATATTGCATTTCTGTTAATAGATACTCAAAATTTTTACACATTGCACCTTTAACTGAAATGCAATATGACATGACATGACTTCACTGAAATGGCGACATGACATGGCGACCTGACATGGCTTCACTGAAATAGCGACATGACATGACTTCACTGAAATGGCGACATGTCATGTCATGACTTCACTGAAATGGCGACATGACTTCACTGAAAAGGCGACATGACATGATGACATGACTTAACTGAAATGGTGACACGACATGACTTAACTGAAATGATGACATGACATGATGACATGACTTCACTGAAATGGCGACATGACATGGCTTCACTGAAAAGGTGACATGACATGATTTAACTGAAATGGTGACACGACATGACTTAACTGAAATGATGACATGACATGATGACATGACTTAACTGAAATGGCGACATGATATGACTTCACTGAAATGGCGACATGACATGATGACATGACTTAACTGAAATGGTGACATGATATGACTTCACTGAAATGGCGACATGACATGATGACATGACTTAACTGAAATGGTGACATGATATGACTTCACTGAAATGGCGACATGACATGATGACATGACTTAACTGAAATGGTGACATGACATGACTTAACTGAAATGGCAACATGACATGATGACATGACTTAACTGAAATGGCGACATGACATGACTTCACTGAAATGGAGACATGAGCTTCCAAAAAGGGGCCAAAAGCTTCCTATGACAAGTCCGTATCCTTGTAATCGTATAGTGCTGATATATATTCATTTCTTTGACATCAGAAAACTGCAGACGTTCAGAACAAGCTGTTTTTGCGGTTTAGTTTTAATAAAGCAAATTCAATAAAGGACAATAAAGCAATTTTGAGTCCCAAAAGTTATAACATGTTACATAGTACACAAAGCTCTTAAATATAAACAATCAAAGAAAATTATCCTCAACAGTACTGGAAAAAGGGAATTCATGGAATTTGTCAAAGCCATAGAACAAATATATACAGTGACTAAAAAACATACTTGAACACTTAAATTACAGTTACAATGTATACATGTTTTGCATTATATATTACAAAATATCAAAATAAATGACATTACTTTAAAAAAATATCGCACAGACTCACTTTACCATCAAAACACTTGAAGCAGCAATACATTTATGTTCAGTAGATTGAATAGATGTTGTTCAAATTGAATACAGAAGGTCTTGGACACTTGTGTAGAACTACACCAGTGGATACTCTGCTAGGACATGTGTGTAAACTTTCGTTCTGAGAAAAGCATTCATCATTTGTTTCCAGATGTCATTGATATTTTGCATACTGCAATGAAAGCCATTTTTGTGACTTAAGTGATGCAAACAAACAAAAATTACTTTTGATCCATTTAATTTCTACTTGCTGAATAAAAGTATTATTATTATTATTTTGTTTTTACGTACTGACCCTAAAAAGGTTGTGTAGCTGGTAAGCTTATTCATATTTTCCAGAACAGTGTAAGGTCATCAATAGGAGAATAAAGAGCAAAAAGCTTTACATCACATCTGCGTCATAAGTCAAATGTCAGAACAATTACCCACTTCCAGGTCAATTTAGCCCATTTACACCATTGGTGATAATGAAACTAGATGGACAGTGACAACATCTATACCCTCGAGGCACAATTTCCCAAGTATTCAGCAGTGCTTCCATGGAGTCTGAGACATCTGCGCAGTGCCTCGCAACCGTCTCCAGTTTCGCCTCTGCTTATGAGCGCCACTCCAGCTGT
Source organism: Gila orcuttii (assembly GCA_026230005.1). Taxonomy (NCBI): domain Eukaryota; kingdom Metazoa; phylum Chordata; class Actinopteri; order Cypriniformes; family Leuciscidae; genus Gila; species Gila orcuttii. The sequence continues at coordinate 14,885,416 of JAPDVR010000008.1, forward strand.
CTCGAGCATATTGAGGGAGGAGGAGGATGAGGAGCATGATGAAGCAGGGGACGTCTGCCCCTTCATCTCATTTCCCACGCTGACGCATCAGTTAGGCATCCGGAGGCATTCAGCTCGAGGCTTGGTATCCAGCCCAGGCCTTATGGTGTTCCTGAGAGCTCCCAGCGCAGGACAGATTTGCCAATTAATGAGATGAAAGCCAAGTCTACATGGGCACGATCACAGCAAAGAATTACCGAAGTCAGGTGATGCAAACAAACAAACCGTTGAGATTAGAACTGAAGCAGACATCGAGCTGTAAGTGGATGCATGGTGGGTCGTATACGGCAGAGAACGATTGTGCACATCTTCAGCAGACACCGGGACTTAGTAAAACTAATTAAAGCTGCAAATGGGAATGAAGACAGAAGCGGCAAGGGTGAGAAGCAGTGGTAAACAGCAGATTAGGATTCATTCTATCTTTATTAAACCTTATCTCTCAGAAAGGGACACTCTAGTCATCACATACACATAACCGCTAAGTACTACACTGTGATTTAACAACACAATTAATTACAGCACAGATGCACTACCAGACACTTAATATCTACTAATAAGGTAAAAAAAACTGAAAGCTGAAGGAATGCACCCTGCATGATTTTCTCTCAAATACCCACGGGGTGCAACAGTCCAGATCTTCTCATAAGGTACAGAGACACACACAGCCAAGACGCTACAAGTAATAAACCTGTCCTTGATTTGATGAGATGAGCCTGCATTGGCTAAAATAAATCCTCTCAAGGTAAGGCTGGATCAGCTATACTTGATTGGGGGATTCTGTCTTAAGGAGTTTCATGGGGCAAAACAAAAACATATTTTAGAAAAACAAGAGAACATAGTAGTGACAAAAAATCTTGCCTATACTTAAAAATTAAAAAAAAAGCTTTTCTGGAGCTTTTCTCATTCATAGGATTTTAAATAGTCTCATCGCATCTCATTTCTACCACTTTTATGATTTAGATTTAAGTGATCCCAAAGGCGCTTTTCAAACTGTGCTTAACCCTGGGTTATCATCGTTCTGAACCCCACTTTTAATCCCGGGTAAAATAACATTTTACACTTGTTATTTGGAATTGGGGTTAGCACCACTTTTTACACGGGGGGTTATGAAACCCTGTTTCTTAGCAATGTTACCAGCGCTTTTGCATAATATCAGAACATGCAATGAGCTTTAATATAAACTGGTCACATGCTGCACTTGTCCAAACAATGACACTGACACAGCAAATATGCAAATAAGGATGTTAACCCAGAGTTTAGGAATGTATGGTGAGAAACATCTTTCTTATAAATACCCAGGCTGGGATTAATTGTTAACCCTGGGTAAATTATGAGCAATGCAAAACGTGAAGCAAGATAACCCATTCCATTTACCCGGGGTTTAGAATGACCCAGGGTGAACTATTTCACTTGTGAAAAGCCCTAAAAAGTACTAGCCACAATTAAAAATTACTGAATGTCATTGCATTAACTAAATTTGAATAAATATAGCACAAGCACAAAAAAAGGAAGTTTGTTAAGTGGTATAGTTATTTTATAATTATATTATATTAATTATTATGTTTTAAGACAAAAGTACTTTGACACTTTTGAAGTGTCAAACCTCCACGGAATATGTTCACAGTTAATATGATGTACAGCAGGAAAGGAAGTAGACTACATGTGAATGTTTTTTGGGGTTTTTTTTTTTTTTTTTTTTGCACATTTTGGTGGAAAATCTGGGAGTGAATTTAAAAGTGCTAATTAAGCTCATGGTAGATGAACGCATTATCAAATTAGCTAAAATACTTAATAAAGAATTGTGCGAGGGACAGGGAACATGTAAAACTACTCTATGTAAATGATGGATGTATTTGCAGGGGACACAGATTATGTGTGGGCACAAACACTGAAGTTAGAAAACGTCACTTAGTTTGATAGTTTTTTATTTGCTGTAATGGCATACATTTTAGTGTAGCTAACATGTCCAAATACATTTAGGGGCACTGCAGTCTCTGCCAGAGTCATTTTCTCCAAAGAGGCAAAAAAATCTGGATAAGAAAATAATAGACACTACAGAAAACTAAATGAATATTACAAAATATTAGATTAAATAATGCGTACAGCAACTGTGCAACACAGACAAGTTTCACATGGAGACAACTCCACTTTAAACACAAGACACAGGTGAAAAGTCAAGTGAAAGGAGGCAGTGCCACAGTCGCGCTTTGATTGGCCTTTTACCCTGTCAATGTGATAATGTGCACCTATTATGTTCTCTTCATCACTGATTGGCTTATTACACTGTCAGTGCAACGAAGGCCACATTTCATGTTGACAATCAGTCTACAAATCGGCCTGAATAGGTCCACTTTCCGAAAAGAAAGAAAAACAGCTGTCACTGCTGGGGCAGGACAGTGAATTTAAGTACCTTAAAGCAGTATCGGCTACTGACCGTAAATTTAGGAAGGGCAGATTCTGGGTCTTAGCACTAGCTTATGATAAACATTTTGTAAGCTTTATATTCTAATCGCTGAACACACGCAGAACACTTGGCAGAGGTTGCGTTATTCAGCCTGAGGGTGGCTCTCTAATATTGATTGACAGGCATTAAGTACACACGAAACAGGCATAGAATGCTATCTTAGAATTGCCTTAATAGGCCTTACTGCATCCGAATGTTGTTTAAGAATGTTAGAGGGTTGTGGAGGAATTCAGAAGAGCAAAAGAAAGTAAAATCTATTCTCAGATCAAACAAAACAAACACAACAGAACTATTTAAAAGCTATTCACATGAGCATGTTTAAACTTAATGATTAATACTTATTTATAACTTCATTTGATACGATGACCCACATAGGAAGGACAGACATGCCAACTAGTTACTGACCTGATGCCGACTAATATACACAATGCTGAAGATGATTGATACCCAAAAATGAAAATTCTGTCATCACTTACTCGGCCTCAAGTTATTCCAAACCTGTATAATAAATTTATACTAAATTTCTTTCTTTCCGCTGTACAGAAAATAAGATATTTTGAAGAATGTCGGTAAAAGTTGATAAGCCCCACTGACTTCCATTATAGTTTTTTTTTTTTTTTTAGCCACTATGGAATTTATGGGGTCCTTCAAATATTTGGTTACCGACATTCTTCAAAATATCTTTCGTTGTTGCAGAGTTGTTACAGAGAACTAAGCTGCACCTCCATGTCCACAATCTTCAGGATACCTATAAGGTTGTCCATGGACTTATTGACTAATGGTCTGAAAAAAAGGCAACAATTAATAAAAAATAGTCAAACAAATAATATTTACAAGAAATATGTATTTAATATCTACAAACAATAATGTTAATAAAATAAATACAAATGTATACATTGAAAATGTAGGCCTATATATACACCATTAAAAGTTTGGGGGTCATTAAGACCTGTTCAAATGTGACAGTAAAGACGGTTACATTCTTTTAAACTTTTTTTGTGTTCTTTTTAGTCAAATAATCCCTTAAACGCATACTTCGGGTCTTTAGTGACCCTGGACGTCATTCACTACCCCCCTTCCTCATTTATTTTTTAAAGTTAGACATCAACCACCTTAGTATTCCTCAATCAATTCATTATAAACAATATGACAAGAAATGTTTTTATAAAATTATAAAAGAATGCCTGTTTTCCCATTAATTTTTTGTAAAAACGACCTGAGGTGTGTATCAGTGTAAGTAGATTTTTTTCTGCACAACAATAATAATCTTTTTAATCTTTGATGACTGAATAAGTGCAATTCACCTTTATTCCACAAGGAGGCAGTGTCTGATAAACAATGAAGTGACGTTTCATTCATAGTTACCGCAGGCAGAAAACAAAAGAATAGGAAGTAGCTCTCATCAGCAAATCTTGTAATAACTCAGCGATTTATTGCAGAGCATGTACTGAACACAATCAAATAGTAGTCACTGTCACTTTATGGTGGATCTGATGAAGAGCTGTCAGCAATTAAAATATTGATTTTGAAAAAATAGAAAATTATGTTTTGAGAATATGCTTGATATTTTGAATATGAGCCAGATGCCGAAGGTACTGAGAAATAGATGTAGATACAGGCCGCTAAAGACCCGAATATGTAATAATGATTTGCGAAATATTCATGCATTTAAGGGATATATGTTTGTGTGTGCGTGCGTGTGTGTGTATATATATATATGTGTATACATATACATATTTATACATATACATACACACACACATATATATATATATATATATATATATATATATATATATATATATATATATATGATTTCTGAAGGTTTATGTGACACTGAAGGCTGGAGTAATGGCTGAAGAAAATTCAGCTTTGCATCACAGAAATAAATTATATTTTAAAGTATATTAAAATAGAAAACCAGAAGGCAAAAGTACTTCTTTAATACAGAATCAAAGGTGAAAACTGCTTCACTCAATGAACAAGATGAATAGATCAGTCAATCACATTTCAGCTACTGTAAAAATAAATGACACCATGCTGAAATCATATATACAGTGACAAATACCAGAGCTAAATTACACCAAGTGTAGGTCAAAATAAAAAAAACGCTCCATTTAGAATTTTAAATCACTTTCAAGGTGACTGGAATGTGGAAATATGGCCCTAAAAACTACATTGCCATGGCAACAACATCCTTTCACACAACATACTTTTTCACACTAAAGAGGGAAGTAAAGGCCAAAGCTCATTGTATAGTGTGAGGTGTATGATCCAAAACCTTGCATCAAGGTCAGGTGTCATGGTTTAGTAATGCACTAGACACCCTAGGTCATGGAATCGAAGTATATCTTTAGCTAAGAGCGCGTGTAGGTGTGTATATGAGCAAATTTGCGGACAGAGGCGTCACAGTGTGCCCTTGAACAGACAAACAGTTCATGAACAGACTACTGAAAAAGGCCTTGGAGAGGCACTAGGGAAAGAACACCAGTGATCTGAATCATCACCATAATGAGAGGAGATCTGTCCTCTATAAGAACGTGAGAGATCATAAAACCAGAAAGGGTGCACGGGTAGAGACGCAAGAGCATGATAAAACAGAGATTCTAGGGAAAATAACCAAAAGGAGTCAAATAGAGACAAACACTGGGGTAGATAGAGGACATGGGAGGCAGAAGATAAGGGTGGCATATGTAGTTATTCTGAGATACTGCTTCAGCCCTGACAAGCCGACATTATAGGCTAGATAGCAACTGGCGGGATTTTAACACCGCTGAATATTTGAGCTTGTACTCGATTACACACAAGGAAAGGGAGAGAAAAACAAACGGAAAACAAGAGCAGCCAGGTAAACAGGATGTGCAAAGGACGCGACATGGGCTTTCAAGGTAAAGGACGAGCCAAAAATACGCCTGGAATTTGCATAACACATTCCCCTACCTCAGCCCGTTGTGTCCCATACAAAGTCAGTTAATTTACATAACATGATCTATTCATTTCCACACCAGCCGACACGGAATAAGAATGATAGGAATCTAATCTCCTCACCCGCTGACCTTGTCACTCTTCCCAAATCCTCCACCAATCCCATCCCGTCCATTACTACAACTTTCACACAATCCACTACAAGATTTGTCAATTATACCCAATCTTGTCCAGTGGCTGTCAATCATCGCCCTGACGTCCTGCCCACTATAGATCATCCATCAGTGGTGGCAGGCCGAACACATCCCTTCTTATTACCCTCTTGTTGCTGGCCTGGAGAATTACAAGTGCGGTGACAGTGGAGAGGCCCGCAGCGGAGGGGAATGGCTTGAGGAACGAGCTGGAGGACCTTAATTAAGGCTAGTCCTCCACCGCCGTGAGGAGGGCTGAGGCATTGATTAGCCTGAACAGGAGCGCAGGGGAGATGGCCAGTGAGACAGGGTGCTCGCGGGAGATTAAGTAGGAAACTACAGGAAAGGAGAAGACTTCACGCCTCAGAGACTTGTTCCTTAGGTGAGCAGGAGGCTGCTTCTGCATATCTAACATCCCTGTCACAGCAGCCACAAAGATGTTAAACTATCCAAACTAACAGCAGAAATGCACTCAGTGCAAGTACACAGACATTAATGATCGGCCAAGCAAATTGTTCTGCGGTTACTGTGGCAGCAGCAAGCCTCAGTACTTAAAGTGGCGATGTAACAGAAGTTGCAACAGATCTTTTCTTGCGTATTGCAATGTATTTCCGAGGATTATCACAAAATAAAAATAATAAAGTAGGGCGGGGACTTGGTTCTATCCATCGGTAGTTGATTGGATGGAGGCTGAATGTAACCTTTCAGTCGATTGTAAGAAATTAGTGAGGTTTAAGCACACTTAATGATTGGTCAATAAACAATTTAACATAGCCGCATCCTGATTTTCTATTTTCATCAAATCTTCTCAAAAATGTATTTATTTGATGGTATTGGTCAGGTGTCACCAATTACTTATACGCCCTTACGGAAAAAAATAACTGCCTTTGAAATAAAAAAATAAAAAAGTTTTAGTAGGTAATTAGATTCAGGAGACTAAATCTGTCCAGCTGAAATGAAATTGCACATATATTGAATCTTTCTAGAGTCACGAAAAAGCTTCTTTGGATACACAATGCCACATTTAAACATAATGACTAAAGTTTTGACTTAGGTCAGTGTTCAAGGCTCAACTATAAGAAAGAGACTAAATTCCTCTGTAAATAGGCAAAAGAAGAAATCCCAGAAGTGCCACTGGTCGCTGAAACAGCAAGACTCTCTTCAAACTGTTGCGTGCCATCACAGTAGCTGACCTAAAAGATAAAAATGCAAATGCACTTGTAGGCCTATGTTTCGAGCCTGAGAAAAACAGAGATTAACATGAAACATTTACAAATAACTAAGATAAGATTAATTATACAGAATGGGGAAAAAAAATCAATCATTTGCATCCTTCATGCAAGCACACACTTAATCCATACACTTAAAATAGTATTTGGTAGTGTTATTTTGCTCAGTCGGCTACTCTCTATAGCTGACAGCAGAACGCCAGCCAGCCTATGCGATTTAGCTTGATGCACAATGCCGCATACTCCATGACCCGCTGTGAAAAGCAATAAAGTTTTTTTTTGCTGGTTGTCCCCGTGGGGCATTCTCAAAAGGACACAGAGAGCAAAGGAACAAAAATACACAAAAGCAGTGACCACAGCCGCAAACATCAGTCTTGACAACCCGCTTCACCTTCTCCCTTGCAGGGCCGCCACACGCTTGAAACAGAGACGCTGATAATAAAACAAACAGACATGCTGCATTTATATGGTCAAGTGTCATGAGCAAAGGTGAACGGCTTGTGTCAGTCTAGCCACTCAGAAGACAGGTGATGACTATATGGACCTTTTTCCACCTTGTTCATAACTATCATTCTGACACCTCCATCATCGAACACAATTTCAAAGACATTAAGCTTAACCAACAACCACAAAGGTATCTGATTCTGCCTGCTATATAGGTGCATGGTGTTACATTTTAAAATAAAGCTCATTTCAAAAGAGTGGTTTTGGAATCTATGATTCTAGTCAACATTCAATTTATGCAGTCAATATAAATATGTAGTCTATAGGCTACTACACACTCAAAAGTGTGGAGCCAGTAAGATTTTTTTTTAGCTTTTTTTTTTGTTTTGTTTGTTTTTCTTCTATTCAGCAAGGATGCATTAAATTGATCAAATGTGGTAGTAAATACATTTATAATGTTAAAAAAACAAATTCAAATAAATGCTGTTCTAGTAATCAAAGAATCCTGGGGGAACATGTATATATGTATATATATATATATATATATATATATATATATATATATATATATATATATAAAGATATGCATTTCTGAACCAAATCAGCATATTAGAATGATTTCTGAAGGATCATGTGACACTGAAGACTGGAGTAATGATGCTGAAAATTAGCTTTGCCATCAAAGGAATCAATTACATTTAAATTATATTAAAATAAAATATAAATAAATGTTTTTGATGTGTATTTTCTGTTCTTGGTGAGTTGACTTCTTTCAAAAATATTCAAATAAAATCTATATAAAACATGGACATTTTAAATTTTAGATACTGTAAGTTGATACCTTGGGTAAACCTAATCCAATGGATTGCCTTTTTTCCACACTGTTTATACTTCGCCCTGGGTTACAGTTAATCTAGGCAGGTTTCAAGATTTTACACTGCACATTTGTAAACCCTGGATTAAAGTTGTTATTTGCATATTTATAAGGTTGATAACACTGATTGAACAAACACAGCATGCATTGAGCATGCAAACTGTTTCAATAACTGCTTGTCCATCTGTGAAAATGTTGTTGATTTGCTCTGGAAAATTATTACTGTATCCCTCTGAAGACTTAGGTTCAGAACAAGTTAAGATAAATTGACAATATATATGTGGCATAATGTTGATTTACCACTCAACCTTTAAAAAAAAGTGGGGAAAAGAGCAAAAATCTGGGGTTCAGAGGCACTTACATTTGAAGTGAATAAATTAAATTTGTAAACATTAAAATATTATTTCAGTAGTATTAGCATGACATGTGTTAACATGCTTTTTTGTGTAAGAGGAAAAAATGCTCACAAAACTTCTGTGTGAAGTTCAATTTTACAACGTCATCATGACAACATAACACTACACATGCCGGTAAAAGGATGATATATATACCATAGCTGGGCAGTTTTAAAACTGAAAAAAAGTAATAATTTGTAACATTTATATAGCGCTTTTCTCAACACTCAAAGCGCTTTACATATAGAAAGGGGGAATCTCCTCAACCACCACTATATACTATACAAGTTTTAATAGAACAATAAATGTTTTTCCAAATATAATCTTTACATTTGCTCCTCCAAAAATCTATCAACCTCGTCACAATTGCTGTCAGTTGAGCTTAACTCAGAATATCCTTTAATTATTTTAAAACATGCAGCAAAAATAGTCTCTTCACTCCAATTTGCACCTTTGAAGTTGCTGCACAAGTTTTAACTGTTCCCTTTTAAACACAGCGTGAAAGTTTCTATGACTGATTTCAATATGAATATTTAATTAGATAAGAACTGAGGCGGTTTATGATTGGTTGTGTCTCTAGGGCTGGGTTTCATAACCCAGGGTAGAAAATGCTGTTGCGAACCCCGTTAACTCTTTAAACCCGAAGTGTACCGCCGGCGGTAAAAAGGCCTATTAGGGGGGCGACAGTTCTAAAAGTTTAGTTCCCAACCTTTTGACTTTCCTTGCAATCATTTGTAGTAGTAATGAATCTTTACTTTTGTGTATGTCATTAAAATAAAACAAGGGTTAAGCGTTAATTAGGTATGAAACACCGTTTAATCCACATTAAATAATGCATATTGTCACAGACAGACCGAGTGTCTGACAGACAGACATTTGAGGGGGAGATGAAAGACAGAATTACTGAAGCCACTAAGATAAGACAAAACAAAATTTCATGCAGAATTATGTCCAAGATTGTCTGATTATGCAAAGTTTTTACATATTGAAATGCATATATATTTAAATGACCATTAATTGGAATTAATGAGCACAGCCGCAATTAGAATGAAACATTATTATGAAACTGAGGGAGAAGAAACAAGGAGGGGTGGGCCAACGGGGTATGCAAAAGGAATGACAAGAGCGTTTCTGTCGCACGCGGGGAGAGAGAGAAAAGAATGCGCGAGTGGCACCAAACGCAATTACACGAGGCGCAAGCTCGAGGACTGAAGCACGCTGATTACATAACGTCTCGAGAGTCTTTAGGCAGACACTGCATCGGACCAGAGTGATTTCCTGACAAATTGACCTCTCATTTGTTTTCGATCCGGGAACAGCTTCCGGAGAGGAAAAAAAAAAACATTTTATTCTTATATATTCAATCACAACCACAGGATTAAATCACAATCCACTGTATTTTTTATTTTGATCTATGCTTACATCTTCCAGACCAGAAATGTATTTTTATTTTTTTCTTGAAGAGAAACCACCCTGAAGGTTTGCTAGTTTTAGCTGGCATCCAATCTGCACTTCCAAACAGCTGAAGTGTGTCCAAAACCACTATAAAACCAGCTATAGCCTGACCAGACTGAGACCAACAAACTATTTAAGATCAGCATGGCGAATATCTAAATATCTAAAATATCCTGCTGAAAAACACTACAAACGCCTTTAATAAGAGCAGACTCATCAGGCTGAGAGACCATCTTTAGCCGGTCTAAGATGTTTATTTTAATCAGGGTATACTGTCAAATTTAAATTCAATTAAGAGCAAATCAAATAAAGCAAGAGAGATTTGTCATGTATGCTATGGCCACCTGACAGATGGTGGCACGTGGGTGCAATGGGGTTATTTTTTGACACTGTGAAAATCATATCGCTGGCACCTAACAAACTAACCAGCTGGTCTCTCACACAATCCTATTCTTCATTTTGGCTTTGGTTAAGCTACAGTTTGACTATCCAAATCACTACAGACTTACGTGAATTGTATCACAGTGCTTGTTGTATCATAGGACAAATAGTGTGAAGATGATCCATAAATATCTACAAGCACACTGCTGGTACTGAAACTTCACTAGCTGTTCCTACATTTTTTAACCTTGAAGTGGAGGTTTATATATATTACTCATAAGAGATTCAAATGGTAACTTCTCCCATTGCAATGCATCCAGCAACATTATTTTGTTATAATGCATGTGAATTGCATTTTCAAAAAGCTAACCATTATGGATAATTAAGGTTGTTGATGAGTGCTTTCAAGAGTGGCCTCCCCAACATCTCATATCACCACTCAAAACAAATACGTGTTCGATGCTGCAGATGTTTTGCAAATAAATTACTTCAAAAACATGATTTGTAGTCATGTCGTAAGCAACTCTCTCATCTCTTCATTTCCTCCAAGCAAAGTAATGGAGAAGAACTCTCCATTTACATTTATTGAAATCCCATTTGCTTTCCATCTGCTAACTAGCCACCTGTGAAACTAGTTTTTAACAATCATTGGGGCTCAGGGCCACCACATCGTCCCATAGCCTTTATTAGTGTTTATTTTCAGCTATAAAACTACTGAGGGGGGCTACAGTGAATCCTTGCATTGTAAAACAACGTGATAAAGCACATTTGGTGTTGGGAAACTAGGTGTGCTAAAATTAAAATTGGAAATTAATTTCCCCTCTAATTAAAAAATAAGACAACCAAGGACTGAGTCCATAGACCCGAAAGCCTGAGGACGATTGCAAAACAGCACAAAATACAATTACTATTTTTCCTTGTCAGCTTAAGGTGTTAGAGATTGTTTACTTCAGTTCAGCAAGTGCAAGCACTAATAGCCCACAAGACAAGACCAATGCAGACAAAGACACAATGCACTATTTGCATCTCTAAAATGCTATTACGAAGCAGTGATGGCAAGAGGAAGGAAAAAGTAAGACACTTAAAACAGGGCCTCAGGCAAAAGTGAAGAGGAAAATATTCAGAGTTCCTGTGCTGATGGAGACAAATGGGCAAGATGGCTGAAAAGAATTCCATTGCGAAAAATAGATATTTTTTTAAGCCATCTGAGCTGATATTAAAAGGTTCACCTAGAAATAGATACAATGCTCCCAAAATAGTTGGACACAAATGTAGGTATGGCACTAAATATAGGCTTTCGATTTAAAAACAAAAATGATTAATTCATAATTACACAATATACCAATTTAATCCAATATAAGAGCAAATCAATTAATTTGGAGACTTTTCACAGATAATATTGATCAATTCAAAGACATAACATTATTGTGGCAAAAACATTATGGTGGTATTTCAAGCTTCAACTGCTCCGAAAGAAGGAAAATCCCTTAAGGAATTTACGCACGGGTCAGGGGGCATGATTAATTGCATTAATTTTTGCTAACACATTTTTGTATATAATTAATCACAATTTAATTGACAGCCTAATTTGATAAAATATCAAACCAAGTGGCATTTATTTTAATGAAATATAGCATGAACACAGTAATTAGACCAGTGGTTCTCAACCTTTTTGACTGAAATGTCCCCCATTAGCTAACACAATATTTGAAGGCCCGCTAGGGGTGGGCATTATAATGGTAGACATGATAAACCAGGAGAAATTTGTCAACCGGTAGAGATTTTGAACTATCGTCTCTATCGCAGTTATGCTCATGTGGCGTTGCACATGGATAGCACAAAAGCTTATCATTTGCATGCATCTTTAAGCATTGAGGTTTAAAAACAGGAGATTTGAAGCACAATTAGGAATTTACACAATTGTATTTGCAAGTAAACAGTCATTTATGAGGAACCCCATTGGCTAACACAATATTTGAAGGCCCGGCCCACCATATATTTTCTCTGGTATTTCTGATATAATTTTGACATTATGAATAGAAACTGGGAGTGTTAAATGAACCGATTCACTTTGTGGTTCCAGAATATCCATGATTCTTTATGTTGTTCAATAAAACAATAATAAATGAGGGATTGATTTATTGGGGGGCTTTTTTTTAGCATTTTGTTTTTACATTATAAACTAATTATTTAAAGACATCATGCAGTCATAATTAAAAATGATCTTGGGGCAAGTTGCCTAAAAGTAACTGGACAAGAAAAGTATAGTTCTGAGAAAAGATATAGCATTATTTGTTGGCACTTTGCAGATGCCGCTGGTTTGATATTTTGTAATTTAATGCAATGACATTCATACATTAAGTGTGACTCAAGTTTCCAAATACATTTTAGAGCCACTGCACAACTTGTGAACACCTGTCAAAACACTTACCAAGCAATATATCAGGATCAAGAAGAAGAACACTTAAATAGCAAAATTTCAAGGATTTATTGAGAGTAGGTTTAGTAACTGTGGTAACTGCAGATACATGTGAGAAGAGAAGAACAGAAGCCCACTCCCACTCAGCGAGAGCTGGCCAACAGGAGTTTTGGCTTGTCATAGTGTCCATTGGGACACAGCGCCCCCTTATTTTATAAATCACAAACAACAAGTGGAACTGCAATGGATGGGGTTGTAATACTACTGAAACTGTGGCTGTAAACTCAACGAATAACATGCGTGAGAAAAATAACGGAAAGTGATATAACTTCAAAAGAAAGAGAGATGAGAGGAAGAGAGAGAGACAGCTTTGCTTGAGTTTCTCATGTGCAGACGAGCAAGCTCTTACAAAAGAGTTGGCATTAACTTTCCTGGAAGTGGATTTGATTTCATCAAGTTAACTGAAGTGCCTTTCAGGTTATATCAGCAATCTGCTATTCATTCTTCATCTGACTGGTCTCACCCTTTTTTTTGAAACTCAATTGATGCTGTGGCCTCTCCCTCATCTCTTTTCTCCATCCAATCCCTCTCTCTATGCTTTCTCACTCTGGTATTTAATGTGCAGTTGAAGCACGTCTTCCTGAGAGACCCTTTCCCAACCCTCGCTGTGGACGTGGTAGAGATTGACTTGGCCTCCGCTGTAGGCATCACGGTAAGTAGCTTGGTAGATGGCGCGGCGGCCCAGGTCGCAGGCTTCCTCTATGGACAGGTCGTTGCGAAGTCCGCTGTCGACGACACCGTAGGCGTACATGGAACCAGAACCAACTGCGAAAAGGTCTCCGCACACGCGGTTGCCCTCTGAATCCACATAGTAGAGCCCTGTGATCAGAGGAAAGCAGAAGGAAGAGGAAGAGAGAGACCATCAGTACTGCTTTACATCCTGCTGTGTTTAAAAAGCAGGCGCCTCCACGAAAGATGAAAGCGTAAAAAATAATAATAATAAAAACCCTTAAGAGAGAATTCAGTCGATCGATGTTATGACCATAAATACTGTTCTGAACTATACAAGGTCAAATCCATCTCGATGAGTACATGTGAGAAATGGAGTCATGGGAAACAGTTGGTTTACTATTTTTTTCTGACAGCAGGATGCTCGATAGCTCAAGCTCTGTCTCAGGGTTACCTAAGGGCTTCAGCATAAAAGCAGGAGGGGGGGATTACAGAAGAGAATATCTTGCTAATATTAAGCAAGCTAAAGGACAAGCTATGACCAGGCACAAGCAAATATAGCATCCAACCCGGGGCGTCGCCTGAGGTGCTATTGAGCGCTCCAAAAACACCAGAGTTAATTATTGATCTCACACCTGAAGACCTGAACTCTCCCCAAACATGATGGACGACACACATCACACTTGGTGAACTGGTGGGTCACTGTCTGGTCCAGCAGCAGATCACCTCAAGGCAAGTTTCAAGTGTCCAAAAGGCTGCGCTATGACAAAACACACTGCTAGAGTAATGGTGACTACGTCCCATCTGTGCTCCAGCAGAACAAGGCTGCAGATGGACCGTTAACCGGATAGTTCACCCAAAAATGAATAACGTCATCGTTTACTCACCTTTTGGAACATAAAAGATATTTTGAAGAAGGTTTCATCTGATTTTGTCCACACAACAGAAGTCAGCAAAACAATATTTGACTCATTGTATCAACAAAAAAGCAAAATTTCTTTTGTGTTCTGCAGAGGAAAGAAAGTCATACAGGTTTGAAACAGCATGAGGATGAGTAAATTATTTTTAGTAATAGGGCTGCACTTTATGTTGAAATTTAAATAAAAATATTGAAATCGCGATATGCATATCACAAGGTGTGCGGCAACAATAATTTTAATACTTCAGAAAGTTACGTAATGTCAAGGATAGCATAAACGCAACTGTTATTTTTAATTAGAGTGTGCTCTCCGATGACACATACGAGACAACATGCTGTTATGACGCTCTTATACCAAACTAGTCAGAGAAGATGAGTCAGCCCAAGGCACCAAGAGAGCATGAAACATGTTGGTCCTATTATATCAAATTGACTTTACACGCTTAAAGCATTATTGCATCAACACATACTGCATTATTTAAGAAGTAATTACACATCACATTTGTCTTCAATATCAGGCAGCCCTTTTAGGTGAACTATCCCTTTAATGAGCGAGCTTGTTAGTCTGATAGCAACGTGAAGAACATCACTAGTACTGAAAACTAGCGATGTGACGATTCACCATTCAAGCAATTGAAGAAAAAAACACAACAAAAAAGTGCAATGACAAACTCGCTTAAATAGGCGCTTTTACATTTTGCTTTGAAACCGAATCTTTCGCCATCGTCACGTCAGTCAAGAGTGAGGCAATATGGGCGAAGTGAGGTGAAATCTGACTCCTGCTGCTGATCTGTGCTGCGACTCTTGTTCGACTTAAGCTGAATTGAGCAGACGTGTTCTGTGTTTAAATTGTAGTGTCTGTTCTCTAACTGAACTAAATGATTTTTATTACTATAAAAAAAATCTAGACGGCGATGCCACGGTGGGCAGGGGATGTAACCGGTGTTGCTAACACCAGTTACACCGACAATCGTAGCAAGCCTACTGAAAACGTAATGGTAAGTTTGAGTAAAGTTCAAGAACCCCAAAAATCAGCTCACAGAGAAATTTTAAGGTCAATCGTAGGAAGTAAGGCTCAGACGTCTTCAAGCAAATTACACTCTCTGTACGCATCGTTAGCTCGTTACTGCTCCCTGAATATATGCAAGGTAATTTACCATTTTGTAGAGCCAAGTGTGACGACTAAAAACAGGTTAAAAATGCAATAGGACTTCTCTTTCAGCCACAAGGCACCGGTTCTTATTAGGAGCGGAGTGCGAGGGTACTTCAGCAGACTGGAATTTTTTTTTTATGTACAACACCTGGGATCGTTTTATCACACAACGGCCGTTGCATGCTACCTGCGTCGCTGAGAAAGGGTGGGGAAGTAAAGGTGAACAAAAGAGGCACTTGAATTTGCGAGCCCTCGTAAAGCAGAGGCGCCGAAGCAGGAACGATCTCGGGATGCTACGACAGCCAGACTCCTTGCACTCCATCACAAAGGTGACAGGCAGTTAGATGTGCAAGACTGAAAGAGCGGCTGTCTGCATGCATGAATGGCAACTTCAAGAAAAAAGGAAGGAAGGAATATACACAGGTGATTGGCTGACTGCTTTGCTGATTGTCACACAGCCATGGTTGGTTAAGAGTGCCACTGATTAGCGCAGCTGCTCAGAAAGCAAAGCATCTCTGTGTACAGACGTCTAAGCATGCATGCACATCGCCAGTCCGTGTCTACACAACATGAAAAGATGGCAGTTGAAAGAGCTTCATACGTCTTTGAGATAGCAGTCCTGCTGATATTTTCATCTCCTGGCAGGACAGCAGTTGTCTATATTTTTTGGTGCACAACAAGCCAACTGAGAACAAATTATAAGTAGATACAAAATGAATGTGTAATGTAGAAAGATGCAGAAAGTAAATACAGACCATGACTGTTGCTTTTAGAGAAATCAGACCATGGTGAAACACTTCTTGAATTGCTTGACCAAAGGTCAGATTGGCCTTGTAAACACCTGCGTCTCAACATGAATCTCATGTAACCACTTCATGCATGATGGCAAGAATGTTATTTAATATAGTCTTTTAACGTCATACATTCCCGAATAAGGTTAAAACGCGTTTTAGCTCAAAGCTTAATTGATAGAGTAAGCGACTGAATCACACAACATTTGGACCTCACAGTGATTGAATCACAAATTAATTTTAATACCAGTTGTAAACGGAGTCCATAACTCAATCAGCAAGGAAAGAACGCATCTGCAGAACCGCTCTAATAACACAAGGGCTAAACTTTGGGGCGTCAACAGTGGTCTCAACAGAAGTTTAACTGCATCACCATCTTGAACCATGTCAGTTTTTTTATAAAAAAAAATCCTCACAGAATCAGACACTCAATCACAGGAATAAGAGTGCCAGACACTTTTAAGGCAGTAAATGTGCTCTGTTTAATAAAGATTGATTTAATTTGCACAACATTTACCTCTCTATTGAATCACAACGCAGCTAGTGCAGCTATCGAACTTCTAACAGCAATCACTACTTGCAAAATTGATTGGAAGATTTACCACATAGTTTTATTTATCCGCCAGGCAAAGGTTTTTTTTTTTTTTTGGGGGGGACAAGTCTGTGTCACCGCATAAACCCCAATTGATCGAGATGACAGGATTTTGCATGCGACATGATTGCCCTGGCTGAGAGCCGCGTCCATCATGGTGTGGCTCCCTCCTGGCCCACAGTCACCGGCGTATTGATTTCCCATTACTGTGTCACTGTGCAGGGCCTCTTTAAACACATCGGCCGTGATGTAGAGCAGTTACAACACCCCAGTGTCTGCAATTGAGGGATGTATCAGTATCACAGAGCGCTATGTCGCCATCTGGTGGTACTGGCTAATCTAAATCCCTGGTTTGCACACATGAACTGCATTTTGTAGCAGCAATTTATCTTAATCTTTCTCAGTCAGTTTTGCTTCATTTAGGCTTGCACTCTTCATGTTAGGAAGAAACAAAATGAACTGGAAATGGGCAGAGCTCACCATTAAGACCATTAGATTAAAAGCCTCTTATAGATCTAAATGCAATATCCAATTAAGAAAAATGGACATCAATCATTTTGTAGAAAAGGAAAGGTCTTGAGAGTCCATTAATATGAAAGTTTGTGATTCATCTCAAAAACAAAGTCATGGTGCTGCATATTAAAACCAGATCCTGGCTACCGATGCAGTCTGGTGGGAAATTATGGTGATAGAGGGAGCTATTTTTACAAAGCTGTTTCAGCAGAAAGGCAGGGTCAAATAAGCAGAGAAAATAATCACATAATTTGTCCCCATGCCAACTGCAGCAATCATTCAAAACATAAATGGTGAAGAACAATTCTGACAATCTTTTACATCACAAAGCTATTCCAGATGCAAACAGATTACAGCTGGAATGTTTCTGCTCAACGCCTTTAATGGAAGCAGAAAGGTATCAGAATCAGAAAACCACCTTTAATTAAAAGCAAATATTCTTGTAAATACCATTACAAAATATATGTAATTACCATAATCCTCAATCCCAGGGCTCACAGGACAATTTTATAAGAGAATATTAACCAGGTAGGGTGTATTAATAGCTGAGAAAGTTTTTACATTTTTATATTATATATATATATATATATATATATATATATATATATATAAACAAAAGTATTTATAATTTTTATTGTAATATAATATTGTATAAATTTTTTTTTTAAATTGTATAAGTGTGGTCAAATGCAACACAATCCACTTTACACATGCGTATGATATTTACCTGGCCCTCTTTTGTCCCAGCCGCACACCATCGTGCCCATGCTGAGGCCCATGCCTTTGTACTGATACACCATGTTAGCCAGTAGCTTGGAGGCAGCCGCCACTGAAATGCGCTCTTTGTTACGCAGCTCGTAGATGCGGCACTGCCTGGCCAGCAGGCGCTCCCAGAAGCTGCAGTCCGCGGCACCTCCTGCCATAGTGCCAAGCAGGTATGGGTTGATTTCAATCACCTTCTTCACTGTCTGTGAAGCGATATAGGAGCCGGCTGTCGCTCTGGAATCCACAGCCACAATGACGCCATGCTGAAACTGAGACATGAGAGAAATATGTTGATGAAGCTTGCACATTTATTTATTTACATTTCACTTTGATTTTACAGAAAACAACAAAATGCTGATGTATAATAACTTTAAATTGCCCCTATTATGCTATTTTTAAAGGTTCCTAATTTGTTTTGAGGTCTTCTACAATGCATCCAAGGTCAAAAACACTTTTATTTTCTCATAATATACATTGCACATCACCTCATTACTCAAAGAGTCTGAAAACGGTTTGTTCAAAGATTCAGTCGATCTAAACCCTCTTTTCCGAGAGCCTCCTCTGCTCTGATTGGTCAGACGGCCCATACTGCTGTGATTGGTCTACAGCTTACAGCGCGTGTCAGAAATGAATCGCCTATTTTCATATCTGAATTTCAGCTCCAGAGGCTTCCTCAGCGCTTGTATACACCGTGATACGAACAGTAACGATGGTGTCGTTTTTTTTCCGTATGAACTCTATCGTGAATCCTTATCCTTTGGAAGTGCATGCAAAGTGGATTCGCAGCACAGAAAACATGTCGACAACACAAACCAAACTCTTCTAGGCCTCAGCTACAATTATAGTGCTTGAGGGTGGGTCAAAGTAGACGATGTTTGTGAGCAGCCAATGAAGACCACATAGGTTGGTATTATGCAGATTTGGTACACTGTTATGTAGGAATGTAACATGAAGTGAGATGGAATTGCTGACGACTCGTTTTGGCAGTTCAGCATCAATTCTTTCTTTGAGGAGACAACTTTATTTGTTGTGCACTTTGATCTTTTAAACTTTGCAGACCTTTTACATTCACAAACAGCTATATTAGTCACTGCATGAAAGGTAATATTTGAAAAAGTCTAATAGGGGCACTTTAATCTGCAGTTTTTCATGTCACTAGTATCATGACTAGTTTCATCAGCTGATCATTGTTGTCATCATTTTAGAGAATATTGTTGACTTCAACAAACAGAATGACACGTTATGACATCATAAGCTATAATTTGTTTGTTCTAACAAATAGACTAATACAGGTTTGTGAATAATCTATTAGGACAATTCAATTTAGTGCCACCCACTCAAATAAATATGTATTATGTCAATGAAGACATTAAATTATATGTAGTGCCAAAATACAGGTGTATTGGCAGGGAGTTAAAAGGAAAATTAGTAAAGATTTAGGAAGAGATATACCAATGCTATTTTTTTTTCCAGTAATAAACAAACATTGTTAAGTTGTTTTGATTGATACTGTGAAGCAGCTTTGATACAATCTGTATTGTGAAAAGCGCTATATAAATATATTTGACTTGACTTAATTGAAAAATATTTGCTTTAAAGGAAATAGCTTTAATATATGTTAATGTATGAACAATGCAGATAATGTAACGGAATGTTGTGTGTTCACTGAAGTGTAAGTGTACCCTATATTTAATTGATCTGGTTACTTTTTTCTTATGCTTTTTCCTTACAGATACTAGTGTGTTTGTTTGTTTAAGGCTATCATGTATTTATTTTCTTTTTCTTTTCTTTATGTTTATCTATTTATTCATTTACTTTTTATTATTTCTATTCATTCTAAGCAAGTGTTATGTAACAATGTTTCATATACGAGTTAAAAAAATTACAGGTAGTGAAATTTTAACAGGAGTTCTAATAAGTAAAGGGTGTTGCTACCGATCTGTGAATATACAACAGACTAGACTACTAAAAAAAATGTAATCTTATGTCTGCATAATATTCAGACAAGATCACCTGCTCAGGATCACATAGATATGTCAACAATGAAAAAGCACATTAGTTGCTGTGTCATTATGGGTCTTATTTTGACAATCTTCACTTTGGCATACAGACACAACTTTACTACAGTATCTATTCATACTGTAATCCGCCCCCATTTAAACTTCCAGACTTTTAGAGACTTCGTTCGTAACACTGTAACGTTAAACACGTTTTAACTCTGTTTGACTCACAAGTTTGCGGTTCTTGTTACGAATTGGGGCGCTGTCCTTAAAAAACTAAAAACACAATACATTTATCAGTGCATGTCACTTTTCATGCGATAGAAGTACTCCGCAAGTCAATAAACCAGTTAAATGAGTAAACATAGGTAACGTCAACGTTATACTTAGCAAAATGTCTACTCACTCATCCTTTAGCCTTTATCTATTCATAACAAACACTGTTAACATCAGGGTCGTTTTATAAAAGACACACGTCTGAATGTGTCGTGATTATTAGGTTACATTAATGGTAAGGTGGACTGAATAGTTTTTAAACTGGCCAGATGCTATTAGCTGCTGGCTAAATAAACTCACTTTGAATGCTAAGGTGGTCGTGCCATGCAGAAACTCGATTTTTCTCTCCGGTTCATCCCCTTCACCCAGTGTTTTCACGGCAAAGTTCAGACTTTCACTCAGTGCGTCTCCAAAGCCGAGATCCGTCTGGTTGATGCCACAACCGTGCCCAAAAGGCCGGTCAAAGCGATCTGAGAAATCCGCAGACTCACTCCGCAATACACTAGACAGCGCCATGTTTCAGATAATAAAACAGAAGCGGAGTTCTGCTTCTTCTATGTTACAAGGTGAGGATACAAACGATAATGGCGCCGCATCGCCATCTAATGCCCAGGATGACCGTTTGTAGCAAAAGTACTACACTTTGTTTAAAGCCATTATATATAGTATACATTTTACTAAATATGCCTAAACTACACATTAGAAAGTGGCTGACACTGTGTATCATAGTGACCGTTTTTGGCCTAAAAAAAAGTGCATATTTAATGTCAAAGCTTGATAAAGTCATACAACTACTGACATCCGTTGCTATAACACTGTTGCTGAATTCAGAACCGTATAACATATTACTCTCACTATTTTTGCCATATAGGCCTGGTTTCACAGACAGATTACCTTAGTTCAATTAGGACATTTAAGTAGCTTTTATAAATGTGCCTTAGAAGAACAAAGTATTACTGGTGTACATCTTGAGACAAAACAATGGCACTGACATATTTTAAGATATGTCAGTGGAAGTTGCTTTCAGTTATTTTAGCCTGGAAATAGCTTTAAGCCTTGTCTGTGAGACCAGGGGTTAAATATATGGGGAAAAAATAGTAAGAGTAGTAGTATGCGGTTCCGAATTCATCATGTGTGAACGGATTTAATAATTTACCAAGTAAATATTTGACATATAATAATTTTACTAAATTCATACTTAAGTTTTTCTACAATTTACCCCAAAATAGGCTTAAAATAAAGATTGTTATAACCAGTGGCTTCCTAAAAACACATTCAATGAGAAAAGAAAAAGCATCATTAGTGTCAATGCTTGGGTCTCCAGATAAAAAATCATTTTGGACTATGAAATTGTTTATTCTTTTTATCTATTTACCCAAATGGTTGGACATTTTAAAACTGATTGTTTCATTGATTTATAATTTTCTCAAATTATTACTGAATTATATTAACTTCCATACAAGGCAACATTTATTGCAAGTACATTGTCATTTATTGTAAATGGAATGGACTAAATTGGTTGACTTTAATGAAATTGGTGAATAATATTGATTTAAAATACAAAATCAATCCATTCTTGGTCTTCAACATCAAGGAGAATTCAATGTTTTTATGATTACAATTGATTGTCTGAAAAAAATGCAGTGTATTGATAAAATATTTTATTAATTTGGTTTAAATAAAAAGTTTTAGGAGAACTAGCTTTCTCTGTGCATTTTGTATTCTTTTTATCTGTTCTGTCAAGTGAACCGCCTGAAATTGTTTTACTCACTGCTATTTCAGTCCATCACATTCACATTCCATCCATGTCTTTTTGTTTTTCCACCTTTTGAGTCCCTATCTACAGTGTCCTGAATATATATCACCTTCCCCTTCAACCAGCTCATCCCACTGTTTTCTGTCTCTCTTTCTCCCTCTCCCTGATCTTCTCCTTCTCTATCTCCCTCTCTCTGTAATACTCTTCCTTCAGATCTTCTCTGTCTCTGCGTCTGCAGCCATGGGCAGTGATGTGGAAAAGGTCTACATTATTCCCAGAGTAGGCATCCCAGTGAGTGGCTCTGAAAACAGCCTCCCGGGCCAGTTTCACCGCCTCATCCACAGTCATTCCCCATTTCCAACCATCATCAAGCACGGCGTATGCATAGGGTGACCCTGAGCCCACTG
Source organism: Gila orcuttii (assembly GCA_026230005.1). Lineage (NCBI taxonomy): Eukaryota > Metazoa > Chordata > Actinopteri > Cypriniformes > Leuciscidae > Gila > Gila orcuttii. Next base: position 14,908,133 of record JAPDVR010000008.1, read on the forward strand.
ATATTAGTTCTCCTTTCAGTTGCAGGCCATCACTGCAAACATAGCACACCCTGGGACCAGACCGTCCTCCAAAAGTAGACAGAACATTGTTTGTATTTTGATCTAACACAGTTGCATGACTGTCCTTCAAGATATCCTCCTGCATATTTATTGAGGCCATTTTCTCATTACCTAGAGCAGATTCATCTGAAATTGCAGTGGTATCCTGTTCCATTGCTTCCTTAACCTCTGCCATTTCCACGCTAGACTGTAGGGTTTCCTGCCGCATCTGAGTTTCTTCTCCATCCCATCCACATAGAGTAGCTGCCACACACACATTAGTGCCTTTGAATGGATGAAGCATCATGGAGAGCAGCTTTGCAGCTCCATTGACGCTTAGTCTCCGGCGATGGCGAAGCTGGTAAAGCCTCATCTCACGGGTGAGGATCCGTTCCCATAGCATACAATCGGCACCGCTGCCCGATGTGTTCACCACCAGGTGAGAGTGGATGGGCATAATCTTCTGACTTATCGGACAGCAAATTAGACCCTTACAGCTGGCACGAGTGTCCGCAGCGGCTATCACACCATCCTGAAATATAAAACCCAAAGTCGTTGTACCATGTGATAGCTGAAAGGGTTGCTGATGAGGTGACAGACATGAGAAAGATGAAGAGAGAAGACTTGGCGACTTGCTTTTTCTGCTGTTCTGCTGAGGGGGGGTAAGAAAATGAAAAGGACTGTCTCTGTCAAACTCAAACGGTGTCTTCCACATATATCCCATCTCATTTGGTAGATAAGTGCACGGGCTGCAGTCATCCAGGGTCTCCAGGAAATCACAAACATCCTGAAGAGCCATTTTTCTTTTTAGTGAGAAAATAGCTAGTAAGTTGGTGCAATGTTGAGCCAAGAAGCGCAAACAAAAAAGACCCTTCTGAGACCAGTGATTTATATATGAGGTGGATATATATTCACATCATATTCCCATGTACACAAGCATGCACTTGTGATGTCTCAGCAAAAATCTTTGCTACCCTTTTTATCTGATATGCTTCTGTGGTCATCATTGAGGCACAACACTGAAGCGACTCTTCAAACATAATCATAAAAGTGCTGAGATGAGCTCAGTCTGTTATTTACACATACAAAGGCTCAAATGCAAATCTCAAAATATTCACAAAAAGGTTTACGAGGAGTAGACTTAAACCATGTGGATTACAACACTGCTTCAAATGAAATGCTTAATTGCCCGTGTAGTTGACTTGTGTGTAGTATGGCAATCAGATTATTATTATATAATAAATATTTAATCTAAGTATAGCAAAGTGGATTCTGGTTTTATAATCTAGTTTATCTGATTTTTTTTCTGATTTTGTTTTGGCTAATAGTTCTGAATGACTGGTAACTTAAAAATGTAGTAGGCCTATAGCCAGTTTGGCTGGTGGCGAGTAAAAAAGTTAATTCCACATCCCCTGTGGTTTAGTGGTAGCCTAGCCTAAGTGATGTGAAAACTAATTTTATATTATGTTTTGGAGAGTTACTCAACTTGAGGCAATAGTAAAGCCCTCAAATAGGCCTATTCTTCTATCTGTACAATTCCAGTGCAAAATCAATTTGAGCAGGGACGTGCAGAGAGTTCCTCAGGGGCAGGGGCTCAAATGTAAAAAAAGGGCATATATATACACACACACACACACACACACACACACACACACACACACACACATATATATATATATATATATATTAGTATTATAAGTATAAACTACTATTTTTAATGTTTTTTTAAAGAAGCCTTTTATGCTCACCAAGGCTGCATTTATTTTATCTAAAATACAGAAAAAAACAGTAATATTTTGAAATATTACTTCAATTTGAAATAATTGTTTTCTATTATAATACACTTTATACTATTATAATATACTAACCTTTGATACTTTTTTCAGGATTCTTAGTTAAAAAAAGAACAGCATCTTAAAATAGAAATATTTTGTACCATACACATACCGTTCAAAAGTTTGGGGTCAATCATTTTCTTTCTTTTTTTTTTTATAAAAGAAATTAATACTTTTATTCAGCAAGGATGTGCTAAATTGATATGAAAAAGTGACAATTGAAGACTTATAAAATAATTTATATTTTAATTTAATGTTGTTCTATTTAACTTTTTATTCATCTATGAATCCTGATCCTGAAAGTATCACAGGTTCAATAAAAAAAAAATGTTTCCAACATTGATAATAAATCAGCATATTAGAATAATTTCTTAAGAATCATGTGACACTAAAGAATGGAGTTATGGCGGTTGAAAATCCAGCTTTGCATCACTTTGCAAATATATATATATATTAAAGTATATAAAAATAGAAAACTATTATTTTAAATTGTAATATTTTTTTAAATTTAAGTAATTTTTACTACTTACCATTAATGCTACTTTTGGTGCTGTTTTGTGCAGTGCTTTGTAGTCAATTAGCATCCACTAATTTAACGACGCAGATTCAGATCGCTTCATCAATGTAATTTTCAAACGATTTATGAATGACCAGAAAATTAACGCTCCACTTCACATTGTCCAATGAAATTTGAACTTCTTGTGCACTGCATGTGCCTGATGACGATTGGTCGGTGTATTATACATGACAAACAGGCTTCAATGAATTATGTAATATTTTAAAATATGTGATATGTTAATTTTTATTTGAATTAACACACTATCTTTTATTATTGAATTTTTTTTTTTTTTAATTGCCGTCGTGCCATATAGGCCTACTCACTAAAATAACCATATTTGGCTCGACAGCGGTTGCCGAGCAGTCTGTGGAATACGTTTTACACAGTGCATTTTCATTTTAAACGCATAAACTTCGCTACGGTTGCGCCTGCTGTCCACACACACTACTCCGGAGTTTTCGACCCTCGAAGGGAGACTGATCTCTTCTGTCAAGTCCGAAGCAAGACAGTCACACGCAAGTGATGCAACCCATAGCAACGCGTTATGGCAACGACACCAGACTTAAGGCCTCATTATGCTTCTGCGTCAACTCCACGGCGTAGCTACGCCGTCACTCCTACGGCGTCGTGGCCGTTTTATGGTTCTGCATCAGGTTGAGTTGCATCGCGGTGCATCTGACCAATCACAGCCCTTGTGGTCTGCGTCGCCTCGACGCATAGTTACAATTTTTTGGAGGTGCACGTCGAGCTACGGCGGAGGGGTTCGCGGCGACGCAGAGGGGTCTGCGGGGGTACGCCGTCGATTCGACGCAGAAGCATAAAACAGGCTTTAAGCCCAATTTATACTTCTGCGTCGAATTTACGCCGTAGCTACGGCGTAGGCTGTGCGTAGCGCGCGTACCCTTCGGCGTACCCAGACTGAAGAAACGTAAAAACATAGCCTACGAGTGCGCCGCTGCGCCAGTGTTGCCAACTTAGCGACTTTGTCGCTATATTTAGCGAGTATTTAGACACATTTTCAAAAAAGCGACTAGCGACAAATCTAACGACTTTTTCTGGTGTTATTGGAGACTTTTGGACAGGGGCGGACTTAACCATTAGGCAAAGGTCGGCAATTGCCTTGGGCCCCGAGCTACCTAGGGGCCCCCAAAATGCCCCATTAAATTATGCTTAAGTTTTTATTTATTTTTTACTTTTCGCAAATTATATATTTCTAAAAAACATTTGCGAAAAAAGACATCAAATCATTAGTGTCGCAGACAGGAGGGGCCCCCCCCCCCCTCACTACATTGGACTATTCCATTATCTCACTTTCTGCGTGCGAAAGTGACAAGGCTAATGCGCCAAAAAACTGACGGAGAAAAATAAGTTATTGACAGACAGTGTAGGCTACAGAGTGACAGACAGAGAAGCGACCCAAGCGGTGCTGAAAAAGCAGGAAGCGGGAGGAAAGCAAAACGTTTTTAGCAAAATTGCAGAAGGTAACAAACTTTTTTGTGATGCCCGTAGGGTTGCCACCCGTCCCTTAAAATAGGGAATCGTCCCGTATTTGTGAAATAAACAGCGCGTCCCGTTTTGAATCAATACGGGACGCGGTTTGTCCCATATTTCTGGTAGTGTTACCACCCATCCCGTTTTTCCCGGGATTGTTCTTCTTTTTAACAACCTGTCCCGGGAAATTTATACACTCTCCCGGTTTTCGAAAGGCTAAGAGGAATATGAATGTTCAAACAGCGCGCACGGTAGAGAGGTAGAGAGCGCGAGAGCTTGCGTGCGTGCGTGTGTGCCTCACGAAGCGCATGTAAACCCCCATCACCCCCCCCCCCCCCCCCCCCCATTTTTTTATCAGTCAAAGGTGGCAAGCCGTAGCCAGCTATGAGGTGACCGAGGTCCAGAACTCTGTCATATTTTACATTCAAAAATAAAAAGTCAAGCTCTCGGAATGATTAATTAGCCGTTTAAACCACCTAATATGAGTGTTTGCAATGCACTTTGCTGCGAGAAGCTAGCGCAGTGAACGGGGCTTGAGAGCGCGTTGTGAGTGAGGGCGCGCGTGCAGCCTCCGTGTTGCCAGATCCACCTAATGGAAAGGTGGCAGTAGTCTTCTGGACTTGTTTTTTCTGATTTAATGTGACACTTTAGGAAATTATTAAAGTGGAAAGTTGCATGTGAGGGTTAGTGATATATTAATCTTATTTCCAAAACACAAGCTTTGAACTTATTTCGGATTATTATTATTTTGTTTTCTTGTTTTTCGTAGCAATATCTGGCAACATTTTACTGTCGGCATTAATAAAAAGCTTAGACAAACTGTAATTGCATAAAGCTACCACATTCGGTAAGACAAACGCAATGATCATCGTGATTATCTGTAAGAAATGTATAACACTATCAAAAACTATAGCATAATACAGATCTGTATGAATGAAATTTGCCAAATAACTTACTGGCCAGCAGGAAGACGGCTCATGCTGTTTAGCTAACCTTTCACAAAGTCATCATAAAAACATTAATTACAGCAGTGTTTCTCAACTAGCAATCTATTCAGTCAGCATATTTGTGTTTGATCTCTGTGAATTACAGAAATATAAGACTTGCTAGACCTACTTTTTTTTCCTATATTTCTTTGCATAAAACTCTCCAGAAAGTGCCATGTAATAGTTTATTTTAAAAAAAAAATCTGATTTTTTTTTTTTCGTTCTCTTTTAAAGATCGGATGGGGGGCCCCATACTACCTTCGCCTTGGGCCCCCAATTTGCTAAATCCGCCACTGCTTTTGGAGACTCTCTGACGTGAAAGCACATATCTTTCGAGCAGCGGGTGCTGCCGTGGGTCACACCCCCGTCCCAAAGCACTCACAGGCGCCCCAGTCCTCGCACAGCAGCCCCTCCCAGCTGCAGTCAGAGCAGGAGATGTTCACCCCTCTCCGCGTACAGACTGCAAAAGAATCGCGCAAATGAGTCGCTATTTTTAGCGACTTTTCAAACGTCACTCACTCTAGTAGCAGCTACGTATACCCTGTTCAGTAAATGGCTGAGAGGAGCAGCAGCACATTCATCTGTTGAGCGCACGGCCGCTGAGAGACGTGAATGAGCAGTGTTTTTCCACGGATTTATCACTTATCTGCTTTTCTTTTTTATTTTACTTAAATAATTTAGTTTCCTTCCTTTTCTTGTGCTTACGGTATTACTTGTAATACTCACTATCACAGAGCTTTTGTCCGGCTCCCAAACTCTCTCAATTCAAATAATTTTCCACATTGGCCTATAAAAAATTTTTGTCATTCACTAGGCCTATATCATAGCTACTCGTTCTATTGTCTGACAAAACATATATAGGAAACGAGAACAGCTTTATTTTACATTCGGGAATATTATATTATAATATATTAAATACAGTATGTGAGCTGAGCATTAATTTATAGAGAAAACACATTAGACAAACAAAACGCAAGTACGACGCAATGACGTCACGAATATGCTAATTGACGTATGGCGTCATCTAGCGACATTTAGCGACTTTTAGGGAAGGGAAGGCGTTAGCTACTTTCCTTTGAAAATAGTTGGCAACACTGCGCTGCGCAGAGACGCAGAGGGGAGAGAGAGAGAGCACTTCAGAACTCCTGACCTGATATTTAGATACACTCAGGGGCGGCGCTAGGGTGGGCTAAGGGGTCTGGAGCCCCGAATGTTTTCAGTAAAGCCCCGAATGTTTTTATTACCATGCATTGCACGCACCATCACTGAGTTTTCATGCGCATTAAAATATTTTTTATTAGAATTTAATTAATTAAATGTATATCTCTCGACTCTCACATCTACAGTGTCCGTCAATATACGCGTTGTCATTCACAACCGACAAGAACCGCCCACTCAGGCTAGTGCTTCTGACTGACATGTAAACTGGCCAACCATGGGTGAGAAGTTCAGCGTCTGTACGATCATCCAGCCAATGAAAATAGATATTTTGGAGCCAGGCGGTTTGTTGATGTGTAAGTTCGTAAAATGGATATATCAAAATTCTTCAAAAAAAGGAAGTAAAACACCCCCAGCCAGCACTAAAACAAGATACAACAGCTTCAGATGGTATCTGTAACTTTTAATCATAGTAGTATATTTCTTATTCGGTTTTAAATCGTGTCTGATTTACATTTTGATCGTCTAACAGTTAATGGTTGCGCAGCACAGTCTATAGGACACACACGCACACAATTAGAGCGTTATATGTTTGGTAAGCATGGCCTGCCTGTGTCAGGGCAACAATTAAATAAAAAAGATAATAAAAGTAAAGAAAATATTTCGCTAACGAAAATGGTTTCAAACAAAGCATCACGGTGTTTACTGAATGAATTTGCTTGTAAGCGATTCACTGACCCCGCTATTCAAAAAACATTTCTTACTTTTTTTCTAAATGAATCATCTGTTTTGAACTAATCGATTGAATAAACCGACTCACTAATTAAGGCAGTGGCTTGCCGCCATCTAGTGGCAAAGTACCATTTTAATTTTTTCAATATTTCACATTTATGTATTCCAAATTTGATATTTGATACATTAGCCTCATACGATTATTTATGCAAATTGTAAGTGCTGTGTAATCGCTATCAATTGCTATTGAATTGCAATTGACCTGATGTTGAACTTGACCTGTAAATAGCATCTTGGAATTTTTGGTATTCTTACTTTGGAATGCATTATTGCATTTGTTGATGAGGGTGGATTGATGTTTCAGTTTAACTCTGTGTGACATTGTGACTTTTAATTTTAATAAGCCAGAAAGATTTACCTTGTAAAAAAAAAAAAAAAAAAAAAAATTAAAGAAAAACAAAAAAACAAATATTAAACATTTTATTTAAAGTTTATTCCTTGTATCCTGACACATACATGGATTTCTCTGGGCTAAGCCCCGGATATCCACTCACCCTAGAACCGCCCCTGGATACACTATTCAATAAATATATTTGTTTGACAGGGAAGCTGTGCGCAAACAGGAATATATATTATTTTTCAAAAATAAAAAAAAGCACCCCAGAAAAAAGGGCACTTTCTCTCCAGGAATAAAAAGGGCAGGTGCTCAAGCCCCCTTTGATGTCTACGTGTGCACGTGCCTGAATTTGAGACACGAGTCACACGACGGGTTTAATCTGGAAAGTGTTCAGTTTAATTAAAATAACGCGTCGTTGCCGTGGTTATATCCTCAGTTTATAATGATAATCCTGTTGTATTAAAAACAAGCTGATTATTACATAAACGACACAATCCCTTAAAACTAATTAAACATTCTCTCAAAATTACTGGAGCAAATTCAAATTCGACTCTTTCTAGTCTGCTGTATATCACGTAGTGTCTGCCTCGTAGCCTGACCTCGTTCTGATTCTGAAGTCTCGCGAGAGTCCTCTATCAGTTTAATTTTCCCTCCCATCCAGTCTCCTAACGATGGCGTCCGGCAGTGCAGGTAGCAGGGTCTCCTGCGGGAGAGATTTGAGTTGTGTTCCCGAAGTGGCGGATACCCTCGCCGCGGTCGCCAAATTAGGGTAAGCAAGGGGAGCTTTCGGAGCAGTAACTAAGAAAACATATTTCAGAATTGAACCTATATGAAGTGAAGTGTGTTCAGTTGAAGTTCACTCGGCTAGGTCTCTGCACGTGATGCACATGAGCATCTGCTAGCTTAGCGGCTTCCTCAGATCTGCTTATATTGCACACAATATAAGTCTGCACATCATTTTTGCCAGTATAACGTATGGATTTCTTTTGACACCTTTATGGATATCTCTAGAATGAGTCTTAAAAATTAAATGAGTTCGCCTTATTATTTAATAGATGTTTTTGAAAGGACTTATTCAATCGTGTTGATGTGACATGTTCGTTTTCCAGCGCAATAATTGTGGCAGAAGTATTACTAAATGCTGCTTCAGTTCATTTGTTATTTAAAGTGGTGGTGTTTGCAAAGAATACAATTAACATTAGCTTTAGAAATACAAAAGAAACTCAAATCATTCCAGAAAAGTGATGAAACATTACAAGAAAAAAATAAATGAAAAATGTCTTCACTTTTATTTTTACAAAAGCTACATATATCAGTTACATCCAGTATTTGGATAAGAGAACATTGCAAGACTAGATTTTATGCAGGATTTTAAAATGCTCAATTTAATTGGATATACAATATTTGTATGGTAATAATGAAGTTTTCCTCTACTGAATGTTATCTATTATAGACCCCACCAAAATGTTTCCTCTCTTGGAGTAATGGAGTTTTGAGACTGAGAAAGTTAAAGAATAAATGTATTATTAGGCTACATTCTTTACTTAAAAGTGAAACACCTCCCAAACATTATTGTGATAGTGCATAAGTGAGATTAGAGCATGACTCTGGGGTAAGGGTAGCCTGGCAAGCCAGACCCACATCAAGATGTTAGGTCGGGGAACTCACCATTGGCATGCCTCAATCCGAGGGGCGGGATAAACGGTTGTCTTTTAAATTCCCTCGGCACTCAATAGGATAGCGCTACAACCAACCAGAGCAACGAACGGTTGTGGCTGAGTGAGTCCCATGCGTTTTCCCACCAGCGGAGCTAGTTGATATATTAAACTTTTGCCATATCCGGTCGGCAAAACTCTGAACACATCTTCCTTTTTTAAGAATGACTTAAGTGCCGTTCTTTCTTCTTTTCTCAAAGAAAAGCTTAACCCCACGTCCTCCAGAGTCGTGGCCAAAGCTGATTCGAAAGACCGCTTTTCACCAGCAGCAGCAGCCATCTTTTTTGTTTTCAAGTAGCAGGGAATTCACGCGGAACCGTCACATCTCTGTCATCATTATGTTAAGCCCGCCCACTGACTCTATACACAATGTGATTGGCCTGACTAGAGTTTGTTTTTTCCAGCTCGAAAGCCAACGGAGAGTTGCTAGACTACACTGGCTGCAAAATAAATTTTGCTGCCGCTAGGGTGCGTCTAGATTTCTAGGCTAGGGCAAGGGAGGCTTTCATCAAAAGCATTATGCCTCTTGCAATAGCATTTATTATCTTTAATTGGGACAGGATATTGGAAGAAATTCATAAAACTTTCATATGACAAAATGTCACCATTAGGGTCTAATAGATCAGCAACAAAAGTTATGTTTTATTAAAACATCCTTCGGATTAGACATTCTGGGGTCCTGACTCTCTGTGTCATTAAAATTTCCAGGATGTCCTTTGTAAAAAGAGTAGGAGTTTAATCCCGGCATCCTGGCCAAATTCCCCCCTTCTATGTAAAGCGCTTTGAGTGCTGAGAAATGCACTATATAAATGTAACACATTATTATTACTAAACCACTTATTAAAAAAATTGATGTATTTCTAATTGTAATATCTGGATTATTCCATAAGATGAGTTTGTGGGGGGAAAGGTGAATAGAGATGCATGCATTATATTAAAAGGTCTGACCTCATTGACTGATGGGATTGTGAGCCTGATGGGGAGAGGTTGTAATGTCTGATGATCACTTGACAGCTGAATAACACCAATGATTTATCCCTCTATTTATAAACTCTTTTTTTTGTGATGCCAAGCAAGCTTGGTATTTCTGAATTAAAAAAGATATACTTTATTGATTCCTAAGCAAAGATCCATAAAGTCCAAAACAAAATCTGAAGACCTTTCCCCAATTGAAGACTTTTGCCATTAACTTTAAACATAAATTGCAGCCAATATCTGTTTTCTTTGTGTGCCTCTTTGTGTAAATTCATGTGATTCTGTCCTATAGCTTTGATTTCCTGTGCATGCCGTTGTTCCACCCACGGTTCCGTCGGGAGTTTGAACTGGACCCTGCTAAGTCACGACCCGGAGCCCAAACTCGTTCTGACCTTCTGTTATGTGGCAGAGGTGAGATATAAAAAAACTATTGCATGAGTGAATATTTACATGCAGCACACTTGTTAATTGCACCTTTTTTTTTTTAGAAACTTTCTTAAAGTGGCCTATCAATTTTTCTTGATCTATGAAAGATGGATATCCATGTACACATGTATCAATTATGTATATCATAAATATCAATCAATGAAAACATATTGTAACCCTCAGAACTCAAAAACATCTCCATCTTTTTGATGTCAGATAGAAGACAGTGTTTCCCCTAGGATTTTTTTTCAGGGGGGGGGGGACTGCTAGTGTTGCGGAGCGGGCGTGTTACGGATACGTGGTGTATTTGTTTTTTATTATTAATTGAAATCATGTACTATGAATCATTAAACTTATACAACATTTTTTTTTTTATATGTATATATGGAAAAAAAATTCACACTAATTCTGTGTTGTGTTTTTTCTGGTAATAAAATGAAGACATAAAACACAAATTTTAGCATTTATCATCAATTTTAATCATATGAAATTAAATAAACTTTTTGTCAAATAACTGGCTGCACAATGAGCTTTAGCCTAACTGTTCAAATTAAAACATGGATTATTCCTTAAAAATTTCAGTTTTGATGATAATTTATTTGGATTAGTGTTAGTGTATTATTACATTGGGATATATCTAAATTCTAATGTACAACAGTAATATATTTCTGTCAAGTTAAACCGAACTTTTATTTTGACGGGTTGCCGTGAAGACCTTTTGAGGTTCTGTGTGTTTGTCATGATGATAGTTTTTCTCAAATGAAGCGGTGAAATGATCACGAAGTGACTTTCAGAGTGGATCTAGAGCCTGGAGAGGAAGTTCATGCATTTGTGCCTTCATATAGGCCAAATAACAGCGCAAGCGTCACACGTGCTTCAGTGTGTGTGTGGTAAATTAAACTGTGCGTCGGGGCACCATTCATTCACATAGAACATGCAGGATTCGTATTTAAATAGTCTTTGTGTTTTAATATTCACACACTACTCTACATCGCGATTTGATTTCAAGTGTACTGAACTGCTTTCTATTTTTTCCTCAAATTTGCAAATTCCGTGAAATTCCGCGTTTTACACTAAATTCCTTTTTTTCGTCAGCATTTTAGGGGGGGCGGGGGGTCGTTTTGCGGGGGCGGGCCGCCCCCCTAAAACAATGGTAGGGGAAACACTGGAAGAAATTGCATACATGTGGCCGCCCACGTTTACACATCAATGATGACTATGTATTCCGAAACTTGCCCTGTGAAGTTGTACAGATATTAATCCTGACACCAGATGAATTAATGATAAGAGTAAAATGCGGTCAAGTGTCAATTGCCCAATCGGGCCAGTGTTGCATCACAAAAGTTTATTATTTGCGTGTGTTTTTAAGCCTTGCCAATTTAAATATTCAAGTGCAAGAAGACACGAAAGAGAATGCATGTGTAACAGTATATTGGATCCATGCAGCTCTTAAAGTGACAGCAGCCCAATAAACCTGCTGCTGTCTTGGTTTTAATTTTAATCAAACAAAAAAGGACAAAGAAAAAAATCACTGCTCTTAACTGAATAACTTTTGTAACTTTAATAAGAATTAGGCCTAATCTATATATAATGTATACAGTGAAGACTATTCTGTGCTATTTTACATTTGATTATTTTTCTCTACCTGAACATTACTGTTAGACGTAACTGAAAACATGAAAAGCAGTGTTTATTTTGTATTTGTATGTTTGTTCTATTGTATTTGTGCTATTGCTTGTAATTTGATTATTTGTCCTTATTTTATTACTGACAGATTATTTGTCTTCAACAATATTTGAAATTTATATGAGTTAGGCTTGTAGTTTTTGGTGTCACACAATCTTATTAGATTATGGGTCAAAAACAATGAAGACGTTAACTAGGCCTATTTCATTTATTTATTACTTTTTTGTGGTGGAGCCAGTGAACATTTTGTCAGGACAAGTAAAGATTTTGGGCCAGTGGAAAAATCCTTATTGTTGTGACCTGTCGGTGAAGTCACATTTCACATTCAAAGAGAGACTTAAAAGTGATCTATTCAATGTTAAGGGTCAAAAAGAGGTTGGAAAACAGTCATGAGACCTAAATCATGACTATTTTTGCCAGAAAAACCTTAACCTCAGGGGACAAAATAATAGGAATAAAGATTGTGTGATAAGACTCCTTTAATGTCAGTTTCTCATTAAAGGGTAACTAAACACTAAAACAACTTTTTTTAGTTAATGATCTGTAAGAATGGAGCTTCATAAATGCTGTTCATTGATTCCAGTAATTTTTTTGACATTTGGGTTTAAAGTGTTTTAATTCTACAATATATGGTGTAAAAATGTCTGAGTGCTGCCCTCTTCAGGTTGAACGGTGACTACTGCAGTTGAATTTTCCTATTGGATGTTTGCGGTGGTTGGTGACGTAGGCAGGTTCCATACAAAGAGATGCATCTCAGGTGCACGCCCACTTTTTCCAGCATTTTTCAAATATTGCCAGTGGGTGAAGTCAGGTTCTGACCAGGGGTTTAGTTACCCTTTAAAGGCATTATGCAGGAATTCTGTTTTTGTCAAATAGCGACCCCTAGAGTCGATGTGGAGTACTTGTATTTAACATTACTGTCGTAAATACCACTCATGCAGAGGCAGAGCGTCTCTGCACTTTATTACTTTATAATAATAAAATAGCCTACCGTGTTTGATGGCTTATAACTTTTTTACATGATTGCAGCTAAATTACAAGTAAATAGCCTATAGCCTAGGCATACTGTATGATTTCATTTGTGTTTTTTGAGTGTAATGTAAACATTACAAAATGCCAGATAACATCAATAAAGTTACATGTACGTAGCATTATTTCATAACATTGACAACAAGACGACCACCATTCAACTCGAAAAAAGTCATATAACCATTCCAATGACTCCGAAGCTGTTGAGTTAAGCTAAAAAAAACTGCATAGTTACACTTTAAGTTCCTTTTTGAGAAATTAAAGCTTGAATAACTAACATGTTCTACATTTATCCATGATACTCTGTGTAATTACATTTACAGAGTTACATACGCTTAGACATTGATTAAATCTTTGTAATAATAAGATTCTTAAGAATATAATAAGAATAACATTCTTTCTTCATTAGATTGGAACACACTTATCGTGGGAAAGCTGTCCTCCTGGATTGAGACGGACTCAGAGTTGACCACAGAGCGCAGGAATTCAGAAGCAGTATGTTCACACTGTCTTCTGCTTATTATTATTTTGTAATTATCCATGTTTGAGGTCCTTATATATTAGCATATATATTTTCTTTTCAAATTCTTTAAACATTCCTCATCTAATCTGAATTCATTAGGCAGACATTATGCTGCATTTGCTTTAACCTACTGTTGTCACGAATTATGTGTACAATATCTTGACCCGATTGGGCTCCTTCAAACACTGCATTATTATTGTAGATGTAATCAAGAGTCGGATGCAAACGAGGACCATTTATTGGAGATCTGCCCAACAGAGAGGAAGCTACGCAGATTTGTTGATTATTTTGATGTGATCTCTCCTTCTAATGTCTTTTGTGCCCTTGCTGCAGGCGGTGGTACAGGAGCTCAATTTCTGTGCTTATCTCGGGCTGCCAGCTTTCATGATCCCCCTAAGGGGTCCGCACTATGCCAACCTGGCTCGAATCCTGCTCAACCACATCCACACAGGACATCACTCTTGCATGGTAATGGCAGTCTGTAGCATAGAATGAAAACAAATACGCTCCGAAACACACCATTATTCTTTTATGTATACACCCTGGGCCTATGATTTACACACAATCTTCGTTCCGGCTGCTTCCCTTTTTTACACCGATGGAAATTTAATTAGTGGTGTGAATAGACCAATTATCATTTTTACTTGCTTTCCATCTGTTTTTTTTTAAATAACTATATGCATGATCCATAAAGGTCAAGGGATCAGATCCATAAAGGTCAAGGGATCAGATCCTTTTGCAATACTTAAAGGGGCTGTCAGATTAGCATATTCATTAGCTTAATTGTATAAAGAAACAATTATGTTAAGAACTAAAAGTGCCATCTAAATCCAAATAATTGCTTTTACAAGTCCAAAATCAGCTGTTTGTAATTTGAAACACTGTCTTTTAAGTGTAGTGCTCATGGACACTGAATAAACATTAAGATCTGATGTAATTGCCAGAAATTCTTATTTTGTGTAGACCAACAAAATGAATGCATTCGGTTTCAAATAAATGCTGTTTTGAACTTCCTATTCATAGAAGAATCCTGAAAAATGTATCACTATTTCCACAAAACTATAAAGCAGCACAACCGGTTTCAAAATTTATAATAAGAAATGTCTATTGAGCACCAAATCAGTATATTAGAATGATTTTTTTAAGGATCATATCAATTATAAATATTAATTTATGTGATTTAATTCTGCATATCATACAATTTTTAATTAATTGACTGCATTAGTTGTTTATGATTCGTAATGATGGTCTAAATTCCATTAATTCCACACCTCATGTACATTCAGGACAGACATTTTCCTGTCATGCTTACTTATTAGAAAGTAAGTTATTAGAAACATTTGTTCAAAATACGAAGACAACCTCTGCTCCAATAAGGACACAGTATCAACTCAATTATTATGCTAAGCCTCTCGTGATGCATCAGTGTGCAAGCAGAAACAAATCCATTGGGTTTTTCTCAGTTGGTTGCTCTTTTATTGCTTGTAATGCTGCTTTCTTTGTTGATTAGGAATAAATTAGTTCAATGGTGATTTGTTCTTAATTACATAGTTTTGGATACGAGTTCCACTGTTGGCTAATGAGGACACGCGTGAAGATCTCATTGAGAACGAGTCGTCTAAACCAATAGACGATGGCAGAAATGATGAGAAGACCTGGGGATGGTGAGTAAAAGTAGATATTAATTAAGTTATCTAATGATACATCCCATCGAGGATGACCGTGACAGTCTCTCCTAGTCAATATTTGGGTCTGAGATTAAATCACTCGGTTGCATGAAGTACAAAGCAATCTTCCGCCTCTCTTCATTTCATTTCCCGTTTCCTCTTCAGGTGGCACTCATTCAGAACACTTTGTGACTATAACAAGAGGATTTGCCTCGGTAAGAGCATAAAAGCTCAAATGTCCAGTGCTTATAATTATCTATTAAAAATGAAGCTGTGAATGCAAACACTCAGTTTTTTTTCTTCTGTGAGAAGCAATTGAGATCGGAGAAGACCTGCCATCTGACACGGTGGTCGACAAGTGGCTTGGAGAGCCGATCAAAGCAGCCATTCTCCCCACCAGCATATTTTTAACCAATAAAAAAGGATTTCCGGTCCTTTCAAAAGCCCACCAGCGAGTTCTTTTCCGCCTCTTCAAGGTAAATGTTACCAATATTATGTCACATTCATTAGATTCAGTGCGGTTATCTAACTATCTAAGGTCTCCTCAGCTGGAGGCTCAGTTTATTTTCACAGGGGCAAACCGCCACAGTGAGAAAGACTTGCGCTCGTATCTGCAGTATCTAGAGTACCTCAACCAAAACCGTCCAGCACCTAATGCCTACGAGCTCTTCGCCAAAGGCTATGAAGATTACCTACAGTCGCCACTGCAGGTGCGTCTGCCAAAGCGTACACTTTTTGCCTTGTGCGGGTTTTTTTTTAGCACAATATTGATTATTTTGGTTTTGATTATACTAATATGATGCCTAATTGTTTTGTTAGCCTTTAATGGACAATTTGGAATCACAGACGTATGAAGTTTTTGAAAAGGATCCGATCAAATATTCTCAGTACCAACAGGTGAGTTAAAAGGACTTGCTAATAGAAAGCAGAATCTTATCATCAGTTGATCACCAGTTAGTTATTTTCATTAGAGCTATTTGTTGCATCATTAGAGCTTACATTAAATGATCAATAAAATGGGCAAAAAAAATCCCATGGACTTGCATTGAAGGAGGGAACTCAGCCATACATGATCATCACAATCTAATAGTGTTGAGGAGGAATATTTTTATTGGGGTTGTAAGGAAACACCCGAGCAACTACATAGAAATGTGTTAAAAACATTCAGAGCACCTTAGCAAGTACATGCACTACCGTTCAAAAGTTTGGGGTCAGTATTCTTTTTTCTTTCTTTTTTTCCTTTCTTTTTTTTAAGAAACTAACTTTTATTCAGCAAGGACACATTAAAATCTTCAAAAGTGGCAGTTAAGAATTTTGCATTGTTACAAGAAAAATTATATTTAAAAAAAAAAATCATCAAAGAATCCTGAAAAAAAACTGTTTTTAACATTGATAATGAGAAATGTTTCTTGAGCTCCAAATCATATTAGCATATTAGAATGATTTCTGAAGGATCATGTGACAATGAAGACTCGAGTAATTAAGCTGAAAATTCAGTTTTGCAATCACAGGAACAAATTACAATTTATAATATATTAAAATAGAAAAAGGTCATTCACAATATTACTGTTTTAACTGTTTGATCAAATAAATGCAGTCTTGGTGAGCAAGACCTTTTATTTCAGAAACATAATCTTACTGACCTTAAAGTTGTGAACCAGCACCCTTCGTTGTAGCAATGGAAAGGCACCACTTGAGAAAACAAAAATGTAGCGTGAACTGTTGTTACTATCACTGTTGTATCCATTAATTGTGGTGAATTATCTTTTCCGTCAGGCTGTATATAGATGTCTGCTAGACAGAGTTCCTGAAGAGCAGATGGAAACCAATGTGCAGTAAGTGACTTCACACATTACCAGGTGTCCCCTTTGTCAGTTCTTAATGAACTAGGCAGAAAATTGCAGACATGTGATGTTTGCTTGGCAGACTATGTCAACGCTGAATTTTCTTTTCAGGATTTTGATGGTACTAGGTGCAGGTCGTGGTCCACTGGTAAACGCCTCACTTCGTGCGGCAAACCAGGCTAAGAGGAAGTTGCGTGTATATGCTGTTGAGAAGAACCCTAATGCTGTAGTCACGTAAGTAACTTAACACTGAAGTGTGACTTCTTCTGTTCTCCCTTTCCCTTAACAATAAAATACTATAATCACGGATTTTTTTGTTTGTTTTTGAACGAAATCTCACCAAGGCTGTATTTATTTGATCAAAAATATAATAAAAACAGCAATATTGTGAAGTGTTATTACAATTTAAAAGAGCTGCTTTCTATTTTAACGCATTTCAAAATTATTTGTTTCCTGTGATGAAGCTACATTTTCAACAGCCATTACTCCAGTTTTCAGTGTCACATGATCTCAAATTATATGTATTTAACTATTTACATTCAGATTATTTCTTGAATACATTAACCTTTTTTGAATAAGCAAATGTGATGTTTGCTTTAAAGGTGACTTGTTTTGTTTTGTGCAAAATATATATATTTTTTAAATTTGCACAGAAATTAGACACTTCAACCCAGAATGCAGTCAAAGATAAAAATAACGGCATTTCAAGTGCAATAATTTCTATGGAAATCAGCAGAGCTTTGTTTTCCCCTTCTCTTTCTCAGGCTGGAGAACTGGAAATTTGAGGAGTGGGGTGATCAAGTGACTGTTGTGTCATGTGACATGAGGGAATGGACGGCTCCAGAGAAAGCAGATATCATTGTTAGCGAGCTTTTAGGGTCATTCGGGGACAATGAGCTTTCACCTGAGTGCCTTGATGGAGCGCAGCACTTCCTCAAAGGTTTGGGATGATATAAATTTTGGCTTTGTTTTACTTCGCCCTATTTTACATCTCTTGATCAGCTCATAAAGTCTTTTTTTTTTTTTTTTCTAGATGGTGGCGTAAGCATTCCCTGCTCCTACACGTCTTTCCTGGCTCCGTTGTCCTCATCTAAACTATATAATGAAGTCCGAGGCTGTCGGGAACGGGACAAAGACCCAGAGTGTCATTTTGAGACACCGTATGTTGTCAGACTACACAACTTCCACCAACTTGCAGACCCCAAGCCATGCTTCACTTTCGTACACCCCACCACAGGTATGAGATCATGCAGAGACAGACACATAGATGCCAAGAAGACCAACCTCTAGTTTCTTTTTTTAACACTTTCTACAGAGCCTTTATCTGTTGGTTTATACCCTGCACAGATATGAATAATAACCGGTATCAATGTCTACGATTCTCCGTGGGATGTAATTCAGTGCTTCACGGCTTTGCTGGATACTTCGAGGCCACACTCTACAAAGATGTCACACTCAGTAAGTCTTTGTTGCAGTGTAGTGTAGCAGTGTTTGTGGTGCACACCGGGTCAAGTTTAAAGGCCCATTTCACAATGTAAGGCTTGCGTTGTTCATTCACACTTTCTGCGTGACCAGACTATTCATATTTAAACAAAAAATTACTTCTGGGTTTCCACATTGAGTATTTTGATGGCCACAAATTGGCATGGTTATTGGGAGAGGGCAATTAAGAATCATTGCCTTATTAACTTGATCGCCATTAAAATCTAATTTACATGAGGGCCGATCACATTTACATCCAAATGGTTATTAATCTACACAGAATGCATCAAACTGTAGCTATAAAGTGTTTAAATTGTCTGTATCAAGTCAGATTTACTGAACAAAAGTGCTGTTAGTGTGGCACTTTCAACAACTTAATATCTCTTTCTTCATCTTTGCAGGTATAAAACCTGAAACGCACTCTCCTGGGATGTTCTCCTGGTTTCCCATCCTGTTCCCTTTGAAAGTAAGTGCAAGACAGTAGACCTTTTTTTCTAAACTTTTTATTTATTTTATTTTTTACTAAATTAAATGCAGGCATACATTACTGTTAAAAACTTTGGGTTCAGTAAGATTTTTGTAGAAAGAAATTAATACTTTTATTCAGCAAGGAAATTAAAATGATCTAAACTAACAGTAAAGACATTTATAATGTTAATGCTATGCAATGTTAATGCTTTTGAACTTTCTATTCATCAAAGCATGAACTTTTTGAACTTTCTATTCATCGTTTCCATTCTTCGCTATGCGTTTCCCCATGCTTTCTCTTGCCATGCTACCTTAAAATCTTAACAATAAGGAGTGCATTTTTCACATAGCTTCATCTTAGCAGTCAGTTTATCTTTATAATTTACTTTTATCTAACTGTACAGTTACACTGATACTGTATTATTAATGCTGCTGTGTTTCATCTCAGTCCTCCATTGCAATCTAAACCATCACACAATGTATGCATTTTCTTGTAATACCATTTGGTAAGAAAGTGCGTCATGGACATAAATAAAGTTAGAACATTCAGTTTGAAGCCAGTAAAGCACTGTCAAAGCGTGGCAGTTTATCAACTCCACAGTTAATGCGCTAAAGCGTACAGTCACGTTGGTAATGTAATCCTAACACCTATTTCTTTCCCTCTCTCCTCCCCGTGCAGCAGCCGATCCCGCTGTCCTGCGGTGATAACGTGAGCGTGAGGTTCTGGAGGTGTAACAATGGAAAGAAGGTCTGGTATGAATGGGCTGTGACCGAGCCTACATGCTCCGCCATTCACAACCCCGCCGGGCGCTCTTACACCATCGGCCTGTAGCAAGACTCCCACACTGACATCTACTCGCACTTGGGGTTACTTATTTTTGTTCGTTTTTTTTATTTTTTTTATCAACTTTTTGATTTTCAGTCAAATGGCAGGTTTAAATATCTTGTTTCAAGGGCCAAACTACACTCACGGAGACGTTCTACATGACAGCGATGTATCTTTGGTCATTTCTGTAATGTTCATAAGGATGGAAATTAAAACTGCACTTACGAGGTATCCTTTAAAGCGATTTAAGTGCGATTGTCATGGTGCTCTTTCTTAGTTCAAACACCTGATATTTAAAAAAAAATAATATTTAAGAGTGTTTGGGACTTAACAAAAAAATCTGTTAGTTTTTGAAGACTATTAATTTCTAGAGCTGATTATGTGAGTCAGGCGGTCTATTTTGACATTGTACATAATACATCAGCCATATTTCCCTATTGCCCACCAATACCCTGCAATGCCCCATGGTTAGAATAATCATAGTATGATGTCCCCAGTCAGGCCATGTTAGGAAACCTAATCCATACTTTTATACTGTTTTTTTCCTGATAACGTCTTACAACATGAATAATAAATAAAAAATTATACAAAATTATGTGATCTTTCTCTTTGTTATGATTGTCCCTCTCCAAACTCAAGCCATTGGTTGAGCCCAAGTTCTTTTTGTATGCTTTTGTAGAGTTATGGTTACAAACTCTTTCTCCACCCCCTACACTTCTACATTTTTGAGCAGTATTTATTTTCCCCACCAAAAAAAGTGAGAAAATAAAGTTAAACATGAATTTGCTTATCAAATTTATTATTATTTATTTATTTTTTTTAATGCCATAAGAATCTTAAACAGTATAAGAAAAGTCTTTTTTTTTTTTCAAGGGGTCTTAAATATGAGGACAGAAAAAACAGGAATAGTGTCAGGAAGGGCATCCAGCGTAAAACCTGTGCCAAATCCAAAAGTGGACACCGTATGAATGGGAATGCACCAAGGAAGAAGGTCTTTAAAAAGGTTATAAAAAGCTTTACATTTGATAAAAAAAAAATAATAATAATGTGCAGATACCCTGAATTATCGTGTAGTGAAAATCTGAGATCGTGAAGCCGATGTTGTGTTGTGCTGGTCGGGATGCTCCAACAGACCCAACATTTTTACATGCTGAATAAAAAACAACGTTTATGTAAACATTTGTCGTATGCAAAGAAGTCACTGTAGCTGTTTAAATGCATTTAAGAGAGGGAATTATTTTAGCTAAACAATTATAGACTAGGGAAACTATCAGCTCTGGTTTTGTTTTGTTTACTCATGAATACTCATTAAGAGAGCACAGCTTGTGAACAACGGAGATTTCTGCCAAGACTTCTGAACCTATTTGCTAGCATCACAGAATATTCACAAATAGCTGTTCAAGCACTATTGCTTGTGACCATCACTTCTTGGTGAGCAACTTTGGAAAACACTTCAGGAGACATTCTCTATTTCTAGTTTAATTATGAATCCATTTTGATTCTTTTTTTTTTTTTTTTTTTGTTATTCAGAAACACTAATTTCTTTGGAATTAAATTTTACAAGCCATTGCATCATTGTTCTGGTCATCGTAAATGATTCTTGGCTGCTTCTTCGGCTACTTAAACATCTTTGGGAGTTTCTTTCCCGCCACTGATGCCTTTGGCTAAATAACTGGGTGGTTTGTGAGACATTTTCACTTGTAAATCAGCTTTTGAAGAGTATGCGTTGTGAAAATCACTATACAAATATATTAAATTGTAACTATGGGAAAATATATTGGTTTGCATGGCTGACTGAGAAGCTTTGTTCTCTTGCCAGAGAGCTCATTTTGTCACACGGCCCCTAG
This sequence comes from Gila orcuttii, assembly GCA_026230005.1. NCBI lineage: Eukaryota > Metazoa > Chordata > Actinopteri > Cypriniformes > Leuciscidae > Gila > Gila orcuttii. The sequence continues at coordinate 14,929,818 of JAPDVR010000008.1, forward strand.
AGAATATAATTCTGGCACTATGAAGTGCTGAAAAAATTGTGCCCTCAATATTTCTGGTGGGAGCCCTGTTTTGTGTGTCTGCGTATATTTACAGATCAATGTTTAGATCATCTAATTCTAATTATTATTTCATACACCAAATGCCAAACAACCCTACTCACACTCTTTTCTCAAATGATGTCAGATAGAAATCAAAATTTATTAAAGCCTTACAAATATATAAAAAATTAAATCATGTTCCTATCTCTATATTTGGAAGCCTATATGACACGAGGGGGAAATCCTGCTTTGGTAACTCAATTATGACATATAAGTCATAATTATGAAATTAAAAAGTCGATTCATGACAAAAAGTCAATAATTGTCATACTTATTTTATCTTATAATTTTGACTTTCATAATTGTAACTTTTTTTTGTCATAAATATGATTTACTAAAGCATGATTTTTTTCTTAGATGACAGAAATGGGGTTCCATTTTATTTTTGTAACTTTGTCCTCACCTCAACAGGTTTTAATCTTTTATTGTCTTGATAATATCAGTGATTGTGGGTCCAGGGGTCAAACATTCAAATGTTATTTGTTTATCTGATTATGACCCAGATTCATTTGTTTGTTTTGGCCCATTAGAATACGAATATTGTAATTCCAATGGGCTACTGAATAATAATAAAAACTCTTTGTAGTTGCATAATATTTCCCCTGTTACACTCATCTACTAAACTAGACCAAACCAGAGCACTGTAGGTGGGTTTATCAGATTAATACATTAAGTTTGGGGCGGGAGGATAAAGTTACGGAGACTCTCAACACCAACGGCACAAAGTCGCTGCTGTCTGTGTGAAAATGAGCAGCAGTGGCGCCCGACACAGACAGAGAACCAGCTGTGGCCTTGAAGAAAGAGATTGGACTCTTCAGTGCGTAAGAAAATGTCTTTTATGCTGTACTTTACCTCTCTTTATTCTCTTTCCACTTTATCTGGTAGAACAATATATGAAGATAAGTATATTTTGTGTCCTCTGAATAAGATATTTAGAAGACTGGTTAAACTTAAGCTATTTGTCCATACAATGAAAGTGAATGGGGTCCAATGTTGTTTTCATTGTATGGTATTTTCAAAATATCCTATTTTGTGTTCCACAAGAAGAGCATACAGGTTGTATGATCACATATTGGGATCACATATTATATTTATTCTATATGTGATTTAAAATACAGTATTTGAACACTGACTCCATCTTGGCAGAGCTAATGATGCATGAATTTCAAGCAGGTTTATAAAAGGATTATTCAACGGTGAAGAGATTTGTCAGTAGGTGTATGGTGTTAGGTAGCAGGTTTAAACTAGGCCACTACATGGCATGTAAATTAGACTTGAATGCAAGCTCACCAACATGTCTTTGCCAGTCACCTCAGTGCTGGGTTAATGCATGTAATCTGAGATGTAAACTGTGAAAGTGTTTGGGTTACAGTTGGTCGGGTCAGTATCTTCCTGTGTTGCAATGGTGTGTGTGTGTGAGAGAGAGAGAGAGAGAGAGAGAGAGAGAGATCATTTGCGTGATCATTTTAAGATTGATATTTTTTTTCTCTTGTTTGCAAATAATTAACATAAACCCACATTTTCACAGACTATGTGAAAGCAACTTGCACTGGCATATCTTAAAATATGTCAGTGCCGCGGTTTTGTCTCAAGATACACACCAGTAATGTGTTTTTTTTCTAAGGCATGTTTAAAAAAGCTACTTAAATGTCCTAATTGAATTAAGGCCTAATCCTGGTTTAATCTAAGCCCTGTTTGTGAAACCTGGCCTTAAAGTATCTGATTTTAACAATACTTAAAGGGATAGTTCACCCAAAAATGAAAATTCTGTCAGTATTTACTCACCCTCATGTTGTTCCAACACCGTAAGACCTTCGTTCATCTTCGGAACACGAATTAAGATATTTTTGATGAAATCTGAGAGCTGGATCACTCCTCCATAGGCTTCAAAAGGATTGAGACTTGCCGGCCTCGAAAAGTTATTAAAGACATCGTTAAAATAGTCCAAGTGACTACAGTGGCTCAATCTTAAGTTTATCAAGCAACGAGAATACTTTTTGTGCGCAAAAACAAACAAAAATAACGACTTTATTTCAACTATACATTTCCTTCTCTGTTGGCCTCTAGTCAGTTAACTTAGTGTAATAGCGTAGAGCTACGTCACACGTAGGCTCACTATTGGCCGACGCTGGTCATGTGTGTGATGCGTGTGACGTACAACAACAGAAGCTCTACGCTTTTACACTAGTGAACTGACTCGAGGCCCACAGAGAAGGACATGAATAGTTGAAATAAAGTCGTTATTTTTGTTGTTTTTCTGCGCACAAAAAGTATTCTCGTCGTTTGATAAACTTAAGATTGAGCCACTGTAGTCACTTGGACTATTTTAACGATGTCTGTAATAACTTTTCGGGGCCTGCAAGTTCAATCCCTCAAGAAGCCTATGGACTAGTATGGAAGAGTGATCCAGCTCTCAGATTTCATCAAAAATATCTTAATTCGTGTTCCGAAGATGAACGAAGGTCTTACGGGGTTGGAACAACATGAGGGTGAGTAAATACTGACAGAATTTTCATTTTTGGGTGAACTAACCCTTTAAGGATTTTTACTCGTACTGAATAAGTGTCATGCTAGTGAAAAACAAGGAACATTTGGTTTGTGAGGAGAACATGTTTATTTTCTATCACCTCAATATTGCAATCGACACAGCCTCTTAAACGTCTGCAAACACTAAATTCTCAGTCAATCTCAAATTCCCCTTTTCGTATGCTCGAAAAGGGTATACTTAAACCAATATCCTTCAAAAAGGTCACTTCGATGTAACGGATAAATAAAATAATGTTGTAACAAAATGCCCTGTTGATGGCGATATCGCTTCTTTTGTAGCAGATATAAACTGCTGTAGAAAAAGCTATACCATGTATAATGTAACAAGTAATTGCATTACTCATCACAAATGTATGGAGTAAAGAGTACTTATACTTATTCAAAAATGTAGTCATGTAGAGAGTAAAAGTTGCTAACATCTTTGATGCTCAGTTAAACTACAATGTAGCCAAAAAGATATTTAAGTATAATAACTAATTACATTTACTCTACACCACTGACAAAAATAAATAATGGAGGAAAGGAACTCGGGAAGGTGCTTCAAGAATAATAATTTAAAAAATCACCTGCTGTTCAGAGCTTCTGTAAGTGGCAATAGCTTATTTTATTAGCCTCGTCTTTTTTCCAAATCTCTAGAGAATTCCATCTCTTTTTGTTTCCAAACAAAGAAACTTTTCACTGCTCAACAGGTGTTAGATATGAGCATTCTTAATATTTTACCAGACTAGTTAAAATCAGCCCTCAAGGTCACAAAGCACAAAGAAAACCTTAGAAGAGAAGAATACAGACTGAGGCACAAAAAAGAGCAGAACACAGAGACAAATTATTTTATAGGATATATACAGTACTGTTCAAAAGTTTGAAGTCAGTAAGATTTTTAATGTGGTTGAAAGAAAGTCTCATTATGCTCACAATAGGCTGCATTTATTTGATCAAAAATACAATAAAACTGTATTATCTGAAACAATTCTACAGTTTAAAGTAACTGTTTTCAATTTTAATATTTATTGTAAACTGTAATTCATTCCTGTGATGGCAAAGCTGAATTTTCAGCAGCCATTACTCTTACATATATTTACTGTCACTTTGATCAATTAAATGCATCCTTGCAAAAAACAAACAAACAAAAAACGCACTGATCCCATTTTTAAACGTTAGTATACATCAGTTGTATATGGACATCCAAAACCCCATATTTGTCCGATATCCAAAACAATAGGCATTATTAGAGAGTTGGACCTATACCTTTCTTCCAAATTTTGTAACCTGATGGGTGTGGGGATTTACTTTATTTTAGACACAATCATCAATGAGCTACAATTAAGCCCTTCTGTTAATTGCAGTTGCTTGTTTGTTTTAATTTTCCAGGTAACACTATTGGGTCTGGGATCTTTGTAAGTCCAAAGGGTGTATTGGAAAATGCCAGTTCAGTGGGTCTGGCTCTCATAGTGTGGATTCTCGTGGGCGTCATCACTGCCATCAGTGCTTTGTGCTATGCTGAACTGGGCGTCACAATCCCAAAGTCAGGCGGAGACTATTCCTATGTTAAATACATTTTTGGAGGTCTAGCTGGGTAAGACCAAGTAATTTTTTTTTAAATGTAATGTAAGTTCTTACAGAGCTTGTCCTCTGAATAGGTTTCTAAGGCTGTGGACTGCAGTGTTGGTGATCTATCCAACTAACCAGGCTGTGATTGCCCTCACATTTGCCAATTACGCATTGCAGCCTCTCTTTCCTTCATGCTTCCCTCCAGAGAGAGCTCTGGGTCTGCTTGCTGCCGCCTGCCTGTGTAAGTCACATTTAGAACATTTACATTACAATATGACTGTCCATGACAACACTTTTTATCCAAGAGTATGCTGCCCCTGCAGATCCAACCCTGATTAACCTGTTTATAATTAAGTGCATCTGCCTTGGGTGCGGCTCCCTAGTTCAGGGCACTTCAATTGCAAAAATTCTTCCAGTGCACTGAAAGGAATACATAGGAAAACAACACATTATTTGTTATACTACTGTTGAATTTTCAGTTGTGATAATCATAGCAATAATTTTTCACAGAATATGTTCTCATAACGGACGTTCTGAAGCGTGAAACATAAATCATGTGAGAACTTACACATTATGACACGCGATAGATGATTTTCAAATACAAACCATTATTTAATAATACTTACATAAACACATCGCTAGGCAGGAAATTAACAAAATCTAGCTAACATTTCGAATTTATTTATGGCTGAAATTTTGCATGTATATGTAACAAGCAAAGTGTTTATCATAATGTACTTTAAATAATATTAAAACATAATGTCAGAAAGATTCTGCTGTTGTTCATAAATACCAGTATAGTGAAGTTGTACAATGAGGACGTTGTCATTTTGCCGGAAATAGAGTCATAAGTGTTCCAATGTGTAGTGAGCCAGGGTCCTTGCTGTCCTTACCAGTGCCCGAATTTGTGAACACGATATACTGATTCACGGCCTAGGGAAGCTAGGGAGCTGATTGAGACACACTCATTGATGTGTGTTCAACAAATATGTTAGAGTTGAAACTATGCACTCCGATGGAAGGAAAACAGAAGCCCTGGCCTTAAAAATCACCTCATCTGTCAAGTTATGGAAATTATTGCATATAGTTCTTTAAACTAAAGCTGTTATTTTCATGGCCTTGAATCTTGCAGCAACAGTATTGATATGAGTGACATATCAAACAGCAGCTTGTTTTTGTGTTTTCTGAATTTTAAGTTAGTCAATGTATATATATAACATATGACTGACTTCATTCCTCTTTTTAGTGTAAATTTGCACTGTCATCAAATTGAATTTGAATGTTTATAATTTGTTCTTTTCCTTGTAGTGCTGTTAAATTGGATTAACTGCTACAGTGTCTGCTGGGCGACGCGTGTACAGGATGTGTTCACCACGGGCAAGCTCCTCGCCCTCTGCCTCATCATCATTATGGGCATCGTGCAGATCTGCAAGGGTACAGTCCATGATGCTATAAAATCCATTCATTAACATCATTTTAATAACATTTTACTTATTTGTTTAGGTATTCCTAAACTGTCCCCAGGATGGCAGTCTTTGATCTTTGACTTTTTTTCAATGCAGAGCATTTACTGTGAGGATTGTGTTAGGGGATAGAATATGCCGTTTTTGCAGTATAAAAATCATTATGTCTGCAAAGTCCCCATAAAACATAGAAACCCAACATGTGGTTGTGTTGAGGGGGCGTGTGTGTAATTTTGAGGTCAGTAAGCTTTTTGTTTTTGAAATAGTCTCTTTTGCTGCAAGTCTGTATTCATTTGTTCATTAAATGCAGTAAAAAATACCAATATTGTGAAATATTACGATTTTAAATAAATGTTTTTTAATAAATTTTACGTGATTTTCTGTCATCAGTGTCACATGATCCTTCAGAAATCATTCTAATATGCTGATATGGTGCTCAAGACTCATTTATTATTATAAGTGCTGAAAACAGTGGTGCTGTATTTTTGTGGGAGTCTCGATGCATTTTTTCAGAATTATTTGATGAATATGAAACTCGACAGAACAGCATTTATTTGAAATTGAAATCTCTTTTGTAACATTATACATGTTTAATGTCACCTTTATGTGTTCTCACTAAGTGCCCTGTGTTCACCAAAGGCCTCGCAATATAATTTTTTATTATTGTTACCACTGCCACAAACATATTAGCACAAAATAAAAACAGTCTAAATTATGTATCAGAGCAAGGAAACAATAAAAGCTTGTTTAACACATGTGAAGTATTAGATGTGAACATAAAGGGCTTGAATATAAGAGGGCAGGCATTAAGCTAAGAGTATTACATTGGCATACTTTTCATATTTGACCCATTTTAGCACTATAAACAAAAGAGCACAAATCCATTAAGCACAGACAAGCTCACATATGAAGTCGACTGTCATGCTGTGCCGTTTGTAGTCTGCTGCTTTCATGTGCTTGATATCCCAAGGACAAAAAAGGAGCTTTGAATGTCTTCTTTAAAAAATCCTCAAAGTACCATTGATTTTGATAATGGAAAGTGTACTGTACAGTGCATAATATGCTTTTCTGCAGTAAATAAAACTCATTATGCAGTATAGTTAATTCAACTTTCTCCATTCATTTGGATACTCTCTACATATTAATTCAGGCACAGCACATAAAATGCTTCTCTGTTTTGTGTCTCCAGGTCATTATTATTGGTTGGAGCCAGAACATGCGTTTCACCCTTTCCAGCCCTATGACATGGGCCGCATTGCACTCGCTTTCCTCCAGGGCTCCTTCGCTTATGCAGGATGGAACTTTCTTAACTATATAACAGAAGAGCTCATCGACCCCTACAGGTACATTGTCATTTGCCAGGGATGATGTAGGCTACTGTCAGCCACTCACAAAATAATATCACAAAGTAATAAACCCCAAAAGGGAAAGGTCTTTGAGAGCTTGTTTTATTAAATAATTTTCATGCAAAATAAGTAAAAACTAGTCAAAACTTGGTGTGGATTACTTCATTATTTTAACGCATTAAACAGTCAATATTATTCGCAGAAGCGCAGAGATGTAATTTTCCACAACTGTAAAATTATGAATATAATATTCAAACTGTCATGTATAATGTACACTTTAACAACATACATAATTGTATCATCTGGTGATTCTATTGACATGAATAATGTAAATGACATCAAATCAGTGTGGTGAGAAGGCATAGGAAGGAAAAAATAGGATCTTATAATGTCTCAATTTGTCTCCTTCACATCATTGAAAATGAATGGAAAGCAAATGCAGACTTTTGGCAACTAATCTGCTTCTCACATTTTTCTCCTGAGAAAGAAATCTCATGTATCAAGAAAATTCATGTAGGCTATCTCCTCTTCAGTTGCAGAGAAGATTTCAACAGTATCTCAAACTGTTCGGGTTTATCAAGAAACCAATAGTAAACATCAGAGATTTCTACTTGAATATTTCTCAACAAATTCTTTCAAAATAAAAGTTATTTGGGCTATGCAATTTTATCGTGTTTGTTGTCTGTAATTTGTCATTTATGAGAAATCTGGGACAAAGTGAACACTTAACTGAGAATGCTATTAATTTTTAAACATGCAGAAGTTATTAAGATCATTAATGTATAACTATTGGGGTGTAATACATAATATAAATTTTAGCATTTTAAATGCAGAAGAATTGCTGCTTGGGACAGATAGAGCTTTGTCCAAAAAAATTACAATCGCGATTCAACCCATGTTTTAATTCTGTATTTGCAGGAACCTGCCTCGTGCAATCTTCATCTCAATCCCTCTGGTCACTTTTGTCTATGTATTTGTGAATATTGTGTATGTTACAGCTATGAGCCCTCAGGAACTGTTGGCCTCCAATGCTGTTGCTGTGGTGAGAACTTTATTGAGCTCCTTCATTAGAAAAAAACAAACCGCCTATTCATCAGTAGATCTTACAGACATATCTGACATTATTGCTGAAAGTCTGTTCACCTGTATAAACTTGATCAGTTTTCACCTTTCTTTTTGACCCCAGTGCCTTCTTTTTCTCTTTTAATCATCAGACATTTGGTGAAAAGCTGATTGGGATGATGTCATGGATCATGCCCATCTCTGTGGCTCTGTCCACCTTCGGAGGGGTCAATAGATCCCTTTTCACGTCATCTAGGTCAGTCTTAACGTGTTATTTCTCATTTGCTTCTTCAGTTTGCATTACATTTTGCATTCTCAGCATTATCATTATCAGGTTGATTGACAGTTGGTCTTTCACAGATTGTTCTTTACAGGTGCGAGGGAGGGTCATCTTCCCCGTCTGTTGGCAATGATTCATGTTAAACGCTGTACACCCATCCCAGCTTTGCTTTTCACTGTGAGCTCTTTATTTATTTCCTTAAAGGTGCTGTGCTGTATGTAACTTTTTTTTATTCTACTAAAGCATAAAAATACCATAATATGTTTGCAGGAGTTCACATACTCGTTTCTCTGAAAAACACTTCTACAGCCAGTTATTTTACACGTTCCGTGTTGTCAGTCGGGTTTTGTTTTGGTCTGCATGATCTCGACCACTGCCTGTTCACCCAATAGTATTTCGACACCCCGGGATGCCAGTTGGCAGGAAACACAACGTATCGCAGCCTTGGAAACGAGCAAACAAACTGGTAAGAGATTGCAGATTCCACACAACCTAGAAAGCCTCGGTATCTAAAAATCTCTATGAATGAGAGCATATTAAAACACGGATAAATCAAGTCTCCTCGTTTTTCGTCGGCGCTCGCTCCTTTTGCGTGTCCTCAAACTGGCAACCCGCGTGAGCGTCGAGTCTGAGGAGGAGAGGGCGGGGAAAACAACGGTCTCTGATATTTTGAATTTGGACTGCAGTACCTATTTCGACCACCATGTCATTCTTACATACAGCACCTTTAAGTTATGTAAAAAGCTTTTTTTTTTATATAAATTATATGCAGTGTGCTGGTTGGTGCTTGCTTCTATCAAGTTAAATCAAGTAGCCTACTGATTTATTTTGTAGTGTATATCAACTCTGCTGATGTTGTGCACCAGCGACATGTACACCCTCATCAACTATGTTGGTTTTATCAACTACCTGTTTTATGGGGTCACTGTTGCCGGGCAGATTGTGCTTTGCATCAAAGAACCAGATATACATCGGCCAATCAAGGAAAGACTGATTCTTATTGACTTTATTTTGTAGTTTTGACATAGTGTTAGTGAGCTGTCAGAGCCTAGTATTAGCCTGTAAACAATAATGTATAATTGATTATAGATTTCTTTCTTTCTTTTTTTGTACTGTGCATTTGTAGTCTTTTATTGTAATCAACAGGTTTCACTCCACAGGTGAGCTTGGTGTGGCCAGTAATTTTCCTGATTTTCTGGGCATTCCTGCTGATCTTCTCTCTGTACTGTGAGCCTGTGGTGTGCAGATTGGCCTGGCCATCATGTTGTCAGGTGTTCCTGTGTATCTATTTGGCATAGATTGGGAAAACAAGCCCAAGAGCTTCAGTTCTTTTGTTGGTATGTCTTAAGATGATTTACAAATGTCAGTTACATTTGCATTAGACTAAAGAAGATTTGAAATGAGGCCTACAGAAGCTACTAAAGACACTCCGTGTGCCGTTGTCTGTCTATAGCTAAACTGACACACTTGGGGCAGAAGCTGTGCATGGTGGTTTATCTCGCTGAGGACAGAGATGGAAATGAAGACAAAGAGGAAGCTGAATAGGATTACATTACTGGAAGTCAATTTACAGGTTCATTGATGGATATTCATTCGACAGCTAAACTTAAGCAATATGAGTGTGGTAGATTTTGAAAATGCAAAACAAACATTCACACAAATGTGGAGACTAATTTAATAATTAAAAAAGTATTTATTTTCATTTGTAAGACTGGCCTTAAGAAACATCCTCAGTGCAATACTGCCACCCATTGGCAATATTATTAGACACAATATAAATATTGCTGTTGCCACTGTTATAAAGAATTTTGTATTTTTATATTGAGCATATTAGTGGATGTTCTCTTGATCAGTCTCTGATGTTTTTATCCCCTAAATTGTATTCTCTGTTATAAAATGGTTGAATAATTGTGATGAAGATAAACAAATTTATTAGGGATTCTAACACGAAGTGCTAAAACCCTATTGTAATTGTACTGATTTTTATTCTTTTTCTTCCACCGTAAAACAAATTGTGCAGACCAAACCGTAAAGGCTAGAGACTTCAAACTTGGCCAGATGGTAGTACAAAAATCGAGGAGAGGTTGAGAGAGTATGACCCAGATTGGCCAATAGGTGGCGCTACGTTGACCAAAAGTGTGAAACTGCTCATAACCTCAAGTGTCTTATATCATTGGAATCCAGACCTCATGAAGAACAAAACGTATATCTCCGATTTCATTTCCGGTATGCAAATTCTTCCGCCATTTTGAATTTTGTCAAAAACCTACTTTTAGCTACTAACTAGTCCAGGTTTTTCGTCCGATCGGAACCAAACCAGTCTGAATATCAATAATTATCGAAAAAAAGTTTAACATGAAAAAAACATAAAAAGGGCTATAACCACCTGACCGTTAGTCCGATTGACTTGAAAATTGGTATGCAGTGTCTTGGTCCAAGGTGCCATGTATGTCTATGAGAACATTGGCGTATCTCAAAAAACATGGCCGCCATCAGCCAATGAAGTTTGAGCGCCTATTAGACAAGGTTAACGGAGGCCGATCAGAATGAACCTCGGTGGGCATTTTCGACTCATGGCCCTAGAGGTCTGTAAGAATTTTTTAAAGAAATCGGCCACTAGTTAGCGCTAGCGAGTTTTACAGCTCTGTAATCATGTGGTGTTGCACACATCCACACAATATGCATATCATTTGATAGATCTCCTCATACTGAACAACTTTGCCTCAAGAACTACTGCTGTCAATCAAACCGTTCATTAAATATTTGCGAATATGTTAAAAACTGATCGAATGTTTTCCGCCCGCTCGGAACCAAACCAGTGCAGTTCAATTCTCTGGACTCTCTAGATCAATAATTATCAAAAAAAAAGTTGAACTTTTGTATTTGGTTGGCTATAAAAGGGTAATTTAGAAAATGGGTGTGGCAAAATACACTCAAAAACCTATAAATCCGAAACAAAAACTCAGGACTTTACGAAAATTGGTGGGCTTATGTGACATAACATAACAAGCATGCAAAATTTTATGGAGATCGAGCCATAGATGGCGCTATAGCTGTTAAAAAACTTTGAAAACCATATATTTCATATGGTAAATTGCCTGTATTGGCTGTAAATGGTCTTTTCCATCTATGATATCACTGGTTAAATGCTTGCTAAATAAAACTTAATGTCTTTAATGCTTTTGTGCCTAAAGGCCTTAAATGCTTGAGCCCCACTGGCGCTCAAATGCTGCTCGCAGCTTTAATTTTTTTGCATTTGTTGTGTGCAATTGTTTAAGACATAGTGATATAGAAAGAAAGAATAAAGAAAGAAAGAAATATGTATAATAAATGTGTATTTACCAGCATGGAATCTTGCCACCATGGAAAATGTCGGTAATCATATAACCCACATCCTACACCCTGCTTTCATGGTGAACAAGGACAACAAAACACGTCCAGATTTCTGCTACACTGTTGGCCTTTGCATAGTAAAGGTAAGGTAAATCAGCACCATTTGTTGACTGGAGAACTTAAACTTTACTTTAAACTGGCCTATTTCAGCACTGTAAAAATATATATATAATCAATAGGTTATTACAACATTTTTACATTGCTTTAACTCATTTTTTTAAGTCTGTTTATTGTAAATTTAAGTTGAAATTACTTAAACATCCAAGTTGATAATATTTAAAATTTTAAGGCAGCAACTTTTTTTTTTTAATAGTGTAGGCCCTTTCTCAAGGTTAAAATATATTAAGTTAAAAGAAATATATTTAATAAAAACTAAAGAAAGTTCAAAATTAACATCAAAATGTGATGGTTAGAATTGACTAGAATGTGTGACATCTACAGTTAAAATACAATATACAATGTGTTGCTATTATATAGGCTAGACCCCACATTGTTTAAAAGTGTGACTTTATTTCACTACAGTCATGTCCATTCTTTAGAAAACAAGTGAGATCTACACCCCCAATCCTTCAATGCACAGTGCTGTCTAAAGTTGGCAGAGTTCAGCTCCTAAACAAGTACTGGATAAATGAATGTCAGCTATGTTTCTAGCAATTTCCCAATTGTTTCATTTAGACACTACTTACTTCTTCACTATCCCAACAGTGTGACAAGTAGCCTATTGCTCAATCAACAAATGCTGTCATTCTATGTGGATCTGAGGTTCAGATATTAACTTTTCACTTCCTTGTATGTATTCCAATTTACCTAGTTCCTTTTTATGAGAGACTAGCATCTAATTTATCCCTGTAACTTTTACCTAATACACTGTTCAAAAGTTTGGGGTAGGCCTACGTTTTGTTTAAAGAAATTAATATTTTTTTTAAGCAAGGGTGCATTAAATTGATTGGAAGCGACAGTAAAGACATCTATAATTCAAAATATTTCAATTTCAAATAAATGCTATTCTTTTGGAATAATCCTCATCATCTTCTTCCGCTTATCCGGGTCCTGGTCACGGGGGCAGCAGTCTAAGCAGAGATGCCCAGACTTCCCTCTCCCTATAGACACTTCCTCCAGCTCTTACGGGGGAATACCGAGGCTTTCCCAGGCCAGCCGAGACATAATCCCCCCAGCGTGTCCTAGGTCTTCCTAATTTAAAAAAAAAAAAATTATTATTTACATACAGTATATGTAGGCTACAGTTGTGGTCAGAATTAATTACTCCCCTGGTAAATATGATCAAAAATGCCTGTACAAAATAAATCTGCATTGTTCATCCTTTTGATCTTTCATTCAAAGAATTTCCAAACATCTAACCTTTCATTGAAATAAAAAAATTGAAAGTGTGGGGGAAATCACATTATGAAATAAATGTTTTTCTCCAAAACACGTTGGCAAACAAATATTGGCATATTTTAAATAAATACTTTTTGCAATCTCCTTTTGCCAAGATAACAGCGCTGAGTTTTCTCCTATGCCTGATGATTTTGGAGAACACCAGACAAGAGTGTTCTCCAATTTCAATTTTGCCTTTGTGTTTCCTCATATTTAAACTCCTGTGAAAAAAGAAGTCATAGCTAGACAATTTCATGTTCCTACGGTACACCATTTCGGTTCCACCCTGGTGTGCTAAAAGAAGGTAAATATTAATGGGAATAATACTTAAGAGATATTTTACTCATAGAAAATTCTAGGGGTGCCAATAACTGTGGCCAACGTGTTTTGGAGAAAAACATTTATTTCATAATGTGAACGTTTGAAAAAAACAATCTTCCTCATCTCAACATGGCTACTATAGAGGGTAAACAGTAAAAAACAGCCCAATTTATACTTCTGCGTCCGAACTCACGCCGTAGTGTACAAAAACAAAAGGAAATCTTTCTTAAAAGTGACAGTTGATTGACAATTGAGTGAACCTTGAATGAATGACTGAATCTCTGCACCATGTTGACATTTGTTTGCCTCTATAGTCTTTTACTGTAAGATATCATCAACAAGATTCTACAAGACATTTTCACCTGGCTATACCCAATGTTTAGATCTGTTGTATAGTACAGATAAAGGAATAAATAGTATAGAGGTAACGTTAGGCCTACTAGTTAGATAGGCCTACTTTGAAACTGTATTTACTAGTTTACTAATGAAAATAATAACATAAAAAATGATGTTTGTTATTTTTATGAAATAAATGTAATACTACTTTTTAATATTCATTGAATCATTTACTTTAATTTACTTTGAAAAATGGACGAAACATAATTGTTCGCGGGTCCTTTAAATACACACTGCACACAAGTATTTTTCCAGTTCCAGAGCAGCTGGACGGGAATGAATGGCACACCCGGATGGCGGAAGTTGCGCTGTACTATGAGGTTTATACACATTTGTAAATGCTGTTACTGCGGATAAAGTTACTCGTAAAGTAAAATACCTCGTCTGGTTACCAACGGATACATCGTAAGGTTAAACAGAGAAGGAGGAGCGGATGAATTAGGCACTGAGCAGCCGGGTGGCTTCGGCGATTGGAATTACTGCGCTGCCTAAGGTAAGACGATGAGCCCTGGATCAGATGCTGGAAACGTCAGCGGATACAAACACGGGTTAACAACACTCGGGACGTGTACAAACTTGACTTTTGCCACCGAAAAGTATCATAAGTAATACTCAGTTTAATCACAAACAGATGCATTGTACAATAAAGCAAGAAATGTTTACATCTCCTGCAAACGACGAGAGCGACGAGCAGAACAAATTGATCGCCGTTTTCAGATCATTCAAGTCTTTCCTGTCGTTATCTCCTGACTGTTTACGTTTTATCAGCATTTTATTGCATTTGATTTCCATGCACACACGGCGTTTGTGTTTAAAGGTGGTGGTTCGAGGAAACTGACTATTTATGAACACATTGACTGCGCTGTATATATTATATGAAAATGGCTCTGTTAGATGTCAAAACGATAATGAGATCATGTGGAATGCATTTGTAGATTAGTAACGTCACAGCGACCGAAGGCCGCGTAGCGCGCGCGGTGTGCATGCGGCCTGAATGTACTCATCGTCATGGTCATGGGAAGATCTGAAATGAAAGCAGGTGTAAGTTCCTCAGCTGGAGGACGAGGAACCAGAGGCAACAGGCCCAAATAACCTTTAAACTATTTAGGTCCTTAGAACAATTTTAGAGGAAGAGTGCAATCAAAAATGAGATATTTCGGGATGTTTACATTGTTCTTGTTCATACAATACAAATAATGACTAGCTACAGGCTAACATGCTCCAAAAAGGCACCTCAAAAAATCTTTTAATAAATACTTTTACATAAATACAGTGAGGATGCATTCAATTGATCAAAAGTGATTAGAGATTATTTGGACTTTGTATTTATCAAAGAATCCTGAAAAAAGATGATCATGGTTTTTCACAAAAATATTAACATTTACATTTATGGATTTAGCAGATGCTTTTATCCAAATGGACTCACCAAAGAGTCAACAAACGTTGTAGTAAACAATGTCATGTTTAAAGGACAACTAGATATTAGAACACCAGCTAGAGAAGAGAAGACATGCAGAGAAGAATACATATACTTTGTGTGTGTGGAACAGAGAGGGACTTTTTGCCTCATTGTTTTGGCTCATCCAGTAACCTGATCTGGCAGGAGAAAGCATACATTTGTAGTTGAGGTAGGGGGAAACTTTTCTAGGGGTAGTCCTGAAAGCCAGCATTAAAACTTTAAATTTGATTCTGGCCACAACTGGGAGCCAGTGGATTGACTTCAGGAGGGGTGTGTCGTGGGTTCTCTTTTGCATCTGCCGAGGCTTAGTCACAGCACAATTGTTACTTGAGCGCCAAATAAGCATATTAGAATGATTTCTAAAGGATCATGTGACACTGATGTCTGGAGTAATAACTGCTGAAAAATTAGCTTTCTTTCTATATATTATTAAAATGGAACGCACACAAAATCTCATTGACCCCAAACTTTAATTCGAACAATTGTGTAAGCAATACATACGACTCTTGCTCTATAATCCAAGTTATCTGAATATCAAATTGTTATTCACTAAATATATTGCAGATATATATATATACACATGGGTGAAGTTTGCTGTGTTGGTCGGTGGTCAACTACAGTGTTCAAATTGAGGTTCTAGAAAAAAAAAGTGGTCATGGTATTTCCCTGATATGACTCAATAGTTCTTTATCTGAAATGGAAGCAAATTAGACCAATCAGAGTTGCATTTGATATAACCATTTGTTTTAAGTAAGTCTGTTCAAAAATGCAATTGAATCAAGTACCAAGAAACTACCAATGTAAAATCATTGCTTTGTTCTGGGTATATGCTGGTTCCTCTTTCAATTTCTATGAAATGCCTCTCTCAATCTCTCTGATTACAGATACAGTCATGACTCCATCAGTGCGTTTACAGGAAATGATTCGGGTCATCCGAAGTGCCCGAACACAAGGCGAGGAGAGGGGCATCATCCAAAGAGAGTGTGCAGATATCCGGGCACAGTTTCGCCAGGGTGACAATGGGGAACGTTCGCACAGCCTTGCAAAACTACTCTACGTGCACATGCTGGGCTACCCTGCACACTTCGGCCAGGTAACTCTTTACATCTCCAATGATGCATACATCACATCTTGGCACCTTAATTCTCATCTGTGCAGCCTTATCCCTCTGTATATTATATAAATTACTATGGTGATAACTTTAGTATTGACTCCTGCAGATGGAGTGTGTACGTCTGATTGCCAGCCCCAGGTACAACGAGAAGCGGATGGGTTACCTGGGAGCCATGATGCTCTTGGATGAGAAGCAGGATGCTAGCTTACTGATTACCAACTCAATCAAGAAGTAAATGCTGTATATTATATATAATATAATATATGTTATTTGATTCCAGTTTCAAATCATTATTCTTTCTGGCCATTTATATCTCTGTTGTAGTGACCTTTCCCACAGCAGTCAGTATGTTCAGTCTCTAGCTCTATGCACTCTGGCCTGCATGGGTTCAGCTGAGATGTGTCGAGACCTGGCACCAGAGATCGAACGGCTCCTCAGGGCCTCTAATTCTTATATCAAGAAAAAGGTCAGTTCATGACATTTTATGTCAGTAAACATTTTTAAGTATAGTTTAAGCAAGGGCATAGAATACGGTAGGGACCCACCAATATCCAGCAACTACTGAATTGTCCCTAGCTATGATTTTTATGTCTTCACCAATGTCAAAATCAAACCTACGCCCTTGTGTTTAAGTCATGTCATCATCCAGATTAACATAATCCTGCTACATTGTGTTTTTTTTTTTCTTTTTTTCTGTGTACTACTGATAATGATACCTGCTTTAGGCCACGCTGTGTGCCGTCCACATAATAAGAAAGGTCCCAGAGCTTGCAGAGCTGTTTATTCCTTCTGCAAGGTCTCTTCTGTCTGAGAAGAACCATGGTTAGCTACATTGTTTCTTTTTATATCTTGTGTTTTCACAAAAAAAAGTTTGTATTATGTGCAGTATTTTTAATATGATGGGGTTTTGTAACTGCCTGACTGTTTTCACAGGGGTTTTGCATGGGGCTGTAGTTCTTATCACTGAATTGTGTGTGCAAAATCCTGACACTCTCAATCAGTTCCGCAAGGTAATTCAAGTGAATTTTCTCCAAAACTTTTAGTTTAACTACTCCGTTATACAGACTACTAATCATTTTTTTTCTTCCCATTCCATAAGGCTGTTCCTGAACTGGTACAGATCATGAAAGGTCTTGTGACATCCAGTTATTCTCCAGAGCACAATGTAGCTGGTATCAGCGACCCCTTTCTGCAGGTTTGTCCGCTACAGTCAAGCTTAATATCACTCTTTATCAGGCTACAACTTACTTTCTACATGTTACACCTTAACTGTATGAATATCAGGATTTGATTATACTCTTTTTGTCCCTCAGGTGCGCATCCTTAGATTGCTAAAAATTCTGGGTCACAATAATGACACCGCTAGTGATGCCATGAATGACTTGTTGGCACAGGTACAATAGAACAAACACACCCTGTGAAATGCAGTTAATCATATTAGTTATTCATTTTTAAAGCAAAGTTTTAATGCTTGATCTTGGTGATTCTGTTGCATAGGTGGCTACAAATACAGACAGCAGTAAGACTGCAGGCAGTGCTGTGCTGTATGAAACAGTCCTAACTATCATGGACATCAACTCAGAGAGTGGGCTTAGGGTTGGTCACAATTTCATATACGATTTAATATACAGTTTTATGATTAGTAGGGTTGTTTGGTTTAAACAGGAGTGGAATATGATGCTTCTCTAGTTTATTTCAGGTCATGCAATGCATATAATTTATGTCTTTTAAGGTGCTAGCTGTAAATATTCTGGGGAGGTTTCTACTTAATAATGACAGGAATATTCGGTAAGTTTCTTTTTTAATACTTCTATGTTTAAAAGCATTGGAACTGTTAAATCAGTCTAATCATTCATAGTAGATCTAATGGATTTTATTTTTTATAACACCACCACATACTACTTTTGTTTGGGACCTGATTGTACACTTAATTCATATTTGAGCTGACTAATCAGAATGTGTTATACAGAGGATGTCAGGGTTAGCCTGTTTTTCTTGTTCTAGTAGCTTCAAACATTTGGGGTTAGTTAGCACAACTGTTTTTAACATTGATAATAATGATATCTGAAGAATCACGTGACACTAATGGCTGCTAAAATTCAGCTTTTCCTTCACAATAGTAATTTACATTTTAAAATTAAATATATTAAAATAGAAAACAATTAATTTAAATTGTTATAATATTTCAGTTTTTACTGCAACCTCTGTGAGGTTCTTTCAAAAACATTAAAAACAGACCCCAAACTTTCAAATGGTAGTTTCTTTCATTTTGCAATAAGAGCAGATCCATTTCAGAATTTTTATTTAATGTTCAAAATCAAATTTGGGTGTCTGCTGTTCACAGATATTCAAAGTTTCTTTTGATAAAAAGATTTATATTCATTTGTTTATACTTGCACTACACTACAGTGTTTTTGAGTAGAAAATGTACATTTAGTTCCTCAGCCCTACTCATGCCAATACATGCTCATTTTCTGTCTCTCATCTATTACAGCTACATATCAATGACATCACTCCAGAAAATAGTGCAGACAGACCACAATGCAGTGCAGCGGCACAGAGGCACCATTGTGGACTGCCTGAAAGATCAAGACACCTCTGTCAAACGGTACTATAAATTATTAAAAAAAGAGAATGCATATGGACAATACAGATGTATATATATTGAGGTATAATTACAGTTATTCATCCTGCTCTTTTTCTTATGCAGTCGTGCATTGGATCTGTCACTTGCCCTTGTGTCGGCTGTGAACATTCGCTCAATGATGAAGGAGCTTCTCATTTTTCTTTCAACCTGTCCCCTAGAGCTTCGATCTCAAACCGCTTCTGGCATCTTCAACGCTGCTGAAAGGTATCATCAGTCCTTTGTACTTTATATCTACCAGTTAGTTTCATCCATTATATGTCTGTGGTTCAGCTCCGCTCATTTGTGTATCTCTCCTATTAAACACTGTCACTCATATCTAAGAAAGCACTTTCTTACAGAAACCAACTTTGACATTGGCCTGTAAGACATGCCTATGTTTAATGCCATTTCCCATCATTTGATGTTAAAATGTATAGCTTACCTTTCTATGTAAATTGGTGAGGTAGCTAAGGATATCAGATAATGTGTGGTGCTAAATCTCTACATATTTAACTTAACAAAGAATGTGTACATTTTAATGTATGTACTCTGGCAGGCAAAAGATGATCAAATAAGGTATGTTACGTTTATTTGGGCATGTGAATTGAGGAAAAAAAAAAAAACTTCACTCTTCAGAATTTTTAGGAGACACAAATATGTATTTTAGAAATGTAGTTTTTACCCATATCTTCATGGTAAATTATTTAGTCCTACTACAGATCTGATCCCCCGATTAATTAATTAATATACAAAAACATGTAAACATATCCCGGCAAACTAGCTCAAACAGCATGTGGAACGTCTCCGTGCCATACATCTACAAGACCCTGTGATTCAAACACATCTGTACACATCAGTCTATAAAAATACCAAGGTTAAGGTTTGGTTCTTGAATATTTATTAGACAACTGAACCATGAAGATTAACTGACAATGGGCATCTGAGCTAATAAATAGCTAACCCATTCTAAAACGTGTCATGTGGAGGAATCCGGATTTATTGCCTTTTTTGTTGTTTTCTGTGTTAACCTGTCTAACTTTGGATATGTGGCAAGTCACAGGCACTGAACAGCACTTTGTCTTTGTTTGTCTCTCTCTGTGTCTTGGTCAGGTATTCCCCTTCTAAGCGCTGGCACATTGATACCATCCTGCATGTGCTCACTACGGTAAATAGCCACTGCTACACAACCAAAACGGTTACATGCCTCCCAAAATACGACAAAAAGTCTTCCCATTTGCAAATAAGCAATGACGTTCAGTCTGTAAACATCTTTGTGTTTATTAAAGTTCTCATCCATTTCAACGCAGTATAATTTATTTATTTTTTTTATTTTTTTTGTGAAACACAACAGGAAATCTCACGCACAATGTTTGGCAGCTTTTCCATGCAATGAATGTAAATGGTGTTGTTTTTTTTAAATGCCAAGCTCGAAAAATAACTACAAAGTAGGGATGGCTCGATACCACAATTTTGGCTTCGGTACGATACCAGAATTTAATACCTCAGTATCGATACTAAATCGATACCATAGGTAAAAAAAAAAAAAAAGTCTCAATTTAAGTGAGACTTAAAAAAACACTGCTTGAAACTCTTCACTACCAAATGTGCAAAGAAAAGGTATCAAAATGTACATAAATAAAATAAAAAAAAATCAGTCAAGGAACATACAGTAGGTTAAATTTTGATTTAGAAAAAAAATACCCCTGAAATTATACAATTAAAATAGGTTAATATCTATAATAATAGATTCACATATAGGCTAATAATAATAATAGAATAATGAAATGACATGTAAACCATAGCTGTCATGCATCAACGGAGAATTATCAACATTTATTGCATTTATTCATCTTGGTTTGGTTACTGTTTGGGTTCATATTAGTTTAATGCATTGCATAAAGTAATGTTAACATGCTAAACATGTATTAGTATATTTAATTTTTTAGGTCATTTAATTACTGATTGATATAGATGAATAAATGCTATAATACTGTTAGGTCAGGTTACCTAATGAATGTTGACAAATGTAGCTTAATTGTAACATTAGTAATATTCATATTATATATATCTCTCTCTCTCCCTCTCTCCTCTCTCCTCTCTCCTCTCTTCCTCTCTCTCTCTCAGCGTGTCATGCAAGGAGATTTGAGCTTTCGTGTTTACCGTATCATATATAATTGATAAGCTCTTTAGTATGTGCGCTGTTCAGTGTTCAATAAAAGTCTAAATTAAATCAGTTGAATGATGGACTAACCTGTCGATCTCTGAACTCTTTGAACAAGTCAAGATGAGCAACTGACGAGTCAAGTGAGGCAGATTTGATATGTTGCCTCCGCATTTGCAGAGTGGTGCATTGAGATCTGTTTCTTTACTTTTCTCATGACTTTTGTAGGCAAAGTAATGCCTTATTTCACTCATACTGCTCTCTCTTTTTATTAATTTCGGGCGTGTAGAAATTCGAATTATGTTTTTCCTTATAAGGGGCCATTCACACAGGTCTTAGAGTCTCTACTAATGAGTTGAATCAGGTGTGTTTGATTAGGAAGAGTTAGAAAATGTGTAGTGTTGGTGTGCTTCCAGGAACAGGGTTGGGAAACACTGGTTTAAAGACATGGTTTTTAAAAGTTTAACTTCTTGAGCACTGCGTTTTTAGAGCTCCATGTCCTTCATGTCATGCACAGTGTTCGTTTGATCCTGTTTGATCCATCGTGTTCCTCTGTCACCGTTTGCCGGTTTCGCATGACCCGCGTCAGTTTAGATAGCGCACTGCCGCCTAGCGGTGAACTTCGAAACAGCAGCGCATCAAATACCGAATTGAACAAAATTATGATATTGTACCGTTTGAAATATAATATATACCGGTATTTTTGCAGTACCGGTATACCGCGCATCCCTACTACAAAGTATCATAAAAGTAGCCCATATCACTGATGCGAATTATTTCAAGCCTTCTGAAGCCACAAGATAGCTTTGTGTGAGGAATAGACTGGAAAAAATATCTCCTAAAATTCATAAAAAAAGAAAACCAACCAAAATGATACTGGGTTAGAATGTGTTAGGTGAACTACTGTATCTTTTCAACTGTATCAAGTTTTAAATGTAGTACTTTCTCTTTCAGGCAGGGGGCGATGTAAGAGATGAGACTGTGCCCAACCTAATCCAACTCATCACTACTGCTTCTGAGCTCCACTGTTACACTGTTCACAAGCTCTATAGAGCGCTTGTAAGAGATATTTCACAGGTAAGGATATGTTTTTCCTTATAAGGGGCCATTCATACAGGTCTTAGTCTCTACTAATGAGTTGAATCAGGTGTGTTTGATTAGGAAGAGTTAGAAAATGTGTAGTGTTGGTGTGCCTCCAGGAACAGGGTTGGGAAACACTGGTTTAAAGACATGGTTTTTAAAAGTTTAACTTCTTGAGCACTGCGTTTTTAGAGCTCCATGTCCTTCATGTCATGCACAGGGCACTGCAAAAGATGCAAGTGTGACTAGCGCATGTTCACATAAAAAAAAAAAAAAAAAATGGAAAAGCAGCGCAGTGAAATGTAAAAACGTGTTCTGTGTGATGATGTAGAAGTGGCCTTCCACACAAGATGCATTCTTGATTCTTACAAACATGTGCATTGTGTTTTTGGCCTTTGAGCATCTCTGGGCAATGACACCGTGTCATGTGTGAACATTTCATACGTGCCTGTTTGTGTGTAATAGACCGTTTATTTTCATAGCAATCCTTGGTCCAAGTTGCGTGCTGGTGTATAGGGGAGTATGGAGACCTGCTGTTGAAGGGCGAGTGTGAGGAGATTGAGCCTGTGCAGGTAAACAGAAATAAAATAATGATACATGTAAAATTATATAGGGAGCACATTTGGTGCACTAATCGGTGTCAATACTGGATCAATGTGAATCTGACATAAAAATGAATACATATAGAGTATTTTATGTTGGAAGCCACTAACAAGAAGGTATCCAAAATTACTCCTTTTTTTTTTACTAAGTACAGTGGTAGCTCAAATGTTTCTTTTTTTATGTACCTTGAGTACCATGTAAATACCATTGTACATGAATATGCTTCTTATCCATTATTGTGGTAGGGATGGGTCATGAAGTTTCACTAGACTAACATGCTGTACTTTTGCATGTAAAGGGATAGTTCACCCAAAAATTACAATTCTGTCATCATTTACTCACCCTCGTGTTGTTCCAAACCTGTATTAATTTCTTTCTTCTGCTGAACAGAAAAGAAAATATTTTGAAGAATGTTAGTAACCAAAACAGTTGATGGGACCCCATTGACCTCCAAAGTTTTTTTTTTTTTTTTATCATATTATGGAAGTCAATGGGGTCCATCAACAGTTTGATTACCAACATTCTTCAAAATATCTTCTTTTGTGTTCAGCAGAAGAAGAAGATTCATACAGGTTTGGAACAACTTGAGGGTGAGTAAATTATTATTTTTGGGTGAACATCCCTTTAACAGCAACCCATCTGAGAAGTTGTGTCTTACAAACTAGCATAATTATACTTACAGTTTTATATTAGTCAGTTTTGAAAACATGTAGTTTTGCACATCAATTACGCCATGATAAATGAAACTGATGCCTCCCCTGTACCACCACAGTACTTGTTGTTTAAGGAGTGACTAAATTGTGTTTTGGGCCTTTTCTGCCATTAGGTTACAGAAGATGACGTCCTGGAGGCCTTGGAGACAGTTCTTCAGTCTCACATGTCATCACCAGCAACCAGAGGCTTCGCACTCACTGCTACCATGAAGCTGAGCACTCGGATCACTGACAATGTCGAGTGAGAAACGTTATTATGAAATACTGTAGAATCATACAAATACTTCTTACATTATTTTTCATATTCAATTCACAGTGAATTTTTTGCCAGTATTTTGTCTAAATGAATTTAAAACGCTGAAAACTACACTCAATCGTTTTAAATGTCACAAGTGAGTTTAGGCGTCACAAGAATATAACGTATAGTATAAAAAAAATGGATATTCATATTGAGATTTTCTATAGATTACATTTAACGGTTATTTACATATTAGTGCTTTTTTATGCACGTTAGATGACAGCATATGTACTCTAAAAGAAAAATTAGGGGAATTGAGCATAAACAATTATAGATCCAATATCAACCAATATATATTGGGGGTTAGTAGTTGTTTTTTTGTTTTTTTAAATAAGCTAATAATTTTATTGAGCTTGACAGTAAAGACATTTAACATCATTACAAAAAACTAAGAATATTAAGCAGCAGATTGGTTTTTAACATTGTAATTGTAATAAGAATAAATGTTTCTTGGGGCACCAGATCATTTTATTAGAATGATTTCTAAACGATCGTGTGACACTGAAGACTGGAGTAATGGCTGCTGAAAATTCAGCTTTGATCACTGGAATAAATACATTTTAACATACTAAAAATAGAAAATAAAAATTGTAAATGAAAAAGAAAATGTATAATTTGGGCTGATAACAATTATGGTACTGATATATCGTACAGTACATCCTCTCTCTCTGTGTATTTACTTGTTTCTTTGAGCCTGTTTTGTCTTAGATCTTTTTCATCTTTCTGTTTTTCTTTCAATCAGCCGAATCAGAAGTATTGTCAGTATTTACGGCAGCTGCATTGACCTGGAACTTCAGCAGAGAGCCGTCGAATATAATGCACTCTTCAAGAAATATGACCACATGAGGTACCGCTATGTGCTTTATTAGCCTACTGTTTTTCAGTACAAAAACCCCTGAGATTATGCATGAATGGTGCAGCTCTTAAGCAGTTCATGATTAAGCGATCAAGTTCACTGTCTTCATCTCAGAGCTGCAGTGTTGGAAAGAATGCCTGTGATGGATAAGAACTCACCTGGACACACTAATGGAGACACATCAGGAGAGATTAAGGAGCCTGACACATCTAAACCCAAACCAGTTGAGGCAGGTTTTTTCTCAGAACCAGCAAGCCAGGTAATTATCATATGATATTGTATTTAGACACTGAACTGTTAAAGAATAGATGCACATTTTTTTGTATTTATACTTTTGTTAAAGGTGTGCGACCTTCTGGATCTCTTGGGTGGGACCGACACGTCTCTCCAGCCCAAGCCTGCCCCAACCATCACTCCAACAACTACCTCTAGTGCCGATCTTCTTGACCTGCTGGGAGGACTGGAACCAACACCAGGTGAGAACATGGACACCTGAAGCACTGACGATTTCTCCAGTTGTGTTTGACCTTTAAAAAAAAACCTGAAAGATACATTACCATTAAAATTGCCATAAGTATTTATTTTTTAAATCAAATATTTTTATTACGCAAGGATGCATTAAATTGACCAAAAATTACATTTCTAATGTTACAAATTCTTTTTCAAATAAATTCTGTTTGTTTTTTTTTACATTCTATTCATCAAAGAATCCTGAAAAATTTTATCCACAAAAAACAATTAAGTACCATGACTTTTTTCAACATTTATAAAAGCAACAAATCAGCATATTAGAGTGATTTCTGAAGTATCATGTGACACTGAAGACTGAAGTGTCACATTGAAAACACTGAAGGCAGCTGAAAATTCAGCTTTGCCATCACAGGAATAAATTACATTTTAAAATATATTTAAATAGAAAATTATTACTTTAAATTGTGATAATATTAGTTTTCACCTCGGTGTTGGTGTGTTTGCATGTAGTTCCCACTGTGACGGTGTATGAGAAGAATGGATTAACCCTGAAAACCCAATGTGACAAACAAACAGAAACAGATGTCACGGTCACCCTTATTGCCTCTAACTCCACTCAGAGTGACATCACCAACTTCACTCTTCAGGCAGCTGTACCTAAGGTCTGATATTAATTTCAGCTCATTTTCATGAAAATTCACTATAAACCTATTTGTCAACAGTCTTTTATAACGTAAGCCTTTGAGTGTGTGTACTAGAGTGAACTACTCACCCGTTGTTCAAAAAGTGACAGGCACACAAACACTGACTGAATCCAGAAGATGTACAGGTTTTTTGTGTGTTTTTTAACTCGGTAGGACTTTTCTCAATACTTGAGTCACTTTTAAAAGCTTTTTGCACATTCAAAATGCACTAAAACTACCAAAACACTTTATACAACACTTCCAAAACACTAGCAAAGTTTTTCACCCAACACACTTTGTCACTTATAAAGAATGACCTATAAAACTCTAATCACAAGTAGCATCACAAAATGTTTTTCTTATATAAAATTTCTTTACAAAACAAGGATGACAGCTCTCTACTGCAGTATATGTTAAATGGTCCATGTTTACATTACAATATAAAATTGTCCTCTTTTGTATAGATGGTTAAGACTTAAGTGTAGGCTATCTAATTGTTTTAATAGTATTTATTTATTTATTTTTTTAAGATTTGGAATACATTTCAATATGGTATTACTGTAGTAATGTAGCAAATCCGTTCACACAGAACGCATTTTTTCATTCCAGTGCGCTACTTTTCCATTGTTTTTTTATGTAAACATGTGCTAGACAGACATGTATAACCGTTGCACTCGCGTCTTTTGCAGCGTCTCGCGCATGACACTGCGTTCTAAAAACGCGGCATTTTCCCCATTCCACCAAGTACTCACTGCAGAGTCAAATGACGACCCACTCCTCCTCTCTGGAGCTCTAATGGGGTGGGATTAGTCCCGCTCCTTCTCTCTGGAGTTCTAAGGGGGTGAAGGGATAGAGTTGTGGGTAGGGTTAGGGTGTGGTTGGATATTATAGCTCCACCCATTAGGCCAAATTACATCATAGAATTACATTCGCTAAACGTAAGCTCCAACCAAGCTTGCTCTGCAGCTTCTCCATTCTGCTCTGCCCCACGTCTCGCGTTTTTCCAAAGCAAAAAAGCATTCTGTGTGAACGAGCCCTTATTCAGTTTTGTATTGTTAGCTTTTGAAATGGTGTAATTTCAAATGAGCCATTGAATGCGTTTTGTGCCTAAGAAATGATAAATGTGATTCTCCACATTACATCTGTAATAAATGATATTTCTCAATAAATATGACCCCAATTCTAGAATACAGGTCCTTCTCAAATAATTAGCATATTGTGATAAAGTTCATTATTTTCCATAAAGTAATGATAAAAATTAAACTTTCATATATTTTAGATTCATTGCACACCAACTGAAATATTTCAGGTCTTTTAGTGTTTTAATACTGATGATTTTGGCATACAGCTCATGAAAACCCAAAATTCCTATCTCAAAAAATTAGCATATCATGAAAAGGGTCTCTAAATGAGCTGTTTACCTAATCATCTGAATCAACTAATTAACTCTAAACACCTGCAAAAGATTCCTGAGGCTTTTAAAAACTCCCAGCCTGTTTCATTACTCAAAACCGCAATCAAAGACCTTGGGGGACCTGCGGAAGCAGTGGACTGAGTCTGGAGTAGAAACATCCAGAGCCACCGTGCACAGGCGTGTGAAGGAAATTGGCTACAGGTGCCGCATTCCCCAGGCCAAGCCACTTTTGAACCAGAAACAGCGGCAGAAGCGCCTGACCTGGGCTACAGAGAAGCAGCACTGGAGTACCCACAGTCAGTGATGGTCTGGGGTGCCATGTCAGCTGCTGGTGTTGGTCCACTGTGTTTTATCAAGGGCAGGGTCAATGCAGCTAGCTATCAGGAGATTTTGGAGCACTTCATGCTTCCATCTGCTGAAAAGCTTTATGGAGATGAATATTTCATTTTTCAGCACGACCTGGCACCTGCTCACAGTGCCAAAACCACTGGTAAATGGTTTACTGACCATGGTATTACTGTGCTCAATTGGTCTGCCAACTCTCCTTACCTGAACCCCATAGAGCAGTGGTCTTCACTATTTTTTTTCATGAGAGCCGCACTAATAGGACAAAGTCAGTAGGAGAGCCATTTTTACAGGAAAGTATAAAAAGTTACATCCAGTCATAAATACCATGTCTGTTTATTAATCTGTCACCCCTGAACATACAATATGCAATGCAATAAATACCTTTTTTTAATGATTTACCAGTCAAATTTGTAACTGAGACATAATGATTTCCCTTAATGACAAAAAAAAGCAGGATTTCCAGAATATATTCATCCCAGAATGACATTAAGTTATTTTTTCCTACATTATTAGCCCATCATGTATCTAATCATCCAAGAGCACATGCGGCGTTAAGAGCTGGAAATACCGCCATAACGACTCTGTTACTAACGTAACCTCGGTTCCCTGAGAGGAGGGAACGAGTATTGCGTAAGTAGCTTACGCTATGGGAAAACTCCTTTTCTCGAGAATATTGAAGTCTTTATGTAAAACGCATTGCAGCTGCACAGCTGACAGCAATGAACGAAGGAACTCGGTCATTGGCTGTGCTGCGGCAACTTGCTCGAACCAATGACGGGGCGACTCTGAATGCGCGACCAATGAGCGCGCTTCGCGCCCGCGCGCGTCAGAGCCCGCCAAGATGGGCGTGGCCAAGCTATATATTGGGCGCCCCGTCATGAGAGTTCTTTAGGTTAAAACGACTGAAGCGAACTAACCAAGCACAAGCACGGCAGCTTACGCAATACTCGTTCCCTCCTCTCAGGGAACCGAGGTTACGTCAGTAACCGAGTCGTTCCCTTTCGAGAGGTCTCTCCTATTGCGTAAGTAGCTTACACTATGGGAACACCATGCAAAACGCCGTGCGTGCTGAACTTCGCCTTATGATAGCCAGAGGCAGGTGCCTGAGCTAAAAAGCAAAGTTATCATCCAACTAGCCGGCAGAGGCGAGCTTTATATGTGGGAAAAAATACAGAGCGGCTAGAAGGCGCTCAGTGTGACACAAGCACATACATAATCTAGATACGAACTCGCAGTTCAACTAGCATTATGCTGATAGCACATTGGAATGCAATGTCGGGACCTGTAGGTTGTAGAATCTGATAAATGTGGACGGTGAGGCCCAGCCTGCCGCCGCACAAATATCCTCGATCGGTATCCCGCTCGACCATGCCCAGGAAGAAGCCACACTCCTGGTGGAGTGTGCTTTGACTCCCCAGGGGCATTGAAGTCCCTTTGCTTCATAAGCCAGCGCTATAGCTTCGACTATCCAGTGAGAGATTCTCTGCTTTGAAACGGCGGAACCTTTCGTACGGCCGCCAAAGCATACAAACAGTTGTTCTGTCTGTCTGAATAGGGCAGAACGCTCCAAATACACTCTGAGAGCCCTAACGGGGCAGAGTAGATTAGCGTCGTGTTCGTCTGCTGGAGACGAAAGCGCAGTTAGGGAGATAACCTGTGCTCTGAAGGGAGTGGTGAGCACTTTAGGAATATAGCCATGTTTCGGTCTAAGGACGACCCTGCAGTCGTTAGGTCCGAATTCTAGGCAGGCAGCGCTTGTTGAAAGCGCGTGCAGGTCGCCCACTCTCTTGACCGAGGCGAGTGCCAGCAAGAGCGCCGTCTTGAGCGAGAGCTGTTTAAGGTGCACGGTTCGGAGTGGTTCGAACGAGGGCCCTTTAAGAGCGTCTAGGACCGTAGCTAGATCCCAGATCGGCACTGAGGGGGGGGCGTGAAGGGTTCATCCTCCTGGCGCCCCTTAGGAAACGAATAATTAGGTCGTTTCTTCCCAATGGACGTTCCATTACAAGGTCGTGTGACGCTGTGATGGCAGCCACATATACTTTGAGCGTGGAGGGGGTGCGGCCCGCCTCCAGAAGCCCTTGTAGGAAAACGAGTACACTCGTAATCTCGCATGTTACAGGGTTCAGGCCCTTGGTATTACACCAGTCACTGAACACTTTCCATTTCTGGGCATATAAGCGTCTCGTGGAGGGCGCCCGCGCCTCAGCGATGGTTTTTTAGTGCTCCGTTCGCGAGGTTCCTGGGAACCCGTTGAGGGGCCATGCATGAAGGGCCCACAGATCGGGGCGGGGATGAAATATCATCCCGCTGGCCTGACTGAGGAGGTCTGGCCTCAGTGGAATCGGCCGTGGTGCAGATTGCATTTGCATCAGATCTGGAAACCATGTTTGGTTCTTCCAGAGTGGGGCTATCAGCAGCACTGCGTTTTCCTCCTCTCTGACCCGACTGATGACCTGTGGCAGCATCGCGATCGGGGGAAAGGCATATAAGGGGCGGCTCGGCCAGCTCTGGGCGAGCGCGTCCGTGCTTTTCGTGAAGAAAAGAGAGCAGTGCGCGTTCTCCTTGGAGGCGAAGAGGTCGATCTCCGCTTTGCCAAAGGTTTTCCATAACCACTGAATCGTCAGAGGGTTGAGAGCCCATTCTCCTGGGAGAATCTTGTCTCTGGATAGCATGTCTGCCCCCTGGTTCAGGGCGCCTGGCACATGCGCTGCTCTCAGCGAGCGCAAGTTGTGCTGGGACCATAAAATGAGTCTCCTGGCCATTGAATGCATGGAGCTCGACCTGAGTCCACCCTGGCGATTTATGTACGACACTACCGTCATGTTGTCCGTTCGGACCAGGACGTGTTCGTTTTTTAGATGTGGGAGCAGGGCTCTGAGAGCCAAAGCGACCGCTTTCATTTCCAGACAGTTTATGTGTAGGCGCTTCTCCGGGTTTGACCAAAAGCCGGAGACAGGCCTGCCCTCGTAAAGGGCCCCCCAACCTATTTTGGAGGCATCTGTCGTTATCATCTTTCTCCTTGTGTTCACACCCAGACTCACGCCTGACTGGTACCAGTCGGCGGCTTTCCAGTGCGTCAGGGCTTTTATACAGCCGTGGTTCGCTCTGATTAAAAAGTGGCCCGAACGCCACGCGCGAGTAGGGACGCGGCTCTTGAGCCAGCATTGGAGAGGGCGCATATGCAACAATCCTAGCTGGAGTACGGCCGATGCTGAGGCCATGAGACCGAGCATCCTCTGAAACCGTTTGACGGGGGCGCGCGCGCCCACTCTGAATGATGTTGCAAGGCGCCGGATGGTGAGCGCGCGCTCCGATGAGAGACGCGCTGTCATTTGCATCAAGTCTAGAACTATTCCCAGGAAAGAAATTCTCTGGCTGGGAGATAGTATGCTTTTTGCAAAATTGATTCTTAGACCCAGGCATTCTAAATGGCTGATAATCCAAGATCTGTGTGTTATTAGCTGACTCTCTGATTGTGCTAGAACCAGCCAATCGTCGAGATAATTCAGTATTCGCACTCCCCTTCGTCTTAGGGGGGAAAGTGCTGCATCCATACATTTCGTGAATGTACGGGGAGCCAGGGACAGGCCGAACGGGAGTACTGTGTACTGGTATGACTGTCCCTCGAAAGCGAATCTCAGAAACGGCCTGTGATGAGGCGCTATTGGAATGTGAAAGTAAGCATCTTTCAGATCCACTGAGAGAAACCAATCTCCTGGGCGCACTTGCGCGAGGATATGCTTGGTTGTTAACATTCTGAACGAGCGAATCATTAGTGCTTTGTTCAGGTGTCTGAGATCTAGGATGGGGCGGAGACCGCCATCCTTTTTCGGGATGAGAAAATAGCGGCTGTAAAAACCTGTCCCGCTCAGAGAGGGGGAAACCGTTTCCACAGCGCCCTTTTCTATTAGTTTGCGCACCTCGGTGCGTAGAACATGTGAACACTCTTTTCTCACTTTCGTCTCGACCACAGTAGTAAAACGTGGTGGTCTGCGAGCGAACTGGAGCGAGTATCCGTGCTTTACTATATTCAATACCCATTTCGGCATATCTGGAATGTTTTCCCATGCCGCTGCGTGTACAGATATGGGCTGAATACAGGCTAGGGGCGGGCCGCTGTGACGTAGGGACCCGGCTAGCGAATCGCCTGAGCTCGTAGCTCTCAGAGGCGCGGGCGCGCGCTGAGCAGCTGAGTGAATGGGCGCGTGTGTGATTACAACAGCGCGCGCTGTGTTTGTAAAACTCGCAGCCTGAGCTGAGGTTGTGTTTGACACTGTAAGGGCAGTGTTTATAAGTGGGGGTGCATAAACAGTGGTAGGCACACGCGTCACTTTTATAATGTTTCCCGCTTTTACTGGGGATGAATTTATAACTGTGTGAACAGTGCTTGTGTGTAGTGGTGCGTACATGAACGTAGGAACGTGATCTACATTCATGGGAAGCGCAGCCTGAGCTGGGAATGAATTTGACACTGTTTTGACAGTATCTGGGAATGCACACTTTGTGGACATGTGAACCCTTAGTGATGCAGGCAGAAAAAGACTCTTTTTGTGTTTTCTGTGCGTCGCCGTAAAAACGGCGTTTGTTTGCAGGTGAGCGAGCTCTTTGACTGGCCCATTGACTGCTGTATGGACATATCCAGCCGCCTGTAAGGGGACTGGGTAATGTTTGAGCTTTTGCAGAGAGAGTGGTCCGGCGTTTGCGAGACACGCACTCTCTCTTCTCATTTCTGTGGCTAGGACGGCTTTCGAGGCTCAGGGTTCAGCACAATCTTGGGCCGAGGACCCCGTCGCTCAGGAGGCGGCTTGCGGTTGTGAGAGCGCGAGCGGCGTCGAGCGTCAGCCTGAGGCGCGGGCTGAGAGGCGGTGGGAGCTGTTTTAGCCCGCTGCGGCTGTGGCGGTCTCTGT
The DNA here is from genome assembly GCA_026230005.1 of Gila orcuttii. Taxonomy (NCBI): domain Eukaryota; kingdom Metazoa; phylum Chordata; class Actinopteri; order Cypriniformes; family Leuciscidae; genus Gila; species Gila orcuttii. The sequence continues at coordinate 14,962,383 of JAPDVR010000008.1, forward strand.
CTGCTCTGCGATGAGCTGGAGCGCTTTGGCAAGAAATGACGCGTAGCTTGTGAAGCGTTCTGGGCCTCAGTGAAGCGTTCGGCGAAACCTTTAACCGCCGGTCCAAACAGCCCGCTGGTGGAGATAGGCGCATCGAGAAATGGCGCCTTATCCGCGTCCTTCATTTCAGTCAGAGTCAGCCACAGATGGCGCTCGAGAACAGTCAAATTAGCCATAGCACGGCCGATGGACTGGGCGGTGGCCTTCGTGGCTCGCAGAGCTATATCAGTCGCGCTGCGTAAGTCCCTGAAGGGTTCGGGGCCAGACTCGTCCATAGAGCGGAGAAGCTTGGCTTGGAACACTTGAAGTACCGCCATTGAGTGAAGCGCTGATGCAGCTTGGCCGGCGGCGGCGTAGGCGCGACCGGCGAGAGCAGAGGTAGTGCGGCAGGGCTTCGAGGGGTGGGAAGCTTTGGCTTTCCATCCGGTGGTGGAGGGCGGGCAGAGATGATTGGCCACGGCCTCCTCGAGGGGCGGCGTTCCCTCGTAGCCTCTTTCCTTCGCGCCGTCCACTGAGGAGAGCGAAGAAGAAAAAGAAGGCTTTAGGCGCGCAGAGTGGGGGGCTTTCCACGACTTGGTGAGTTCGTCGTGAACTTCCGGGAAGAAGGGAGAAGGCCTTTGCCGAGGGGCCTGCTGGCGCCCCTGCAGAAACCACTCATCCAGTCGGCTCCGGGTTGGTTCTTCGGGAGAAGACCAATCGAGCCCGAGGTCTTCCACGGCCTTAGAGAGGACACGGATAATCTCAGTATTCATAGTGGAGCCCCCGCTCGTGCTAGCTAGCGTCGACGTGGCGGGGTCGAGAGTGGAGCCCGGCCAGTCGTCCGATGCAGCGTCGATGGACAAGCTGTCGTCCATTCCCCCGTCGTCCTCGGATGCGCCGAAAGTCACAAGGCCCACCGCTCTGCTAGAGGGGTGTGGGTCCGGCTGGGTGAACTGAACCGGCGGTGGGGAAGGCAAGAGCGGCGGTGAAGCACGCGGAGACTGGCTCGGCGTGACGTCACTGAGCTCAGGTTCAGGAAGCCTCTGTGAGCGGCGCTTTTTCTTAGTGCGCGGCTCAAACAGAGGGGTGGCGATGGGCTCGCTCACGGCGAAAGCGGCGAGGCGAGCCCGTAGTGCGGAGAGACCCAGGTCATCACATTCTGGGCATCCGCCCTTGGTCAATGCAGCTTCTGCGTGGTCACGGCCCAGGCAGCGAGCGCAGATGATGTGACGATCCCCGTCCGGGAGAAGGTCTCTGCACGACGCGCAGGAAGGCATTTGAAACAACGCCTTATTGGAAAATTGCTCTTTCACAAATGTCGCGGGGCGGACAGATGTAAAATACTTGCGTATATGGCGCGCCGGATGGCTCAGTAGGAGGTGCTTGAAGGCAGTTGAAGGTGCCGACGTCCTCGTAGCAATCCCGCTGGTATGCTTTTCCACGGCGGCGAAGGCTTCCAATAATCCGGAGGATCCAGCGAAGAAGGTGTTCGCTGAAGGAGATTAAATCTAAAGAACTCTCATGACGGGGCGCCCAATATATAGCTTGGCCACGCCCATCTTGGCGGGCGCGAAGCGCGCTCATTGGTCGCGCATTCAGAGTCGCCCCGTCATTGGTTCGAGCAAGTTGCCGCAGCACAGCCAATGACCGAGTTCCTTCGTTCATTGCTGTCAGCTGTGCAGCTGCAATGCGTTTTACATAAAGACTTCAATATTCTCGAGAAAAGGAGTTTTCCCATAGCGTAAGCTACTTACGCAATAGGAGAAACCTCTCGAAAGGGAACTGGCAACTCCGCAGAGACTGGATATGTTCACATGCACAACTTTTGTTTCAATCGGTCTGAATTCATTCTGATTAATTAATCTGAATGTATTGTAGTTTACATGAATGCTTAACATCGTGATATGATGCATGATCGGGGTGATGTGCACGTTTATAAGTCAAAAGATTCAAATCGGAATAGGTTTTTTGACATTCGCACACTGCACAAATATACAACGTTTCCCGCTGTTGTTGCGTAATAACCATTTTCCTACATTGGTTCTTTATTTGTTTTAAACAGCAGACTTAATATTTATCAAATTCTGGTCATAATTTGGAGACTATGATGAACAGTTATACAGTGCTGTTTGTATATTTCACGCAGTAAAAATGCCCAAAATCAATCGTCTGTGGATGAGAATCTGAAACAAGGACTGGTGAGCCGTTGTCTTGCTTCACTTCACAGATACTGAGTGAAAGGAGAATTATAGAACGACGGGACACTCGTTTATACGACACTTTCATCAGAAGAACAGCGCGTTCAGCGCGACGGACGGCGTCCTTTCAGTTTCGGTTTTCAATCGATCAAGTGTTTACATCTTCTCTCGATAAACCACCCCTTTCAATCCGATCGAAATTATTTGAAAATAGAGCTGACACTTTGAGTTTTTAACGGGTTATGTTATAGTCCTACTTCGTTTTTAATGTTTTTATGAAATATCTGTAGTGACTGCTTGATCATTTCACTGTATTATTTACCGCCATGCGAGCCACAAAGCTTGGCGAGCCGCATGAGGCTCGCGAGCCGCGCAATGAGTAACACTGCCATAGAGAATCTGTGGGATATTGTGAAGAGAAAGTTTAGAGACACAAGACCCAACACTCTGGATGAGCTTAAGGCCGCTATCGAAGCATCCTGTGCCTCCATTACACCTCAGCAGTGCCACAGGCTGATTGCCTCCATGCCACGCCGCAATTTCTTTCTGTGTCTTACCCTCTTGCTTGAGGGTGTCAATGATGGCCTTCTGGACAGCAGTCAGGTCGGCAGTCTCACCCATGATTGCGGTTTTGAGTAATGAAACAGGCTAGGAGTTTTTAAAAGCCTCAGGAATCTTTTGCCGGTGTTTAGAGTTAATTAGTTGATTCAGATGATTAGGTTAATAGCTCGTTTAGAGAACCTTTTCATGATATGCTAATTTTTTGAGCTAGTCTAGATAATTTTGGGTTTTCATGAGCTGTATGCCAAAATCATCAGTATTAAAACAATAAAAGACCTGAAATATTTCAGTTGGTGTGCAATGAATCTAAAATATATGAAAGTTTAATTTTTATCATTACATTATGGAAAATAATGAACTTTATCACAATATGCTAATTTTTTGAGAAGGACCGGTATATGGGACATTTTGTAAAACGCAATAAAATCAAGAATCTGTGATTTGTTAATTCTCTTGCACATTTATTTAACTGACAAAAATACAAAGAAATTGTATCAATTATTTTCACTGGCCAAATTAATTGTATTTGTATTTTGATGGCTGCAACACACTCCAAAAAAATTTGGGATACCATTTAAACTGCTTTGTAACAGCCCACACAATTAGCAGGTGAACTGGTAAAAGGTGAGGGTATCGTGTTTGGGTATAAAGGGAGCATCCATCTGTTCAATGCGGAGATGCTGCCGAGTTCTCTGGACTTGAGCTCATCTCAGATGGTTTAAAAGACCAGTCCATTGACATTGGAAATGTGTGCTGTGGTCAGATGAGTCCATGTTTCAGCATGTTTTTGGGAAAAATGGATAACGAGTTTTCAGTCTCAAAGACTTGCACGTGGTTGAAAGTACCATTGATGTTGAGGCGTATATTGGGATTGTATAGAGTCAATGCTAGGCCTTATTCAGCACATGCTACAACAACAGAGTGGTTTCTACACTGACACTCTTCACCGAAGAACGGATGTGCTTGATTGGCTGCCTGCAGTTCAGATCTGTCTCCTATTAAAAATATATGGCCCATCATGAAAAGGATAATCAGACAATGACGACATTTGACTGTTGAGCAGCTGTCTTGTATATTTGGTGAGATTGGGCTAAAATTCCACTTGCAAAACAGCAACAATTAGTATCTTCAATAACCAAATGATTAAAAAGTGTAATTAACAGGAAAGGTAATGTGACAGTGGTAAACATGCCTCTGTCCCAACTTTTTTGGAGTGTCACAGCCATCAAAAAAAATTAAATAATTATATATATATTAGGCCTGGGCAAGTTAACGCGTTATTATCGCGTTAACGCATTTATTAATTAATGCCGACAATTTTTTTATCGCACGTTAACGCAGTTTTTTTATTATTATTTTGAAAGTCCGTTGCTCACTGGCTCTGAATAAACATAGGCCTACAGTCAAACCATGATCACAGGAGGGGTGGGATGTTGGTCAGCCAGCAAATAACCCACCCAAACAAGCAGTGGAGAGAGGCAGGTTCTCTCTGGTGAACAGTTAAAGGGTTGCGCTCCGCGAGTGAATGACAGGCGCTCTATGGATAGTACATATAAAACCTATAGATAATAACTATTTAGATTCTGGAAACTCACTAACAGCGAGCCGAGGATCAGTCTCTCTTCTAATGATTTGTGCTGCGCGTCCTTTATAAAAAGTTATAGACAATTCAACGAGCGGGCGCGGGCGCCTGCATGACCGCAACAGTTTCACAGGAACGCACCCGCTTGTCGCTGCACCTTGTGCTCGACCACTTCACCTCACTCTTGGCTGATTTATACTTCTGCGTCGGACTTACGCCGAAGACTATACGCTATAGACTACGCGTTGGTTTTCATTTATATCTCTGCGTCGTTGTCCGCGTTGACGCGCAATTACACATGCACAGGGAGCATGTGAAACCCGGTGAGCGGTTCTAGCAATCACAGCGCTTACGGTACGCGTAGAATTGACGTTACATTTTTGGACAAGTGCACGTGAGGGTACGCCGAAGTGTACGCGCGCTACACAGCCACGGCGTGAGTATAAAGTATAAATTGTTTTTTTACTCTGTTTAATGTAATCTTACGTGGGAAACCATGGCATGACCAAACCTAAGCTACTATAAGTAACGTTGGTCGACTTATATCTGTAGTAGTGATCATGACCTCTGACTACTACATAGACTGTTTCTGCTGCTCCCTGATAAAAGATACCTGTTGATACCTGTTCAGAAAAAAACAAGAAAACTGGACTCGTTTTAACAAAATAGATAAAAGGTAATGCCCTGGCAGTGGCAAATAGCTTTGTTTAAATATTTGATTTGATTACATTAATGTTTAAGTTGAGATTTGAGATTACTGTGTAAAGGGAATACTGCTGGTATAAAAGCACCTTATTTGTTTAAAGTTATTGCACTTTTGTGTATATAGCAGTACATTTAAATCAAAAGTGTGCAATACACTACTTTAGAAGTCATTATTCAATTTTGCGCATAACAATGCGATTAATCGCAAGAAAATCATGCGATTAATCGTGATTAAAATTTTTAATCGTTGCCCAGCACTAATATATATACACACACAAAATACAATAAGTTGGTCAGTGAAAACAGGTTAAAGAGTTAACAAAGCACAGATTTTTGATTTTGAATTTTATTTTATAAAATGTCCCAACTTTTCTGGAAATTTGGTTGTAAATTTGAAAGAAATTATACGTTTGTCAGAATCTGTCACACGCTGTTATCACATTAAAAAACAATATTATTCTCCTTTTTCAGAGTGTTCAGCTGCAGATGAAGGCTCCGAGTGGTAATGTGATTCCAGCACATGGCCTTGGTCAAGTCACACAGACTGTTTTACTCAACAACCCTAACAAGGCAAGTCCATCCTGCTTTAGTTTTGTGCGACTGTGTTTCTCACTAAACTTATCGGTGCTATATATGAACAAGCTTGACTATACTTTTATTTCCCACCTACAGGTCAGCCTTAAGATGCGGATTCGAGTGTCTTATTCACATCAGGGTGTAGTGCATCAGGACACAGTACAAATTGACTCCTTTCCTAGTCTGGGCTGGAACTGTCAGCCATCAATCAGCCCATTGTGACCGACCTACGAGTTCAGAATCTCCATGACTGTCTCTCTCATTGAGATTGAAATCTACGGAAATAGGCAGCTTACTGTCAACCTTTCTATTATGGACTGAACGTTCTCACGGCAGATTTGATACAACAGGTGTTTATGAAGTGTTATCTTGGTTTGAATTGTCTAGAACAAAGTGTGCTGTCATCACTGCACAAGAGTGAACAGTCAAACTAATGCATACTGTCATTAGATAAGCTCCTTTGTGCACTGTCACTAAATAACCGTCAACAAGTTGAAGAACTTGAATTACAGATATCCTTCATATGCCCTAATTAATTCATTTGAGCTCCTATTGCCTTTCTACTATCATTAAGCCTTTCATCATCATTTTTTTCTGTTTACCGTTTTTCTTGACTGTGAATGTGAACTTACCCTCTCAAATATTTAGAATGTCATATTCATGTTTCTCAAACAACCTCATTGTGTGTGTGAAACCACAAGTATCAATTTGTTTAATCCTCTTTTATCCAAACACAATAAAACATATATATATGGTATAATGCACCGCATTCAAGAAATTAGTTTTTAGGAAGATGATGGTACATGTGAGCATCTCTTTTAGGAAACAACATGCCTTAATGCCTGTTTAACAGCTGAATGAGAAATTTCAAATAGCAAGAGATATTGCTAACTAATTAATGAATCCTTTAGGGACCTGTGTCTATCTTAAAACATGAGTAAACAGTTCTTAACCTGCTAAAGTGTATACTGTCATATACCACGGACTAAAAAGGGCAGAAACAAATGTCAATATGAACTCACATTTAGGATGTAAACTGTTCAGAATCACAATTACATGACTTAGAGAGTGATGTATGCAAAGCCAAATGTCCACTTGTAGCTTAAAGCAGCAGAGCCACCTGGCTCGTCTGTTTATGTACATGATAAAACAGATTTCTACTATTTACAAGTTTACCATAATAGATTACAGGAAAGACACAGGGAGATTGCAGGGCTAGTGCAGGTTTTCCCCTCCCCGGAGAGCCAAAACTAAATGCAGGACAGATCCTCCCTGAATCTTGTAGTCAGCAGCAGTCTTCTCATCATTCCTGAAATAGAGAAAAACATAAAAAAAATGTTCATTTTTTAATGGTTTATTTTAACTTCAAAATGATCATTTAATATTAATGGAGAACTTTACATTTGTTTTCCACTGTAAATTAGTCTTTGCTGTTGTGGTGGGATCCCCTCCTTTTCTTCCACCCGCTCTTTGATTCTTTCCACCTTGAAAAAAATAAAAAAATAGCATAAAAGAAATATCCAAATACTTCCAAAGGTAACGAAATATTATTCACATTTTAAGGACATTACCACTCATACCTTGTCTGTAGGTTCGATGTCAATTTCTATTTCTTTGCCTGTGAGTGTCTGACACGATTTAAAAATATATAAATTTCTTTATACAATTTTTTTACACATCTGAATCACTTCACTAGTAGTTTAAAAAAATATGCATTTTGACAGGATTTTAAATAGATAATTTAAAATCCATCAACCAAAATCAAATACAGTTTAAACACTGGAAATCATAAACCAGGTTAAAACCAGCGAAACTCACATAGCGACAGCTAAAAGCGAGGACAAAAATCGCTTACCTTAACTTTAATCAACATTTTGAGGGCTGTATTTTAACTCATACAAGTTGAACAGAAACTAGATAATATGCCTCATCTGATATTTTAAACAATAGTAATTGCAAATGAACCGACTAAAACGCTTCTACGAAACAAACAAAACAAAAAAAACAGTCTAACTTCCCGTGTATCCGAAATAAACTCCGGGTAGTTTGGTACAACTATAGCAATGGTTCCGCTTTTCCGTCTTGTTGGATCCTCCGAAATAAATCCCAATAAAAACCGTCAAAATTATATACAAAATTGTAAATTGTGAGAATTAATTATAATCCAAATATAGAGTAGCATACATTCCAATTAGTGAGTAAATGCTGATTTTTTTAATTCCTCCCTCCCCTGTGAGGTGTCAGCTGTTGTAAATTAGCCACTGATAACTGACGAAGTAGCAGAATTCAGAAACTCACAGACAGCGTTTGGTTTGCACCTCACTCGGTCTGCATCTGATCATGAATAACCTATGGCAATGTTTGTTTGTTTTTTCAGTTGCCACAGCATTTGTGATGTCTGAAGATAGTAATAATGGTAATGTTTGTTATGGCACAAGAAAAATATTATGCATTATAAGTTCTTAACATGTAACATAACATCTAAAAGAATCCAGCTTTAGCGGGTAGTTGTGCTTTGGAAAAGTGTAGTTGGAAAAGAGCAGAGTAGTTGATCATTGGCTGGTAGACAAACGACCATGTTTTAAACTAGTTTTTTGTTGTTGCTGGTCCAAGATGGTCTACTTGCTAATAATCTGCTTTGAGACCAGGTTCTAAACATGGGTAGGCTATCAGAGTTGTTCAGTTTTCTTCAACTTTGAGGCGTACAATAAAGTAGGCTACTTCCTCTCTCCTTTTACTATAGATATCCAAGTTACGTGTGGCGAACAGTCTGTTCACGTTAAGTGGAAAATCAACCAATCGATGACTGGGAATCCTGCTCGTCTTTTCTTGGGTAGTTGCTTTCCTTCACAGTTCTTAAATGTGTCAAATGTAGAAGCAGAGGCAGACTTTCACTATCCACTTAGTGAGTGTGAGTTTAGACGGACGGTAAGTTCACTTCCTGATTTTGATAATCACAGAATCCTGAAAATACGGTGATGAAAATATACTTTTTTTTTTCCTTCCTTCTGATTAGGCTACATGGAAATACTTGGTGTATGAGAACAAGTTAACCTACAGGCCATTGCCAAAGCCAAACCCTCCTTCTTTCACCTATACAATCAGATGCGTGAATGACAGGTAACATCACAACTGGGTAGCCTACTACAGGTATTCATCAGGACTCTCAATCCCAAATCATTCCCATCGATGATGTACAATAATTTTGATTCTGTCTTCAGGCCAAAGGGTTGGACTCCTGCCTTCCAGAGCTCTTCTACTGGTGCCATACAAGGTCATGGAGAACTGGCCTTTCACATGGCAATTCTCAATCGTATGTAGGCAGATCTTGATTCATTGTCTGTGATTCTCGTTCTAACAGTAACTCGCCTATCATAATCTTCTGTCCAGATGATTTCAGTGGCCCTGCAGAATCCAGTGTCTTTCCGCTGGGATCTTTTGTCCCTATTTGGGCTGGTGTTAACCAGCAAGCCCATCAGCCACTGGTGTTGCTTCTTGAGGAATGTGTAGCCTCTACAACTCTCGAAATCTCCCCGGATAGTCTTACGTACCCACTTATCGCCAATAAAGGGTGTGTATAATTGTGATTATTTGAAATATCCATTAGTCAGTACATCAAATAAAGTTAGATCTTCCTTATTTGCTGCAATTTAGTGGCCATATTTTTATAATTGACTTAAGATGAATCCATCATAGGTGTCTTGTGGATGGTAAGAAAACTTTATCCACTTTTTTACCAAGATCTCACTCCTCCTCAATCCTGCTTCACCTTCAAGCATTCAGATTCGCCATGGGACAAGAGGTAAGGGAGTCTCTTCGTAGGAATGTGGCAAGTTCTTAAACATCTGAATTTCTTGCTGCCTGTTCTCCCCCACCCTGCAGGTCTATATCCATTGCAAATTAATTGCATGGGACCCTGACAACCTCAACGATCTGAAGAAGGCCTGCAATTATAATAAAGCCAAAAGAGAGTAAGTGTGTTCTTGATTTGTACTTAAAATCCTTCAATATGCTGACATGATTTATTGGAAAATATCCCATAATCCTTCATTACCAGATGGGAGCTTTTAGATGACCCTTTCCAGAGTTCTCTTTGTCAATGCTGTGATTCAACATGTGGAGTTCGTGGAAAGAGGGAAACGGATTCCGGTAAATCAAAGGCATAATGCCAAATAACTAATCATGTAAAAATTGCAAACCCTTTTACATGGGTTTAAGTTAACATGCAATGTGTTGGGATTACAGCACCTCAAGGACTGGTACTAAAGTCTGTTTTAGGACCTTTGACAATTACTGACGATTCAGCATGATTTTACTCTGATGTGCCATCCTTTATCTCAGAGAAAGGTTTGTAATTATGTTCTTAGAAATGTTTTAAACTGTCTAGTGTTTTGTTTTTGTTGTTTCTTTTCTGAATTGTTAGGCATGTTGCAGTGGTTTGTTTTTTCTCATTGGTAGGTTGAGTGGCTGTCTGGAGTTGCAGTGGATAATTGACAGGTCAGTGGTGTTTACTCTCTACATGATATTCTTGTGCTGAATAATAACCATTGTGTGCAGTGAACTGATGTTTTCCATCTTTTTTGTAGGTGCTTGAATCATGGAGTCATTAGAAGTGGCCAACGAAATCATTAGATTTGTATGACTCATTTTGTTCATTAAAAGACTGTGAAACATCCCTTAAGTCTATTATTTGAAATGTTGACCCTGTTGTGATCTCTTTGACCAAAGTGATAAGGGAAGTGGTGTCACATCAATTTTGTCTTGATAAATTGCCTCAATATTTCCTTTTGATTACTCCCAGCTAAGGGAGCAAGTTATAGCATGCATTGAGGAAATGTTAAAGTCCCCCTGTAGTCAATAATTTTATCCCTTAACTCATCTTTGATCACCAAAATTACATTTAAATGTTTTTCCTTAATAAAATTTCTTCACGCCTTAAAATAGTTTGAATGTAACTCTACACCAGGGATCACCAACCCTGCTCCTGGAGAGCTACTGTCCTGCAGACTTCAGTTCCAACCCTGTTCCAACACACATGCATGTAATTATCAAGTAAACCTGAACCGCTTGATTAGCTGGTCCAGGTGTGTTTGATTGGGGTTGGAGCTAAAATCTGCTGGACAGTAGCTCTCCAGGAGCAGGGTTGGTGACCCCTGCTCTACACCATTGTCTCATTTAGTTGAATATGCAAATTAGCCCTGCCTCCACTCATTCACACCAGCTCAGAGATCCACTCGTTGATGATCACATGTTGATGTGATTGGTTACATGGTAGTTTGTGACGTCAGAAACACCAGCAATTTCAAAATGCTATTTTGAGAGACTCTTTGGTTCACTGCAGTTTTAAGGAGAAAATACTTAGGAATGGTGCTGACTTATGAATTTGCAAATGGTTTGTCTTAAAGCATATTAAAAACACCACATAGACATATAAACATTAAAAGCTTGCTTTTCACTACAGGGGGAAGTTAAACTCCTTGAGAAGCTTGGAGTATGTGATTTGTGAAAACATGAAACTAGTAATTGTATGCTCAGATGTGAAATGTGTGTAAAAACCACATTAAGCAGATTTTCACAGAGCCTGAGCTTGTAAAATAAAAAAGTATGTTTTTGCAGCGTGCTGTAATACCGCCAGGGAGCTATTACAATTGGACACAAAGACTAGTGCTAAAGAGTTGCCACATTTATGGTTTTAAAACAATACCAGAAATGTGAAAATGCTAGTGGGTTGGTTGTAATTAAATTTGTGTTTTGCAAAAACCCTTTACCTAGCATTTGTAAAATTCACAACCAAGATGAATGCCATCACTATAAAACTAACACACTTGATATGTAGTCAATACAAAGTTCTTCCAGTTTATGTGCATTTGAAAAGATTTTATTTTGCACTCATCCCTTGAACACTATACTAGCAATATTTGCCACATTTAATGTGATCAAAGCCAGATCATCAGCAGCTGATGTTCATTAAGCTCGTCCAAACAATGTGTTTCAGATGGGAATCCTTTAACTAGGTTATCAATCAAAGTGCATAAATTAGCTTGAAGCATGCAACAGCATATTATCAAAATGTCTTCCTTTTTGATACTAGTTTTTTTCAGTCTGGTTGTTTTCTTAGTGGCACAAGCAGGTAAGATGGCTCTTGTAGCAGATAGATCTTTTTAACACCATCCATTGCACACTATTGCTGAATTTTGCACACACCAATTCTGAAGTCATCTTCAAATTCACCTCCCTTCAGAAATTACTGTGGAATGCGGCAAAAACTCTATGTCTGTGCGATGGATTGAAGCAAACTCTCAAGTGGATCCATCCCTTCTCCGCCTGGGTGGCTGCCCTCCAACCCAGGTTTCTGTAAAACTTCAAGGGTCTGAGGCAGTGTTCTATGCAGAATTTGGGGCGTGTGATATTAGAAGGATGGTAAGTTCAGTAAAGAACTTTTTTGTTAAGTAAACCGTTTGCAATTTGACTGACTTGTGTGTTTGGAAGTATGAACCAATGGGTTGTTCGCTAATAACTTGGGGAAACAAAGTTGTATTTCCTGTAGTAATTCACTGAGCCATATTCAAATCTTTACTTTTTGGAGACATCTGTACATGGAAAGTACCTCTGACAAATAAAGATGACTGCACTATCTTTGCAGTGCTGAGAAAAGTAACACTTGTTCATATGTGGTGTGAATGACAAAGTTGTTTACTAAGTTTAATGTATTGAAATGGCAATACATGGTGTATAGAAAATACTTAATCTATTTATGAGTCTTTTCTCAATATCTTCCCCTTCATAGGTGACCATCAATGAGCTTGTATTTGAGACTGAGATAACTTCTACAACGTTGTCAAAAACCACACCAATTTATTACCCTGTGGCCTGTAAATATGAAAGGTGACATTGTGCTCCATTTTAATCCGCCTTATGCTTTTAGACCTATGTCAATGTAGTTAAAAACGGCTGCCTTTTTCTCAGGCCAGAAGATTGGACGCCTCCCCTGTATGATCCTCTCCTGTTTCACACACATGGCCAGGGAGATCTGTCCTTTCGTATGAGTCTCATGAAGGGTATGTACTTATTGTAATGAAACATTCTTGACTTTCATAATTCTTGAACAGAGAATTATCTTATAACTAATTTTCTAATTATAGATGACTTTAGTGCTGTGGCCACTACCACAACATTCTCACTAGGCTCAACAATCCCAATTGCTGCTGCATTTGACCAAAAGACCCATCAACCATTAATACTGCTCCTGGATGAATGTGTGGCCTCAACAACACCAGAATTGGGTCCAGATTCTCATATTTACCCAGTCATTACCAATAAGGGGTATGTGCGAAGACAAGGTGTGCTCTTTCTGGAGCCATAAAATATTTTCCTGTTCCACAGCAGTGGAATTATTAGCACAGTTCTTGGTCTTACTACCTTTTAAAATTGATTACGGTATAATTACCTTTTTGTTTTATTTTAAGGTGTCTGGTAGACAGCAAAAAGACAAACTCCAGGTTTCTGCCAAGAAACCAGCTGTCAGAGATCAGGCTGAGTCTTCAAGCTTTCAAGTTTGCCATAGGAGAAGATGCAAGTTTGTTTGTGGTTGTGTGCGAGCGTGTGTGTGTGCGTGTGTCTTATTTTTCTTTTGCACCATCCTCAGGTCTACCTGCATTGCAGACTTGTGGCATGGGACCCAAGAGACCTGGATGGTAGCAATAAAGCTTGTCAATATGACCGGAAAAGCTCACGGTATGATAATTAAAGAATGTAATGCTGGATACACTCTTCAAAATAAAGGTTCCTAAAGAGGGGTTTTAGCAGTGGAGCCATACAACAATTTGGTTTCCCCAAAGAACTTCCCAATGATCTGTTCTTAAAAGAACCATTTTTTTTTTTTTTTATGTAAACTTAATCTAAAGAACCCTTTTTCAAGGTTGCATTGATAGTTTCTACATGAAACAACCAATGCCAGTTGGTTAAAAAAAAGAAGCGAGCAGGCTCTTTTTGTTTTTGCAGGTGGGTGTTGACTGATGATCCATCCCAGAGTTCTCTCTGCAGCTGCTGTGACACTGACTGTCAAGGAAGAAAAAAAAGAGAAATAACAGCAGGTGAATGTTCCCTGTTTTTGATTAAAATGATACTTCCATAAAAAATAATTTGTTGTGCACCATTTTAGGAGTTTGTGAATCATTGAGTATTTGTTTTACAATTGACAAACTGAATGCATGATCTACAGATTCCTCTACAACTTCTGTGCTCAGGCCTCTTGTTGAAAACTGAGTACCAGGTCACGCCTCATGGATTTGGCAAGGTTTATTATTATTATTATTATTATTATTATTATTATTATTATTATTATTTATTAATTTCCATTATGTGACATCTTTTTCATGTTTAATTGTTTTCAAAGATGGGTTTCTCCAAGCCACTGGAGTTGTTTTGGACGTCCTAAGGATGGAGCTCTCTGTGCCTGTTCAACTTGTGTTTCTTGAGAGAAATAAACTATTATAAAGTGGATGCTGTTCTTTATTCTGTAGTGAATATTGGCTTGTGGACAAATTAACTTATTTTATACCCTCAAACATCTGTTTTTAGTGTGAATGACTGGGACCGAAAACACGTAACATTACGAAAACTGAATTTGCTCCTGAAAAACTAAAGACACTGCTTCTCCTGCAGTTGTGAAGAACATGGGGATTATAATTTCAAAGACCCTTTTAAAACGAATTTTTCGAATTTCTTTAAACTGGCCACGAGATGGCGCAATAGTTTTCTTGAGAATTTGTTTCCTTTTTTACTTTGGCGCCATCCAGTGACGTGACGCTTACGCTCTCTCGACGCCAGTGTGAGATGTATTACGTTACTCTACCAACTAAGTTACTGGTGAATTCTTTAGATAAACATGCCACTCGTAAAACTTGTTTAAATTTGCTACAATAAGCACTAGACAATTTGCTATACAGTGTAGTATTGAACCTTTTAGTAACATGACGTATAAATATCGTCCGTTAATGGCTAGGTTTTTTTTCCAGGTGGTCTTTCTCTTTCCTTTTAGAGTGGTGAAATGAACTGGTTTCACTGTAACAACTGTTTTGTGAGAGAAGGAAAAAAATTCTTTGTGTCTAGCTGTGGCCATATATTTTGTGAGAACTGCGGAAATGCAAGTGAGTCCGGAATGCATACAATACGTTAATTTCGGGATGTTGTGATTTTACCTTTTTGTTATTTGCGAAGATAATGTGAATGTAAGTTGAATGTTTTTCTAAAGGTCAGTGCCGAGTTTGTCATGCCAACTGTAACTACCTACACATATCTGATCAGGTGAGTCGAGTCCACTGAGAAACCAGATGATCTCAGGCACACTCACACTGGTGGCTCTACTCCATATGGGGTCCTGGGTGGGTCTGGCCCACCCCCCAATTTTCTAGCCCACCCTGAAGGTCACGTGGCTCACTTTGGAGCTGGGCCTGGTGGTCAGACTTGTTTTGAGTGCTAAATAAAGTTCTGTCCATACACTGTTTTGCTATTGAAGAGAGAGACATTAAGTTTTCAAGTCACTGGTAAATTAGTGAGTTCAGTTAATGTCGACTGTGGTTTCTTTCATACAGCACACAACTAGTCATATGTGACATAAGGAGGACTACATGCTAAGAAGCTTTTTTCTTTTTTTAAAACTGTCGACCTTAAGTAATGAAAATCTGCATAAAATAGCGGTATAGTGCAGAATTTTTCAAATTGAATAAAACGAGGATGTGAGCTGAAAGTTATCTGAAATAGATTAGAATTAAAAATGACAACCTTTAATGCATTACAAAGTCTTAATATGTATTATTATTTGTCACCATGGTTAAAAGCATTATTATTACTTAGAGAAAATATTAACTTAACTTACCTATACAAACAATATGTATTCCCCATTCCTTCCAACCTCTGTTTCTTACATATTCTTTCATTTTGTGAAGATGAAGCCTCAGGAAAAGATGTTTTTCAAAGATCCAGTGAAACTCGTTCAGACTCGTCTGGAACATATTGGACAGGTCTCAGTCATTTTCTGCTTATCAAAATACATCTCATTTGTCCCAATTCATTAATAATGGAAAGCTTTGGAAGGCTAGAAAAACCCAAGCATTTGCTGTGAACTCTGGTACACAAAATCATCATATGTCACAGTGACATCAAACCCTAAGCAAACATAATTCTGCCAGTTATAAATTAAGGAGATGTCTTTGTTTCAGATAGCTTATTTTCAGAAAAGGCAGAAGGATCGAGTCATCGCTTTCTTAAGAAGCAAGTCTGCGGAACTGGAACGAAAGCTAAAAGAAGTTCGTGATCAGTGCTACAGGTGGTAATAAGATCTGAGATATATTAAGTGGCACTTAAAATGGGACTGTTTAGTTACTTGTGCTTTGTTTAAGGCAAGTCTCTGAGCTGAAACTAGAGAACGAAGAACTAAAGAAGCCGCTTTCTCAGAGGAGGGTGAGAGTTTCTTATTGCATGTCCCTCACTTGCCTTCTAACTTAAGTTCTCTTCAGATGTGATAATTTTTGTCCCCTCCACACAGACATCTCCTGGGAGGTTTCCGATTAATGGGTAAATACAGATAATTGTCTATGTGCATAGATGTGTGCCATAATATAAACATTTAAAATATTTTCTCTCGATATATAGAGGAACTCCAAGAATGATTCTTCCTGTGGCTGTCACATCACCAGGTAGCAAGTTTCATTTGAGACAGAAACCTCACTTCTTATTCTTAAGCTCTTTATATTTTGTTCTTATCACATTTCATTTCTCATAACATTTCTAGTCACACCTCGCTCTAGAGCTGTCAGGTAGGTTGCATTCTATTATCTCAATTATTTTTAAACAGTAGAATTGCCTTCCCTCAAATAATACTATCCAATTCTGATTGTCATACAAGTTCGGGTGACACTTTGGAGAGGTTTAGACATTCCAGACTCGGCATGACTGTGAGTTAGCTGCTCTACAATATTCTAGTATATAGTTTATTTAGTTTAATATAGTCAGTTATCAGTATAAGCTAAATAAGCAATCCTTGTGTGACTGTTTTACATCTTATTTGTTCTAGACACCCCCAAGGTCATCCATCTCTATGTCAGGCATGAGTTCAATACATGAACATGGTTTCAGTAAGTGAGGAATAGTGACATTGTTAATCATATCTGTCAGATATCATTATTTGAGTTCATAAAGTATCCATGGTGTCACTCAAGGTGGACACTCTACTGTTTAGACTCTTTACTGTTTGTATGCTTATGTTATCTTTTTATCTTAAAGGGACACCCAGCTCAGTTAACACTCCTACAAGGTAACGGTTTATGCATTTACCAAGATTAAACATTTTTAATGGCCCAAATTGAAAGTTTTCACACCAGGAAATTCTCATAATTTTTAGGTCCCAACATACAACCCCAAACAACTTTCAGTTCCAGCTTCTGGCAAGACCTACACTCCAGTCTCCACAGCCATAATCAATAATCATTTGTAGCTTATACAGGTCATTAGAAAGCTACTTTATAACTAATGCAGCACCTACACCACCCAATAGATGGGTGATATTCTTTGCATCATATAAGTAGAAAAAATTATATTGGCCTTTTATTTGAAAAATAATTTTAAGGTTAATTAAATGTGACAAATAAAAGCAGTATGAGTCATAAATGTTTTTAATTTACTTTGGCATCTCAGTTTTATTTTTTGAATGAGGTTATTGCTAGAATTGAAATTATACATATAGACAAAACGTAACCTTTCCAATAGAAATAGAATTGAAATTCCATTCAACATTTTTGTTGAACACATTAAACAAAAACACATCAACATTTTTGTAAGTTTGGCTCAAGAAGGATGTCAGAAATAAATGAATGAAATGCATTTTCCCACAGTGTATTATAACAGAAAGAAAATCAAACAAAAGCTACAATATGAAAGGAACGAGAAAGAGGAATGTCAGAAATAACTCTCCAGCATTATTGATTTATTGTATAATTATAAATAATAGCTGTATTATGGTCCCTTTTTATAGGTGGAGTCAAAACTTAGACATGGTTTTACAGATATTCACTTTAGCATACCAAAAGATCTGAGCTTCTAGCACACATAACCAACACTTGTGTGTCTGTGTTGATAAGTGAAATACTGATCTAATTTAAACCTTAGTTTAATACTAAAAATAGTTATACTCCAAATATTGTGAATAATTTGAAGTTCAAGCCATTTCATACCCCATTTGCCTAATTCAAATGTCATGTAATTACCACATTTGATGAGACCTATTGGATAATGTTAAAAGGGTAATTGGACAGAATGCAACAGTGAGTTAAACATAATTGGTCTTGTTTTATTTTGCCACCCTGAAACACAAATTTACAGACAATAAGGCACAAGATTTTACAAAAGCCATGGCTTTTGTTGTCTTTTCATTGGATACTGAACAAATCTGCAGTGGAGTAGGGATGTATTCAAATGAAAAGTTTATTCACAATGAAGTAGAGAGATTAGAGAAATGGATCCATAAACCTCTAAGTGCGGAATGTTAGCTCATTGGAAGGGGAAAATATATTGTAAACCTAAGGTTTAAATTGTTTAAGAGGGAATCAATATACAGTGCCATATGGATCTCTGAATTAAACAAAAACATACTCTCACATTGCTAACATTTCTGGCCCAAACATCTAAACTACAGTACCTAATAGATAACCAAACCAAAGTTTCTGGAAATAAACAGTTTGAGCATCATGTCAGTTCTAAGAAGCAGCAATTAAGGCTCTAAAAGATTACTAATAATAGCACAATAAGGGTAATACTTCGCAGTGAATGTAGTCAAATAGTCAGTAAAGACCAAAAATACATTACAATTTTGCATTTTCAATACTGCCTGTCGAATAGGTAACAAATGATGTAGTGGCTGTTAAAGAAAATACTTAACACTATTGCTATTTTTTAACAGTGGAAAACAGGGCATTGCATGAAGTGTTTGTATACTGAGCCTTCAAACGGGTCTTGCCTAATTACAGGACTCACAGCAGATTAACAGACATGATCACAAACGGTTTTCTTTATATTAATCAATAACTGTGAGCTCTGTGTCCAATGTTGTACTGTCTTTAGACGCAAACCAGTCTCGCACCTGTTGGTAACTCATTTTTGACTTTCGGCAGAGATGGTCAAGGTCTTTCTCTTGTAATGGTCCCGTCTGTTGATAATACAGCTCCAACGGACTGATGTCTACAGAATCCGTTGCAGACTTCTGTGTTTTTGTTGTGCTGTTCCCTTGTGACTTACGTTTCCTGTTGCCTTCACTTCCTGGGGTTCCACTGGCATCGGCAGCAGCCCCTCCACTTTGTAACAATGCTATCTCGGCAAGCACTTGTCCACGTACGTCAGCATGCACCCAGCGAACATGGCCATTTTTTACAGCATAACGCGTGTCCCCAAACCACTGGATAATGTCAGCACGAGGCAAAGACGTTATTTCCACTAGCTGTGTGTATAAGTCACTCTTTGGCCATGGGCATTTATGGAAGTATTCCTTTAGGATGGCCAGTTGCTCCTTTGTTTTCCTTGGTCGTCCAGCCACTGTTAATACTGAAGAAGGTGAAGAGTTGTCCAAGGGGTTTAGGGAGTTGTTCAAAGTGTTTGCTTTGACAGAGCGTGCAGATTTCGACGACCTGGCTGAGTGTTTTTTAGATGGGGTGATGGATGGAGAAGAGGAGGAAGTGGGTGCAGCTGGCTCCGGAGGTGTCACACAATGTCCCTCACTTTCCTGTTCGCTTCCTACTTCATCATTATTCTGAATCTCACTTTCCTCCGAACATTTCTCCTCATCTTCTCCTAATGCTCCATCTTCAAATGCCTCAAGAGTGTTAGACAGGAAAAGCTGGAAAAACTGAGAGCTCCTCTGCCGATTCTTTCGCGATCCTGTTCTTTGCCTGGTCTGTTCTTTGCCTTCGTTGTCAGCATGCTTTGTAGTTAGCTTTTTAGTGGTGAGAGGAAGAGGCTGAACTTCCTGAGACTGAAGTAATAGACTACAGTTGGGTTCATTTTTTTCTCCATGAGAAGCAAGGAAGGACGTTGTTAATCCCCTACCATTTCGCAGCTGATAGCGACTGTCACTAAACCATTTTCGAATCTCATTACGAGTTAGGCCCGTCTCCTCTTGTAAACGCTGGAGCTCTGTCTCATCAGGCCAGTTCTCCTGTAGGAAACTCTTACGCAATGCAGCTAACTGGACTTTAGACTTTTTGTAGCGGCCATGCCGTGGCTGCTCAGATCCAACAGGAGATTCTGTAGAAGTAGGTGGGGTAGCTGCTTGAGGTGTTTCGGGCATTTCTACTGGTTGTCGGTAGTAGTACGAATCCTGAGGAGGAGGGAGAGATGAACGGAAACGTGAGGGAGCAGGAGAGAGCTTTGCTGGTTCTGTGCTTTCAATTTTATGTCTTTTGCGAGGCACTTGTGGAATTTGCGCTAGATCTTCTACGTGGTCTTCTGTTTCTTTAAAATCCTCAATTCCCTTTTTCCTCTTCATAGTGCTCTCTTTGTGTGTCTCACTTGTTTCCCCAGGCCTAGCCAGCTTAAGCCGTGTCTCTTCAATGTCCTCCGATGCCCAGCTGATTCCATACTTGATGCGTTGCACCATGAACCACACCTTGACTTTATCTAGGGGAAGAGCACAGACGCGGGCAAGAGTGCTGACCTCTTGAGATGTTGGATAGGGGAAGGTGTTGAAGGCCTGAACAAGTTCAGGGACACTATCCAACTCACGTGTTTGATCGGACTGGGTCCACACTAGCTTCAGTCCTTCAGATACCAAAGGAAGACAAACTACGGAGTTATTATTAGTGCTGAAGCTTACTGCTGCGCTGCCATTGCTCTCTCTTGGTCTGCGATTAGAGGGGCTTGCATGTTCCTTTCTGTCGGAATTGTGGTGTGGTGATTTTTGCAGCCGTGGACTGGTGAGGTTTCCGTCTTGTCTTTTTGCTGCCACCCCTCTCGGAGAGATAACTTTCAAGTCATGGTCAGTGTGCGTCGCCATCAGAGATGTCACACCTCTATTGCCACAAACTGAAAGAATGACAAAGAAACTGAGTCAATTGACAATGAATATAATTTAGAAAGCATTTAAAAAATATATTCCTAATGGTAAGTATAACATAAAGAACAAAGAAGTTTATTGGCAGAGTAGGATTGGTCTCATAATTAATTTGTTATGGTAAAATATCAAACTATTCAAATGTACAATGGAAAATAATAGATTGAATATTACAACACATACCAGTACAATGTAGATTTGTAGTCATTCGAGTTGGTTGTTTTTTGGTTGGGGGTGTGTGTAAAACAGGTAAAAGCTGACCAGTGCAGCACTTTATTGATGAAAGTCAATCAAGGCCCAAATTGTGACTTTTACACTCATTGTGAAATGGCCAGATTAGAAACTGCAGTTGCCCTCATAAGCACCATCACACAGCAAAGTAGGGCATGTGCACTACCCACCATGTCTTTTCTTGAACTGTTATTTTTTGTGAACTTAAAATCCTGCTTGTTGTTTGTAAGCCATTACAAACTGGCTTTGTTTAGGGGTTTTGTGAGGGGTGAAGAGGTTGGAATGCTGGGGGGGGCTGTTGCTGGCTGATGGCTGCAAGGATGATGCTTTGGAGAGGGGGTTAATGGGTGGGGTTCCGGTCAGACTTTGATTGGTCAAATCAACAGAATTGTTCAATGCATTTGCAAGATCCAGCTAACTTAACCTCAGGAAATCTTACATTATTGATGCCCATCCAGAGACTGAGTTTCAAGGAACACCATTCATCAAACTCCTAAAAGTCATTAAACTGGAACTTTATGGTCAAGTCTACAGTCCAGCCACTGACTTCCCTCTCTAAAGTTTAAAGAAGGACAGATGTCACCCCCTTCCCCCTGCCGTTCTCTTCCACTCATTAGCCTTTTATTAAAGCCTGTCGTATACTCTACACCAAAGCACACCCAACCCCCACTTTGGCCGACTTGGGCAAAAGAGATGGGGGCCCTGCCCTTCACAGCTCTCTTGCCCCTTTCTAGTGCACGTAATGGTCCACTTCCCCCGTTTGCCTAACCCCATAGAACCATATAGAAGTTCGTTTAACCTTCAAAAAGATGGCCAAAAGGATAGTAGGAGTCGGTCTCGGTTAAATAAAGGAACACAAAAGTTAGTGCACTTTGTCAAGCTGGTTTGTTTGCCAGTTTTTCTGTTTGGCTAGATGCCTACCCAACACAGCTCAGTCTACAGAGAACACGTTGGTTAACTTAAATTGGGTCTGTGCTAAAAACGTTGTCTAATCATGACATGAGAGGATTTCTCATTGTTTGTCCTGACTATGACACCTTAACTGCTTATGGTCTCCAATTTCTAAATGAACGACACAGAACCTTAAGGGGAAGTTCAACCAAAAATGTAAATTATCCCATAATTTACTCGCCTTCAAGCCATCCTAGGTGTACATGACTTTCTTCTTTCAGCCAAACACAATCTGAGTTATATTTAAAAAATACTCTGGCTCTTCCAAGCTTTATAATGGGTGTGAATAGAACTCTAGATTTTGAAGCCCAAAAAAGCACAGCCATCATCAAAAAAAAAAAAAAATCCATATACAGGTCCTTCTCAAAAAATTAGCATATTGTGATAAAGTTCATTATTTTCCATAATGTAATGATAAAAATTAAACTTTCATATATTTTATATTCATTAATCACCAACTGAAATATTTCAGGTCTTTTATTGTTTTAATACTGATGATTTTGGCATACAGCTCATGAAAACCCAAAATTCCTGTCTCAAAAAATTAGCATATTTCATCCGACCAATAAAATAAGTGTTTTTAATACAAAAAAAAAAGTCAACCTTCAAATAATTATGTTCAGTTATGCACTCAATAGTCAATACTTGGTCGGGAATCCTTTTGCAGAAATGACTGCTTCAATGCGGCGTGGCATGGAGGCAATCTGCCTGTGGCACTGCTGAGGTGTTATGGAGGCCCAGGATGCTTCGATAGCGGCCTTAAGCTCATCCAGAGTGTTGGGTCTTGCGTCTCTCAACTTTCTCTTCACAATAGATTCTCTATGGGGTTCAGGTCAGGAGAGTTGGCAGGCCAATTGAGCACAGTAATACCATGGTCAGTAAACCATTTACCAGTGGTTTTGGCACTGTGAGCAGGTGCCAGGTCGTGCTGAAAAATGAAATCTTCATCTCCATAAAGCTTTTCAGCAGATGGAAGCATGAAGTGCTCCAAAATCTCCTGATAGCTAGCTGCATTGACCCTGCCCTTGATAAAACACAGTGGACCAACACCAGCAGCTGACATGGCACCCCAGACCATCACTGACTGTGGGTACTTGACACTGGACTTCAGGCATTTTGGCATTTCCTTCTCCCCAGTCTTCCTCCAGACTCTGGCACCTTGATTTCCGAATGACATGCAAAACTGAGCAACGGTCCAGTGCTGCTTCTCTGTAGCCCAGGTCAGGTGCTTCTGCCGCTGTTTCTGGTTCAAAAGTGGCTTGACCTGGGGAATGCGGCACCTGTAGCCCATTTCCTGCACACGCCTGTGCACGGTGGCTCTGGATGTTTCTACTCCAGACTCAGTCCACTGCTTCTGCAGGTCCCCCAAGGTCTGGAATCGGTCCTTCTCCACAATCTTCCTCAGGGTCCGGTCACCTCTTCTCATTGTGCAGCGTTTTTTGCCACACTTTTTCCTTCCCACAGACTTCCCACTGAGGTGCCTTGATAAAGCACTCTGGGAACAGCCTATTTGTTCAGAAATTTCTTTCTGTCTTACCCTCTTGCTTGAGGATGTCAATGATGGCCTTCTGGACAGCAGTCAGGTCGGCAGTCTTACCCATGATTGCGGTTTTGAGTAATGAAACAGGCTGGGAGTTTTTAAAAGCCTCAGGAATCTTTTGCAGGTGTTTAGAGTTAATTAGTTGATTCAGATGATTAGGTTAATAGCTTGTTTAGAGACCCTTTTCATGATATGCTAATTTTTTGAGACAGGAATTTTGGGTTTTCATGAGCTGTATGCCAAAATCATCAGTATTAAAACAATAAAAGACCTGAAATATTTCAGTTGGTGTGCAATGAATCTAAAATATATGAAAGTTTAATTTTTATCATTACATTATGGAAAATAATTAACTTTATCACAATATACTAATTTTTTGAGAAGGACCTGTATCTCCAGGGGGTTAATAAAGGCCTTCTGATGTGAAGCAATGCATTTTTGTAAGAAAAATATCCATATTTTTAACAGAAACTATAATCACTGGCTTCCAGTAACAGCCGTACACAAGTCGAGTTCCGGCGGAAGAGTGACCGCTGACCAGACGAATGACATAGTATGTAGGAGTAGCGTACGCTTAGGTGAAAGTAGACTAAATCCTCTGGCATTTATTTAAAAAAATTCTCATTTTAGACTTCTAATTTGTGATCTTCTGCGCTTACGCATGCGTCAATACGTCGGGTCAGAGTTCACTCAGCCTTGTGTATGGCTGTAACCGGAAGCCAATGATTATGGTTTATAAAGTTATAAATATGGATATTGTTCTTACAAAAACACATCGCTTCACTTCAGAAGGTCTTTAATAACCCCTGGAGCCATATTAATTACTTTTATGATGGATGGATGCACTTTTTTGGGCTTCAAAATCTAGGGTATCATTCACTCCCATTATAAAGCACGGAAGAGCCAGGATTTTTTTATATAACTGATTGTGTTTGGCTGAAAGAAGAAAGTCATATACACCTAGGGTGTCTTGAGGGTGAGTAAATGTTGGGATAATTTTTATTTTTGGGTGAACTTACCCTTTAAGTTTTAGCTTGTTGAAGCAGCATCCTATGACTTTAAGGAGCCCAAAACAAAGCTGAACTGTGAACCACAGAAACTGATTTTGCCAGTAGTCTACTTGAGCACAGTTAGGCAATACTGACTGGAAAGGCTTTACCAATGTTAGGCAATTTACCACTACACGCAACAAGCAGGCCAGTCATCTACAAAACAAGTTGGAGGTGAACTTGACAGGATAAATTCCAGACCGCCTGTGGTGACCTCATTTATCAGATGATGACTTGGAATGACTCGACTAAGTGTAAAGTCCCTTGAAGTCAGAGTAGCTTTTGTCATCACATTGTTTAGCAGCATTACCATTTGTACTTTAGTGTCCAATTTACAAATATATGAACTTATGAAATATATATTTTATAAATACATTCACAAGTTAACATATTTTCCAAAGTTTAGTCTGAAATGTGAGATACTCAATATTAATATGGTCCAAATTAATTAATAAATTATGTGAGAATTCATTTTAATATAATTTGTGAACATGAACAATGGTCTATCATACATGCACTCTATAAAACAGAAATACATTGCACTGCAGTTTACTACACTAAAACTTGGTTAGACTTGTTGGAAATTGCGTCATTTGCCGATGTTTGTCCATGGCCTCTATTATAATCAGCTTATGTGGGGAACTTTTGACGCAGGTCGTAGGGTGTGAGATGAGATCACTACAGTGTGTATTTATCCAACAAACAGTAAGCAGGTGTAAGGGCCATCGTGGGCCGAATGCTTCTATAATAAACCAGGGTTTATGCCTAAAGAGTTCTTGTACACAATCCATTTCGTAGCACAGGATCCGCTCACGCTTCAGTTACGCACATAAACAAACTCCTGTTGTTCCACTTAACCACACATTCCCCGTTGAACCTCGTACAAAACAAATGCTTCAAATAATGTCAACGCGACGCTAAACAAAATCGCCTGACCCATCGCGTGGCTTTCAGGGTCCAATAACAAGCCTAGTCTCGGCTACGCTTTAAAAACTTCACGAATGTAAACTGTAGCAGTTCGCGTGAAACAGCAACTCACCGCTTGAATTTCTCTCAAGGTTGTATGTGGATACGCCACTTCAGCTGGTCTGTATTATACGTTGTTGCTTTTGTTCTGGAAATCCCGAAGTGTTTTTCGCTTGTCCGGTCAGACCGAGGCTAGACAGAGAGGATCAGGAAACTCTCGGACCAGCCCCCTCTTTCTCGTGAAACGACGGTGCAGTGCTCGAGCAGGCCCAATCCGGGAAGGAGAGGGATGGGAGGAGGAGCACAGCTGAAACTTGGCCCCTTGAATGCACTTCCCATCTGGGATGTGATTACCATGTGAATTGTGCCATATGAAAAGTTTTAGGAGTCTCCAGGTAAGGCTGCAAATCATTATTCTTTGATCAGACATGTTATTAGAGATAACTTTATGAATGTTAGAGTTCAGGAAACAGCAATTAATTGAATCTACAAATTAGTATAACAAACCCCTTTAGAGTAATACAACAAGAGCTTTTGACTTTACATAGGGGTTCTGTCCTGATCACCCTTTATTTTGCTTACTTTGACTGTAATACATGGCTACCCACCAAATATATTAATAGACATGAATAATTGATTTGAGGTTAAGTAATTTTGAATTTGATACAGCCATGTGTCCAGGAAAACTAATTGAACTTATTACACAGCTGAATTACATGAAATATTGATTTGATTTACATTATTTAGCATACTTGTAGAAAACGGAGAGGCATAACATGAGCACAAATGTGTAAGATTTCCCAGATGAGTGGACAGTTATGACCTGTTACCGGAGTGCTGTTTACCAATCAGAATCAAGTATTCAAGAGCAATATATCAATCTCTCAAAAACGTCAAAAGACTAGCAAAATGTCAGTATGTAAAATATTTGGTTAATATACAGGTCCTTCTCAAAAAATTAGCATATTGTGATAAAGTTAATTATTTTCCATAATGTAATGATAAAAATTAAACTTTCATATATTTTAGATTCATTGCACACCAACTGAGATATTTCAGGTCTTTTATTGTTTTAATACTGATGATTTTGGCATACAGCTCATGAAAACCCAAAATTACTATCTCAAAAAATTAGCATATTTCATCCGACCAATAAAATAAGTGTTAATACAAAAAAAAAGTCAACCTACAAATAATTATGCACTCAATAGTCAATACTTGGTCGGGAATCCTTTTGCAGAAATGACTGCTTCAATGCGGCGTGGCATGGAGGCAATCTGCCTGTGGCACTGCTGAGGTGTTATGGAGGCCCAGGATGCTTCGATAGCGGCCTTAAGCTCATCCAGAGTGTTGTGTTTTGCGTCTCTCAACTTTCTCTTCACAATATCCCACAGATTCTCTATGGGGTTCAGGTCAGGAGAGTTGGCAGGCCAATTGAGCACAGTAATACCATGGTCAGTAAACCATTTACCAGTGGTTTTGGCACTGTGAGCAGGTGCCAGGTCGTGCTGAAAAATGAAATCAGATGGAAGCATGAAGTGCTCCAAAATCTCCTGACAGCTAGCTGCATTGACCCTGCCCTTGATAAAACACAGTGGACCAACACCAGCAGCTGACATGGCACCCCAGACCATCACTGACTGTGGGTACTTGACACTGGACTTCAGGCATTTTGGCATTTCCTTCTCCCCAGTCTTCCTCCAGACTCTGGCACCTTGATTTCCGAATGACATGCAAAATTTGCTTTCATCCGAAAAAAGTACTTTGGACCACTGAGCAACAGTCCAGTGCTGCTTCTCTGTAGCCGCGGTCAGGCGCTTCTGCCGCTGTTTCTGGTTCAAAAGTGGCTTGACCTGGGGAATGCGGCACCTGTAGCCCATTTCCTGCACACGCCTGTGCACGGTGGCTCTGGATGTTTCTACTCCAGACTCAGTCCACTGCTTCTGCAGGTCCCCCAAGGTCTGGAATCGGTCCTTCTCCACAATCTTCCTCAGGGTCCGGTCACCTCTTCTCGTTGTGCAGCGTTTTTTGCCACACTTTTTCCTTCCCACAGACTTCCCACTGAGGTGCCTTGATAAAGCACTCTGGGAACAGCCTATTTGTTCAGAAATTTCTTTCTGTGTCTTACCCTCTTGCTTGAGGGTGTCAATGATGGCCTTCTGGACAGCAGTCAGGTCGGCAGTCTCACCCATGACTGCGGTTTTGAGTAATGAAACAGGTTGGGAGTTTTTAAAAGCCTCAGGAATCTTTTGCAGGTGTTTAGAGTTAATTAGTTGATTCAGATGATTAGGTTAATAGCTCGTTTAGAGAACCTTTTCATGATATGCTAATTTTTTGAGATAGGAATTTTGGGTTTTCATGAGCTGTATGCCAAAATCATCAGTATTAAAACAATAAAAGACCTGAAATATTTCAGTTGGTGTGCAATGAATCTAAAATATATGAAAGTTTAATTTTTATCATTACATTATGGAA
This sequence comes from Gila orcuttii, assembly GCA_026230005.1. Lineage (NCBI taxonomy): Eukaryota > Metazoa > Chordata > Actinopteri > Cypriniformes > Leuciscidae > Gila > Gila orcuttii. The sequence goes on from JAPDVR010000008.1 coordinate 14,990,332, forward strand.
AATAATTTACTTTATCACAATATGCTAATTTTTTTAGAAGGACCTGTACATTCATTTATTACAATTATTTTCTTTCAAGTTAAAACCAGTATATTTAATAGGGTATATATTTTTTATTGTTTTAGAAAACAATAAGTTGTGACAAAAATAATGTGCTGATGAATTTAGCAATAAGTGTCTTCCAGACTCAACTACTGCTATTTTAATCAGTGCTTACTTCTTTGTAAAGATGGACATTACAATAATTTTAGAAACAATATTGAAGAAAAAAACAATTATTAAAAAACAAGCTCTGTTTCTGCATGTTAAAATTTTCCACTGCCAAGACTCAGCATGGAACGAGGCACTCTGATGAATGAAGGAGTGAATACGGAGAGCCAGGACACATAGGGTACCTGGGAAAAGACGAACTTCAGAGAGGTGTAGTCCACGACACTGTGGCCTGGAAAATAAACATCATAAACACTGTGTAGGATTTTGGAACATCTACAGTACATGTAAGTGGGCTGTATCTTTGTTCATAACTGGAAGCACCATCACTCCAGCATAAACATCTATCACCGTACCATCAACATCCGTGAGTCCATAGCGCCGAGCCAGGTCACATGTCATCAACACTTGCCCAGTCATGGACATCAGACTTGTATCTGTTTGTCACCAAGAAGCAGAAAGTAACATGAACAAGAGCCTCCAAGTAATACATTTTGCATCAATTTGCCTTTCATGGTAATTCATAACCATGTTAACTTTAACTGCTCATTAAATCTTTTTTTTTTCTTTTTTTATCCAACCTTTGGCCAGCTCAACTATGCATCGTCCACTAAACTCCGTCGTCTCGCCCTTACTGAAAACTTCCTTGAACTGAGAAACAGATTGTAAACAAATATTTAGCAAGATATGTTTGTAATATCATAATCATACCCACTTTATATTAACTTTAAAACCAATGCTGATTAATATCTGGGATAAAATGAATATGGCTTACTTTGGGATCCAAACCTGGAGGTGCCTCATCATGAGATATATACTGATTAACTAACTCAGTCTGAACTGCCCCTGGCCAGAGGCTTACAGAAACCACACCTTTCTTCTTCAGCTCTACTGCCATGTCTGCTGCCATTCTGTCACACTGAAGAAAAGAACCGAAATAAAGATGGAACATAAATGCTCGGAGAATAATGAAGGAATAGTCTTCAAACAAAAAATGGAATGTAACAGAATGCATTTTGTGCAACTGAAATAATCTGGCTTTCAAATATGATACGCTGAAAAGGGCTGCAAATATAGAATCTGTAATGTTGTGTGCACTGACTTACTGCAGCCTTGCCGACCCCATAGGGTACATTAAAGAGATAGCGCATGCCACCCATGGATGATATGAACACAATCAAGCCCTTGCCCTGAGCCACCATCATCCTTGCAGCATATACTGAGCAGAAATAGTGACCCCTGTAAAAACACAGTGACCATGATCTCTGATACGGCTCTGAAAGGACTAAGCAAATGAATTGTTATGAAAAAGTAATTTTGTGATTTTTCAATATGATTCAATTCATTATGCAGTATTGCTTTAAGGGTCAAATTTTGATGTGGTTTGGTAATATATGCCCCAATATACTCACAACGAAGTTCTTTTTCCTTCTTCGCTTTGTGGTAAAAAATACACAAGCTGTGGTATACTGTTAGTAAACATTCCATTTAAGGTTTTTCAGGAAGTTTGCTTTGGCAAGCTGGTTCAAACCCCTGAAATGAACTCAAAACGAACATCTTTTTGGCCTGATTTTGTTCAAAATGGCTCCCGAGTCAGACCAGTTCATTCTTTGAATTTTGCTTTAAGTATATCAGGGACTTAAAGTTGTCATACTAATGTTCAAAAGTTTGGGGTCAGGAAGATTTTATTTTAAAGAAATTAATACATAATATATATTTATATATGATAAATAATTATTATTATATATATATATATATATATATATATATATATATATATATATATATATATATATATATATATTAAAACAGAAAAGTTATTTGAAATTGTAATAATATTTCACAATTTGCTGTTTTATTGTATTTTTGATCAAATAAATGGAGCCTTGGTGAGCATAAGGGACTAATTTTCAAAAAAGATTTAAAAATATCTCCCCAACTTGTTTGGTGAATTTGAGGCTGTCTATTGGATAAGGGACAAAAAGTCTTCAAATGTATTCAACGTTTTTTTTGTTTGTTTGTTTTTTACATCGGTTCATTATATTTATATTTCATTATGTTATTTGGAGTCACCTCCAGATCTGTACTGTACCTGAGTCCAGTGTTGTTGATGGTGTCCCAAATATCTGGATCCACCTCCCAGAACTTTTTGTTCATGTTGTCGAAAATAGTCTAACACACAGAGATAAACACAACAATAACAAACAAAGTTATTTTATGAAACAATCAAAAGTAAAATTAAATCAAGTTTACAAAGTCAAAATATTTGTTCCACTGATAGCTGTAACTGACCTGTACACCAGCGTAAGCATTATTCACCAACATGTCAAGCCTGCCATTTTGCTCACGCTGGACACGTTCGAACAACTCCTTGATGTCATCCTCTTTAGATGAGTCACAGACCACAGGGAGACACTGGCCACCTCTCTCTGTCACCTGTCATCATGAAAATAAAAGAAGCATAACACCAGTATCACCTTCCCCTAGTTGCACAAACCACACAGGGTTATTAATGTTACAATCAATAGCCAGTTTCCAAACCTCAGCTGCTGTCTGCTTTAGAGTTTTCTCCTGTCGACCAGTGATGTACACAGTAGCACCAGCCTCAGATAACTGAAGGGCAATACCTCTTCCAATTCCTCTGGAAGCACCAGTCACCACACAAATCCATCCTGATAGTGCCATCTGATAAACACAGATTGATGTCTGATTCATAAAGCCGTTCTTTTGAATTAGATCTTTGAATTGGTTCACACAATCTTTATAAACTATTTGTTTAAAGGCCTGTTCACTCCAAGGATGATAACTACTGGAATCACTTTCAGACGATTTTTTTTTCCCAGCTGATGAATGATAAAAACATTGATAGCCAATCAGAATCCATCCTGTTATAAAGCAAGTGGTGCGCACTGCAAAGCCAAATGACGTCCAGCTCCCTCTCTGGACGATATGGGTGGGGAGCTTGACCTAGTCCAGCTCCACCTCTGTGGACTTCATGGAGTTAGCTTGACCTAATTAGGTTTAGGGATAGGGTTATGGGTAGTGTTAGGGTGTGGCTGGCCCTTTAAGCTCCACCCATTACATCCAGCGAGGGGGAGCTGGATATCAAGCTCCACCTATTGGCTCTGCAGTGAGCTGCGAGCATTTAAAGTGGCAGATGACAAAACTGCAGCACTTGCTTATAATAAACAGAATGTTATTGTGTGCTGATGTGGGAACTAACATAGGTATCTTTATGATATCATCTTTATACGGTTACGATTTTACACTGTCTAGTTCCGGCGGATGACCTATGACCCAACGCACGCATATTGACAAATGCGAAAGCTCGGAGGATAGAGCAAAACAAAACACCGGTAACGAATTAGAAATCTAAAACAATATTTTTTTTTAAGAAAAATGTTACAGGATTTCGATATAAGAGAAGAGGAGCTTGAGTTTGAGAAGAGGAGCCTAAGCTTATGCTACTCCTACATCCTATGTCATACGTCGAGTCAAAGGTCACTCTTCTGCTGGAATTCTTTTCCAGGATATTTTTTATATAATTCTGATTGTGTTTGACTGAAAGAAGAAGGAACACCTAGGACGGCAACTTTTTCAAGAAATTACAACAAATATGCTTATTGATTACCAAATAAAAAAATAAAAACAGCATTAGGCCCAGGTGTTAGTAATGTGCCAAGCCGTTCCGGTTCCGTCAGAGGTTGCGTAGTGAACAGCCGAATCATTTTGTTGTCTGTAACGAACTGTTCCCAAAGAACCGATTCGCGAAAATGAGTCACTCACTAATCAAATTGTCTCTGCTAATCAGTAACAGGGAAACAGTGGTTCACTTATTTTGGTTGTGTCACTACACTCAGAAGCTTTGGAATGATATTGATGTATTTATTAAGTGTAAGATTTGGCCAGGCTTTTCAATACAAATGAGAAACATTACAAACGTATTACAAATGTCTGCTTTGTTATTAATTTAATTATTTTCCTAAGCAAATTTTACATTCACAAATGCAAATTCTCAAACTGTAAACCTGTCTTCTCTGTCTTCTTAAAAGAGATAGAAAATTATCTAAATGTGATTTCAGTATCTACTAATATGAAAGCCATAAGGACTGTTAGAATCTGCACTGCCTTTGATCTCTTCATGTGAACATTTTTTTATGTGATGTAATGGCCCTACTTTTTTTTTCTTTTTTTTCCCTCGCTATTGTCTCCTTTATTGTTTTGGTTGATATTATGTGATGTACGTATGCTTTCTCTTTTGTATGTTCCCGTTCTCAGCATAAAAAATAAATAAATAAAATAATAATAATAATAATCAGTAACAGGGAAGCGGAGAGAAATACAAGCACGTCACCCTGTGGTTACATATATCCATTGCAACATTCTTCACAACGACAAATAATTGGCCTGGAATGAAAGTTATGCAACAATGCATCATCACAAGTTAACAATCATTTATCAAAGCGTCGTGCAAATGGAAAGGTACATTTTAATTTCTCGTTTCACTCTTGTGACACCTCGACTTGTCTCGAAGGCTATGTGTTTAACGCGATGGATAGAATTGTCTTTCTTGTAACATTATGAAAAACCTATTGCGACTTTCCTTTAGCTACGTATTTATGTAAACGAGACACGTACCTGTTCAACGCTGCGTTTAAACTCCAGATGAACGGTATTGTCGCTCAGGAACTCTTTCCTGGACTTGAAATCTCCAACAACAGGCAAAGTGTGGTGAAATGATGAACTGCTACATATATAACGTGCAGATAAGACAGTCCTGTTTTTGGCTAGCCTTCCATTCCCGTAATACGTCTAATATAAAGCCACTGTGTTTTGCAAATGTAAATGCTTTTACAAGCCTATTTAAATCATATGAAATCCCACCCCATAACACTCCACAAATTTATTTATTGGCATGGATGGTTCCACAAAAGATTTTTTTATAGTGTAAAAAAAAATTCTTTAGACTAATGTACTTCACACTGAGAAAAACATTGCTTTTGTAAAAACTGTTCACTGGGGTAACAAAAATGGTTCCTGCAATGGAAACTGCAATGTTTAGACAAATCATTCAAGCCGTTCACTTTCCCTGTAGGCATTTCACATTGGTCTTTTTTCAGGTAGGTTATTTTTTCAATTTTAATTGAGAAACAAAGAGAGAGGAGCTGCATATGAAATCACAGAGAAGGTTCTTTTGATGAAGAACTTCTACTTCGTGACCGATACAATTGGAAGTTGTAGTCATCCGTGTACTACTCTCCTACTATTTTTCGAACAATATGTATTTGGACATAGGATACAAATCTTTTGGTGTACTATGTAAGGAAGCATATTCAGATGCATTGGAGATGGGAACAGCTAAATCTTAGGTTTCCCATGATCACAACAGCGCAATATTTCTGAGCACTCACATTGACTACAAGGCCACCACTCTGACAATGTTCATTTAATTACATAATTAAACCATGGTCCTACAACAAAATCACTACCAAATAGTGGTATTCACTGAATTGTTTTACGTAGTCACCTCATTTCCCCAACAGAGCTTGATTTTATGATTGTGGGGCACCCAAGGATCTTGGCCCCAATTACATATTGTGCAATTTGCCATTTGTTATTTCCAGATAACCTTTGCTCTACTGTGATGGCACTCTGCAGTCACCATTGCTTACATGTTACCATTGTTAGAGAATTAAACACTAAAATCAAAGTCACTGCTCACAGTACCAAAGGCCACTGGAATTTCCCTTTTTAATAGTTGCAATGTAGCATCACACAGTCTCCCATTAACCCCTTTTCTTTATTTTGTTTTGTTTTGTTTGAGGTGCACAGACACACGGTTGAATAGGAAGCTACCAAACAGTGGTTAGATTCAATTGATGCCCTGTGTGTTTTCCTCACACAGATAAAGGCTTAGTAAAAAAAAGATAGTGATTTAATCTTAGTAATAAAAACTAAGCAGTAAACCATGTTCATAGATGTTAATTGCTCTGCTCAGTGACAAGCATCATAATTTGAGCAGAGTGTATACTGGCATCACTGTCATATACAGTGGGGAAAATAATTATTTGATCCCCTGCTGATTTTGTAAGTTCGTTCACTTGCAAAGAAATGAAGGGTCTATAATTTTTATGGTAGGTTTATTTTAACGGATAGAGACAGAATATCAACCAAAAAATCTAGAAAAACACATTATATAAAGGTTATAAGTTAATTCGCATTTCAGTAAGTGAAATAAGTATTTGATCCCCAAGCAAAACATGACTTAGTACTTGGTGGAGAAACGTTTGTTGGCAAGCACAGAGGTAAGACTTTTCTTGTAGTTGGTCACCAGGTTTGCACACATCTCAGGAGGGATTTTGGTCCACTCTTCTTTATAGATGCTCTCAAAATCCTTAAGGTTTCTTGGCTGTCGCTTAGCAACTTAACGTTTCAGCTCCCTCCACAGATTTTATATAGGACTATGGTCTGGAGACTGGCTAGGCCACTCCACAACCTTAATATGCTTCTTCTTGAGCCACTCTTTTGTTGCCTGGGCGGTGTGTTTTGGGTCATTGTCATGCTGGTAGATCGATCCACGGCCCATCTTCAGTGTTCTGGCTGAAGGAAGGATGTTCTTGTCCAAGATTTGACGGGACATGGCCCCTTCCATCGTCCCCTGAAGAAAAAGTGAAGTCGTCTTGTACCCTTACTAGAGAAACAGCCCAAAAGCACAATGTTTCCACCTCCTACTGCCTGCAGGGATGGTGTTCTTGGGGTCATAGTCAGCATTTCTCTCCTTCCAAACACAGCGAGATGAGTTGATGCCAAAGAGCTCCATTTTGGACTCATCTGACCACAGCACTTTCTCCCAAGCCTTCTCTGAATCATTGGATGTTTATTGGATGTTTATCAGCTTCAGATGGGCTTGAACATGTGCCTTCTTGAGCAGGGGTACCTTGCTGGTGCTGCAGGATTTCAATCCATTGTGGCGTAGTGTGTTACCAATGGTTTGTTTGTAATTGGTAATTGATTTGTAATGATCTAAGCTAATCGTATGACTGTTAGTTCTACTGTGTTAAGCACTTTGGGTAAGTATATGGTCTTTGACCTGAGCATCCTTAGTCTGCAATTTTTTTGTACATTTAATGTTGAAAATACCCATTACATAAAATATTTCTATGACGATAAACAAACCATAGGTGACTTGCATTAGTTTTTTTTATTGCAGCCCTAATAATTTCAAACTGTGAGTCCATGCATGATGATAAATTATTGTGAAATTATTATGATTGAAATTATTGTTCACTATGTGAACTTTTGTTCACTATGTAAATTTTCTCTAGTTTTGGAAACACTTTTTTAGTTAACTGCGGAGGAATTTGCATTACAAATAAAAGTACCATGTCATTGACATTTGCCACACTCAAAACCACTCTGTTATCACCAGTCTCAGTGCTGGGTGTGGCTTATACACATATCTTCCTCTTGTGCAATATTAATTATTTATTTATTTTTGCCATGAAGGTCACTGCAGTGTTACCACAGTGATATGAAATGTATTCTGATACAAATAGTTCGGATACAGTACATTGAAAATTTGTATTTGCCAGCATATATTTGATGCTCAAAATTTGTGGCTTTATACAAGAAATATTTAAACAACTCTATGATGGTATAAATAAACACAAATCCAATGATGACATCACAATTTTGACAAAACCATATCCATATATTAAAGGGATAGTTCACCCAAAAATGAAAATTCTGTTATCATTTACTCACCCTCAAGTTGTTCCAAACCTGTATGAATTTCTTTCTTAAACACAAAAGAAGATATTTAGAAGAATATGGGTAAATATGGGATTTTTTTTCTCTCCATACAATGGACGTCAGTGGGGTCAATCAACTGTTATGTAACCCTCTTCTAAATGTCTTCTTTTGTGTTCAGTAGATAAAAGAAATTCATACAGGTTTGGAACAACTTGAGGGTGAGTAAATGAAAGATTTTTCATTTTTGAATTAACTATCCCTTTAAAGCCAGCTAAACAACATATTTAATACAGCAGAATAAAACTGTACGTGATCAAGACATGTTAGATTTGACAGTGCAGATGACAAATGGCAAAAATACATTTGTGTCATTTGGCCCAAAAAAAGTAATGTCTTTGGCCATATAAGGAGTTAGTCAGAAATACATTAGCTAAGTCAGTCTACCGATGCTTTCTTCCGGCATGAGAGGTAAAATACCCACTGAAAATGAGAATTGGGCAATAAGGACCAGTGTGTTTTTCATATATAAAGCACACAAGCTCACTGTGAGAGTACTTTCACACACAGTAATGGGGTGGATAGATAATATCCTGATTTGTTCTTTCTTTGTGTCAATTTACCTGCTGACACAGGCTAAATGTGGTAAGCATTTCTTTCATTGTTCTGTCTGTCTCCTTTCTACGAGAGAAATAAATAATTGAGAGCATTTATATTTTGATTGTGATTTAGGTCCTGTGAATGCAGCCTCATCTGGGAGTGATGAAAAAGACACTTTGTTTGTGGTAGGTTTCAAGTGCAACTGGTTAAACAGACATGCTTTTTTCAGATATGGCTTCTTGTATTTTCATATGACTTCAGTTTACAAGTATACTGAATATGAATCATTATACATTCACACTGTTTAAATGTTTGGGGTTGTTAAAATGTTAAAATATTTTTGAAAGAAATCTCTTGTGCTCTCAAAGGCTGCATTTATTTGATTGAAAAACAGTAATAATGTGAAATATTATTACATTTTAAAATAACTTTTCTAATTTATTTATTTATGTTTTATTAAAAATGTAATTTATTCCTTTGGTGGCAAAGCTGAATTTCCATTATCTCTTCATTCTTCAGTGTCACACGATCCTTTAGAAATCATTCTAATATGCTGATTTGGTGCTCAAGAAACATTTCTTATTATTATCAATGTTTTGCACATTGTGCTGCTTAATATTTGTGTGGAATTTTGATCAATTTAATGCATCCTGGCATTAAAGTATTAATTTATTTCTACAAAAATTACTGAACCCAAACTTTTATGCCAAGTCAAGTCACCTTAATTTATATAACGCTTTATATAATAGATTGTTTCAAAGTGGTTTCACAGTAATAAGGAAAAGAACAGAATCAACTATGCAAACTTCATCAAATACGAGACAAATTCAAATTCTGCTGTAAAGCAGCTCTGCAAAGACAATAGTGACGTTGTTCAGTGTGAATTCGGTGGTATGTACGAACTGGTCGTTTAAATGAGAAGTTTCTAACACAAAAATGGAGCTTGAGAATTATATCATTGGTCAATTGTATATTTATATGTTTTGGTGTCTTTCACAGTGTAAAAACTGAACGAGGTCACTCATTTTAGTCTAAAGTGAAATTTTCTACACATTTTAGGCACGCAGGGATTTCACAAGAGAAAGAAGAGCCGTAGAGGTGAGGCTGTTTTAATCTTTGTTTTTTGCATATTCATTTTATAGGCATGCACTTTTAAATGTACGTTGTTAAAAAAAAATGTAAATATCTTTTTCATTATCTTTCTGTAAACTACTAAGGACTGTTCAGGTATGTGAATTATATTTTATTCAAAACCATTTTATTCAGATATTAAACCGATTTGGAAATTAGATTAGTTTTCACCCCATGCCAGTTCTACCATAGCTTGTAAAACATTGTACAACATGACTAGAAAGTGTCAGTCTTATCATCTGTACTTAATTAGGCCTTCAGAAAGATCTTGACGAGATGAAGATTAAATGTAGGGATTCTTACAAAGTAGCGAAGGATAATATTGATGGTGAGTCAACCATCTTCATCTACTCAAACATAAAAGTATCAACCATGCAGTTCCATCTTGCACTCATATTCATCACAATGTTTATATTGATGGACATGTTTTCAGGTCTTAAAAGGCAACTGGATGATCTTTTTAAACAAGTCAGTTCCACCAAGAGTCCAGCCAAGGATGGTATGTGTAAAATGATACATTTGAACATAGCTGCTTTCAAATAATGAAATAAATCTCCTTTTTTTGTAACATATTGTGAAAAGACAATATTGACACTTATTTCCCTTGTTTTCCACACATTCAGTCTTAAACATTCTCCAGAAAGTCATCGACCTACAGGAGATGGATGCGGTAACGAACACCGAGAGAGATGGCGCACGGATTGAAAGTGCGTTCCAACAATACAATATTTTATTATTAACTTGAAAACCTGTACATTTCCTGTGTATAGTCATGCAGGTGTTTTAAAAATCAACAGGACTGGAGAAGCGTCGAAAGGAAGCAGAGAGAGACTTGTCAGAGATGAAGAAAGAATTTTCAGGAAGTGTTGAAATTTTTAGGCGTGCAGGTACAGATACACCCCTGTGCATGGAGCAATACCACACTGACACTGCGTTTTGAGCCCTTGCTCAATTCTTAACCAGCAGGACTAGAAGTAATTGCTTTTGTTTTTTCCTCTAGTTTCACAGATAAGCTCAGAGACATTGAAAAGTGATAAGGCAACATCAACCCCTCTTAATGGTGTGTATGATTAAAATATGTATGAATGTTACTTTGCAGTTAGTTTTGCACATTCATATGAATCTAATCCACAGAATTAAAGAAATACCTGGAAGACAAGTTAAAACAACCAGGGGAACAAGGTGTCATTGCAAACCAAGGTGAGTTTAATGAGAATGAGAACAGTGGAGCGTTTCGATCAGAAATACTTTTATCAATGATTGTGGATAAAGTTCTGAAAGATTTTGAAAACGTGTCAATGCAGTTTGAGTCTTTTCCTCAATAGATGACTCAATACAGTTTGTTTTGTTTTTTAGTTCTGCAGATTGTTACATTGCAAATAGAAGCAATAGAACTAAAGACACGTCTCTCTGGTAAATATAAGATGCAAGTGCAGATGGATGGTAAGTGTTCATTCTTTGATGTTTCCAAAATCCATATCAGGCTAGGAATTGTGAAGTTGCAGTTGTGAGATGATCTGAATGGATAATTTTATATGTGCACAATCATTTCATCTCATTTAATGTTTGCCAGTAATTATAAGCAAACTGGAACACAAAGGTGGCCTCCTATCAGATTTGAAAGAGGAGCGAGAAGAGAGGAGAGAAAAGATACAAATTGGTATGTTATTACTCAGAGTTTGTTTTCTTTTTTTGTAGCTCCACAATAAATGTATAGCATCTATAAGTTATGTGACAAATAAGAGGTAACTTGTGAGATCTGCAACATTTCCTTCCCATTTTCTCTTATGGATTCACAGATAAACTCATTGCAACACTGGAGAAAGAAATATTGGACCTGAATGCTGAATTATCAGCACTTAAACAAACACTTGCTCAGCTTATTGGTACTGGATTCAAACTAGTATCGATTTATGTATTATTTTGAATTTAGATATGTGAATCAATACTTCATCCTGCCAATGACTTGTATCTTGTAGGACAGACAAATAAATTTGATGGGAAAAGAACTGAAGTAATTGATCAAATTGCCAAATTGAAGGGGAAAGATGAGTTAAGTAAGTTTCTTTCATTTTAACATACCTGATTCTCATTTTTCGTGAATTATTCTATTGCTTGAATTCTAGTTTTACTAGGGGTCTCAATATATCGCCATACAAAAATGCAACAATATGTATCGTGGATGGTGACAATCTGTATTGTGTATAGTTCACCCAAAATAAAAATGACTGTGTTAGTCCTGATAATGCCAAATGTCTTATGTTACCAGTAAAAAGTGGCCTACATTATTTTAAATATATCTAGTCAGTGACAGAGTGCAAGCATATTCATCTGAAATAATTCTAATGAATATTTGAATATTTTTATTCTGGTGTCACCATTGTCCTGCATTGGGTAACCAGCACCAAGTCCAAGCCTATTCATTTCCACCCCCATTGTAATACCAAATTTAGCATTTTAATTAACAATACATTTGTTAACCTTTTACTATATCTTGGAGTATCTCAATAATATTGTATCGTGAGTTTGGTACTGTGATATGTATCGAATTTTGACATGAGGGTATCGTTACACCCCTAAATTTTATTTCTGCATCATCAATAATATTATACTTTTTTTGTTGCTATTTTTAGCTTCTAGAATTCTTACACTCCAGTTTGAATTTATGGAGGCGCTAATCACTGCACAGGGACAAAAGAAAGCAGACGAATTTAAGATAGCTGGTGAGATCTGAATGGTTTTTAATTATTATTATTTAAAAGATGTATATATTCTTTTGATTGATTGATTGACAGGCTTTAAAAAGCAGCTTTAATAGAATTGTGATGTTTGTGTGTGATTTGGGGTTATGCCTTCTCAGATCTCCAGAAAGAGCTTGAAAAGGAACAGGACAGGGCACTTTATCTGGATTCTGACAACAAAAGTAAGATTGATATATCATCTTGTAATTACTTGCCAACTAGGGAAATCAGTGGGATTTAAATCAATAATTTATATCCCACTGATGAAAACAACTTTTTCTATAAATGTTTACATTAATTTAAATGTACATTTATTCATTTAGCAGATGCTTTTGTCCAATGTGTCTTACAAATGAGAAAAATCTGAAGCAATTCATCATAGGAGCCAACAATATTCATTGTATATTGGGTCCTTCATTCCAAAATCAAACATAGATTGTTGAGTAATCTGTAATCTTTACACCCAGGATTACGCAGAAAGCTGATTGACCAGACAGAACAATGCGAAGACCTGATGAATATGTACATGAGTAAGACATCTTACTCTCCTTTCCTCCCATCAAGTGACAACATGAAAGCAACAAAATACATTTGAAGTGCAGATTCAGTTAAAAACATAAAGGTCCATCTCACGATTATTGTGTTGTGATTATTATTTATGTATGAATCGTCTTTTCCAGATGCAGGAACTGAACTGGGTGATCAAGTAAATAAAATAACAGATTCAACCTCAAAGACAGGCAAGTTGAGTGAAATTTTAGAGACACATGAAATATAAAATATTATATATATATATATATATATATTTTTTTTTTTTTTTTTTTTTTTTTTACACCCATTATTTTCAGTTGAAATGAATATACAGTACATTTAATTTCCACAGCCATCCAGATTATTTTGCTGAGCTTTGAAATAGACCAATTAACGAAACAAATTAAAGGATCTTCATCTAATGATGGTATGTCTCTCTGAAGCTTTTTTGTACTTGTGATTCTGTCAATTTGAAAAGCAATCCGCATTAAAAAAATCATTCTGCTAATTGTACTATTTTTAGTCATTTTAGTGTGTAATAAAATAATATTTATTCTATTTTTGTACATACAATAGATTTGAAGCAAATACGGGACGAAAAACTCAAAGAACTTAAGGCGAAAAAGGAGGAACTTCAGAAAAGTGACGCTAGCTTTGAGAAAAGTGAGACTGGTTCTCTTTGCATTTATATCTGCCATAAAGTTTTGTCTACTGATTGCCTCTGCTTTTCAGTTCTTAAGGTGATATCGCAGATGGAGGAAATCTGGAAGCTACAGAACAAAGATCCAGATAACTTAAATCAAATCAGCAGTGAGTGTATACAGTACACATGCAGTCATTATATACTAATGGTAAAATTAACAGTAAAATTTCAACTCATGTTCTATTCTGGTTTCAGATCTGCAGAAGGATCTCTTGAAATTGATTACAGAAATAGACGATAAAATGTCTGCAAAACCAAGTGAGTGGAGAATTATGGTTCTTGTTTGGACCTAAGGCTCTTGTTATTTGCAGTTATGTTTACACTCATATTTGGCCAGTTTCACAAACAAAGCTTAAGCCTATAGTCCCAGACTAAAATGCATGTTTGAGCTGTTTTAACTGAAAGCAACTTGCACTGACATATCTTAAAATATGTCAGTGCCATTGTGTTGTCTACAAGATGCACACCAGTTATGTTTTTTCTAAGGCACTTTTATAAAAGGTACTTAAATGTCCTAATTGAACTAAGGCTTAATCTAAGCCTCGTCTGTGAAACCAGGCCATAGATAATTAAATAATTACACTTTCTGAAACCTTAAGGCCAATTAACACCAAGGATGATTACTATAATGATAAAGATGTAAAACAATAGCTGAGTCCACACCACAACTAAAATGATAACGGCACAGAGAAATTATTTTGTTCGAATCACTTTCACAACGTTTTTTTCCAACTGATGAACAATAAAAAAAATACCAGTTAGAATCCATCCTGCTTTAAAGAGCTCAAGCATTTAAAGCAGCAGACAACATAACTGCAGTGCGTACTTATATTAAACAAAACATTATCATGAGTTTGTTGTGGATGCTATCTTTATAGGTGTGATAGGTGAGATTCGAGGTGTGTATGGGCCTTTGTGTGTACATTAGCTTAAATCAGTTCATCTAAGTTTTATTATACTAAATTCATAATTTGTTCATATATTTTTGGCAAAACAATCAATATTACTTTTTTATGTTTGCCTCAGTGCTGAAAATCATGGCTCTCCAGTCTGATGTAACCTGGATAAGGGAAATGCTGAAAACAGTGACTACACAGGCTGAGATGAAGAAAACTGGTTGGCACTGATACTTTAAAGAACTTTTAAAAGTGTTGATATTTCCTAAAGGGATCATGACATGATAAATCAAATTTGCCTTTATCTTTTGACATATAAGAGGTTTTTGTACCATTAACTCTTTCCCCGTCCGTGTTTTTTTATTATTATTATTTGCCAGCCACTGGCAGCATTTTTTTTAATCATTTTCACAAAATTTTCATGGCCCCCAGAATATTTGGCTGTATGAATATCTGAACATGCAATATATTCAAAAGACAGAACAGAGCCTCTGCTTTCAAACAAACACACACACAAACACACACACACACACACAAAACGTTTTTATTCAAGCTTCATGCATTATTTATTTCTTATCAACACTTAAATGTGGGTAAATTTCATTAAAAAAGCAACATTTTGAGCAAAAATCTGAGAAAACGCATTTTTGTCGGACAACATCGAGATGGGATTCAGAACGATAAGTAAATAGAACTCATTATTACAATCACTGATGCTGTATACACTGGATACAGTAAACAGATTTGCTATTAGTTTCTGACATACTTTACGCGCTAGTCTGTCGACAACAGGACAAACTAAAGAGTGAAAAATGTTTGCTTTGACAAGTCCAGTTTAAAAAGCTTGTTTGCATCTTTTTAGAGACTTTAGAAGGATCCCAGCGTCAGAAACAAATGGATGGTTTATTTTAATGGTGTCCCGGATCACATGCATCAGAGGATTATATGTTTGTTTGGAGCATTTTGTTTTGTAAACAAGGCACAGTGTATAATGGAGAGTTTGCAAAGAAACTTGTTGAAAAATGAAGCTGCCAACTGTATCGAATCTGACAGCAGCTGCATCACAAACCACAAGTAAATTATGACATAATGCTTTGTCTGTAAATCACGGTTTTATATGGATAATGTTTTCAAAACACTTACTCACGTGCAATAGGGAGTGGGCATTGAAACTGTTTCAATGACTTTAGCCAATCATAACAGTGGCCGTTTACTGACAAGTCTTAAAGGAGCCGCCCCCTAAAAAACGGATCATTTCAGACAGAGGGTCAGAATGGGTTAAAAAAATTATTGTTTTCCGCAAACAGTATATAGTGTTTGTTTGTTATTTTGTGGGAAAAAAACTTTATTAACATTATAAGTGAACCTCAAGGAATCCATTTCATGACCCCTTTAATATTCTTTTTACATGAGCAGATTGTAACTGCTCAGGTTGGATTATTGCTATACTTACACTGACTTCTGACAGAGCTCCAAAAAGCACTGGATGACGTGGAACGTATGCTGAAGGAAAAAAACAAAGAGCTGGCTGCTGCGACTGGTAACATCAGTCAGTTACGTGAGTGAAACCTTTCATTTTGACATTTGAAACAGTAAATGGAAATCTATAGTGGCCATTAAAATGCTTGATTTGCAGAGAGAGACATTGCTCTTCTGAAGAAAGAAGTTTCGATACTGAAAATGGAAAAGGACACAGTTGAACAGACTGCAAAGCAGAGGATTAAAGGTTTCTGTTTCACCCTGTACAGTAGTCAACATTTGAAGTGGATCAAAACCTTTCATTAAAGTTATACATGAATTTTGAACAATACCCGTTCTTATCTTAGGACAACTTTGATCAACTTTTTTGATCCACTTCAAATCTTGACTACTGTATTTCATCACAGTCACATTAATTCAACAACATTCCATGAATTGATTTTCATTATTATTCTTTCTTTGATTAAACCTTATTACTCAATCTGTCACAGATCTTGAAGGAAAACTAAAAGAGAGTAACGAGGCATTGGATGATGCAAATAAAACTCTGAAAGAGAAGAATGCCACACTATCACGACAAAGTAAGTGGACAAGCACTGAAGAGATTCAGCCAATCAGAAAATGATGTCGGTTTGCAATAATGATCAGGATTGGAAGATAAAACGCATTTGTTGATTTGTCTGCCATTTTCTTGTCAGAGCATCAGATCATTGCTTTATAACGTTTTAACCTCATGTCCCCCTAGTTACAAAGATCACCAGTCTCATAGATGAAGTGAGAACCTTGAAACAGCAAGTGCAAGAAAAAGAATCGCAAGTAAATGCTAGAATAGCTGGTGAGTTTTATTCAGTCCACGTATCCATCAGATACAACCTCCATCTCTTATTTAACACTAAAGCATATAAAAATTGGGCCTTTCCATTAATTCAAGAACACAACTTGATGTTGTTCTTTTAGAACTTGAAAGGAAACTGATGAAGAAGGAGGAAGAAAATGCCAAAATTCGTGAGGATAATGAAAGTAAAACCTTCAGCAATAAAATCTTCAACAATATAGGGCATTTAAAGTCACTGTCTAAAGAAAAATTCCCCTTCTTCCCGATTCTGTCTCTCTCTAGAGCTGAAAGAAAATTGTGTGGACACAGAAGATTGCCCTGAACTCCAGGAGAAATATAAAGGTATGTCTGCTGTAAAGAGATTGTCCTTTCAGAACTTTTGGAGAGTTGTATAACCAGGATACTTGGTGGCTGTGTGTTACAGAAATGCAGGCTGAATATAACGATACCATTTCTAAATTGAGCGGTGCACTTCTTCAGAAGGGTGAGTGAAGCCCTAATTTAAAATTAAATTAATGACAAAATTAATCACAAAACATTGTAACTAAAAAAACATCATATTGTGTTAAACCTTATGTAAGTCACTCTTAATTTGTCACAAAATTCTCTCTCTCCAATGTTGTTGTTGTTTTCAGTTTTTATCATTAAAAATCTAATCGATGAAGTGGAGTATCTGGATAAGAAAGCTGGACAAGGATTAGGTAATGAAGGATGTATGTCTATTGATTCTGATATCACAAACTGCAATACTTTTGGACATACATATAAAAAGAGGTGCTGCTTACCAAGGCTGCATTTATCTGATCAAAAAATACAGTAAAAACAGTACAATTTAAAATAACTGCTTTCTATTTTAATATATTTTAAAATGTAATTTATTCCTGTAGGGGCAAAGCTGAATCTATGTCTTCCATGTTTGTGCTGCTTAATGTTTTTGTGAAAACGGTGATAATTTTTGAGGATTCTTTGATGTGACATTCAAATAACAGCATTTATTTAATATATTGTAATAATGTAAAATTCTTTACCGTCACATTTGATCAGTTTAATGTGTCCTTTCTAAATAAATCTATGAATGTGTTAATTTCATAAAAAAAAAAACTTACTAACCCCAAACTTTTGACTTGTAGTGTAAGACTTGAATGAGCATCATTGAACAAATTACGCACAGACCTAACAGACTATTTTCACTGCACCTTTCCAAGAACTTTACCTTCAGAATACCAAAAACTCAATCTATTAATTAGATTTTTCACTTTATGTGAATTTAAACAAAAAATGAGTAAGGGGAAAAGACCAAGGTGTATGTGTTTTTGTTCCATTCGCTCCATCTATGGTTGTCTGCTTTTCAGGAGTGAGGGAAGAACTGGAAGAAAAGAAAAAAGAATTGAAGGAGGCAAAGCAGCAATTGAAAGCTGAGGGATCCGTATCAGCCAAAAGTGAGTCAAACCCAATTTTTCTGAATTTTGGGCCTTCTTTATCTAAAGAGAGACCATTTCATACTTACACAATGGTTTGTTACAGCTCTGGATGTACTTCAGTTACTAACTGAGATATGGAAGCTGCAAGAAAATCCAACTGTAGAGAATTCAGAAAAGATTCAGCGTGAGTTGAAACAAATCCATTTCTTCCCTTTAAAAACATCTCATTCATTAGTTCACAATTAGTGATTTTCTTCTCATCATTTAGAACTGGAAGCTAAATTAAATAGTTTGCTGACTGAGTTGAAAAACTCTGGAGAGAAGGGTCTTGAACTGAGTGAGTTTAATCTAATTTCCTTTTAAATTGTAGTAGAGTAAAAACCTGTGTTTATTATCTTAATCTGATTAATAATAGAGTGGAGCATGGTGCTTGCAATGCCAAGATCATGGGTTTGATTTTTTTAAGGAATGCATTAACTGATAAAATGTATACCTTGAATGCAATGTAAGTCGCTCTGGATAAATGCATCTGCCAAATGCATAAATGTAAATGTTTTTCTTATAAATTCATACAGCCTTGAAGATCATTTCTATAAAGGAATCAATGTCCAGACTAAAGCAAGCACAAGGAAAACTACAAGAGGAATACAAAAGAGAAATCAATGGTAAGCCAATCTTAAATGCATCTATTGCCATTAAATGATCTAAAGAGTGCGGATTATTCATTTAAAATTAAAGGGGAAACAAAGGCTACTAAACTTTCTTTTTTATGTTGTTGGTCAGGTCTAAAGAAGCAAATAGAGGACAAAGAAAAAGAGATTTTGCTTTTGAAGGCTAACTGTGGTCAGTCCCCTCAGCTGAGTAAGTTGTGTTAGTTACTACCATAGATGTACCTTGCATTTTAACCCAATAAATTGTTAATAAAAACATATTCCTTTCCAGAGGAAAGGATAAAACAACTAGAGAAGGAGGCTGAGGAAAGCCAACAAAAATTGAAAAAACTACAACAAGAATCAAACAATAAGATTGCAGGTACGTTTACCCTTGATGTGCTATTAAGTTGTATAAGTATAATAATGTTGAGACTCCTAAAGAACAGATCTTCATTAGAGGGAATGCATCCTGTTGGGATACAATCACAAATAACTTAAAAACAAAGGGAAATCAGAGTTTTATTAAACATGAAAACAATTATGATGCTTAATAAACACAGATTTGTGTTATTAAATATTATCGTTTCATTTTTTTTACTCAGCGCTAGAGAAACTAATTAAAACAAAGGACCAGCAGCTGGCAAACACTGAAGATAAACTTCGGGAGACAAATGCTGAAAATGCTGATTTGGGTAAGAAAAAAGATTATTTATGTTTGATTCCATATTGTATTGTCGCCTATGCATGACTAGTCATTCCAAGAATTTCAGTTTTGTGTCTTTTGTTTTAGTCAAAAAGCTGAACAGTCTGAATGATGACATAAAGAAAATCACAAAGGAGAAAAATAATGTACTACAGAAAGCAAAAGAAGAAATCGACGGTATGACGACACTATCAAAACACCAAATACATGTGCTTAAATTCATTATCAAGTTAACTTTTCCAATACCATACAATATATTTTTGTATTCTAAAGTGATTAGATGTGTTGGTCTTGATAAATATATAAGGGGGTGGGGGTGGAAGCAATGGTCACTCTGGAGAGAAATCGTTTTCTGTACAGTGAATGAAAAATATACATGACCCATGTTTTCTTGGGCCAGTGGTTACAATCAGAAAACTGCACATTTAATTCTACCTTTACTGGATTTTTTTAATGCTGACATGCTGAGAGACGTTGCAAAACAAAGAATAAAAATTACATAAAATGATTCATAGCAGCATGTGAGAAATAAACTGACAATAGTGCAATGATGACATACTTCTAGTCTGTGTATGAAGTGAAGTATGCAATGGCTAATGGGGTTCTCTCTATAATACTCATTTCCAATGGAGACATTAAGTCTTCATGTGCTTTTAAATGTTTAACCTCAAATTCGACACATTATGTGTGCAAATTCCAGCATCATTTTGTATCAAGGTAAGAATCAATTTGACCATTTCTTGTTTTAAATTTTCCTAACTGCATTTTCTGTCAGGTTTAAATGAGAAATTGCAAAGACTGGAAAACACGCTTGCTAAACAGGACCTAAACCTGAAGGAGAAGGATGATACCATTGCTATATTGAAAAAGCGACAAGACAATATGGAGAACGAGCTTGAAAAAGTGAAGAAGAAAAACGAAGGTCAGTGAGAAGAGATTCAAAGGGTTTTTGAATATGTGGTTCATAAACTGGGGAAAATTCAGAAAACTGTCAATCAAATTAACTACAGATAAAAAAATAATGATGCTGCAATTGATGCATCATTACTCTTTTTCTTTTTTCTTTTTGTGGTTGTCCAGAGCTAGTGACAGAGCTTAAAACAAAGGACCAGCAACTTGCTAAAACTGAAGTTAAACTTAAGGAGATAAATGCTGCAAATCAAAACTTAAGTAAGAATAAAATCTAGTAGAGGTGTTCCAATATAAAATTTACTAAATTAATGCATTGTAGTAATTGATTCTTTCTTTCTTTGTTTTAGTTCGCAAGCAGGAAGAACATGAAAGGGAACTAAGAAAAATCATTGAGGAGAAAAACATTTTGCAAAACAAATCACAGGAAGAAATCTCTGGTATGACAATACTGTCAAAACACTCCAAGTCATGATAAAGTTCACATGTCCATTATTTTTTACACTTTTACATTGCTCTACATTGATTTGGATTTTATAATTTTGTCTGTTATATTGTATTCAAACCTCAGACTGTTTTCTTAGCCTAATAAGTATTTTTCCTCCCTTTTATCAGATTTAAAAAATACACTGGAAGTACAAAAACAAGACCTTGCCAAGAAGGACCAGAAACTCCAGGATAAGGACAAAGAAGTTACTAAACTTCAAAAGGAGTTAAAACAAGAGAAAGATAAATTCAACGGTGAGTGGGGTGCCACTATCTTTTGGTAAAGTCAAAAAACAATGCAAATAACATTTGGTCAGGGACCAAAATTTTTTTATCTTGCATGTATCTGTAGAAGGAAATCTGACAGGTTTTAATATTTTCACAATATTTATAGGTGTGGTCAGTGAGAATGGTAAACTTAGACAACAACTGGATGAGACTAAACAGAAAGTGGATGAACTTGAGAGTGAGATATTTCTTTTTTACCTGAGCAAAAAAAGGACTATTAGCATTATTTATTATCAGAATTAACAGTATGCTTTTGTTTCTTTTATAACTCCTTTTTTTCAGAAATTATAGAAGGAAAAAAAGAACTTCCTAAGGAAGGTAAGTTTGTGATTTCAGTCTTGTTGTAATATACAGAATAAAAAAAAAATCTATTAGTTATAGTCTGTAAAAATGCAATTAAACTGAAAAATGTCTGCCTGTGTCCCCATGCCAGAATGGCCGAGGTTTGACGCAAACACTGCCCACCGCAGACTCATCTTGTCGCATGATGAGAAAGAGGCAAGCACCTCTCTATTGGCTCAGCCTGTACCTAACACCCCTGAGCGCTACAACACAGCTATTGCAGCTCTGGCAAAAGACGGATATAATTCTGGAAAACATTACTGGGAAATTGGGGTGTTTGGAAAAAATTGTTATGTTGTGGGAGCGGCCAAATCGTCCGCTCAGAGAAAAGGTATTCTGACATATGGCCCTTCGGCTGGCTATTGGGTTATTCTGAAGAAAAGAGATGGAACACTTGTTGCCATTGCAGACAAGCAGGTTCAAATAAACATTCGTGGAACACCTTCTGTAATTGGGATCCAGGTGGATTTTAAAAATAAAGAGCTAACTTTTTATGATGCAGAAAAGAAATATAAAATCTTTAGTTTCACTGGCAATGAGCTGCAGGGTAATATTTACCCATATATTGAGACCTGCAGTGATTCTAATAGTCTTGACCCTCCCTTGATCTTAAAGCAAGTTCAATCCATAGATTGGATCAAGCAATGATCTCCATATATTAGCAGTCTGTTTATGTATGCAAAGAAAATGACCTCTGCTTTGAGATTTCGGATTGTTACTAATCTCAACTGCATCCTTGAATGTCTTGCATCTTTCAGTTTAATAAAGCATTTACATTTGAAAAACAATATTTATCCTATATGTTGGTGTCTTTTAACATTTAAAAGGATAAAGCCATGCAAAATCTGTTATAATTTACTCACTTTCATATCGATCCAAACCTGTATCTTTCCTCATAAACGAAGATATTTTGCTAAATGTCTTTTTTTTTTTTTTGTCCATACAATGGAGGTCAATGGTAACCAAAACTGTTTGGTTATCTACATTCTTCAGAATATCGTATGTGTTCCATAGAAGAAATAAATGCATAAAGGATTGGAACAACATAACAGTGAGTAAACAATGACAAAATGTTAATTTCTTAATGAACTTAAATGTCTGAAGCAGCAAATCCACACAGAGGAAACATAAATGAAAAACATAATTTTTTTATTTTAGGGGAAAAAACAACAACAGGTTTTTGCTTCCAAACATGAACTTTTTAAGAGTAAACATAGTGCTTAAACTACGGTCACATGCATACCAAGCTCAGCTTTTCAAAAAACCCATTTAACAGTATTATCGTCCATAGGAGACTTGATTTCAGTTACATTTTGAAGAGTGAAAAAGACAAACAAATAAAAAACATTGTATGAAGACCTCAATCTCTGCCTGCTGTTCCTGCAACCCGGCTATAGAAGTATGCAACAAAGGTTGGGTCCTTTTCCTCTAAGCTGTTCAAAAAGGCATTTCTCTCCTCCTCACTCCATGAATCAAACCACTGAGTCCACAGTCTTAACTGGCATTCAAAAATGTTGGGTGGGCGATCATTCACCTGAAATGAAGAGACAAAGAGGATATCCGTGTTAACATACAAATCTGCCTACAAAGCATCTTTTGATATGAATGGATGGAAAAAATTAAACACCTGTAGTGTGTTGAGCTGGTCTAATAAACTAGACACCTTTCCAGGCACTGCCTTTGAGATCAGATCTTCCAGAAATCGTTGCTTCTGGACAGCGTTCCATCCAAAATACCAACCAAGTACACATCGTTGCTCCTGAAGCGTCACGAAAGTCAGCGGCACAGAGTTTTCTCTGGAGCCCATGTTGAGGGACGTGCAGGACAGAGCTTCCAGACGTTGGGGGACGATGCCTCCTGAGACAGGGGGAAAGTCTGTGATGGAGACTGGAGGATGGGTTGACCAACCTTGTCCATCAGACATTCCTAACTGTGTAATGGTGTGCTTAGAGACCTGTGTATGGGACAGATCTTCCACTGTAGGGGGCATCATGGATGCTTCTGGCTGGCCTGAGCCTTGTAAAGCCTGGTGGAACCAAGCCATTTCTAATAAGGTCAGAAAAAGGAGGATTTCAGCAGGCTTGACTTTGATGGTACTAAACAAAACTATAGCATTAAAAGAAACAGGTTACCTTAATGTTGAGCATTTTCTTAACTTCATACATAAACTGAAACATTAAATAAGGCACCTCATGCATTTAACATACATCATTACATCGGTTCAAAGGCTTCGTAAAACTGTTAGCTTTGCATCGTATCATGACTGCAGTAGGCTACACTTGTATTCACTTCCTTGTTAAGACACACTGTGCTTGCTAACGTCAGATTGCTAGCTGACCAAAACAAACGGGTAAACTCCGTTTTAAAACATTACTTGAGTCAGAGTGTCATTTGAAATAAAACGTCACCTTTTCTTAGCTGAATTTGTCACCTTCGGTCAAAAAACCATGTTGTTACTTTCAAAATCAGAAATTAGAGGGTAAATAATCTCGATTGAGCCGTGAAGCTCAAACGGAGCCGCTCGATGTCTTCTGTTCAATAAACCGCTCGGACACCAGGGGGCTTGTATGTTATGATGACCTATTCGTGAAACAACCCGTTGTTTTTTTGTTGTTGTTGTTTTTTTATCGGATCGTTTCACATTGTTCACAATACTGCGTCTCGCTGAAGAAACGGACTGAATGAGTCGTTCATGAAATTTACTGAATCCTTTCACCTTTCGAGTCAACAACTCTCCAACTCGGAAAAATGTAGAAACGCACTTCGCCTCACGAGGCCATGCTATGTGATATACACAAAATCTCAAGATCCGAAATTGCATCTATTCTTTATATTATTAGGCCTATATAGAAAATGCTTAACAAGGTCAATGTGTTATTAAGACGGTAATATTGGAGGAAACATTCAGCATACATGTTATTGATGATACACACAATTAAACAGTATAAACGCAAAGCCTTAATTGATTTATGTTAAAATGGAAATTAAATCACAAGAAACAAATACAATTATGTAACAAGAATATATGTTTATTGCCTGTTACTTTGTAAAACATCAAACAATTTTGATGTTCTCTGTCTGAGCTTCCACCCCGCCTCTTCCGGAAGCGCTCGTGGCGCGCTGACGTCGGTGAGGAAGGCGTTGCGGTCCGCGCGAGCTACAGAACGAGCGAAGGGAATCAAGATGGCGGACCTCGAAGACGTTACGCTGGACGGGAGGCCGCTCCATTCGCTCCGGGTAGCGGATTTGAAAGCGGCATTGGAAGAGAGAGGGCTTCCGAAAAGCGGACAGAAGAATGCTCTCATCAAGAGGCTCAAAGGGGTGAGTGGGAGTTGCTGTTTTCTCTGCTCCGCAGAGTCCGAAGACCGTGATTCGGAGGCCGAGCGTCGGTGGTCTCGCTAGCTGCTAGCGCGCACTAGCTGGGGTGCTCATGCAGTTTGTAGTGTGTCATCATGCCCCCCCCCCCCCCCCCCCCCCCCCCCCCCCCCGCTGTTGCCTGTTTGTGTGTATGTGTGTGACATGCAAAAGCGGCGTTTATTTTCTATACATGTGAGTTTTGGGATGGAGCAGACGTCGCAAAAGGTTCAGGGCGATGCGGTTGTGTTTACAAGTCTCTGGATGGCTGTGAACTGTGGGTTTTTTTTAAGTTGTCGGCGGGTTCGCGCTTTGTTAGTGCATAAGGTGTTGGGGGGCGGGGTATTTAACGGGGGCGCGCTTACTAAAAAGTCCTTCAAATAATAAGTTTTTGTAAGATTAAACACGTTTTACCCCTTGAATATCATGTGCTTTTGCTGAAATAATCACTGAGGTCGCATCGCAATTCCTTTGCGTCGGTGGGAGGATTTGATTGATTGATGTGCCTCGCGCAGCTGCTGCTTTGAAGTTTGATCTGAAAGTTACTGTTACTGAACAGATGTAAACATGCCTGTCTGTCAATTTCCTGATTGGGTTCTTTATTATCTTATTTCGTGCAATTGCTTATTTGATGTATGATGAAAGCAAAAGGTAAATACATCTATGTGCGCTTTTTATTAATAATCAGTAAACAATCAATGAATCAGTACATGATTTCTTTTTGTATTTTTACTGCCTTTATTATTAAATCGTACGCTCTGATCCATACAAACCTCAAATATTCATGAATAATCACTTTTTGACCACTACTGTACATAAGCAGTTATGCCCGGCCTAGATCAAATTGACATCTCATACAAATTATTAAAAATGTGTAAAAACAATTGTACTTATAAGCATATTGTATAGTTGTGCTTGGAGTCAGTTGTTTTATTTGTAATAATGCAATGAAACAATCCAAATTGTGCGGACATAATTTTTGGCCAGGCTGACAGAAATAAATTATGAAAACATGCAAAAACAAGAGAGAACTAATAAAATATTAATAACTAGGCTAATTATGTTGTAGTCAGTGTATGCTTTTTCATGTGAGCTTTTTGTTTTCTATGCTTTTTTTTTTTTTTTTTTTGCATTGTAAAATAAAACTTGTAGCAATAGTAGCCTTCAGAGATTGAACTATATTGATTGTTTTTTATTACAGGTACCAATAATTTGTATGTTTATGTTCCCGATTTAGAGAACCGATATTTATTTGTTTTATTTCTGTTTTTGACAATTATAACAACAGCACTGAACAAACGGTTTTATTTAACACTTTTTAAATACTGTAATTTCTGAAATTTCACTCCTTTCTTGCATACAAACAAAAACACACTTCTGCATCAATAAACAAATAAAAAGAGTTGAAAATGTGCAAAAAATTAACTATTTAAAAAAATTTCTTTGATCAGGTAAACAAACAGGGATGGAATATAGCATGTAAAAATAATTCTAACAAATAAAAAAAGGGTCTGTCAACTCCCCATAAATATAAGAATTCGGTTTAAACTACAGTTTTAAAAGGTTTATGTTTGATATATAGGCTAAAGAGTGAAGAGAATGGAACATGCTGGAATAATCGATGGAATACGCAAACGTTGTCAGAAAAATAAACAAAACAGTGAATACATTATCGCAATTACCGAGTCCATCTCAATCTGGCATGTTATCAGAATTATTAATAATGTCGGTATAGATGATAAAATACCTGCTGACAGAGCTGTTTTTATCTGTGTTTACACAGAACTTCTCTCGCTGAGATAATTAATTTCCACAGAGCTGTAATTATTTAGATGTTTATTAGCTAAATAAAGGTTAGATAGTAGACGTTAATATAATTTAAGGAGTATTTAACGAGTGGATCGTGATAAATATTTCTGAGCCTCAACCCAGTGAGTAAAAGCCACTATGAACGCGACTTCATGAGACTGAGCATAGACAACAGAGAGAATTAAATTCAGCGCTTTTATTTCCAACATGCACTTACTCATGACTGTTTTATTTAATTCATGGAAACTTGCGTTTTTATTGGGACAGGACTGTGAGTTTGTCTCTATTTTTTAGCGCCAAGTTTAAAGCAGCACTAAGTAAGATCTTTTACCTTAAAATAATGTTTCCAAAATCGTTTCAGTGGTTCATCAAGTCGTGACATGGTGAAATGCACTTATGCCACAGCTTTGCGGTCCTTTATCTGATATATCCACGCTATGTAAGATTGCCAGATCAGGTCTCGTTTCTGTAGTTCTAATAAGACTTGCTTTACGGTAAGCGTTACAATTGACCTATGGCTAAGCCACGCCCCCAAATGCGATGAGCCAATCACAGTGCGCATAGCTCCCAATACACTCGGACATTCTCTGCTTCCACGTCCATTGAAATGCATTGCAGTTAATCAGTTTTCATTCGTTTTTATGTTTTTTCTTGTCATTTTAAGTTTAAAATGTTCAAACGGTGTGCATGGAGTACATGCAACTCCGACACTAGGTATCCCGAGAGGCTGGGCGACAGTGTGTATTTTTTACCCTTTCCAAATTAAGCCACATCTCAACCGAGATAAGTGTCTGACCTGGATTAAGTTATGTGCTAGACCACAACACCAACTAAACTAAGGATGTCTACATCTGTTTTAAGGTAACGTTAAGTCAACAACGTATTTGAACGTTATTTTTAACATCTCTAACGTAACGTTAGGCTAACATTAGAAAACGTTAACGTTACGTTAGCTTCTAGCTGCGTTGTACATTTCACTTAGCTTCATTAACGTATCTGCAAATAACCGAGATAACAAATGTTAGCAATGTTGTGCTGAATGATTCATGTAAATACTGTCGCACCAAACTAACGGAGAGGTACTCTTTGTAAAGATGGTAAAAAGGCTTGTCCTGGAAACGTATGCAACTTAGACCTGTACATATTTAATTTGATCATGACATGAACCATTAATTACATATTAAAGCACAACATTTTAGACAACTTTCTACCAAAACAACTGGGGAACTTTGTGGGTTTTTTTTTTTAGCAAAACATGTAGCCTTTTCACTCCTCTTCAACATAACTAAATATAGCGCCTGTCACCGAATGTTGACCATAGACATCATATAGATAGACGCCCTATCGACCCCTACTGCCTATTGGCGCGGACGAGCCGTGGGGCCGCCATCTTAAACCGGTCACCCGCTCCGCTCAGTATAATCTGTTTGGGAGGTGCAATGAGCTGTCAGCGCATTTAATTAATCATATCTCACTGAATACCGAACTGATTTTCACACGGGTTTTTTTGCTGCAAAGGTTATACACGTAGCTACGATACAGGACACATTGAATATTTTGTTCACAAAATACAACTAATTGTACGGTAATGTTAAATGTTAAATCTTACTTGTGAAAAGTAATCCCCGAGTGATGGTCCGCCGATTTGAGCAGGAATATGCTGCACAATGCTCTGGCATCTACTGCTGCTATGCAACGCAAATAGTAGTATGACCGGTTTAAGATGGCGGCCGCATTTCTTGCGCCACAGCGGCCAATAGGGCGTCTAGCTCTATATGATGTCTATGATGTTGACTGTTTGTCCGAGTGAGTGGAGGGGGCGTGGCTTAGCCATTGGTCAATTGCTACAATTTCTCGTTTGTGATGTCGCAATACATGATACTTTCATAAAATCATGCATCATACTCTACCTGGTCTGTGGCCATTGTTGATTCCAAAGCCGGTGCTGGATAAAAAGAGCGTGCGCGTGCGACAGTAGGCTGCGGTAGGCTAAATTATTTACGACAGCGGCAATGGACAATTTCACTTCCAACCTGTAGGGGGACCGCAGAGGAAAAATCACTTGGTGTTGCTTTAAACTAAGCTACATATCAAGCATTTATGTAACATATCTTGTTTGTGCATTAAGGGCAGTTATGTTAAAGTTTAATAATTAAGTTATTTTACCTCCGAACACTCTTGACTCACTCATCTTCCCCGCAGGTCTTGCACACAATTTTCAAAACGCCAACACAGGGTTCTACACTAAGGTTTTTCCCAAGGAGCACATGTGCTCCTAAATGAAAAAATCTAGGAGCACACAAAGACATTTTGGAGCGCAGTGAAAAATGTTCAAGTAACAGAGTTTAACAAACTGTTTATTATATTTATATATATATATATATATATATATATATATATATATATATATATATATATTAGGGCTGTCAGTTAAACGCGTTATTAACGGCGTTAACGCAAAACCATTTTAACGCGATTCATTTTTTTATCGCGAGATTAACGGTCTTTTTGGCCTAGCAAACTTTGTAGTTTTTTTTCACATGCTTTTGCAACAGGACGCGGCATGCGCGGCGCTGCGCTATGAAACCCATTCATTTCAAGGGCTTGGGCCGTGCGAGGACGTTTTGTTGCTTCATCGACCAAAACGCAAGTGGATCTAGCTAGACCGGAAACAAAACAACAGGCACGCGCACACACTTGTTTGGGCTTGCGAGCCGGCCAAATAGGTTAAAGTTACGTTTTGAGTGACGAGCGCGAGACGCCGAAATGGATGCCAATAAGATTCTGAATGGAAAGTTTACTTTTAAAAACTTGCCAAATGGTTCCATTGACTAGACCAAAGTGATCTGTGTGTTTTGTCGTTATGAACTGAGCTATCATCATCGCAGCACGTCCAGTCTGAAATACCACTTAATGATGGCCAAGCACACACACACACAGCTGATGCGAATTCTCCGCCACCTCGTCAATATCAGTACCTCGTCAGTATTTCTTTCACCCTTTTATTGATGGACAGTGTTACATTGTGTTACAAAGAAATTATTTGCTCCAAGTGAGAATGGTAGTGTGAAATTGAACACAGTATTGCCAATCTTGTTTTCAATAAAAAAAAAATGTGCACAAAGCAAGCAATCCACTTTTTTCATGTTGATAAGAGCATTAAAATGAGAAAAAATAATGAACAAAAAGAAATCAAGAGACATTTAGAATAGATAAAAATGTGCGATTAATCGCGAGTTAACTATGACATTAATGCGATTAATCGAGATTAAATATTTTAATCGTTTGACAGCACTAATATATATATTTATAAACAACGTGTGTGCTCCTTCTCTTTCTGTTCAACTATGGTTTGAAACCGTCGTTTTGATGCAGAAGTATAAATCACACTTTACAATCACTTTAGTAAAACACAACAAGGGGAATGTGTTGCTCTCAGGAGGAGGAGCACATCGGCACACCTGTGAATTAGGGCTGTCACCAGGGGCGGACTGGCCATCTGGAGCACCGGGACTTTTCCCGGTGGGCCGCTGGCCAATGTGGGCCGGCCCGGTACACATATAAAAAAATATATATAAAAAAATATATATAAAAAAATGACGGAAATCATAATATTACATTTCTTTTCTTCACAAATGGATGAGGGAATCGATCGCGCGGGCGCGGCCGACAAGGAGTGTGTTTCGTGTACATGCATGTGAGTGTATTGCCCTCCCTCGCTGTTAAGTTTGGTCTACTCCATTGCATATCTTGAAACACGCCCTCTTTCACGTCCTGGAAACACACCAAGCCAACGCCGATGAACTAGCGCAGAATCAGATGAAAGCTGACTGTGTTGTCGCCTCGCATCGCCGCGTCGCCTGTGTCGCTGGAAAAAAGCTGCACTTGAACACACCGAGAGAACTACAGCCGACTGTTAGCTAGAATGCGGCAATGCGCGTTCTGCGCCTGTGTGTAAATGAGACAACTGTCTATTTCTGCAGATATATTCGCCTATATTCGTCATTCAAAAAGAGAAACCGACGCTGCCGGCTGCAGATACACACCGTAAACAAAGCAGTGCGTGCTTATCGTTCTGAATATCAATCCTGCTAAACACTTTCTTTATTCCACTCCTCTCATGTTAATATTTAAATATTCGCCAAGGAACACTCAGGTAATATGACGTAACATTAGAACAGCCTTCTATCTGTGCAGTTTTGACTTCTTTGCTCGCTGTTTTGCTATTATTCTCGTGCAGTGCACTGACTCGTTCACTAAGCTGAACAGCCAATCAGAGTTCCCTCTTTCACCGACATGACGAATCGGCCAAAAAAAAGCCGACGAGGACCAATTTCAGCCGACGGTTAAAAAAAGCATTAGAGGTAGATGCTGTGAAATGCTTCAAATTAACAGATTATACATTTGGCGCGAAGAGTAGCAGTTCAACAGGCTCTGATGGCTCTAGCTCCCCCTGACTAGCTGATATGCTGTCTTGATAGTTTTATATGTTGTCTTAATGTTCTTCTGTTTGTTTCCCTTTGGTTTTACAAATGTGACCTAATAGGCTATATGTTGTGTTACTTAAAATAAATGTTTAAATAGCATTTATTTTTGTATTGTTATATTTTTATGCTATAAATGGTGTTAAAAAAATATTCTGCACATTAATGGGCCAATGTGTTATGATTTGGGATGTGGTGGGCTGCTGTGGGCCAGAAAGTCCAGGGCCACTTTTCGGTCCCAGTCCGCCCCTGGCTGTCACTTTTGAGAAAAATCAAATTCGAACGGATATCAAATATCAAGCAATGTATTCGAATATATTCGAATATCTACGAGCCCCGCCCCCCACCAAAAAAACAAAAAAAAACACCGTAACGGAGATTACACATTTATTAACAGTCTGACAGTCATAAACAGGACTCAAGCCTCTCTGAAAAATAATGTTTGACTTAATGTTTTAAACAGCAGGTTATCAACTTAATCTATATGAAGTGCCACTATGCATAGCCAATCACAAAATTAGGCTAACGTTACAAGAAAAAAATAGAAGCGGAACAGCACGGCACAAACAATAACGTGACAACTTAAACAGCAGCAGGAGTAAGCCCTATAGCCTAGCCTAATTAATTTCTTAATATTGTTTGCTAAAAACACAAATTTATCAACTTGATCTGGATCAAGTGCGGCTCT
The DNA here is from genome assembly GCA_026230005.1 of Gila orcuttii. NCBI lineage: Eukaryota > Metazoa > Chordata > Actinopteri > Cypriniformes > Leuciscidae > Gila > Gila orcuttii. The sequence goes on from JAPDVR010000008.1 coordinate 15,022,344, forward strand.
CTTTTTATTGACGATGTTCCCCGCGGTGGAGAACACACGCTCGGAGCGCGCACACGTGCCTAGCACACACAGGTATTTGCGCGTCAATGTTGAGAGAAGTGTTATCTACGGTGTAGAACCCAAAATATTTCCAGACACTACTTTTTAGATGAGTTGGGGTCGTAATTGTCCTCTCAGGCTGGCCGTTCTGTGTGTTATCTTCCATTTTCAAAACAGGGTGGCTATTGGCTATTATTCGCTTGATTTGGTCATGAGCTTACGCTACAATACGTTTAGAGTGCCCGCTACTGGATGAGATAGCAAACAATAAAATAAAAAACAAACGGCCTAATCATAGACTGTAAAAAATGCGCAAAACATGGCACTTTAAAAACCGGTTAGTTTATTTATAGTTCGATTACGGATATTTCACGTCATGTTCGAATGCATATTCGAATATTGAATAAAAAGTGACAGCCCTACTGTGAATCTGCATCTTTCACTGCAAAGGCTTTTTCCACAACATGGAGGAGAAACTAGTTTAAATGACTGTATTAGTATTTACTAGTATTAGTCGACTAAAACTAGGGCTGAACGATTAATTGCATTTGCGATAATATCGCGATATGATGAAATGCGATTTTTGTAACCGCAAAAGCTGCGATTACACGGGTCACGTGACACGCGAAAGAAAAGCAGTCTGCAGATCAAGCATCAATTTGGCACGCTACGCATAGGTCTGGCATACAGGAAAGAAAAAATTATTTTTTATGTATGTGATATTGTTTTATTTATTCTCTCTCCAACAATTCTGGATCGATTCAGAGAATTTCAGAATCGAGTCTGAGTTTAGTTTTTAAACACAGATGCGTGATGACGCTGCGCGTCTCTCTCTCTCTCTCTCTCTCTCTCTCTCTCTCTCTCTCTCTCTCTCTCTCTCTCTCTCACTCAAACACACACACACACGACACCGCTCGAACCTTCCGAAAAATAAGCTTTCATAAAGTTCGGGGTTTAAGCGAACTACAGGGACAGTCGCGGGCTTCATTGCACAGGTTTTGCCACTTTGATGTTACTCTTGCAGTGCGCGGTCTTGGCCGCTGGAATTTTCCTTACAAATGCTCCACAAAGGCATTATTTATGTATTTTGGAATGCAGTTGGCTTATATATTAAAAATATGAAAATCACTGAGAAAGCTGCTTTCATTTTAAAATACTTACGCACACTTTGTGAAGAGTGCTTGTGCATGCGGCTGTGAGCGACTCATTGGTTAAATGTACTTGCATCTCAAAATGCTTTTGACGCGAAATTAATGTAAACACAGTCAGTTATATCTTAAACCAACAGGACAAACCACATTTACAATTTCAAAAGAGATATGTGCATTAGTGTGAATGCAGCTTATCGTATAGGGGGAAATCACTCCAGCTCTTGAATGGAAAACGTTCAGACGGCCTACTTTTAAATACTGAAAGCACTCTTTGTTTATTGCTTGTAATGTTTTTTTTTGTTCCTCTTTATTTACTACCTTGAGCTATATTAGTTTATAGCCCATTTAAAATTCTTAACATGTAACTGGTTTAATTAAATGTGTTTATATGTATGTGTATATATATATATATATATAATATATATATATATATATATATATATATATATATATATATATATTTAAAGTATGTATATTTACACATGTAATTAAATACATATTTTAAGTGTTATTAAGATTAATTAAGAAAAAAATTAGATCGGATCATGAGCTGCCTAAAGATTCCCATCCCTACCGTACAATGATTTATTGCTTGTCTTTGTCGACTAATACAGAAAGTAAAGAACTTAAAGTAATCGCATATTAAATCGCAATCGCAATATTGGTTAAAAAAATCGCAATTAGATTATTTTCCATAACCGTTCAGCCCTAACTAAAACTAAACTAAAAATAAAACAATTCAGATGACTAAAATATAATGGGTTTAGTTCAATTGTAATGCATTCATTTAGAATTTCTCTAAAATGTCCAAACCTATATACTCCCGGAGAAAACATCTATTAACCTGTTAATATGAATGATTTTAAAGTTTGAACATGCAATACATATACAGATTTAACTACTGTGACTTAAAAAAATATCTTAAAATTAAATAAAAACCACTTTTCCTAAAGTAGAATAGTCTTCTGTCAATGAATGATATATGCATTCTTTATAACTACTTGCATACATCATTCTTTATTATTTCAAGCAGCAGACATATTTATTTGTATGAATTAAATATAATGAATCCTTATTAAAGCTATTAACGAGCAGTGAATGCTTTTCTCTTTTTCTTTTGTTGCTTGATCAATATTAAGGACACAAGACTGCATTAGGTTTATTACTCACTGTCACTTTAAGACATCGGATCATGTCCAATGACATGCGGATCCAATTGCACTGATGCACATCCGATACACTCAAAACTGTTTAAGACTTAACCGACACAGTTTACGTGAATACTCTCCAAAACGGACATTTCGACATAATGTTGTGTATTTGTCCATTCAGACACGAAAGAGAGCTAAATTCAGTCCTCGTGCGCTGTGTGTGTGTGGCTGCATGCTTCGAGTCGGGTGTATGCGCACAGAAAACTATGCGTCGTCGTCACTCTTATTCAGATCTATATGGCTGCTCTATTCATACTCCCAGACGTTTACATTTTTTAATATTTTATGAGACATGGAGCGCATGTGAACCCGTGTGCCGCTGGTACGTTAGATCAGCACGTCCCTACTACAATACAAATATGCGCATCTACAAACGCAGGACATCAGTTCTGACTGGATCGCTTCCCAAATCGTCACTATCTAACATTTTTGTCTAGTTTTTATTCGTTGACGAAAATGTCAATAGATTTTCGTCATACTTTTTGTCATTCAAAACTAGTTTTTATTTAGTTATCGTCTCGTTTTCGATTATGGTAGGTTGTAGTTACTCGCACATTGTGCTCGTAAATCATTTTTCCGGTTCGCACGGATCGATTTTTAGGGGCATATGCGAGCAAAATGGTGGCACTGTAGAGCCCTGCCACAAGATGGCGCCATTTATAGGTGAATTTGATATTACAAAACCAATACCCGATTATGGGAAAATGCATGGGGAAAATATTGGTAAAACCGATTATTGGTCGATCTCCAGAGCTCTAATTTTGGTGCAGGTATTGCACATAATTTTAATCATTCAGGTCTCCGACTTATAATGCGGGAAATACCCGCAAACATTGATTCACTTTAACATGTTGGTTGAATGAGTAAATTAATCAACACAGATTATAAAATCAAATCAGTCATTTTAAAACTTTTTGCAAGACGCAATTTCACAAACAGCGTGAGTGATTCAGCAGTGCTGCGTCTTCTCTCTCTGTCTCTCAAAATAGGTTGCACAAGGCAAGCATCAAGCACGCTGCAGGCGGCGAGACTAAACACTAAAGTTTACCATTTGCAGGTCTTTTTGAGTCTTACCAGTTTAAACATATAAGCTTATTCAGTACTTGAGCGCTCTATGAGAGTTTTTTTTTTCTGGGTCCATACATGCAGTAAAGCCGCCTCACAAACAGCTCGCAAGTAACAAAAGTTATTTTTCAAATGATGTCAAAATTCCAGTCTTGATGTGTATCCTCGTAAACAGTCGGTTATGTCTTAAATAAGCATAAAACACATGTGACCGTATAATGAAAACAGTAATGGATCTGTGCACTAGCTCTTAAAGTGACAGCAGCCTAATATGTGTTTGTCATTAATTTTATGGTCAAAACAACAAAAGATGGCTTTAATTTTAAGGAATCAGGATTAATAGCTTATGTATTTAATTTAGTGAGGACCAAAACACTATCCAGTGTTATTTTATCCAGTGCCCCATTGTAAAAACACAACGAGTAAGCAAACATTTAGGTTAGATAAATGTAATAAAAAAATTGACTAATCAGCACCACTACCAGCAACCACCACCCCAAATTCCCTCAAATAAAAAACACAATTTTGACAGTTTATGCAAACTTGTAAGGTTATTGAAAGTAGAGCCTTATAAAGTAAATACCTTATCAGAAAGTATTTTAAAGAATATAAAAAAAAAATGCGGCGTGCTATGATTCATGTAAGGGTGGCGTTGCCAATAAAGCACCTAAAAGCTGTCACAATGAACTGGCAGAAGCAATGATATGAATACATCAAATAATATAGCAAGGAGACATTTTAATTGTTTATGAATAACAGGTGTTATCAATCATTGTGGGCTGCAAAGATGAAGTTGAGGATGCGGACTCGCGATCTTTGAACGCGCCAGAGAGAAATGTACATTTCAGAAGCAGAGAGCAGTTTGTCTTTCGTTTTGATTTGTTCTGTTTAAAAATAGACATTTCAATAGATATATTTCTCAGGTCTATGCTGAGTTTCGGTTCATTTATGAGACGAGTTGCAGTTCACTCGCCGGCGCCTCCGTTTCGAGATTATCTATTGTCTGTTATATTTACTTCTTATTTATTAAATCCAGTAGGGATGCACCGATATGAACATTTTGGCCGATACCGATAACCGATAATTCTTTACATTTGAAAGCCGATAACCGATATATTGGCCGATAAATCTAAATAAAAAAAATTATATACTTTGATGGCCTGTATAACAAAATGCTCACCATTAAAAGCCTTGTCTCAAACACTTTTAACATAAATCAAACATATACAATACAGTATAGCCTAGTTTGAACCAGTGTAAGATTCCTTAACTTTTAAAATTAATTTTACACTCATATGGACAGCTTTCTTTATTAAAAAATGGTAACACTTTATTATAAGGTTTAATTTTGTTAGCATTAGTTAGCATGAACCAACAATTTAAAAAAAACATTTTTAAGAAAGTTGTATCTGTTAACATTAGTCAATGCACTGTGAACTAACATGAACGCACATATTTTATTAACTAACAATAACACAGGCTATTGCTCTGTTAGTAGTTAATGCATTAACAAATGAGACCTTATTGTAAAGTGTTATCAAAAAATCTATTGCCTAACAAAAAATAAAATACATAAATAATGCAAACAAGTCATTGGATAACATTGGGCTGCATATAAAGAAACAAAATGCATGTGGCATTGATCAATAAAATGGAATCGCCTCCGCACGGACAATAAGAAAAATATATTTTAATCAAACCATATCGTTGATGAAAATAATACGAGAACAAAATAATGTTAGTTATTAATTATACGAGAACAAAATAATGTTAGTTATTAATTATAACGCAATGTTTTTGAAAAAAATTAAACATTTTTAATATTACAGTGATAGTAAACATCTTTAATAGCTTAGTTACTGTTGCTGTGTGAGCGCGCGCGCTGAAGCTGAAGAGAACGAACGTTAAACCGAATCGCTTTGCTAGAAGGTTACTCAAATCAACGGTTGCTGAAGAATGCAAACCCAAAGAATTTACAAATTTATTACAATAGTGAATACAATTATAATTGTATGACAGTCCCAATCATAGCTTTTAATGTTTTGCATTGTTGTTTAATCTGCGCGCGCTGGAGCTGAAGAGAACGAGCACCGGGAAACTGAAGAACTTTTCTAGCAGGGTGTTTAAATCCACGAAACACATCATATGTGAGATTAATCAGATATTTATATTACATCAACTTTATATTACGACTTATCTGCGCAAAATGACGTGAATGCACAATCGAACTTGTGCTGGTCATAATGTGTAATATCCCTGTTCTGGACGCGCTATTCCCACAACAATGCACTGAAACGGCAACTAAACCCAGAATTCACAACGTTTTATTACAATAGTGTTCTCATTATAATGGCATGTATATGACAGTCCCAATTATAGTTATAAATGTGCATTGCTGTTTGAGCTGCGCACGCTAAAGATAAAGATGATCACCGGTACAATGAAGCGCTACTGCATCGTTCATTAACTCAACCAAACGCATCCTATATTAGATTAATCAGATATATATACACAACATAAACATATTACAACTTACAATGGCACAGAATGCTGCGAATGCTCAAGAGAACTTGACTGTGCTTGTCATGAAGGCTTAACTTCATAGATAGGCTCTTTCCACCTCAACGCGCTCTTTAACGCGCTGAAACACTGGCGAACAAGAATTCACAACATACTTTTACAGGCGTGTTTTTATTATAATGTTATGAAGCCTATGTGACAGATTTGTGCTGCACATGTTGCACTGAACTGTATCTTCCTTTTCGAAGTGAATCCAAACATTCAGAACCATCATGGCGAACAGCGCGCGTCTCTCAACTGGAGTAAATAATCTATCTATCGGCTTTGATATATCGGCCCAATTTTCTTATCGGACCGATAATGATAACATCAAAAAACCATTTATCCGCCGATATCGATATGTGGTCGATATATCGTGCATCCCTAAAATCCAGGCATTTGGTTGATGAAACATTGATTAAAATTAAGATATAATTAATACAAAACGAAATTGACTTTAATGAAAGGCTTTGTGCTTTCTGTTCGAGGTCTGTGTGAAAGTTTTAACGCACTTTAGTGCCGCTTTCGGAGCTTGGCACGTCTGTTTTTTCCTCATAAATGCGAACACAAAAATAATATAAAATGAATATTATATGTTCTGTTGAGAGACAACCCTTCTTCATCCAGTGGGTAGTAGACTATTACTTTTGATATGCGCTGTGTAATTCACTGAATTGATTTCTCTGCTGCCAGCCTCTGTCACGTATTGTGTGAGCTTGTGACTATTGCAAGTGCGCAGCTGAGAAGTCCTGATTATATTGTCTGCTATATTTAGCCTACTTCTTATTTATAAATCCAGGCAATTGATTTATTAAACATTGATTAAAATGCGTGGCGCGACCGACAAATCTCCGACAGTAAACGTATGGCCCATTCTGCTCTGTAACGGGTGCTTTTCCGCGTCTCGGGTAAACAGCTGTTGCGACTCACGCGAGCAATAACGGCCGCGTCCGGTGTGTAGACACAGTGTTAAAGCTCATTCTGCCTATAACGCTACGTTACAACATCAAGCATTATTCCAATAATTTATATAATTATAACACTTTATATAGGGCCATTTTGCATTAAGAATAGCCTAGTTTCACGTTTAGTAGGTACATTTTGCTTAGGCTACTAATTTAAAATAGTATAAAAGTCTGTACATTATGTAATTAAAAACGTTTTCATTATGATATTATACATTTTACTTTAGTAAAAAGATCTGAGTTCTTCCTCCACTGGTAGAGATTAGAGGAATTAAGACTAAAAATAGAAGATAATGTCAGTGACACTTTTGATATATTTATTGATACGTTGTTTTATATAACGTGACTAAATTAAAAGACAAAGTCGTTATTGAAGATTATGCAACAGTATTTAGAATATAATATAAATATAGCATGCAATGCAAACTAGTTTGGTTACAGCTCAAATGTATCATTCTCATTCTATCATTCCCCCTGCCTCCATTACATATCTTTGTCACATGTGTTTGATCACCACATTTGAGTGATCATTGCAAAACGTTTACATATTTATTCTGTTTAAATACTGTGTATTCTAAATACAGTACCCATCAAACGTTTGTACACACCAATAGGAAAGTGTGTCCAAACGTTTGACTGGTACTGTACTATAATACACATAAATAATATTGCTACTGTACACATAAATAATATCGGCCGATATATCGGTATCATCCTTTTTTTATCGGCATCGGCCCCCAAAAATCCATATCGGTCGGGCTCTAATTGAAAGCAAATAACCCCCTCATACATCACCTTTGGCCTCTTCTGTATGTGTCCATGAAGTTAAGAAATAAAATCAGCTCTATTGTTACTTCTACTTGTGCAAAGTGTATGTAGTATAGATAATAAAATGTGTTTGTCATTCTGCATGTGCAACAGGCTCTTATGTTGGAGAACCTTCAGAAAACCTCCACTCATCACATTGGCCTGCAGCCTAACTCCCGGGTGAGCCAAACTGAGATGTTTTACAGTAGAAAAAAGCATGTTACTGTTTGTTCTTGTGTGGATGACTTAACTGCACTATAACAACCGCACCATTTTGGATTACATCTGTGTTTGTTTAGATTGGGGAGGAAATGAGTCAGAACAGCTTTATTAAACAGTACCTGGCCAAACAGCAAGAGCTTCTCAGGCAGCGATTGGAGAGAGAGGCACGAGAGGCAGCTGAAACTGATGGTGAGTATCTGAAACAAAATAACACTAATAAACTTAAATTGTACCAGTGTATGCGTGTTTAAGCTGAATGTGTATTACGATGTTAGCCAACACAAATGCTGCATCTTTGTATAAATAGGGGTGAAGGTGAACTATAGAAACACTGTTGACTCTAAAATGCTCAAGTACTTTCAACATATGCTAACATGTAGCTTTTGTTAATATGCATGCAGAACTTTTTGGTATTATATAGTGATGTGGACATGCCAAATCTGTTTTGATTTGAGAGTTGTAGAACATGGTTATTGTCTATTCTACATCATGAAATTGATTTTATATATATATATATATATATATATATATATATATATATATATATATATATATACACACACACACATCTCAGTAGCGGGCAGTGCATTTCACACCTAGGCCTTAAGTAGTGTCCTACCTGAATTAATTCCACCTCTTAATACGCTTTTAATAGTGTAGGGCATAACTCTTTATAATTGTTGTGAAATTGCGGTTTTATTTTACACCGGCAGTTATAGGGTTAATTTGGTGAGTTCGGAAAAGGCCGGTTAGAGAGAAACGAGGCTGGTGCGTTTGTGTACAGTTCTTGCGTTCCGATTAAAAAGTTTAGAAACGGAGCCTCCCTTGTCTGTCGTTCTTCAGACGTTACAATAGTATGAATGTTTGGGGGAAAGAATCTTAAATTTACTAGAAAAATTAAGAAGAAAATCATATTCAGCACGGAAAAAACAGGGACAAAAATAAGCATTATACTCACCAAAACTACTGATTATTTTTACACAAAATCCATCCTAATTTCTTTTCTCAAGAAGACTTCAATTACTCTGTTGTACAGTTTATCTGTGCGTTTTAGTTCCAAAAAGAAGTCTTTTCTATCGAGTCTAATACTGAAAGTTGAGTCTGTCCCGTCATATTTCTGGCATAAGTTTTAATTCGCTTTAGGGCTGAGAGAATGTCCGCTCGACAGAAGCAGTGGACACAGGGACAGTCACCACCAAACATGACGATGTGTACAGCTGACCCATGCTCACACATTTTTTGAAGGAAATCAATAAGATTAGCCTTTAAAATTAAACATGGCATACATTATAGCAGGGACTATGATTATAGTCAGTTAATTATGTTTTTACCCGGGCAGATCGAATAGAGTTCTGTGACTGCGTTATGCTGGATAAGGCTGAATAAGGGATTTTTTTCCGGTAGGATTGAAACTGCTGAGGGTCGAGGAGGGAGAGAAACATTCATTTGTGGGTTTGAAAAACTATTAAATCTACAGGAATTTATTTTAGTTTATGCAGTTCGCTACAGATGCGGTTAGCTAGCTCTGACTACTAGTAATAGTACACGCTCTGACCATCAGTCAAAGGACGTGAAAATGCCGACGTTATTGTACGCCTGCTAGATGGCCACAGTGCAGTCAAATTGATATCTGATTGACTTATTAAATCTGACTGATTATCTGATTGGTTAAAGCAACAGTTTCATAGCTATTCATTTTAAGCTACAGGTGCCCACACTATAGCTTCTGAAGGCCTCAAGGCAGATTTCTTTGACCCTGGCAACACATGATGGCTGCAATATGATTGGATAAAAGCTCTAACATAAACATACACTACTGGAAGCAGCGAAAACAAGAGAAAGCTGTGGAATTGTACTATTGGGAATAATTTAATACACATTCATGGAAAAAATATATTAAAGCTCAAGTCAGTGATTCTGATTCAGGCCAGCAGAGAAGCCCTTGACGGCCCACCACTGATATATATTAGTGCACATTTTTTTAACACTTTAAAAAAAATGGAGTGATGTAGTATTTAGATTGAAGTAAAGAAAATAATTAAATTTATATTTTCTTCATATGAAATTATGGGAAATTATAATTGTGTATATACCAATAAATTAAATCTTTGCACTGTAACTTTGTTCACTTTGTAATTTTATTTATATTTTTTTCTGAAATTCATTTAAAATGATTAATTTCCTGAAATACTAAAATTTATAAAAACATTTTATTTCAATAAATGTACTGTTTAGACCTGAAATGGCTGTGGACATGTCTATTATCATTTGATTCAAGTCATTAATTATTTTTTTAGGAACAGACCATGAAGACCACACAGAGGCCAATGACAGTATCTGTACTGCCCCTAACCAGGTTAGAAATATTATCAATCTTCTGCTTCTACAGTGTTTGCTCAAGTTTGGACCATGAATTCTTACAAAATTAATATTTTGTTTGTAGTCATGCAAGATAAGGAAAATTTGTATTTCTTTGGACATTTGTTGCATGACCTGAACTTATCTTCCATGTCCAACACATGTATTTCCACCAGGATGTTGCTCCCTCCTTAGTCGACCAACACAAAGGAGGTATAGCAGTTGGGGTGACTGCCAATGAGAGTGATGAGCTCAAAGAAAAAGAAACACCCGGGCAGCCGTCACCCTCCGCACCTGCCCAGCCTGGCGCAATAGCCTCTTTGTCAGTGCGGGTTGTTGGTGAAAGAGGACCGACTTCAAGCCATGTAATGGCTGACAGTGATGATGACAGTGAAGGTGGGGATGACAATGATGGCGAAGAGGAAGAGTGGAACGTCAAAGCTCAACGGAGTCGTCGAGCACAGCCTCCAAAAAGCCAACCGGTGAGGGAAAGATCTGGTGGCTCGCAGCAACAGCAGCAGCCACCCCCCCAACATATACCTTTACTTTCACAGCAGCTCAGGCAGCCCACTCCTCCCCCATCTCCTCCTCCTGAACTCTCTTTCCCACTCCCAGACACCCCTAAACAGAGCCCCCCTAGTCCTGGAGAGCCCCCGTCTAGGCAGCGCATATCTAGCTCTTCGAGCTCTGGTAGTTCCAGTAGTGACAGTCGTAGCAGTAGCCCTGAACCAGCAGGGGACTCCACAGAACGCAGACCAGGCCCATTGACCTTACTGGCTCGCAAAATGGAGTCTGAGGGAGCTTTCTCTGCGGCGGGAAAGCGTGACAGGGAAGGAATTGATGGACAGAGAAGCCACCAAGAGGGAGTTTTGTCCGCAATTACCCACACAGCTAATGCAGCGTCAGTTCTGTCATACCCTAGTTCAGTGATCTCCAACCAAGGTGTTAGCGTTGTTAGGACAGCGGTGACGGAAGAGAGTGATGGCACAAAGCGGGATGAGGGTAGTCATCTTTTATGGGAGCAAGAAAACAAAAAGAGGGAAAGGCAAGGAAAACAAGGAAGGCTGAAAACCCTGGAGAAGGAGAGAGAGGAAAGGGAGAAGGTATTGGAACAAGAGCGAGCACGAGTTTTGGAACGGGAAAGACTGGAACTAGAAGAAGCTCTGAAACAGGAGAGGGCTTTACAGCGAGAAAGTGAAGAGAAAGAAAAGGCCTTACAGTGGGAGAGAGAAGAGAGGGAGAGGTTGGAGAGAGAGCAAGCTTTGGAACGAGAGAAGCAAGAAACAGAGAGACTAGAGAGAGAGAGGCAGGAAGCTTTAGAGCAAGAGAGATTGGAGAAAGAGAGGCTTGAGAAAGAAAGACAAGAACGAGAACAAGCCTTAGAGAGGGAGAGACTCAAGAAAGAGCGACAAGCTCTAGAGAAGGAGAGATTGGAGAGAGAGCGGCTTGAGAAGGAAAGACAAGAACGAGAACAAGCTCTAGAGAGGGAGAGATTGGAGAGAGAGCGGCTTGAGAAGGAAAGACAAGAACGAGAACAAGCCTTAGAGAGGGAGAGACTAGAGAAAGAGAGACAACAACAAGCTCTAGAGAAGGAGAGATTGGAGAGAGAGCGGCTTGAGAAGGAAAGACAAGAACGAGAACAAGCTCTAGAGAGGGAGAGATTGGAGAGAGAGCGGCTTGAAAAGGAAAGACAAGAGCGAGAACAAGCTCTAGAGAGGGAGAGACTGGAGAGAGAGCGGCTTGAAAAAGAAAGACAAGAACGAGAACGAGCTCTAGAGAGGGAAAGATTGGAGAGAGAGCGGCTTGAGAAGGAAAGACAAGAACGAGAACAAGCCTTAGAGAGGGAGAGACTCGAGAAAGAGAGACAAGAGCGAGAACAAGCTCTAGAGAGGGAAAGATTGGAGAGAGAGCGGCTTGAGAAGGAAAGACAAGAACGAGAACAAGCCTTAGAGAGGGAGAGACTCGAGAAAGAGAGACAAGAGCGAGAACAAGCTCTAGAGAGGGAGAGATTGGAGAGAGAGCGTCTTGAGAAGGAGAGACAAGAGCGAGAACAAGCTCTAGAGAAAGAGAGATTGGAGAAGAAAAGGGAAGAACGAGAGCGAGCTTTGGAACAAGAAAGACAGGAAAGAGAAAAGGCTCTTGAGAGGGAGAGGCAGGAGAAAGAAAGGCAAGAAAGAGAGCAAGCATTAGAGAGAGAGAGACTGGAAAGAGACGCTGCTTTGGAGAAAGAGAAACAAGAAATTGAGAGGGCCAAAGAACAAGAAAGGCTGGAGAGAGAGAGGGCTTTGGAAAGAGAAAATCACGAAAGAGAAGCTGCTCTGGAACGCAAGAGGCAGGAGCGAGAAAGACTTGAAAAGGAGAAAGCTTTGGAAGAAGAGCATGAAAGAGAAGTGCAGAGAAAAGCAGAGCAAGAGCGAGCGTTGATAAAACAGAGAGAGGAGCAGGAGACTGCTTTACAAGAAGAGAAGCAGAGAGCCTTGGAGGAGAGGGAAAGACTTTTGGAGCAAAAAAGAGTGCAGGAGGAGAAAGAAAAGACTTTGAAATATGAAAAAAAGGAGGAACAAGAGAAAGAAAGTCTTCCTCCATGGAAGCGTGGCGGTGATATCGGTGGTTTCTCGAGTCCATCGGAGAAGCCAGACGAAAGTAAGGCTGGGGAACCACAAAGCGCGGGCAAAGATGCTCAATCTTCAGAGTCTGTCCCACAACAGTCACCCACACTTGCAACACCACCATCCCCTCAATCTTCCTCCAAGAAGTCCCGCTTCCTTAGAGATGCCCCTGTGAAAGTTCCTCTCCCATGCTCACCAACGTCTGTGCTGAAGAGACCTCGTACTTTCTCAGACAGCCCAATGTCACAAGCCGCCTCAATTCCATTAGCATCTAAACCTGAGGAACCGGTGCAAGAAGATGCTCAGCCCCCTCAAACATCAGTCCTTGTTGCAGCACCCCATGAGCCTGAGAGCAAGACCCCCAAGGTGGCCACCCAACAACATGCACCACAAGAGGAAGAGAAGATGGAGACATCAAAGAACAGCGTGGCAAGCAAAGACACTAAACATGAGATGGTCAGAAGAACTGAGGATGAGAAGAAAAGAGGAAGGGAAAGAGTAAAGAATGAGGTGGAGAAAAAAGAAAGGAAATCATCATCATCTAGCGATTCCTCTTCATCCGACTCAGATTCTGGGTCTTCATCCTCCTCGCGCTCCTCCAGTTCATCATCATCATCATCAGAGGAGAAAAATCATTCCACTTCAGGTGGTAGGAGGGTGAGTTGTTCAAATGTTCCTCATCTTTTTGTCAGTCTTGCTCTCTTTCTCTCTCTCTCTCTCTTTAAACACTTTAAAGACATCACCCATGACTATCGTAATCGTCAAGTGTCAAAATTAATCGAATTACATGCTTCTCAAATAGCTTTAGCCAGCTATGTTACAATAAGTGGCAAAAGAACTCAAGAGCATTAGAGAACTGGCATAGTTAACTTAATAAGATTGATTGCCTGAGCTATTAAGAATTTTAATTTCATGACTCCATTTTCCAACCATTGTCAGTTGTTTTGTCTTTTGCTTTCCTCTACATGTGTAAATTAAACTTCTAATACTGGGTTACTGAGTCAGTTGCTCACAAAGCATACAAATGTCCACTTACAATGGAACTCTATGAGGCCAATATGGGGTGTTTTGCCCCATAGACTTGCATTGTAAGAACGTAACTGTCCGTATGTGTTTTTTTTTTAATACTAATTGCAAAGAAAATAGTTTAAATGTTCTGTGATAATTGAGCTTAAGTTTTATGATGTAACCCAGAACATACTTTTAATTCAAGTGTGACAAATAGGCTTTCATTTTTAGATAATTTCACTAATTGTTTATAGTGCACTTGTATTGGATTGAATTGCATTGTATTATGCCTACATGCAACTCTTTTTTATATTCCCACAAAAGCATATCTTAAACATTTACTTTCCATCTTCCCCAGGCCCAGAGAGATTCTTCATCTCAGCCCACAGAAAAAGTTGATCAAACTGTGACTGAAAATCTTCCTACATCCCAGCGCAAAAAACGAATCTTCACAGAGCAGGAGAAAGATGTTTGCAATGAGGATGTCATCCAAACCAAGGTCAGTAAGCAACCAACCTTTGGTAATATAACTTGGTTCTTAAACCCTGACTAAGCCTAGTAGCAGTAATTATTATCTTGTACCACTTTCTTTGATTGTCATTGTCTCAGTCTCCTCTAAGAAACTGGCCATAAACATTTTTTATATACAGTGCTTTTTCTATACACTTTAGAAACCCTGCCTTGAACAACAAGATGAGAAGAAGAAAACAAGGAGAAAGGACAATATTGAGGAAGATCACACTAACAAAGACACTACCAGGTCTGTTTGTTTTCTACTTTGATTATAGCCTACTTGTTGTGCACTAGAAATGAGGGATTGAATGAACACATTACTAAGCAGGTAAAAAGGGATGGACATCTAGAGCTGCTGTACAGCCAAAACAATCATTGTTACATTAATTTCCTATTATTACTGTAAAGCTGAGATACAATGTTCATTATGAGGTGGTTTAAGATGAAAACATGTGATTTTACAGTTGTATGGTCTTCGTTTACAGTGTGAAGTTGGTGAAATGTTTGGGCTGCTCAAATACTTGTGTAGCCTATTTTTTGAACCCAAGAAATGCATAAAAAAATTTCTTATCACATGGAAATAATTAATTGTACCTCTACTGTAGAAATATGAAATAACCAATTATTTGAAGACAAAAACGAACAGAACAATGTTGAATCATCAAAGAACCAGTGTTTATGCTGTCTATGCTACAAATAGCTTATTTATAATTGTCTTAGTTTGCACGGATTTGCACATTGCTGTTTTCCACACTTCACAATAGAGCTGCATGATTTTGTTTAAAATTGAGATCACAATTATCTCTAAGTTCTGACAAAATGTTAATTGATGCAGTTTATTTAAAAATATAAAAAAATTATTAATTATTTGAGTCATCATAAAATTTCACTTGTTTCATGACTGGATTGGTTGTGTTTTTGAATTAATCTCTTGAATGAACGATTTAATGAAAATCATTTTTTAACTGTCACTTGTTGCCATCTACTGGAGTAACAATGTAATTGATACAATCTTTATTTGAAGTTATTTTCAAAAAGTGATTTATTCTAATTTGATCACTACCTTAGACATCAGTGTTTATATCCGAACTATAAATGTTTATCCCAGTACTTCTGTGCTAATTTGAATTATGGTAACACCAAAATGATGATACTGTGTGGTTGAAAACTGTAAAGCAGTTTCATACCTTTACATGACAACTGCTCTCTCTGGACCAGCTGCAGCCAGTAGCACCTCAATGCAGTACATGAGATCCACGGGGAGGAGTCGGATCAAGATCCAGGGGGTGGAGATGGGTAGGATTAGGGTTGGGTTTAGGGATCAGGGGGCGGAGTTGGGTAGGTTTAGGTGTATGTAAGGTGGGAGGCAGAGCCGGATTAACGCAAAGGCAAACTAGGCACGTGCCTAAGGCCCGATTGGCGGGATGGGGCCCAGACAGAGGGACAAAAATAAAAAAATCTACAAATGTCCTACAATTTATTTCAATATTTATTAATTAACTAAAAATAGTGACGATGTTTATCTTAACCATAGACTGTTACATTACGTCACATTAACGCCAGCCCACCAGGTGCTGCGTAGCAAAAGCCTAAATAGGCACGCAAAGAAGCACAGCTCGTAATGCAGGTGTGTGCGTTGTCGTCATCTATTTTGGAGTGATTGCAATGTATTCTAAATATAAACTTGTACTGTAGATCAGCGTCATTTCTGGAAAAATCATTCACCGCTTTATTACGAGTTTAAAAGAGCGCGAGCGTCATTAACGTGCCCAGACGCGACGCTTTGAATTTGCGCGTACAATGAATAACATCGCGTCGGGAGCTGACTAAAAACGCTACAAAAGTAAAAGTCAAGACGTTTGTATTCAAAGTTAAAAAGTCAACACACTACAACATTTTTAAATGTTTCAAATAAAGGATCTCATTGGTCTATCTTCTAAATTCGCCTGATGATTAGATTATACCCTGTCTGACATCAGCCTACTTACGCCAATAATATCGCCAATAATGTCAGTTTAGATTTTTTTTTTCTAATCAGTAGCGATCGTGTCTTTCTCGTCCACTTGATTTGTGTATAGCATATTTAAGGTAGCAATGCAATGCATAATATCATATTACTTATATTAATAATATGACAATATCTGCAGTCAATATTGATTAAATGGGAGGGAGAATCCTGCCCATACCAGCTATGAAAAAAATGATAAAAGCATATATCACTGAAGTGGTATTCTGGAACTGTGAATAAATTGTATAAAACAGCAAAATAACAATAACAATAACATCTTCATTAAACAAAAAAGAGATTACCTTAGATGAAGTTTGATTAATATGCACATACAGTAGCCTACTGGTAAAAAGTCTGGACCAATTACTAGTTTGAATGTTTTTGAAAGAAGTTTTTTATTATGCTCTACAAGCCTGCATTTATTTGATCAGAAATACAAAAAAAAAAAAAAAAACAGGAATATTCAGCAAGGATGTGTTAAATATATAAAAAGTGATAGTGAAGACTTTTTTAAAACAACTTTTTAATAATAAAAAAAAAATCCTGAAAAAAAGTATCACAGGTTATAAAATAAATATTAAGCACCATTTCTAACATTTGTTAATAAATCAGAATATTATAAAGTTTTCTGAAGGATCACATGACACTAAATTCTGCTTTGCATCACAGAAATATATTTTAAAGTATAGTAAAATAGGAAAACCATTATTTTAAATTTTTATAATATATTATTTTTTCGGTATTTTTGATCAAATAAATCCAGGCTTGATGAGCATAAGAGACTTCTTTCAAAAACATTAAAAATAGTAATGTGTCCAAACTTATGTACTGTGTAAGTAAAAATATTTAAAATTAAATGTTGTATAAATTAAAAGGTTAGGAATCATATTTGTTCCAAGAGTTTTTTATTGGCGGTGGGGGGCCTCCAACATGAATATTGCCTAGGGCCTCCAAATGTCTAGAACCGGCCCTGGTGGGAGGTGTATGTAAGGTGTATGTAATGGTGTATGTAATGTGTGTATGTTTAGGTGTATGTAATCCTCCTCCCCGTGGATTTCATGTTCCGCAGTGAGGACCATCTCGCTGCAGCGCCAACGCAGATCTGAATGTTCGCTGTCATCAGACTTGTCAAAGCTTTAATAGACAAAGGCGAATTGGAATAAGATTGGTTCAGTTTTTGAATCTAGATCACAATCTTTTAATGATTCTGCAGCTCTGAAGAAACTGAATATTTAATGAAATAAAATAAATCAGTGGGTCATTTTTGAACAGCTTGTTTTACATGTTCGAAAAACCCGATTCACCTCTAACGATTTGGACTTTCCAAGGCGAGACAATGAAGTTTTGAACAGTTGCTATTGCGCTACTAATGTAGTTAAGTTAGTTGCGTCGCTAGATTGTTTGTTTGTTCCTCTCCAAAACGGCACGTAGCTTTACTAGCTTATTTTAAGAGTGCGTTATTGAAGTATGTGTGGATTACTGACAGGCAATCAGTGCGGCTGCCTCTCAGCCGGTGATAATGGGGTCCTGCTGCAGTGAGTCTCGCGCACCTCCCTTTCTCTCATCCAAACATGGCTTTACTGCGCGTTTGACCAATAACACGGGGCTCAAGGTGGCCCGTTAGCTTTGGACGAGCGTTTTTCAATGAATTCGCCAAGTCCCGTCCGTTTATAGTCATTTGGGAGGCGCTGTTAGGTGCGTGATCTCACTGCATTGTGCTGCTCATCGGGGAGGAACGAGAAGATGCTCAGCGCTACGCTCATGTACTCGCGTCCCACAATGCGGCGGAGCGTTGTTTGTCTTATGCATCTTTATGTGCTAGCGATATGTTCGTATCAGGGCGCACTTTATTTGAATCGACTAGTATTTTTGATAGTTTTGTCGGCCGTTCGAACGATCTAAACGGGAATGAGAGTAAAACAGTGACGCCTCGCCACGCGTGTCACTCCACTTGCGGGATGAGCTCTGATATGTAGCCTCGAGCTTTAATTTAAAAGGTCAATGAGAAACTATATTAGCGAAGTTATAGATTCAACCCAGAATTTCTGATCCTCCTTTCTGGAGCTCTTGTTTGTTGTTAAAGCAGGCCTGTAATTGTTGCGTGTTTGTAGAGGTGATTGATCAATCTCTGTTTTGGAGGGTAGTGGATATTGTGTATCTTATTTACAATAAGTTGTTTGTTTCAGGATACACTGTTTCTTTTTAGGTATCACTCTCATGTTTCAACCTGCATTACTTTTTTCTTACATGGAACAAAAAATGAGATGCTAGGCAGAATATTAACTGCAGTCACCATGCACTTTTCATTGCATATTTTACATACAATGAAAGTGAATGGCGACTGAGACTGTCGTAACATCTCATTTTGTGTTGAGGGTGAGTAAATGACTTTTCATTCCTTTAAATTTCAAAAACACCTTTATTGTGGGGGCTTTTACTGTGGCTTTTGCAAATTTTAATGACTTATAATGATATTTACATACCACATTTTCCCCTGTTCTCTTTGCTGCTGTCTTTCTTAGAAGTGAGGTGAAGGAGGCTGTCATGGCGGAGCCTGAGAAGGTTCCAGAGAGCAGTGAGGAGGTAAGAGTGCAGAGCGCTAGGCTGACCCATCTCTACCATTCGCCAGATATCCTCCACATAAAGAGGCAAACAACATTTTATAAAGGACTGTCACCCTTCCTCCTTATTCAATCCAAATTAATTATTATTACAGGTATATGCAGGCATTACTAAGCACTTGTATGTAGTTAAAATCTGGTCACATGCTAATTTAGCAGCTCTGTTTTGTTTGTCCTCTTTGTGGTCACAGATGATGTTTTGTGAACCTTTGCTGAAGCTGTCATAGACAGAAACAGCAGGGGGCACTCTGTCACTTTGGCTGATGTTTAAAACCCCCTTGATTGCTTTGTTGTAAAGGTGCTCATGACTCTTCTATTGCCCTTATTGGTACCTGCATACAACTACTACTACTTCTACTACAGCACCTGTTCCACTGTCTCCAAGTGCCATGGCATTACCTGATAAGCCTTGAGTCTGCTCTGAAGTGCAACACACCTGGCAAAAATGGCCACATTTCCAGAATGGCGTTGGCTGGAAGCATCTGTTGATTGGACTGATAATGAAAGGCTGTGTAATGTGGGTTTGACGAAATGCTGAGTGTCTCATGAGCCTGTGTCAGTTTGGCTCAAGATGTCGGCAAGTGTGGAAAAGAAGTTGTAAGAAACCGTAAGCAGATACTTGGACATCTTTCAGGACTGTTTGATGTGACTTTTTTTGCTTTAAATGGAGACGTTTTCCAGTGATTGCTGTATCATGGGACTTTTTCTGTTTATCCTGCAAAGAAAACATGTTTTCTTTATTGTCAAGGAAACGTTGGACTCTTATCATTGCACTACTGCCTTGACGGCTGGATGTGCTGGATTTTACAGCTTTCTCATTTTCCTGTGGACTATCACAATCAAACTTAACTGTCAGTTTGAAAAAGGACTCTGTTTTGCTGTTTTGTGGCTGCTTGACTGAGACATTCAGCCTGAACACACAAACACCATGTGCAATTGTGGAGTTTCACAAATATATCGGATAAGAGATTGAAGTGCCTCAGACAATTTAAAAACATTTTGCAGCAGTTTGTTTGAAAGACTCCCCTCCCATTCCAGTTTCATGCCAATATGATGGACTTCAAAAAAGACACTCAGAGCCTCGCAAACTCCACCCACGTTGTTCTACGAGAGCTCTTCTGCCATCCAGCTCTCAGATCTCTGACCAAACTTCCCAGCCTTCTTTCATTGGACTGTTGTTTCCTAGATACAGTACATACAGAGGTGCGATTGGGCCATTCCCTACCCAGTGAAGAACATGTCAATGGTACCGGGAAATAAGTAGTCATTCTCCATTTTCTACTTTAAACGTTTTGCCTAGACAATGCAAATATTTGCCCAGACTCCCTGGTAACCCTAAAATGGAGCTATTGACTACAGGATAAAGAGTAGATGTTTATATGTGACCCTGGACCACAAAACCAGTCACATGGGTCATTTTTTAAAATTGAGATGTATAAGTCTAAGCTTTCCATTGATGTATGGTTTGTTAGGATAGTACACTATGTGACCGAGATACAACTATTTGAAAATCTGGAATCTGAGGGAGCAAAAAAATCAAAACATTGAGAAAATCGCTTTTAAAGTTGTCCATTTATGTTCGCGATTGTGCGGCATTCATTCACAAAAATAAATGTTTTATATATTTATGTCAGGAAATTTACAAAATATCTTCTTGAAACATGACCTTTACCTAATATCCTAATGATTTTTGGCATAAAAGAAAAATCAATAATTTTGACCCATACAATGTATTGTTGGCTATTGCCACAAATATACCTGTGCGACATGTGATTGGGTTTGTGATCCAGGGTCACATATGTAAGGCCACTTCAGAGCTAACGTAAAGCAGTGCTTTATTTTAATTCCCCACTACAGTAACTACCTAAAGGGATATTTCAACCCGAGGGGTGATAGATAACTGCAGCATGGCCTTTAAGAAAGTATTTTGGTGTAAGAGAGGACAAGACCGCATCTTCAGAGCAGAAATAGACCTTTGAATTAGTCAGAAGACCTCTAACCACATAAAGAACATGAACGTGTACACTGTGACTGAAGAGGCGGTCTTTCCGAATAGATTTCCTTTTATTTCTTTAATCAATTACTTGTTGATGGCTCATTCTATTTTGGTCTCTATTTGTCATTCAGTTTTATTATCTCCCTCATGCATACGCACATTTTCCCCCCACTGTGAACCTTGTGTTTTTTCCCTATTTATTCTATCTATCTCACCTTTTCCCCTGGCTTGGATGTGTTTATTCTCTTTCAGAGCACCACGCTAAAGACCTTCTCGGCCCGAAAGATCTCTCTCGGCAGTAAGTAACCCCCCTAACCCCCCCCCCCCCCCTTTTTTTTTTTCCCAGTAGAACAGTAAAGAAGCTGTGGTCCTTAGTGATTCATAAAATGCAAGTCAATGGCTACAGTTACTTTTAAGGTGTCAAAAAAACATATACCGGCAAAACAAAATTAACACCTGTGGCTCCTGACGATACATTGAAGTCTTATGAAGGCGAAATGTTCCGTCTGTGCAAGAGACTGAATATTATTTACAACATTATTACCTGTAACCCACAGCCTTGGCAAACGGTCCCAAGCGTGTTCACGGCAGTATGGAGCGCAAGCTTCCTGTCGCATTATTTCCTGTCCACTAAAACAGCAAATTTTCATTTTTGGGTGAACTATCCCTTTAATGTTTTTGTTGAACCATGATAAAAAAATTTTTTTAAGGATGCTTTGAATAGAATGTTCAAAAGAACAGCATTTATTTGCTAGTAGAAAGCGTTAAAAAAAAGTATTTTTGTTTTTGAGCAATTTAATGCATCCCTGCTTAATACAAGTATTATTATCTATAATGGACATGGATATCTATTAATATCTGTAACTCTTGAACAGTAGTGTATGATTTGTAGGGCTGCAACTAACGATTATTTTCATAATCGATTAATCGGACGATTATTTTTTCGATTAATCGGATAAAATTTCAATTTGATTTTTTGTTTATTACAACTAAATAAAACCCTTAATCATGGTATTTATGTGTAAAAGTGTACAAAAGCCACACATTGAGTTTTACTAATATCAATATTTGCATTGTTTTTAATGATAATTGCTGATGGCAAGTTGACAACCATGAAAAACAAAAAAATCTAAATTATATACAACATTGTTTTAACATAATTTTTGTTAAAAACTAATTTACACAGACATGTTCAGATGTGAAGATAGAAACCAAAAACATGTAAAGTACATAATTCATTTAATTTTTATTTAAGATTCAATTAATTATAAGGATAAATTGCTAAAATAAATATAGAAAGACTGAAAAAAAGCGTGTGAACGTAGTAGAGCCGCAGTAGATCGCGTTTGTAAAACAATTAAAACTTAATAGAAGACAAATGCTATAAAAAGAGAACGGAATGGGGACGCAGCAAACAGGCTTGATTAAAAGGACAAGAAAATGATGCATTAGTGCACAAGCATTCGCTGAAAACCACTGACTACAGTTACTAAAAAACAATCTTTTACTGCTGCTGTTAATAACTGCCTTTATATTTAGTGCTTCACTTTCTAAACACCGTTTTAATTTAGCCTATTTCTGCGCAGCGCTATTTTAATCCATCACTTATGTTGCGAGCGAAATGATTGCACAACCTGATGCCCGAGACAAAATACAGACATCCCAAGTCTCCCGGAAGTTCCGGGAGTCTCCCGCATATTGATAGCGGCTCCCTGATGCCCGCAAATTAGTTCAAACTCCTGGAATCTAGAGCGTGCAAGCAAGAGAGCGCATGCGAGACAGAAGAGAGTGCTCCAAAGTCCAAACTGTGTAGCGCGCGCACGACAGAGCGGCACAGGGAGAGAGACCTTGCGTGTGTGTGCGTGTGTGCCGCATCATGATAGGCCTGTTTCAACCAATCACCAGTAAATGCTCCCCGTGACGTAAGCAGAGCAACTAATCGATAATGACATTCGTTGACAACGATTTTCATAATCGATTATTATCGATTATATCGATTAGTTGTTGCAGCCCTAATGATTTGACAGAGTTTTAATAACACACAATGTTTATAAGTTTAAAATCAAAAAGACGGCCATATGCTTGCTATCTTCAGGCAGCAAACCGTCTTCTGGGCTGGTAAGTTCGGAAGGGGAAGCGGAGACCGCAAGCAGTGCTAGTGCTGGCAGGAAGAGAAGATGGGGCTCCAGTACAGCTGTCACTGCCAAGAAACCCTCCATCAGTATCACCACAGACTCTTTGAAGGTCAGAAAAATATCAAATAAAAATGAGTTTGAAAGATGATTTAATGCTGAAAAAATGTCTCTCCCAAAAGTCTATTCCTGTCTTGCTTCATCTGATGAACAGTGATTGGTGCCATAATGCAATTTTTACTCTTTACAGTCTTTAATACCAGACATCAAGCCTAGCTTGGGTCAGGAGGCTGTGTTAGACCTGCATCCGGAGGAGATTCATCTCTCTGGGGAAGAGGAAGGAGGAGAGAGGGGTGACCAAGACCTGAAAATTAGACGAACTGTAACACAGGTACGTGTTGTTCTTCTGCTGTAAGTAAAAGTGTGTTTGATTGCTTACATGTGTTGGAATAACATTTTGGTAAACATAACAGGTTGTGCCCTCTGACACACAAGAGAATGGACAGAAAGAATCCAAAAGAAGTGAACATGAGGATGAGGAAGAAAGAAGTGAAGGGCGGGATAGACTTAGCCAGGAGGAAAAAATGGAAGGCTCCAATCAGGTTTCCATGGAGACAGAGCCGTTGTCCCCTTGGCGAGATGTAGATATGAAGACTGGTGAGAATTACAGAAGGAACAAATTCAAATTTGTAAGGGTGCTCCAATTGTTCAGGCTCCGATCGTTATTGGTCGATAATTGTTTTATATAATTTGATCAGTGATTTATATTAAGGCTGTTCAGAGCACACAAGACAATTTTTCTGTGTCCTTTTTAAAAAAAAAAAATTTAACCTAGCTTTTAAAGGAGGAGGATCTTGAGTAATTGTCTCTGTGTTATTGGCTATTTGTGTTTAGGCATGTTAATTGTTATTGTTTTTTTATAATTATTATATTGCTCCTTAACTTTTATTATTTACTTTTTATACACTCTTCTAAAACAATTGTTAAGCACTTTGGACAATAAAGTTGTTTTTGCTATATAAATAAGTTGAAACTGAAGTAAAATTGCTTCACTACATTCACTGGTCTCATCTGGCAGTTCTACCAGATGTGTAAAAAAAAATTGCAACGTCAATGCAGAGACATTGCAATGACAGCAAGAAACTAGGGCTGTTTTGTTTTTTGTGCATTTCTTTTTTCTTCATAGGACTTTCGTTCCTCCCTAAAAGCCCAAACTTAGCATCCAAATCAGCTAAATCAATGATTGTTGTAAAATATAGTCTTCTGTTGCTAAACTGCAGGACATGCTCAATAATAAAGAGTTAATTAAACTGCTGTGTTATACATTTGATTAGCCTACTTTCTGTTGATAAAGACTGTTTTATTTTTTTATTACTTCTAATTTCACTGGAAAGCTGTATTTGTTAAACTCTTAAGCTGTTCTTAATCACCTCTAAGAGAGGTAATGGAACATTGCTTGCCAATAAAAACAAAGTTGTCAATTCATGATACTTTCTAATCTTATCTTTCTTAAATTTCTTATCTAATTTTAATACTTAACACACATTGTTAAGAATAGTTAAACTGCCATGGGTCCATTTGAGGCCTTCTATTTATGTAGTAGTAGTATTTATTTCGGTGATCGATATCGGACGATACTGCTTTCGGTGATCAGCCCCAAAAGTCCGGATCGGAGCACCCTTACAACTTTTAAGTGCAGTATTGTGAAATTTAAGTTTTGGATAGTAAAATCTGATATGGTGTCCTCACCCTTTTCTCCTGTTTTTTTCCCCTGCTTAAGTCACTCCCAGTGACACTCTGATTCGGCGTTCGATTAGTCAGCAAAAGTCAGGAGTGAGTATCACCATTGATGACCCGGTCCGCACAGCCAAACAACCCTCTCCTCCTCGTGGCAAGCTGTCTAACATTGTCCATGTCTGCAACCTGGTACGTATACACGCACACAATGATGATTCTGGAAATGTTTTAATAAGCTAAAGATGCTACATGCATACAGTTTTAGCTGTGCCTGTGTCAGTGTCCCAGGTTTAGTGACCTAAGGCTTGCTTTGTGATGTTTCTAAGGTGAGGCCGTTTACCCTGGGGCAGCTGAAGGAGCTGTTGAACCGCACAGGGACTTTAGTGGAGGAAGGTTTCTGGATTGACAAGATAAAATCTCACTGTTACGTCACTGTAAGTCTCTTCCCTGCATCCCTCTGGATTTTTTTTTTGTTTCTATTTTTCATACCTGCTTACCCTTTTACCATCTTTGCTTTCACTCAGTACTCAAATGCAGAAGAGGCGATGGCCACTCGAACAGCATTACACGGGGTTAAATGGCCCCAGAGTAACCCTAAGTTCCTCAGTGTTGACTTCTGCATGCAGGAGGAGGTACAGGGTTTTGTTTTCACCTGCTGAATTTAATATCTTTTTTTTTTTTTTCTATGAAAACTAATTCCCTTTCATTACTGGTACATCTTATCAGGTGGACTTCCACAGAGGTTTGGGTCCAGCAGGAGAAAAGCCACCAGAGGAGCCCCGTGGGGCGGCAGCCGCTGGACCTGGCCGTCCGGTACCCCTGCCTCTCCTGCCGGAGCGTGACCAGTGGGCAGAACGAGAGAGGGAAATGGAAAGGAGGGAGAAATCGCGTGCAGAAAGGGAATGGGACAGAGATAAGGTGAGGGACTTCAGCAAACCTGGAGAGGAAGCTGGCGCCAGAAGATCACGTTCACGAGATCGTGAGAGGAGGCGCAAGGAAAGAGGGAAGAGCAAAGAGAGGAAAACCGATAAGAAGGGTGAGGAAAATTTAATCTTTTTTTGCAGTATAGTAACTACTTGTTATTATTTGATATTTAAATGTGTTATTATTTTAATTTAAGTATGTTTTATTATTTGTTAATTTCTATTTAAATTTGTAAATATGTATTATATAAATTATACTTATTTCAGTCGATTACTATTATCATTTTTAAACTTAAATATAAAATATTTATATAAAATATATAAATTTATATTTATTATTCTTTTTTTCTTTTTAGAAAAAGGACCCGAAGAGCCACCCGCTAAACTGCTGGATGACCTCTTCCGCAAAACCAAAGCCGCTCCATGCATATACTGGCTCCCCCTCACTGAGGAGCAGGTACATTTCTTTGCACATTTTAGTTACTTATAAAGTGGTAACAGTAAGGGAAAAACCAGATTTGATAATACAGTGGTACTCATTACCCACCGCACTTTGAATTGCAGGCAGCACAGAGGGTAGCGGCTCGTGCCGAGCGCATGAGGGAAAGAGAGAAGAGGTGGAAGGAGATGGAAGAGGAGGATAAGAAACGTGAGGAGGAGCACCGGGAGAGGTTGAAGACCAGCGGGACAGCTGGAGGGGATGGTGAGAGAGACCGAGACAGAGGTCGAGAGAGGGAGCGAGAGGGGGACAAACGGAAGGAGGGATATCGCAGGCCTGGTGGAAACAGTGCAAGCGGGAGCAGGAGGTCCCGAAGCCGCAGCGGCCCACTGCCCAGAGATCGACGACGCTAAGAGAAGTCTGGAACCGTTCAGTTTGTGACCCCTGTTCTTGTATGTGCTGTAACAGCTCTATGCCTACCTTCCTGAGGACCAACTCAGACTTCATCCAAACACACATGCACACACACTCTGCGTAAAGACACACGGGTGCACACACACACACACATTGGGACCACGGTGGTGCTGTGTCTCCATATAGACTCGTCTCAATGTCTCTTGACTGGGCTTAAAGACTCCTGGTGTTCATTTCCCCTCCTCAGTGTTAATGGACTTCTGGTATAAGTGGGTCGGACTGCAAGACATTCTCCAGGTTTGGTGATGTCCTCTTTCTCCTTCAGTGTAACGTCAACACAGTTCTGAAAGAGTGAAGCTGCATTCAGAAAGAGATGCTCTGAAAGCCTTTAGTGTCACTTACGTTTTCCTCTTCTGTTTTCCTTACATTCCTTGTATCCTTTTTCCCTTCTATTGTCTGCCTTTTATGACCCCTTTGTTTTTACCAGGTTGCCGTGGATAATGGGATGCATATTTAACCTTTTCACATTTGGTTTTAAATTTTTTATCGTTTTAGCATAAAAGCTTAATTTTGTTTTCTTTTAATTTTTTGTTTACTCCTGTAAGTGCTGAATGTACAAATAATAAAAAGGTTACATCTAAGGACTGGAAAAAAAGTTCTTTGTCAGTTCTTATAGGGCGTCAACTTGGACTATTTATCTGCAGATTTGCGCTACATCTACACATCTGTTATGTGTCTATATCCCTCTGAATATAATCAGCTGAGCTGTGCACATGCCACGCACCCAATACAGTTGACCCATGTCCCACTCTATTTTCGAGCTTATTCAGCCACTTGATTTTCCGGTTTGTCAGAAAAATAAAAACAATTGCAGGTTTTATAAAAGGATTTTTATGAATTTCATTCCCTAGGCTTGGTTACATCAGAGAAAGTCAGTGATTCTTCTAGTCTCATGACATAGCAATGTATTTTAGTCAAAAATGAAGTATGGAACGGGGATCACCATTTCACTGTTGCTGAAGTCCAGACTTGAACTCACAGCTGATTAGTTTGTTGGTGAACAAGGGAACACAAAGCTTTGATGGTTCCATTGTGAACAGTGTTGCTGGCCAGCTTGAATCCTTCAGAATGTAAGATCTGCACTCAGCAAATTATCTTCTGGTGTTTTATGACTGTTATAGCATTTTTCTGTTAGTTTTATTTTGAATGTGAATTGCTGCAATCAGCAGTATCAGGTGTGTTGTGAGGGCATGAACTGTTTAGACCACGTAATTGACTTGGTATTACAATTTGTTAACTTTTTGCAATGTTCAAGTCGTTATACATGATTACATTATGTCTGAACTAGCCATGAACTTTATTTAATGTAGGTTAATTTATAAATATATTATTCATTTGTTTATACATGTAATGTTAATGTACACAAATGTAAATATAAAAACTTATTAGAATATTTAGAAGTTAACGTTAACCTAAATGTATACTCTTCCCAAGTTTGTGGCCTTTCAGGTATTTTTGAAACTCTTTATTTTTTACCAAGGCAGCATTTATTTGATAAAAAAAAAATATATATATATATATATATATGAAATTACTACAATTTAAAGTAACTCTGTGATGACAAAGCTGAAGTTTCAGCTACTATTACTCCAGTCTTAATTGTCACATGATCCTTCAGAAATCATTCTAATATGCTGATTTGGTACTCAAGAAACATTTCTTCTCTATGTTGAAAACAGTTGTGCTGCTTAGTATTTGTGAATCATGAATCAGGATTCTTTGATGAATAAAAAGCCAAAAGAACAGCTTTTATTTCAAATATAAATCATTTGTAGCAATACATCTTTACTGTCACTTTTCATCTATTTAATTAATGCATCCTTGCTGAATGGAAAAAAAAAATTGTACTGACCCCAAACCTTTGAATTGTAGTGTAAATGCTAATACTGTTAACAAATTAAGGAGCCTAAAGGACTATCATTATTCAACACCCCACAAGGAGGCAGGCTTTCCAAAAATCTAAATCTACAGGTCACATGCTCCTGCCTCTTAGACTGCCCTTTTAGCCCTGAAGGTTAAAGCAGCTCCTTTATCTTAATTTTAAGCAATAAAACCTTGCTGATGTCTGTATAGGCTAATGTAATTGTGTTCCTTATGCAGCTCGTGGTTGGTTGTGTGACGAGGAAGGTCATTTGTTACAGTTCCAAACTCATTATCTCTGAAACCTATTGTTGTCTAGTTACGTATTGCACACGAGCAGGTAAATATAATGCCTCAAATGTTTACACCCTGTCTGTGTCTCAACTCCCACCCTTCTATTTTTATTGCATTGTTAGCTGCTTCCTCGCTCAGTTGCTAAGTTAGTCCCCCCTCTCTCTCTCTCTCTCTCTCTTCCTCTTCCCTCCATCCCTGTGTTCCGTCTTTGACGTCCTTCCTGTCGAGCTCAGCAGCAATGGTCCTCTGTAATTATCGCCCTGGTGGCTGAGTGGAGCATTTTTCCGGCCTGATGCAATGAACACACTCTGCATAGGGCAGCTGAACTGGGTCGACCCTCCCGGGCCCACACACAGCCCAGCCCCGCTCCGCTTCTGTGACCTACAGTTCCTTCTCGTAAATTTGTACTCTTGATAATTTAAGAGGAATTACTTGAGTCTTTTGCAGTTGTTACATTTCTTGATTAAGTCGCTTTAAGTAGGTACGGCCAGTTCGCCCAAAAATGAAAATTTGCTGTTAATTTATCCTCAGGCCATCCAAGATGTAGGTGACTCTTTTCTTCTTCTTCAGTAGAACAGTAAAGAAGATTTTTAGCTGAAACCGTGGTCCTCTGTGATTCATATAATAGAAGTCAATTGGTTTCATCCAAAAAACATGTAGACAAAACAAAATTAAAACCTGTGGCTACTGACGATACATTGAGGTCACTGAGGTACAGTAAGTAGCCTACCCTACTTGAAATCCATTTCCCAGAGTTCCTTTTGTAGGGAGTTTGTGTGTGTCAGACGGACTCTGGGATTAGGTAGCACTTGTTGCATCATTCTTTTCAGAAGTTTCGAATTTGAATCAGGTTTCTTTTTTTTTGGCCAAAATAAGTTCTTCAGACGTGGGTTTGGTTATCTGTGCAGCGGTGTACAGTAATTCACAAACCACACGGGCAGTTGAACCATATATAGGGCACATGGGAATAAGTCCTAAAGGAATATTCCATATTCAGTTCAAGCTGTCGACAGCATCTGTGGCATACAGTCGAATACCACAGAATTACTTTGGCTTGTCTCTCATTTGATTAAAACAAGTAAAATTTGCATTTACAGTAATGCATTTACAATGGAGGTTTATGGGGCATGGCATTTAGCCTGGGAAAAATGCTACAATAATGTGTTTAGCACACTACTTAAACATATCTTTAACATGTAACTAATGTGATAAAAATTAATTACTAACTTTGTCTAATCAAAGTAATATGCAATTCTTCAATTCCTGTTATGGCTAATGCTTGTAAACCCTAAACTTTCGCGCCATGTGCAAGGATACCAGAAAGTACATGCATAGAAAATTCACAGCATAATTGAATCTATAATATATAACCAGATGTTCACTCACCTAGAGCATTACTGCCAGTGCTAAAAGGATGATTTAAACAACTTTATAGCCACAATAATAGTTTGTACAGAAGAGATAAATGTAAGCTCTTAAATACAAATACTAATTGCCCCCCGTACTTCTATTTTTAAATGCATTATTGTTGAAGCATACATTTTTTACAAGCTGAGGAGGGGAAAAAAAATCCTCTAAAGAATAAAAGAAAATGACTAGATCTATATACTCCATATGACAACAGTTCAGACCCGTCTATCAAGCTCCCAAAAGGACAAAATCATGAATAAAAAAAATGAAGCATAGTCCATATGACTTAAATTCACTAATTTTATCAATGAAGTTCACAATTCTTACAAGATTAAATTTAATTGTCACCAAGTTTCCTCTGCATTGGTTCATGTTTTGTTTAAGCTGGACAGCTTTAGTCACTATAAACTGTCACATATGGACAAGCGGTGCATGTACACATTCTTCCAAATGTTTCTTTTTGACTTCTGAAATAAGAGCATGCAGGTTTGGAAGGATATGAGAGTGAATGAATAATGACAGAATTGTAATTTTTGGGTGAACTATATCCCTGTAACTTCTTTTGAACCTGAAAAAAAAAAAACTTTAAGGGAAGCAGGGAGAAGAACAACTATGCATTTTGTCCCAAATCTTGTCCAGGTTGGGTAATGTAAGGATAGCATACTCCCCCACTGCCCTGGCCCTCAGATCAGGCTACAGTACCACATCCTGTCAGTCCCGTGATCACTGCTGATGTATAAGCAGTGTAAACAGATTTTAAGCAATCTTCAGCAGACGCCCCCTTCCCACCGCACTGCCTTTTGTGTCCAGCAGTTGGAGAAACTAACCACAAGGCTCCTTTTTCAAAGGCCCCCTCTGATGTGGCATCTTAGAACTCTTTCTAACCTCCTTTCTTTCTCTCACTACCCCCAAAGCCGCTTGGTTCAAGCTGTAAAAACTTAAATTCTTCATGCAAAAATTCTGCTTATAGCACAAAAGCTGGAAACCGCTGCTTTTCAGACGTTTTACAAAACCGTTTAGAAAGAATCGATGTAAACCTTCTAGTATTTGTGCATCATGTTTCTCATCCGTTTCCTTTGCTTAGAGTTAGACTTTGATGACATAGATTTATATATGATAACCATATGTGGTTTAGTGCTGGAGGAGGGGTGACGGGATCTAATGCAAGTCAACCTGACGAGAATAGAGGGAGCACTGGGAGGAAAAAAAGGAAATATTAAATACAGACAAGGAGGGGAACATATACCTCATGCTTCTGATGTGGCAGTCCAGTCATTAAAGTCATAAGGTGAAGAAAGAGTCCAGTTAACTGCTGCAGGCCTGAACTGAAGCAGGGGGGTTTCCTGGAGGATGTGACTGGGTCAGAGTGAGGGTAGCAGGGTTTGGGTGGGGGAGGGTAAAAGACTGATTCAGCAGCTCCTGGTGGGGAGTCTTTTCCTGCCCAGTTTGGAAGTATTTGCCTTTTAAAGAAGGAGGGAAAGAACCAACACTATGAGTTTAGAGATGTTGATTGTTTTACTTCCTATAACCTGTTTCTCCCCCCACATTCTCCTGTCTGGAACAGCGGAAAAAAACTACTCGCACCACACCCTGTCTTAAGTGTAGACGGTATGTTACCCATAGCTCAACACGTTAATGCAGGTGCCTCTTCTTTTATGCACATTTCTAGCACACTCAGCATTACCTAACTAGATTTATTCTGTACTGGCATGTAAGAAAATGCAAACTCTCAAGAAAAGAAGTAGCCTATATTGTGTTTGATTAGTAACGGAACATGTATGGTGTGTTTGCATTGATGGTATTTTTTTGCATTTTTTTTTATAGAAGTCACTTATGCTCACCTCTAAGGCTGCATTTGTTTGATTAAAATAGAGTAAAAACAGTAAAATTACAAAATATTACAATTAATACTTTCTTCTATTTTAATAATTTAAAAATTAAATTTATGGTGACGATTTCTGGTTGTATTTTCAGCAGTCTTCAGTGTCACATGATCCTTCAGAAATCATTCTAATATGATGATTTGGTGCTCAAGAAACATTTCTTCGGAATGTTGGAAACAGTTGTGCTGCTTAATATTTTTTGTTGAAACGTAATACATTTTTCAAAATTCTTTAATGAATAGAAATATCAGAAGAACAGCATTATATATGTAAAATTATAAATGTCTCTTTTTTGATCAATTTAATCTGTCCTTTCTGAATAAAAGTATTAATTTCTTTCAAAAAAACATCTTTTGAATTGTAGTGTTCATATGGAAATGTATTTAGAGAGATGAGTTTGCCAAATTTCATTGTAGCTGTTGTTTGTAGGTGTTAAAGCCCATTGGAACCGAATGACTTACGATTTGCTGCTTTATGGCTTGATAAAACTAAAACCATGTGCATCCTACATTAAGACTTTTTTTTATGTTAATTTACATCCTGTACAGGATTGAAAGTTAGTGGCTGTGGAAAAACATGTGTTTGCATTTAGGAGCATCACATTCACATGCCCCATATTTATTCCACATTTTCCCGTAACATCAGAATCTTTTACCCCCATCACTGTGATAACCTTAAAATGTTTCACATAATGGCTAAAAATCACTATTGTGGTCCAGGTTTTGTTTTGTTTTCCCTGAAAAGATTAGAATTTTGTCTCCTGTTTTCTCTCCCTTCATTAAAGAGGTAAAATAGCCAAGATGCCCCATTTGGGGCAATAAAAAAAATATTATTTCAGGGTTATTGTATGAAAATAAAGTTTTCCCCCCACTTCAAGGTCTGTCTGTTTTCTCATTAGGCTTGGAAAGACAGGAATTCTCTCCATAAGGAAAGAAGTGGACACAGCCTGTCAAGCAAGGGTGTTAAATAGCACGTGACCTACTTAATTCGAACTAGCAGAGCACTGTGAAGACGTAAAATGGATCACAAAGAGCAGCCAAGTCTCCCAGAGACCTTCAAAAAAGATAGAATGTGTTTTAAGAGAGACTTGAAATGTTTGTGGTGATACTAATGTTTGCAGTTAAGCCTTGTTTAAGAAAAAAAAAAAGGGAGTCACTTAGCAGAAACTGCAGGAAACTCAACTCTACTTGCCTGGAGAAAAAGAGAGAGAGAGAAATGGAGGGAATTGTGGGCAGAGCAGAAAGTGCTGAGGTTGTACTTCATACTGCAGAATCAGCTGGGAAAAGATTGAACTTGCTTAAAATGTGTGCAGAGTGAAATAGATTGAGCACTCGTGTAGCAAGATACGCTCTGGCTGAAATACATACGTAAATCAGTGCCTTTAGGAACAATGCATCATAAATACTTTATACATCTTTGAGGGCCTGTCATTGGGTATCTTATTAGATTGCAATGCACATTTATGTTTTGACATGTCTGATTGAAAAAAAAAAGATCAAGATCAAAGATCATTTGTATTACATCAACAGTGTGTGCAGAGATAAGCAATGTTTTCCTCTTTCTCCTGCAGTGTGCTGGTATTAAGGCAGTTTGGATTCCAGATGTTGTTGATGGAATTCTCCTTGAACGTTGGCCTCCAAATGTCCGCCTCCCGAAAGCCTTGTGACTGGACCCAGAGTGCCAAAACATTATCCATCTCCTGACACTTATTCCAAACAGCAAATACATTCGGCTGTCTTCTCTAAAATGTATATTAACACATTGAATTGAGTGTCATCTCTCACTTACATGTATGATTTTTCCTCAGTCAGTATCTGGAAGTGTAATTATTCTCATACGCACACACTCGCATTACAACAGAGATATGTTTCCTTGTGAACAGTGCCAAAGGGGTTTGCAGAATTATAATCATTCCTGGTTTTGCTTAATCCTTTGACCTAGCCTGCTTTTTCCATCCCATTTATATGGCCAAGTGTTTCCGAGTGCCAGCAAAAGGGAGGAGAAAAAAGTATGGACTGAAATGACAAGAAAAAAGGTAGTTCTATAAGAAATAAGCTTATGTGGGGCATCAAACTGTATGTGTGAAAGTATGTGGATGTTTGTCTTATTCTGTGGTCGTAACTTGAGGAGCAAAATGAGATGCGCTAATGCGAGATATGTTTCTTACAGGGAGTTAAAGAGCAGTTTGGAAAATATGGCTAAGGAAGGCAAGAAGTCTTGGAATCGGATGCAGGTTAAGAGGAGCAGCTGGAGATTAGGACACAGAGTTGCATTTCCCTTCGCTGTTGTGCAGGAGAGTGAGTGGGCTAAACAAACATGTTAAAGGCATAGTTCACCCAAAAATACAAATTCTGTCATCATTTACTCACCCTCATGTTGATTCAGTAGAACACTAAAGAAGATGTTTTGGTGACCATTGACTTCCATTATAAGGAAGAAAAACATTGGGACATTTCTCAAAATCAAAATCTCAAAATTCTCTGTGTTCCACAGAGGAAAGAAAGTCATACAGGTTTTTTTGGATGTGTAAGTGATAACAGAATTTTTATTTTTGGGTTAGGCGTTCAGCTATGACTATGACATACGTTTTAAAACAACATAGAAAGTATAGAAAAATCTGACAGCAAAGAAAACTTAAAAAATATTTTATTTTTGACAAACATAAAAAAAGGTTTGAAACAAGCACAATTTATTTTTAGATAATGATCATCATCATTTAAATATTATTATCATTATTGTTTTTTTTTAATTTCCAATTTAAAAAAGCACCACAATTTATCAATAATTGTAAACACAAACAGTGAACATGTTATTTTCAAATTTAAAAATTTATTTCATTTCAAAAATACAAACCCACCCATTCACTTTCCCCCAAATTAAGGCCACTTCATAAGACTTACATTATTGCCTGTCCAGCAGGACATTTTTAATGACAGTTGTTAAAATAAAATAAAAGAAAACACATTCTTGACACGGAGAACAATAACAATAGTAATAATCATAATGATACTGACATCATCATTATCAATAATAGTAATTATTTAAAATACAGTACAATATAAAGCCATACTACTGAAGGACACAGACAGACAGCACAGCTTTGCAGGCATTGTTAGTGGAATAAGTATCAATTATCTTTGGAAAGGCACATGACTTTGGATTCTTAACCTGAGTTGGGAGTTACATGGGGTGGGAACAGACCCTGTGTTGGTTTAGTTATAAGAATTACCTTTCATGAGCCAATGCCGATAATGTATCATGATATCTGGTGCACATGGAATCACTTACACAAGTACTATGGTGGTCCCATAGATGGTAATACCATGGTACGGAATGATTAGTTTATTCATGCACTGTGGTATTTCTATGGTTCTACAGAGAATATCATATCATGGGACTAAAGCACATTTTGACTGACTTTTCTAGTCTTATCCTGGAAGGATTTTTTTAATTATTATAAAATTATTATCACATCAATTTCTGACATTTTATAATATTTAGAGTATAACTTTAAAACTAGATTTACATTTTTCCTAATGATATTTCAAAAGTATTTTAAGTTTAATAATTTCAAACATTTTATTTCCGTCACTGTGAGGACCCTTTACCATGGTACCACATCCAAAAACCATGGCTGTACCTGGCAGTGGCACTTTTTTGTTATTATGGTTGCATGAAATGCAAAATGTTTCGACAGTGGGTAAGAATTCACAATGAGTCAGACATACAACAACAATCACAACTTTAAAAGGACATTTACAAAAGGCTAAACAAACAGCGATGAGCTGGCGTCATGTTCTCCACCAGAAGGGAAAGAATAGAAAGACATTGAGAGAAGAGGGGAGAGATGAAGTGAATGTGGGGGGTGTGGGGGGGGGCAAGTACCATATGCCTTTGTACAGCGTGCAGGAAGAGCTTTGCACAGGTATGAAAGCAAAATGAACTTTACAAATTACAAAATATAAAAATGCAGAGTGTCATCATTTCTAAAGTAAACAACAAAGGGTCCCTTTTTGACCAAAACCATTTTTTTTTTTTACTTTTCTCAATGCTTTTTCTCATTTTGGTTTTGCTTTGCTAGTAAGTCCCCTTCTTCCATATTCTCAATTCTCTCCTCCCCTTCCCTTTCTTCCATTATTCCTTCTTAAACGTTTAAACCTTGTCCAGTAGGGAGCGTTGGCAGTAGAGCAAGCGTCTCGGTGTGCCGTACCTGCGGAAGAAGAGAAGTCCTCCGAGCGTAAGGATCACGCAGACCAGCAACATAAGTGGCACCACGACGGCAGCTGCTCCTCCCCCACTGCCGGGTCCATCTTCAACCTCGATTATGATCACCTCCTCCTCAGTCTTATCTTCTTCATGTGTGCGGTCACGTTCACGTTCACGCTCACGTTCCCTTTCACGCTCCCGCTCACGTTCCCTTTCACGCTCCCGCTCACGTTCACGCTCACGATCACGGTCACTTCCTCCGCCACCGCCATCTGTGGGGTCCTCATTAGGACAGCCCATCCAATCTTTAAGTGCAGATTTGGGGTATCCAGGTTCCACTTTTAATAACTGGTTGTTAAACTTCCAGTACTTATTAGCTTTGTAGAAGTAGGTATAACCTGTGAATTTAAGAGAGAAAAGGTCAGGACTATGACCTTATATATATGATTTTATTATATTATGCAGTGTTTTTGCTTTTTGTATGGACAGACAAATTGCTTAGAACCATTAGAAACGTGCTGTGTATGTTTTGAACATAGTAAGAGGTTACGAGGGTTTTGTTTTCTTGGGTTAATGCAGAATTTGTGTGCCTGTGTCTGATTGACACTATACTATACAGAATTGACAAAGAACAACCAAGTCAGAATAAAAAAGCAGATTATAAATCAAATTATAAAAAATTTTGTGAAGTGAAAGCTAAAACAGTTCAAACGCATAAACTGGAGGTTGATTTTTAAAAAATCAGAAGGTGGCAAAGGACTTACTTTGATCTCGACTCATGAAGGCAGCCTTTATGTTGTCTGGAACGCCTTGCCATGTACTCAAAGGTTTGGGGTAATCTGGATCCACTGACTGCGTGTCTTCATTGTAACGATAATATCTGAAAGAGATAAGATTAAGATAACAAATGGTTCCAGATCTAAGCTCCCTTTGTGCTCATGCCTTATATTATGGGATATCAAAGCTACTAACTTATTTCCTCTGAAGAAGTAGGTGTAGCCAGTAGGCGTGTAGAGGAGGGCTGCGTCCAGTTTGTCCTTCGGAAGACCATTACCCATTTCTCTCAGAGTCTTCGGGTAACCTGACTCCAAGTTTGACTCAGTGAACACCCAATGCCTGTCCCCTGCAAGCCAGAGATGACAAAATACATTACTTCTGGAGCAATAAGCAGGCCTGTTAAAGCCTAAGCACAAATCCCGCTTTTTTCCCTTTGAAATCATGATAGAAGACTACTAGTACCTTTAAAAAAGACAAATTTTCCATCCTCTCTTTCATAGGCAGCATTGATAATTGTAGGCAGACCTCTCCAGAAATGTCCAATTGGCATGGGGTAATTTTCCATTACCCGATTATTACGTACGCGCCAGAACCACTTATCCTAAAACACAGGTACAGGAATTGTGATGAACACACATACTGCATGATCTCCAACCCAATATGTACACAAATATTCTGTTAGTACCTTAAACACAAACATTTCTCCTCTGAAAATGCCAATGGTGTCAAAATGGCCCTCGCAGATGTCAGGACCAAAGCTAGGTCCCCCGGGCCTGTATGGTGTGGGATACGGAGTGTGGTGGGGGGTCTGAGGGGTGACAGGTGGTCGTGGGCGTCCTCCCGTGTTTGGCCCTGCAGAGTAAAATTTCAGTTTAGTGAATTAGGTCATAAATTAAACCTAAATATTTAGTAAAATGCTGCTGTTCATCACTATATTTTCCACTGTTATTTAGATTTCATTTGTTGTATTGTATAATGCTCAAATCAATGCTTAATTAGTTTGTTTGCATTTACATTTATTAATGTAGTTGTTATCCCATTTTATGCTTTATGCTTTGGATAGCAAAGCAGAATAATTTGCTAATGCTATATATGTTTATATACTATTACAGTTTTTATTTATTTTGAATTAGCTTTATTTTTATATTTACAGTTTTCATTTGTATAATGTTTTGTAGTTTTAGCCCAGTTTGTTTTTGTTGCCGTTTTTGGAGCCTGGGGTGTCTGCAGAGACCGCGTTTTTTTTTTTACAGTGTGTTCAGGGGACATGCAGCTAGTGATAGTGAGGAGATGTTTGCTGCATGTGACAAAAAATGTTTTGGCCTAAAAAACGCGCGACATCGCTTAGAGCACCTTTAATACACGACAATGGCAATTTGGGGGACTAAAAAAAACTTTTGAAAACTGTTTCAAAGTGTACGTTTTTACCATTTACATGTATATACATGTATACCATTTCTCTGTGTAAATTACAAAAATGTGAATTTGTGAAAACATTGACTTCATGCGCATGCGTATTACGTGTTCAGTCTGCAGACTTGTAGCGTATCTTTACAAAGTTTTTAATCGTTTTCGCGCATCTGTGTGAATTTGGGATCGGTTTGACAACGTTGTCGTCTTTACGCGAACGCAAAGGAAAAACTTTTCCATTTTTAGTACATTGTTGTCATGTAAACACCCTGAAACTCATTTCAGTTAATTGCCAAGGCAACACTTCTAATTTTTGTTTAGCCTGTTTTTCAACGAATATTCACTTTATTTAATAGTTTAATTCGTTTTAGTTAGTGATAATAACCCTGACTTGACAAAACTATGGTGTGGTTTAACAATTAAAGTTGTGATGATATTGACTGTTTTACCATAAAGCTGCTGAATCCCTTTACGGTCGTCTTCAGGAAGCTCAAAGTTCTCCGTGTCCATCCACTGGTAGAAGGGAGCCATGATGGCGGATGGGTCATTTGAATGTTCCATTCCCAGGGCGTGACCCAGTTCATGAACAGCCACCAGGAACACATCATTACCTGAATGAAAGTAAGAGATAACCATGTCAGCACAGGATAGATTTGGCTAACCTTAAGTAGTAGCATTCTGTATAATTGTGTAGTGCACATTAAAAACAACAATTTTAAGACGCAAAGAATAGATGGCACAGAATGACTGCAGGGAGTTATTATTCTTTTTCTTTCAAAGCTTGTTTTTAGGCATTCAGTCCACAGCAGGGAAACGTCAAAGAATGAATAAAGCTTTCAGATAGTGACGTTCCAAACATTCTCATGAAAAGGTAAAGCTGATTCAACTCAATTAAATAAAAGTGCGCACAAACATAACACTTGATTGGACTTGCCTTACACTTTCCTTGCCTTAACCCTAACCCAAGTAGGTTGAACTAATTTATGCATGTCTAAACAAGAACCACCATCCATACTGACACAAACAAGTGAAGAACCCTGGGAGGTCAAGAGTATTCCCTAACTTCTGGTGGTGCTGCTTACCCAACAGGTCACGATTGCCAATTGTCCAAGGTTCTGCTGCATCGAAGTGTGTGTCCCCTCCTATGCCATTGCCTGGGAAGTAAGCATGAGCCAAGAAGCCTCCTTCACCATCAAACGGACTGGCGTCTCCATGAAAGCCATCAGCGAAGAAGAGCATGATGTCAGCAAAGTCTTCAACCTTGTCTCTAATGTCACTGTAAGGGATCTCTCGGAATCGCAAAGGGGTAATGCTTTCCCACACTTTAAAGGCTTTTCTGATGGCCTCAAATGTCTCATATTCCCCAACTTTTGGTGTGTAGTTCTGTATGCTGAGAAAGAGATAAGAAAGAAGGATTGGAGAGGCAATCAGAGAAAAGTAGGCCATAGGAAAAAGAGGAATATAGAAAGGAGAGGGGGAGAGAAAGTGATTTACATTACAGACAAGTCACACAGGAATTTTAGCCCTGGCTGCAGTGGAGCAGAATCGTATAGTAAGGCCAAAAATGACTTTTCCATAAGTGTGGTGTGTATTTACTAAAGCATAGCCACAGCCATATCTAAACGTTTATGACAGCAAACCTCAATTAATTGGTAATGGTTTGGACGAGAGTTTTGCGCCTAAAATGACTTAAATGCAATTTAAAATGCAGTTCTTTATTGATCCAGCAGAATAGAGTTAAGGTTGTCTCTTACCAGAATGTGAGCTCATTTTTTTCCCATTTCAGTCCCTGGATTGCGTAGCGCTTCTTTCTCAGGTTGCTTTTCAGTTCGGCTCCAAACTTGTCTGGGACGCCACAGCGGGGCCTCTTCATTGCCCTGGCGATCACAGTCCAATACATTAAATCATCCACCGCACAACAGATTTAATTTCAGTGATTTTGGACAGGATGGCCGTTAATTTCTGTCCTCATATATTCTACATCTTCCGTGCCTCATTGCACACCAGTGGAGGATTGCTGACACAATGCTCTAGTTTTCCATTCTCTCCTTCCATGACTAACAAGCACATAACTGATGGGCCAAAATAATTCCACAGAGATATCTATAAGCTCTTGAATCTCCTAAACTATCCACAGGTGTTCAGAAAATGCAACACGGATCCAATGAAGGAAATAATGTATAATAATCATCTAGACCCATTTTTTTATCAGGAACATTTATATATATATATATATATATATATATATATATATATATATATATATATATATATATATATATATATATATAATTATTTATGTATTTTTTAAGAAATGCAATCCTGGACATGGCAGCACTAATTACACTAAAATATACTCTTGCTGTCTCCTCAACCATGTGGGCAGCTGACTTACTCTAGAGTAGTGGGATCCATGCTGCCAGTGATTTTCAGGCCATAGAATCTCTGCATGGCAGCAATGGCAGAGGAGACGGAGTGAGGAGAGCGGGCCGTATGTGTGCGGAGATCACCAGGTGGCAAATAACCATATTGCTGTAGCCATACCTAGAATGGGAGACAAAAATATTCATTACTGAACAATATTTCACAACTATATGAATAGATTGTGGTGTATGAGGACATGCTGTCATGCAGATCTGTTGTATGACTGTATCATTAAACTCAGTTGCTAAAGTGTCCTGTTTCACCTGGTTATTTTTTTTTAGGTATCTGTATAAATTATTTTCTTGATCCTTATTTTGTCATTTTCAAGTAAATAAAAAAAATTGTTAGATTTGAGGAAATTTTTATTTTTTTAATGAACACTACCATTCAAAATTTAGTTTTGGGGATCAGTAAGTTGATCAAAAGTGATAGTGGTAAAGTGGTAAAGACTCTTAAGTTGTTACAAAAAATTGCTATTTCCAATAAATTCTGTTCTTTTGAAGGCCCTGTTTCCACCTGGTATTTAGATGTGTTTTGATAGATCAGATCACAAGTTGATGAGGCAGACACACCCGTTTACACCTGGTATATTAATCCATCTTTTGTCCGCCTTCAACCACTTCTGTCCTGATTTCTTCGAGGGGAGGGTCTATGGGTGGGTAAAAGTATGTTGTTTTTTTTTTAGATCTTGATGTATGTATAATATGTAGATCGTTACATATGAACGCGCCCGGAGGCGACTGAAAAAAAAACAGAAAGCATCAGCTTTAGTTTCTGCTCTGATAGCCACAAGACCACAGCAAACGCGGTGAGTGCGTGTTAAAAATCAGGAATGGTTAGAAAATGTTGTCCTTGGTACGTTTTTCGACTACCTCTGGAAGTGGTAGAAAGTGGACAAGCTCAAAACGTATTACACCCCGTTTACACCTGTATTTAGAGTCGTCCACTTGTGATCCTATCGACCAAAATGCATCTTAATACCGATTGGAAACAGAATCCTGAAAAAGGTGTATAAAAAAACATAAAGCAGCACAACTGTTTTTAATATTGAAAATGATGAATGTTTCTTGTGCACCAAATCAGAAGGATCACGTGACACTAAAGACTGAAGTAATGATTTCAAAATTCAGCTTTGCCATTATATATATAAAATATATTCAAATAGAAAACCATTCTTTGAAAACCAAGTTGTAATAAAAAAGTACAACGTCTTGGTGTGCATAAAGACCAATTTAAAACCATTTTAAAAAGTCTTACCGACCCAAAACTTTTGAACAGTAGTGTGTATCTTGATTTTATTTCTCTTGCCCCATTCCAACAAAACTTTGCTTGATTCATTATAAAACAAGAAAAAAACAATTTGTAATAGCTTAAGCTAAATTCAAGATATATTCTGATTATTTTATGCAATTTTGATTCTCAATTAAATGCTAA
The DNA here is from genome assembly GCA_026230005.1 of Gila orcuttii. Classification (NCBI taxonomy): domain Eukaryota; kingdom Metazoa; phylum Chordata; class Actinopteri; order Cypriniformes; family Leuciscidae; genus Gila; species Gila orcuttii. The sequence continues at coordinate 15,064,879 of JAPDVR010000008.1, forward strand.
CTTGTTTTAAGGACGTTTAACTTTTTTTACTGGACAACCAGACAAAATACTGATTAAGAAAATAATTTTTTGCACACTTTGTTGAGTGTGAACTGGTAATTGAGTTGACAGAACAAGAACTTGGAGATGTTAGGAGATGGTCACAAACCCAAGGGATTTGGCAAGGTTCCTTACCACAATTCATGAAAAGAAAGCACAGTAAAAGGGCCTCTGTTCAAAATTCACTTAAAAAAATACTTCTAAACAAATCTATATATCAGGTGTGTGTCTAGGCTGATTTATGACCTTGCTTTCCTTTGAGACAAAAGAAGCTGCATTATCTTTGTCTTGAAACTGAGTCAGTGATAGCACAAATGCATTTCTGTTTGTAGCAATATAGGATGATAGATGAGATAATGAAAGGTGAAATGTTATCTGTCTGTGACTCCCTCAGAGAGACAAGATACTGTCTCCAGTTTAACCAAACTGTCAGTCAGTAATTTCCCTGGGAATTTCTGGTTAATACCATTGAAACCTCAGAGACAGAGCCCTTATCCCGTAATCCCCCTTTCCCTACCTCTTCCACCACTCACTCTCCCTCTCTCTCTCTCTCTCTCTCTCTCTCACACACACACACACTACAGCAGGAATGAAGGGCAACAATGTAGACACACCCCGGACCTCACTACACCCTCATTCAGCTGTAGCTCATATAGAGAAAAACATGTGGATCACATGATTTGGCTGTCGTAGCTTGTGTGGTCTTTGTGAGTAAAGTGTCAACAGAAAGAGGTTCTTCAGCATGATCAGCATGTTTTATGTCTATTATGGTGCTCTCTGGCTGAATGTGTTTTTGAGTGTGTGTTTTGGCAGCAGATGTGATTACGTCCACAGTCAGATGCTTCAGAGAATGTATTCCAAGTTGATGTAATCCTGGAAAATTTGTTTTTTGTAAGAGCTTCCTGTTTTCTTGTACTCTTTATTCCTTTATTTTCCTCTATTTTTATTCATCTATTTATTCCGTTCCTGCATTCTTTTTTTGTCTCAGTATCTTTTCTCATTTGGGGTTTCCTAACTTCCTCATAATGCTTCTCCATTCCTTTCTATCAGACAGTGAATAGTGCAGTTTATCTGGCTGTCTGTGACTCGCTCTTAGTCCTTCACAGCACAAACAAAGCTTCAGTGTGTTATATCCATATGAGGGAAGGAAGGCTGTTTATGGAATATGGATTGGTGGGGGGTGGCTCAGATTGTGATAGATGAAAGTAGCGTGTAGTGAACTGAAATGGGACAAACACCATGTGTGATGTATTTGCTGTTGCGCAACATTTCTTTCATCTCCCTAAAAACAAGTTCGAAATTGGAGCTCAAACCCATCTCGGCAGAGTCTACCTCTGTTTTCAAGTACTTGCTGTCTTCCTCATAGAGGAAAACGTCTTTACATTTTCACAGGAAAGTTAACTCATTCTTCCCCTTAAGTTATAAATACAACTTGGACATAATTTTCACATGAATTACTGCCTATGCCATCCTTGACTTCTGTGGTATGCTAAAGTGGTGGTACCAGCTTCACAAGATGACCAGTCTATGATTATGTCATTATACTAAGAATCATGACCACTACTGGGGTAAACTATTTGCAAAGATCTGTGTTGGGTTTGTACCTGTGAGTATCCAAAATAGCAAATGTTTTATCATTTAAAATAGCTGACGTCCCTTGTTTTTCATTTAAACTTGGACTTCTATTCCGTTATTCAGTGGTTCTATGAGGTGATCTTGTCATAGCCATCCAGAATTTTTTCAATGACTAATTTTATATTTTATTATAACGAGAAAAAAAATACCACCCCACACACACCTGGGTGGTTTCAGGAGGGTGTAATAAATCATAGCTTGCAAATTGTATTAAATAATTTCAGTCAACATTCATTTTTGCCTGACATGCCAGGAAATACCTGAAACTTTTTTCAAAACGTTTTACGGGGTACGACAGCATGCAATACCTTTTATAAAAGGAGCAATAGGCACCATTTTGTGTTTGCACGCAGATGCATAATAAAATCAGAGAGACTTGAGAAAGACATGGAATTTTAAGGGAAAATGAGTCACAACTTCCATTTATTCTGGGCCAATGGAATAACACAGAATCTGGGTGAGCATGTGGTGAATCCAAATCCAAAGAAGCCAAATCATAAAATGTAGTTCAGCTGCTCAGGTTACGTCATAGAACCTCAACAGCTGGCTAAATGTATCAACACCGTAACATCAACAGAAATATCCCTAAAAATAAATGGCTAATATCATTGGAGTTTACACTACCACGAGTTTACTTATCACGAAAAAATATGCAAACTATGCAAATTCATGAAAAAAATCTGAAGATATACCAGTTATAATTATATAATAACAGCCAATGTATTTTATATATCAAATAGTCAAATTTTTACACCTGGGGCACTTGGCTGTTTGATGACAAGAAAAATAATATTTTAAAATGGAAAGTGCATAAAAGGAACATTAGGGGATCTTGGATATATGGGAGAGGCAGTTGGGAATTATCTTTCCAAGACTCTTTCTTACTAGTCTGTGGGTTGTTTGGCCTGAAGCGACAGGAACTGGACAATTTGTAGTCCAATTCAGCCTTTCATTTCTCTCTTATTCTATCATTTCTGAAATGACATCACTTCTCAGCCCACAATAACTTCTATTCTTTATGCAGACTTGCATCATTTGCACCCTACCAAATTTCCTGCCTGAAAAGATCAATCCCATTTTATTCCCATCTCTTTGTGTCTCTTTTTTGTAACATGCCACCCCCTTCCACATCCCACTTCCTTCCTTAAACTTTGACACTACATCTCTAACTGTTTGCATCATCTCACATCTGTTCTAAAGCCGTGTGGTCAAGGCCGTACGGAAAATCCCCTGGCCATTTCCTCTGGTTTTGTCCTATAAAGGATGTCACAAGCCAAATGTGACCAAATACACATCCCAATAAAGTACTATGATGCAAAACTCCCTGGAAGTTCTTCATAAATGTAGTAGCACTCATCAGGTGACTTATCCATGACCTGTCCATTGCTGTCAATGACGAGAAGTGCATCACAAAAATAACTTGTCATGCGGTTAGTATGGGAGTATATAACCATAGTTTGACTTTCACAACAAAGGGAGGTGGATATAGACAGACATTAATATTGTTTAAAACCACAGATGTGCATGAGTCTATAGCATAAGGATATCCTTAAAGGACAATTCCGGCCAAAAATGAACCTAGGGGTAAATAACACATGGGTACCGAGTCGACCGTTCTTTGGGATGCGTTTTCATGATAATCGAATGTACCCAGTTTTAACCAGTACCTTAGTTGTAGTTTTACCACAGATTAGTTTATAACGCTAGTATATAGAGCATAGAATAAGTAAAAATAAAAATTGCTAGTTAATACCACTAACAAGGCTCAAAATAGCCCCACACTAACACAGAAGCATAATGAGGGTCTCTACCTGCAAACCGAAGCATTGAGAACTTTGTAAGTGTACAGCAGTTTAATAAGAAGATACTTTATAAAGACAGTACACTTCGCGTATATAGGCAGGAGTCTCAGGAAAAGAGTCCATATGGAGTTTACTGCCCTGTCTAAACCCCTCCTCTCATTTTTGACCATAACCAAGGACAGATGTCATCCATAGCAGAAAAAACCTTTCCCCACAAACTCATCCTCAGCATATCCTTCCACCCTCTGACCACAACATTACAGTCAGGACTTTTCTTCCTGTTTTCTTGTGGTAATTGGTCGTTCTTTTTTGCGTCCTAAGCATCTTTCAATCTCTGTGGTCTCTCACTTGACCTTAATTCAGAATCCTCCACTCCAAAGTGTTTACTTTGATCACTGAGCAGCCAGAGAGATCAGACATACTTAAATCTAAACATCTGTGACTGAATAATGCTACTGACTGTAAGCTAATAAAATCTTTCCCATATAAAGATTTAATTTCAGAACCTCACAATGTTAATGTTAACACAACATAATAACTTCAAAAGGAAATTAGTGTGTTATAAAGGGGTCCTTTTTCATTTCATATAAATCTAATGAAAACCTGTCACATTATATTTTATGAAGCCTATTTTAGGACTATTGAGTTGTTTTGCATCATGACATTATTTGCATGACACTTGAGCATGTTCCCTCTCAAATGTCTTAATGTGTATTTTGAAAGGATGATTTTCAAAATTACTGTAATGAAATATTTGTATTATTATTAATTTAATCAGCAGCATACATTAAAGAAGAGGGGTGAAATAAGACCTAGGCATAATGTATACATATACACGCGCACACGAATATATACAAATCTTGAATGAGAATGAGATTTTTTGTGCTTCTGAAAAGAAAACTGGAGATAAAAATGTTTAATGCCACAATGCAAAAATGTTTAATTTTCTTTATACCTCTCTTTATGTATTTCCTGATTTTGTGGTGAAATATGACCCCCAAATGTTCTTGACAGGTATTGTCTGATTCACATGATTAAGACTTTAAATCAAGGGCCCTTAAAGGAATAGTTCACCTTTTTTTATTAAAGAAGAAGATATTTTTAAGATTGTCGGTAACCAAACAGTTGATGGACCCCATTGACTTCCATAGTATTTTTTTCCTACTATGAAAGTCAATGGGGTCCATCAACTGTCTGATTACCGACATTCTTCAAAATATCTTCTTTATAGAAAAAAGAAATTCATACAGGTTTGAAACAACTTGAGGGTGAGTAAATGATGACAGAAATTTCATTTTTAAGTGAACTATTCCTTTAATTCTCAGTCTCCCAGAGTCTGTATAGCATGAGTCTCATATCATACAATCTCAAGTCAAGCATTAACCTACTTCAATGAAGGTCACACATTTGCATGCATGTGTTAAAGTAGTGTTGTACAGTAATTGCCAATGAAAGTTTTATCCACTTTAGAGGTATGTTTGCTTAAAAAGTGTTGCCTTTTGACTTTTATTGGACTATTTTATGTAACGTTATATGGATTTAAGCAATAGTATGCTGCTGTACAGCTTAGTAGCTTAGCCTCCTTGTGTCTGGAGATCACCTTGATTAAAACACTTGCCACCGCAGAATAGATCTGGGTGTGTTATCAGTGATAAATATCTGTATTTAAGTCTCGACAATAATGCAGGATACTCACCTCAGGTTTCGTGTCTTGTTTTGAGGACGATCTGTGCGCGCACACAAATATTAGGAGCAACAGCTCCGTTAACCCGCTCCAAATCATTCTTCAGTCGATGAGTCCTTTGTTGAAAAAAGTTTATTACTATTAATAAAGTTTGGCTGCTCTTTGTAACTGTCAAAACATAACCACGCTTTAGAAAGAAAAAAAAATGCGGCTAACGTTACCACTTTTGTGGTACGAAATCGACGAGAACGTTAATTTCTCAAGGAGAAGGGAGAATACTGAAGGTTATCAAAATGTAAACAATTACTGCAATAGATTACTATTGCATCGCATTGACTGGAACTCTAAGTGCTAAAATCATATTGTTTTATGCACTACGCGATGAAATATTGCATAGAGATAACGCAGTGTAAATATAAACAGTGATTCTTGGTAAATATCTCTTGTCTTATTTCTCTTTCATTGCGTTGTTGGATCAAATCTTCGGTTTCATATGCACAGCATCCCCTTTCCCGGGGCTGTAGACGTGTTCGCTCGATAGGTGTTGCCAAAAACTGATCCTGAAAAGCCAAAGCCCTGCCTCCTCAACATTAGCCCATCCCGCTCCCTTCCACTGCTCGAACTTCATGGCCTTGCTGACTTCAACCGCTTTGTTTGGCTCGACTTTGTGGACAAAGAAAATACTTCATCTGCCACAGCCTTTTTATCCCTAACTAGCCTATTAGCTTTTGCAATTTTAATTCATGTTTTTTCTTGACATTCGTTTGGTGTTTTGTGCTACTTGAATGAACAAAACATTTTGAAAGCAAACATCATGACAAAATTATTAATTTCACATGATTGAATGGAAAAATATGTGCATAATGCCAGGGCATTGCTTTAATCTAATTGATCTGTTTATGTTATTGTTTGTGTTGACAGTCATAAGTATGAGAGTGTATGGAAGTCATTGGAAAATCCCTACAATTATAGAAAAACAAATAGGTCAATATTTATTTCTTTTGACTCAGGTTTACAGGAAAGGGAATATTATCATTTTTAGGCTATATATTTACATTTTTTTATTTTAATTAGGTTAGCAATGGTGTGTCTTACCCAGGCTCTTTAACTTGTGACAAATTCCCACAGTCCATTATTTTATGATTTGATTTAACAGCCTTTCAGTTGCCAATGGATGCACAGTATCCCTTTTTTTGTTTGTACCGATTTTATGTCTTCAGTCTTAAGCTACGTTTAACACTGCCACCCACTGGTGGGATTCTGACATTACATGTTGCGTATATATTGATAAAGAGAAAAATACTGTAGCAAGTGTCTAATCAGGAGCCTATCTTTTACATTTAGAAAAGCTTCAATTCTTATTGCTGGGCCGCCCTGAATGATTTGTGTAAAGATAGAGGTGAAAATGTACTTTTATAAAAAGGTTAAATTGTCAAGGTATGTTGACTTCAGAAGACATGATGCGTTTTGAACTCATCCTGGTGTTTCTGAAACTTTTAAGTTCTTTTTACGAATATGTATGGACCATTATCAGTTTATCATTATCTTCTATCTTGTGTTCCACACATCCATACATGTTGAAATCACCCTTGATCTTCTCTTATAGTAAATCCATTCAGTAGGTAACAAAGTATAAGATTATTTGTTAAGCCATATAAGTTTTTCCATTCCTCAAGTCCAAGTTTTTGTGCTTAGTATGCTTTTTGTGCTTACTATGCCATATTTTGCAACGCAGTGCGTTGGCCTAGGAGACAGGCTTTTTTATATATATATAAATGCCACTACGGCAATAAAGTCCAGCTTTGAGCTTATACACGTTACCCACTTTGCATTTGTAACTGTAATTCTGTAGCCTTTTTATTTAGTACTCACTTTTAAAACCCATACATCACAGCAGAATACACATACCCCTGCAAACAAACACGTAGACTATACACTTTTCCCCCCCCCTGTCCTCCTTATGTGCCTCTGCATGGTTGTCATGGTGCAAGAGATTAGAGGCCAGTGCTCAGACAGATTGTCAACGCTTCCTCCAGTTTCTCCCTCACTGCGCTTGATGTGGCACACACAGAAGCAGTGCAGAGGAGTTTGATTGTGTTAGGGAGTGAGCGGATTAGGGATGCCTATATGTGAAGAAAACTGTTTCCCACAGACCACCAAGGAAGAGTAACATCACTGTAAATGAGATTTATACTCTTAAAAAAAGTGTGCGCAGTAAAAAGAATGCCATATTCTGGTTATTGTCATGTATACATTGATTTTTATTTCCATTTTGATCTTTTAGCTGTACCATGAAATTACAACTCACAGTCAGACTCATACACCCAATTCATTTCTATGGAAGATACATGTAAAAGTATCCAGACAAAGAACAAACATCACCATAGAAACAAATATTTCCACCAAGAAATATAGAAATGGTTATCTTTTAAGCTAGATAGTGGTTCATCTCAGAATCAGTCAAATTCTACCTTTTTCAATAACTACACTGACAATATTAAAGTAATACGAGTTTACACTGACTAACATACAGGCATGTTAAACAATCTTTCCCGACTCTTTAATCTAGTTGGTGTTAAGAGCAGTATATTGTCTAGTACTGTACAGCTGGACAGGACAAACATGGATACAATGGACATAGGTTGACAGGTCATATTTACAGTTTGGTGTTTTGGTGCTTTTCAACTTTTAAAACTAAAATCCGGATGATTTAGTACAAGTAAAGAATGTTTAAATACAAGTCAACAATATTTCATGTGAATTTGCCTAATGTAAATTTTATGAAGTGTATTGAATATCAGCTTGTCAAAAGCACTGGTTGGATCTAGAAAAACAATTGTACATGCATTTCCTCTGGGCTCCAGCTGTTCTGTCTCTGCTAAGCATTTTGAGAAGGATATCTTTTTAAACATTTGAGCTCATTAAGAAAATTGTTAAGAGCTCGAATTTTTGTCCAAATGTTGATAAAATTGTCCACTTTGTGCATGACTGCCCTCCAAAACATAATGGAACAAGGTATCGACATAGTCTAATAAGATCTTTGACCAAATCAAGACTTTCTCAGAATCTGTATTTAGTGCATTTTATACTTCGTAATTTGAAATGCACTCCCTCCAAATTTGACCATCCTTACAGAGTTAATAAAGAAACAATAAATCAATACAATAACTTTTAGTGAGGAACTAGTCTATTTTCATCATTGGCTTTATACATTTTGCTCTGTTTCTCACCCAAAGCTATTGTTTAAATCCTTAGCTACCTTCAGATCTTAACTTTGGAAGAGTAAACAAAACCATCATGAAAACCTTGCACAGACAAAATAATTTACATTCATCAAAAAGAACATCACATAATATTCAAGGAAGTACTATAAGATATATTTAGACATTATTACATATATTAAAATACACAATGCAGGTATTTTAATATGAAAGATCAGGAACATTTTTTTAAACCAAGTTAAGACCCTCTATGTGATTACTGTGAGTACAGTGCATTATGTGCAGCGTTTTTTCTTTTTTTTGGTGAACAGTCAACAATCATAATTATCCTTTATAAGTTCCTTTTTCTTGTCAGCTATTAGATTAATTAATCTCAACACTTTGTTTCTGTTTTCTTTAACAGCAATTGGTGGAGAGGTCTCTAATGCTTGCTGATGTTTTTGGAGGGCTTGGTTTAAGAAACTCATTGATGCCCTGGTGGCAGGAAGTTTGCAAGGTGGTGAGTTTGTGACCGCTCATGATGCAACACTCTCTCTGGGCCCTTGGTCCTTGCAGGAGTTCGAGGTGCCTTGGCGACTCCTCCATGGTGCTTCATATGTCCCTAGAAGTTATAGTAAGAGATGGTATTTTATTTTCATGTATCTCTCAAATTGCAACAAGACATTGTACCATGTTAAACTGTATATTCACATTGAATGACACTAATTGTTTAGCTTAATGAATTCAAAAGGCCACTCACCTTGAGTCCACTGCGACTTGCATACTCTTTTCCACATTCGGAACAATGGTAGATTTTTTTCTCTGGCATGGGAGGTGGAAGACTGGGAGTCAGTGATATGCATCCAGTTGATTCTGTTTTGTCCATTTCAGTTCTTGTTGTATCTTTAAGGTCCACTTTATTCTTTGAGGTTGAACTAGAGTGAGTTTCCTTCTTCTGCACATGTATGTCAGGCCTCTCAGTCTCAGCTGCATCCTCACTTGTCTTGTCTACAGTGTCTGACCCCATATCTGCATTAATACTCAAATCTGGAGTTGTCCTTTGACCATTCTTTGGTGTTTTATGTATATTATCTTCTGTTTTTTCTTCCTTAGGGAACTCTTGGGGGATTGATTTGGATGTTTGGACAAGGCTTTGGTCAGGCTCATCTAGGCGTACTGTATAAGTAGACACATTCTCAGATCTCAGCGCAAGAACAGAAGGTGGTGTTGATGTTGGATGTGGCAGAGGATCCCTGGATGCATTATGAGCTTGTATACCAAGAAAATCATCTAGATTTGATCTGGATCCAGAGCAAGAAATGGGTGAGAGAGATGTATTTTCACTGAGTTCACAGTCATCTCTTTGTGGACTGGCTTTCATTAGAGTAGAGGAGCATGAAATAATTTTGTCTTCCAAGGAGGCAGTGTTGCTGGAAAGTTCAAAAGACAGTTCATTAGTGGCAGTAGGACCAGTTGTTGCTGATGCTGACTGAGTGGCAGGAGGGACAAGGGAGGCTGCAGATTCTACTGAAGAAGGTATACTGAGAGAGAGCTCAGGGGGATCAGGTCTGAATGTTGGAGGTGAATGGGGGGTTGGATTCAGGGAGGGGTCAGGGCTTAGGTCGAAAGGTGGTATACGACCTGAGCTAAGTGAAGCAGGTAAGCTGGAGGTTGCGGGACATACTGTGGGACCAGTGCTGTTAGCAAGGGATTCAGTATGTCTAGAATCTGATACTGTTTGTAGATCAGCATGTAATAACTGAACATCCATAGTGCTAGGGCTTATCTCTGAAGCAGAGAGCTCAATAGACTGGGGATGGGACAAAGTATCACATTCTGTTGAAGTATCAGGCATGTTCTCTGGTGGTAGCTGTCCTCCTAAATGCATGCGGATATGATGTTGCAGCACAAGGGCATTGGTAAACTTCCGTTGGCATAAGGGGCAAGAATTCTGGGCACGACTGTTTGGTGGGCGGGCTCGATGGGTGGCAAGGTGTGCTCGAAGGCTTCCTTTAGTTGAGAAGGAACGACCACATAGCTTGCAGGGGAAGGGTCGCTCACCTAAATGAGTAGCCTGGTGCAAACGCAACGCTCTTGGGCAGCTTAACACCCGCAGGCACACACTACACTGATTTGGGGCAAGTGTCCCAGCAGAGTTCATAAGTCCCAGGTAAGGTGACTCCTTGCTGAAGAGGGATGATGGTATTTGGATTGAAGATGATGGAAGTGAGGTGACCACATTTGTACTGAATGTGCTTGTGCTCATTAAACCACTGCTGCTATAGCTTAATGCACCTGCTACACTATGGCTGCTGGTAGAAGTCTCCCCAATGGATGAAACCCAGTGTGACTGACTGTGTGGTTCTTTCTCTAACTTTTCCACCAGTCTCTGCAGTTTTGATGTGTCCGAGGTTGAAGTCGAGATAGAAGGGGCCACGGATGAAGCTGTGAATGGGGATGTGATATGTTGTTGCGGGGATGGCAGAAATGATCCGGCTGGAGTTGTCTGTCTGAGAAACCCATGGCCTGGAAGATGGTGAGTGGAAGATGCTGGGAAGAAGATTTTGGGTAAGTTGGCAAGCTGTGAGTAAGCAGAATGGGGCAGCAGAGTAGGTATAGGTGGGGTGTTCTCATCAAAGCGCTGTTGTTTCACTCCTTTATATACCCCAGCAATGGAGGATGTGGATGAGGCAGGAGCAGAAAGAAGGGTGGAGGCCAGAGAGGATGTTGATGAGGATGTTATTGAGGAGGTAGTGGATGAAGAGGCTGCAGCAGCCGCAGCAGCACGGTTGAGCTGAAGGAGAGAGTGTGCAGTGGTCAGCAGAGCCAAATCAATACTAGGAGGCAGAGATGAGGTTGTGGCGCGTGTTGAGGCAGTAGTGCCCTCAAGACTGTCACCACACAGATCATCCTCTTGATGGATCTGATGCTTCTGAATAGCATTTGTATTGTTGGAGGTGACAGTTTGAGTTTGTGCTGATCCTCCCATTGATCCCCCAGTTACAGATGCAAAAAGTGAACAGGGAAACAACGAAAAAGAAAGTTCAGGGTTTTGCTCACGATGGCGCAAGAAGTGGACCTTGAGGTTCCCTCGTGTGGTGAATCGACTGAAACATACAGGGCACTGGTAAGGACGCTCCCCTGTGTGTGAACGCAAGTGTATTTGCAGGGATGAATCGCTGCTGAAGAGTTTACGACAAAATCGGCATGCATGATGCATACGCCCCGATGATAAGACAGGCGTACCTCCTTGAGCAGAGAGTTTTGGACCCTGTGAGGGGGCAGTAGGGACAGCAGCTGTTGATAGAGATTGGCTCGGGAAGGTAAGACTACTGTTTCCACTGGCTGCTGTGGTGTTGGATGATTTTTGCGATGATAGGCCAAGGGAAAGTGTGAGTGGATAGTTTGAGGCAGCAGGTGTAGGCATTGATGAGGATGTGGCAGCACTTGCATGATTGGTGAAGTTTGCTGGAGTAACTACCCCACTGTCATACTGTGCCTTATGGGGGCGTAAGACATTCAAGAGAGGGTGGGCATGTTTGGAGGACTTGGAGGTGGTCTGAGGTGGTAGCAGGGATGAGAAACAGGCCAAAAGAGGAGCCACAGAGGTAGGGGGAGGTGATGACTTTGGTCGGGAGGGTCTGGGGTTGTTATCAGAACCTTTTAAACAAAGCTGTGGCAGAGATGGAAGTATGAATGGCTTTGAATCCACTTCATAAGATCCTCCTCCCAGCCTCAGTACTTGCCTACAGATTTCCTCAGTCATCTGCATTTGATGGATTTGCCTCTGCTGCAGCACACGTAGCTCCTCCAAGATGAAAGCAATACTGACGGGTGCACATGCTGGGGCTGAAGGGACTGAGCTTGGGCTGGAAGAGGGTGTAACTGGACTTGGGGGACCCTGAGGCACAGAACTGGGGCTTCCAGGATGTGGAGGCACACAGAGAGAAGCAGCAATGGAGGATGATGAAGAGGTTGTGGTTGCTGACACGCCTAACTTTGGAGAAGCCATGGGTGAGTGAGTGATGTTGTGGGTAGAGAACACGGTTGGTGCAGTAGTAGAGATAGGCTGATTAGTAGAATGGGATGGTATGTCAGGAATTTGGGAAAAGTGAGATTCTGTTAGGTTTAAAGGAAATTGAATGGGCTGACAGGGGATGTGAAAGATACGATGGCTTGGTCTGGTCAGAGAAGGTGTTGTGAGCCTCTCAACCAGTGGACTTGGGTTTAGGGTAGATTGGCAGCTTTGAGTTGTAGAGTATGAGGAAGAGCAGGAAGAGTTCTTTGCAAGAGTAGAGGTGAGGGACTTCACTCCCAACTGCTCCTCTAAGAAATCAGAGAGAAACTATTTATGCAACAATTTATGCCATACAGATACTAGTCTAGTCTAACGTTTAAAATCCAATAAAAATCAAGAATAAAAACGGTAACAGGTCAAGAAACTGATACTAAACAGTTATATAGTTGAAAAGGCACTCATACACTATTTTAATTTCAAATCATGAAACTGATTAAGGTAGTCACTACACTACCTACTAAGTATAATAGAATGTACAGTTTGATTAATCATTCTAAATGTATTATTTCAATCAATTTAATAATGATTTAATACATTCATTATTATAAATCAGTCATTAGGTAATTGAGTAAAGAGAAAATAGATTGTATACATTTAATTACACAATTAGTTTTGTAATTTTATTAATTTTATTCTCGCTAGGTTCTTACATGTTCATTGTTTGTTGTCTGCCATATTATTGTTGTTATTGCACTTGTGAACTGACAAACCCAAATGTTTTTAGCCTTATGAACCTCATAACCCAATTTCAAATCTTTAGTTATTTTCCTTTTATTTAGTTTGTTGTTGCCTTGATTGCTTCTAAATTGTTTTTACTCATTGCTTACACAAGCATCACCAAGGAAACATAGCATATGGGGAGGCTCACAGAAGAGGATACCTCTGGCTAACCTGTAACACTGTATTTCTATTAAATGTCAACCAAAGTGTAGTATTGCTGTTCTAACCAAGGCTCCCATCAATGGCACCTACTGTGCCACTTGAACTCCCGTTATCATAAATCTTTTTTTTTTTTACATTTAACTTGTAATATTAAAAAATGTATCTGTTATCATATCCAATAAAGCATGAAGAACACAATTTGTACTTTTTATTTTTACCTCTTTTTTAAGTCAGTCTTACACATGGCTGTCTTCTCCTCTCTCTATCCCCTCACTCCCTCTGATCTGAAATCCCATCTCTTGACCAGCTTACAATGCTTTTAGCACCGCTAACAGCCAACTTTGTTTCCACAGCAACAATGAACATGGACAATGAACCTCGCCACAAAATTCCCAAACCCTTCAGCAAAGCCTGAAAGGTCAGTGAGCCTTAGTGCCATAGTCAACCACTAAAAACAGCTAGATTGCTTAAAATAAGTGACCTTTAGCATTGGAGCCATATCCAGACACCAATGTGAATTTACAGAGGACATAACAGCATGAATAAAAAATTAAATAGAGGTACATACACACTCATATACTAGGGAGAGATGCACAAAGAGTTTCCTGTACTTAAAGAACTCTAGAATTTAAGTCACAGATCAACACTCTCTTATGCACGTACTTCCTGGCAGTTAATGCCTGACTGCACGACCACAAAGCCTCATAGAGACAATTAAGTCTCATGCCATTCCCGCTCAAGTGGCTCCTTCTTTTTCAATGTTGTCCACCCTTTTCCACAACTTTTTTCTAATTCCCTTTTCAAAACCCAGTTCAGCATACTACACATCTCTGTTCCCTTTAGGTTTGCTTTGCTATTTGGTCTTCTCATTCTCACTAGCTATACACAATATCGTGGGTGGTCTAAATTCTTAGCTTGTGTATGAAAAGTACTAATTGGATATTCAACGGAAGCTGTTGGGATATATTTATGTAAATATTACAGAATTTCCTTTTATTTTTACTCTGCTTCATTTTACTTTTCTTAAAACTAGATCAGATATTTTAAACGTATGAATCTATTAATGTCATAGCAAATATCTCGAATGGCATTTGCAAGATGGCTCGCTGGCAGAAACAATGGAGCTTCTCTTACTAAACGGTAAAACATTTCTCACCATGTTGAAGTAGCCACGAAGTGTTGTGGATAGGGCTGAAAAAGTGCTGAGGTCTTTTCTGTTTCCGGCGTGACATGATGCAGGGGAAAGTCAATGGCTAAATGGCCCATGGGTTGAATCAGACTGAAAATCTTTCTCTTTAAACTAAATTACAGAAAGTCTCACTGCATTAGTTCTGAGAAACAATAAAAAATCCATGTTTCATTTATATAGAGAGCTACAAGGCGAAAGGCCAAGTACATACATGAGCAAGCAACGTCTCAAAAGTGAACTAAGCACTTGGCAAACTAAATCTGTGTCTATTCAGTGTCTAACTAAAATCCAAAGACAACTCTCCACCTCCTTTTCCCTGTTTCTCTCTCAAACACAGTCTCGGCTTGTTCTCTCTGCATTTGCATTCAAATAACGCAGAACACCACCTACTCTTGCATATACCCCTCCTTTCTATTACACCCCCAAGTTTTAAGGCGTTCCCCTAAACCTTTTTTAAGTCTCAGGATTGAGTATTTAATAATTAGACACCAAGAGCATGTAAGGCTGAGATACAGTATAATGTATGACATTTTGAAAAAATGTCTTATAACTTGTTGCCAAAATATGGCAGGGGACCAAATGTATTCATAGTTATCATATAGTGTTATATTATTTTATAATTTCATATTCTCAGTTATATTCTCAGTGATTGCCTTTTTAAATGAATCTCAAACATGACTGTAAACTTTAGCTCCTTAATGTAATGCAGATTCAACAGGCCTGCATTAAGTTTATTAGAACTTAAAAGGACCTGCAGAGATTCTCATCTCAGCAGCATTACTGTATTATTAAAATTTAAGCCAAATAATAGAATTTGAAACAATATCTAAATTCTGATTGTCTATAATACAGATGTGTCATGTTTTCAGGTGAGTCCATTTTAGTAGCATAATCCAATGTCATGGTATTTATTTTAGAAAACTATAATACATCCTTGTCCTCCTCAACAGTATGATGTATTTCATGTGCATGTTTTTTTTTTTTATGGCTTTCACAGCATAACCACATATTCCTTACATATTACATTTATATTATTATATAATTTGTATAAAAACTCAAGACGTTATTATTAAAATAATATTAATGCCAAAACCCAATAAAGTGTTATTAGCTAGCATTTCAATTTATGCTATAAACCACAAAACCAACAACAAAATTATTGAACAAATGTCATAATTACGTCAGCAAAATCCACGCGGGAACTACAGCTCTACTGTACGCACGACCTGTTGCGTCCTCCGGCGCGCTCTATGATCATAACCAATTATGATTCATATTTCTTATGACTACGTGAAATACTTTGACGTAACTAACATTTGGAGTCTACGGATTGTAAATGGTATAAACACTTACCAGCAGACGATAATCTTTCTCGGTTTTTTGTGAAAATAGGGTAGATTACGTCGTACAGTGTCTGGGTCATATCATCATTGCTGTTCCGGCATTTTGCCACCGTGATGCGCAGTCGGCTTTGACAGCAGGCAGTTCGACATCTAAATTATTTATTTGCTGTACTGTCGTTACACTGTATATTATTGTAGTAGTGACTGGTCACTTCTCACCCATTGTTCAGTGTTTGGTTTGATGGCACATTGCGATTTCGTAAAGTGATATTTCGCTATTCCTGTCATACCCACAGTCCTCCCCTCCCTCGCTGCTCTGCTTCCTTTGTATTTGGTAAAAATGGCCCTCTCCCCGGCCTGAGCCTTTGTTGAGCACACTACCGCTGCGGCATCGACGGATGTCTGTCTGTGAGTCTGTCGGTCCAATCCGGACACTGTCTCCGCAGAGTAATTAACCAGCCATTACGAATCATGTTTGGTTTTTAACTGCCTAAAGTGCGAGGCCTTTACGTTTGTTTGAGGTCTGTGACACAATTTTCTTTTTTAGATTATGTAATCTGGTAATAATTCTTAGGCTACTATGGGGAAAAAATGCATTTTATATGAGAATGTTGTAAATATGTCCCGGTGTTGTTCGCGTTGAATTTCACATGTGTTAGCCATACTATTGGAGTTGTTGCTATTGCTATATAGAGTTACTGTGAGAGAGTACAACTGTTCAGTTTACTGTGACACTGAGTAGCTACGTTGCTAACAAGTTGCTAAAAAGGACTACAACTACCACAAGGATGTGAATCTATGTGCTTGATGAGTTGGACAATGGTTGTAGTCCATGAAAAACATGAAACCTAGAGGAGACATGAAACCAGGGCACAACACTTTTTGTCTTTCTCGGTTTGTGTAAATCCATTTGGTGTTATTTGGTGTTATTTTCCCCCCACATTAATTCTGCACGTCTAGTACAATTATGTGTGTCTTGCTTCAAGTTAATACAGTGAAAATTTTAATTTACCCCAAAAGAATGGAAATGTAACATGCCCCATGTGAGGGGCAAACAAAAATATTTTGTCAAAATACAATTATTAAATTTTTTATATAAAACAATGGACATTTTCAAATAATTAAAAATAAAGACATTTTTGAGTTTGGCAATGAACATACCCAAAACACACAGCTATAAAGTATTATTCAAAACATAATTATTTCTGAACATTGACACTCAGTCACACTACTGTTCAGAAGTTTAGGATATGTTAGATTTTGTAATGTTTTTAAAATAAGCCTCTTATGCTCACCAGGGCTGCATTTATTTGAAAATAACTGTTTTCTATTTGAATATATTTTAAAATGTAATTTATTCCTGTGATGGCAAAGCTGAATTTTCAGCAATATTACTCCAGTCTTCAGTGTCACATGATCCTTCATAATTCATTCTAATATGCTGATTTGGTTTACTTTCAACAGTTGTGCACAATTTATTTTTAGGATTCTTTGATGAATAGAAAGTTCAAAAGAACAGTATTTATCTTAAATAAAAAGCTTTTATAACATTATACACTACTGTTCAAAAGTTTGGGGCCATTAAGATTTTGTTCATGTATTTTAAAGAAAATAAGAAATTAATCATTTTATTCAGCAAGGATGCATTAATTGATAAAGTGATAGTAAAGGCATTTATAATGTTACAAAAGATTTCTATTTCAGATAAATGCTGTTCTTTTGGACTTTCTATTTATCAAAGAATCCTGGGGGGGGGGGGAGTGTTTTCAACAAATCAGCATATTACAATTTAAAAAGAAAAGCCTTAAAAAAAAGACAATTTAAATTTGAATATCCGATGTGGATTGACACAGAAGCAAATGAAGGGAAACCTCGTACACACTTGAAAGTCTTTGGATCCACTGAGTATGTTGTCAATTCCCTGTAAAAAACAAAGCAACAGATTAGGTTTTTCTATAGCACCAAATATCAGGAGAATTTCTTTGGCCCATTCATTTATTCATTTGTTTATTTATTTATTGCTTTTTTTTATTTCATACGTTCTATAAGACGCAATGTTGACCTTGCATTCTTGATTTTTATATAAATCAATGCAAATCAATTTGTCAAAATGTGAGTGACTGACTGACAAATGTGAGAAATGCCATGCTTTTATTAAAGTGCCCCTATTATGGTTTTTCGAATATTCCCTTTCATGCAGTCTACAATATGTCTGTGAATGTTAACAAAGTTGTAAAGTCAAAAGTGCACAATAAATAAAGTTATTGTCTCCCAAAAGACAGAAGTAAAAAAACTTTTTGTTTTATTTTTATACAGTTACATTTAATAATAAGAATCACCTTAACATGTGATATATGTGTGTAAAATATGCTAAAGAATACTTAAAAGTAAAGGGCTTGAGAATTATTTTCTTTTTGTTCTTGTGTAAGATACATCTGTATTAGTATGGTTTACTGTTCTGGTTAATCAACCTCTTTAACTCCATTAATGTTAAAAACTAAGGTTTTTAGTTCACAAATCTACGGCACTTTACAATGTGAACCATGATGAATGAAGAAACACAATCATCATAGACATTATGCAAATAAATAAGTTTGTAGATTTTGCAGAATACAATCTCAAGCAAAGTTTCCTGGCTTTGTTTTGAATATGAATAATGAAAGAGCAAATCATATAAATTTCCAGCAATCTATTGGAGCAAATACAAAATCACATACACACTAGGTATATTTTCAGTCACAATAATTATGCATACAATTGTTATATTACCATTAAAAACAATATAAGTAGATCTGTCATGAGGTTGAGCAGATGGTATAAATAGTAAAGCTGCAAATCAAGCCCATTTTTACAGTTTTTAAACTTTTTCAAATTTGCAAGTCTAATCACAGCACAGTTCAAGTGCAACCGAACTCATACCACCTCCTTCAGGTAGTCTCTAGTTCGGTACCTCGGTGCGCTCCCTGGTCCGCATGACAGCTTTTATGTTACCAATTTTTTATGCAAAACGTCCCCCTTTCCGAACTAAACTGCCAGTGTTGCATGGGTATGAAAAATTATTGCAACCAATGCTATTGTTTTCTTAATTTTTCAATTTCTGTTTTCTTTATTTTCCTCTGCAAGCCATCAGTGATATTAGTTTAGTTTGACATCCTCTGAAATATCCTCAGAAAATTCCGGTAAGTGGGAGTAGTACAACTCAGTGTCCTTAATATTTTCAAGCCATTTTGTCACATAGTCTTCTTCCTTCACTTTTGGAATAAAATTGATATTTATAAAACGTTATATAAACATGTTCTACTGACTGACAGTAATCAAATCATTGTTTTCCTGGAAATTTGTCTGGCTACTATCAGATGGATCCAGAGGTAAGCTTCTTCTCTCTAACTTGTCTTGGTCTTACTTGTTAGATCCCCTTCCACTGTCAGACGCGTATGGCCACCACTTTTTGCTTGTCAACCTCTCCTTTTTTCATCACACACTTTTTTGCCATGTTCTTCTCGTTTAATTTTCAGGATAGTGTTCACCACTGAGGTATTCCCAACAATATTGCCACCCATCAAGACAATCCTTAACTTTGGAAAATCACAACTTTTCTCTGAAGATAAAATAGAGAGTTCATGAACAGTGCTAAGCATTCAGTTGATTATTTTGCCTACATAATGCTGTTGAGCATTTTTTTATATGCATTATACCCGTTGGACGTTTTTTCAAGGTCTGCATCTTTGTTTTTACTTCAATCTCTCACTCCTCTTTTTCTTCACAGTTCTTCTCTTTACCTCCATATCCCCAAGCAATAATTGAATGAACTCTATTCCCACATTTCTTTATTAAAATATTAAGCTCTTTCTCAATTAGCTTCTCTGTATCTCCATGTCTCTGTTCTTTGTTGTTATATATGAGCAGAACAATGGTGTGATTCCAGATCTGCTCACCCAGAATCTCCATGTGTTCCAGCACACTGTTTAGGTGCATGTTTGTGAATGGTGTGTGTAGATTGATGACTAGAAGGAAGCCATGTGGAGCAGGACACAGTTTTAAACTGTGCACAATCTCCATCTTTAAAGACTGCACTTTCTGCCAGTGTGAAGCTCCTCCACCATCCTGGTGTCATTACCAAAGTAACAGACCTATTCTGAAATGTCTTCTGTTTAATCTCATTCTTTACTATTTCTTCTCTCACTTTACAGTCATCCTGAGTCTGACCAAGGATGGTGTTAGCCGCACTGCGTTTGAATTCTGCATTACTACCTATTACAATGACCTTTATCTCTGGAAGAGCTGGACAATCTGCAAGAGAAAATGTAGTAATCTGTAATTATCACTTGTAGTTTACAGATGAATTGTCATATTTCAGATGTATAGTCAAATATATACATGTAGATTCATTGTGTACTTTGCATGTGCATGTTGTGGTTTGTAGTATTAAATCAATTCCATTTTAAAAACCTTTGTAAATACATAATAGTCAGATGACTTTCCTATATAGTTTTGACAAGGTTACAAAGTTTCCCAGCTTAGAAGTGTGAAAACTGGAACTTGTACATAAAAACATTTATCTTAAACTCCAATATCTAAGGACATTGATACTTGATGAAACCTGGGTTTTACTTTCACTGTAACTAGAATGAGTTCTCTCGCATTTGTAGGAAGTCAAACATTTTGACCTTACAATATTGTTTTGTACTTCTAAAATAATTTTAACCTTTGAACAACAATGTATAGATTTATAAATAAATTGTTGTTCAATGATATTTTGAAGACTTTTGTGTCAGATCATCCACTCACTAAAAATATATTATATAGGGTTCATATCAAACTTTTAAACATTTATTTAATATACAACCTGAGGAAAATTCACTGTCATGACGATCCTCTCCTGCCTCCATCGTGCGTCATAGACTGCCAGTTTGAAGTTTGCTTCAATATCTTCTTTCTGTCGCTCCTTTTTGCTTACTTTTAATTTCCTCTTTTATTAGTTCACAGTATTTCCTTTTTATACATTAAAAAATGAATCTTCAAGCTTTTTCTGTCCGTTCTTGTGAATGTACTAAATGTGTTTCTGCACTTGATAAACATACTCGGTTACTAACGTAACCTCGGTTCCCTGAGAGTAAGGGAACGAGTATTGTGTAGCTATAAGCTATGGGAAAACTCCTTTTCTCGAGAATATTGAAGCCTTTATTTTAAAACGCAGTGCTGCTGCACAGCCAGCACAGCACAGAGCTAACTAGCTTGCTGATTGGCTGGGCTGCGGGAATGAACCTATGGCGAAGCAGCGAGGGCGTGTGATCCTATCAGGACGCTTCCCGCCTCGCGCGTGCCGCAGTGCCAGAATGGCCATGGCTACTGACTATGTAAGTGGCCCATTTCGCCATAGGAATCAGGTTAAATCGACTGAAGCGACAGTACCCGAACGTGAAGCATAAAAGCACGGCTGGCTACGCAATACTCGTTCCCTTACTCACAGGGAACCGAGGTTACGTTAGTAACCGAGTACGTTCCCTTTCGAGAACGTTCACTTCGTATTGCGTAGCTACATGATATGGGAACCCATTTTGAAACGCTGTGCTATTAGCTGACGACTTCATTCTGAGCTATCGCCTGGGGCTGAGCAGTCCGAGGCTCATAGTAGAATTAAAGTCAGAGCCCTACGGGGACCAGACAATGTCGGAGCCCACGAAGGGATATCTAGGGCTTTGGGCCCCCTTAGGGGCCAAGACCTCTTATCAAATAGAAAGAACTCGTGCCTGCAGTGCTGGCACTTCTAGATTATAAAATCTTACAAATGTGGACGGCAAAGACCAGCCGGCCGCCGCACAAATCTCTTCAATTGGTACACCACTGGACCAAGCCCATGAAGAGGCCATGCCCCTTGTGGAATGAGCCCTGACGCCTATGGGACATTGAAGGCACATTGAAGCGTAGGCTGGAGAGATAGCGTCCACTATCCATCGTGATAATCTCTGCTTCGTGACCGGAAGCCCCTTTGGTACGGCCACCGAAGCATTCAATGAGCTGTTCCGACTGTCTGAATGGGGCAGAATGCTCCAGATAGATTCTGAGAGCCCTAACAGGGCAGAGCAGACCTAATTCTCTATCGTCTTCCATTAGGGGAAGCGCCAATAGCGAAATGACCTGGGCTCTTGAACGGAGTTGAGAGCACCTTGGGTACATAACCATGTCTTGGTCCGAGGACGACTTTGGAGTCGTTGGGCCCAAACTCGAGACATGAGGCATTCGTAGAGAGCGCTTGTAAGTCGCCCACTCAAAGGAGCATGGAAGGCTGCTTTAGCCGCCACGTATACTTTGAGCATGGAGGGGTTCCGACCCGCGTCCAGCAGCTCTTGAAGAAAAGAAAGTACCAGTGGTACATCACACAAGTAGGGGTCAAGGTTCCGAGCTGCACACCAGCCAATGAACACTGACCATGTCAGGGCATAGAGGCGTCTCGTTGACAGCGCTTTAGCCTCAGTGATAATGCTTAGGACTTTTTCCAGGAGGTTCCTGGATGCCTGTTGAGATACATGAAGGGCCCACAAGTCTGGGTAGACTGTCCCTTTTACCTGCTTGAGGATGTGCTTCCTCAGCAGTATCGGCCAGGGAGCTGCATCGAGCGGCTGCACCATCTCGGGGAACCATGTCTGGGTCCGCCAGAGAGGGGCTATTAGGAGGACTGCACGCTTGTTCTCCCTGATCCGTTCAATGACTTGAGGGAGCATCGAGACCGTAGGGAATGCGTAAAGGGGGAGGCTGGGCCACTCGTGGGCTAGTGCATCCCTGCTCTTTGAGAAGAATATTGTGCAATGAGAGTTGTCTTCTGAGGCGAAGAGGGCTACCTCTGCCGTGCCGAAGATACTCCAGATCAGACGAACTGTCTGAGGGTGGAGAGCCCATCTCGAGATAGGATGTCTGCACCCTGGTTTAGTTTGCCCGGTATATGCTCTGCCCTTAGCGGCATGCAGGTTGGCGTGAGCCCATAAAAGGAGCTGTTTGGCCATGATTTACAGGTTGTGCGACCTGAGGTCAACCTGACGATTTATGTATGATACCACTGCCATGTTGTCCATCCGGACCAAGACGTGGTGTCCCGCCAGGTGCGGGAGGAAGGTTTTCAGGGCTAGAAAGACTCCTCTCATTTTGAGAGCCTTGGATCTCCATATAATAGCAGTGGGCAGGCCACTGCTTCTTCCAGAGGGGGCAGCATCTCGTACCCTTTCTCCTCAGCGCCGTCAATAGTAGAGAGCATTGCGGAGGCATATGTCTTCAGGTGGGCCGAGTAGGGGGCGCGCCACGACTTAGTGAGTTCCTCGTGGAACTCAGGGAAGAACGGCGCTGGTCTTTGACGAGGGGCCTGCTGGCGCCCCAGCAGGAATCACTCGTTGAGGCGGCTCTTGGGCTCCTCAGGAGAAGACCACTCGAGGTCGAGGTCGTCTTCAACGGCCCTCGTGCGGACGCAGAGAAGCTCAGCCTCCAAGTTCGCTCTGGCGCCACTTCCGCTGGACTGAGATGGGGGGCGGGGTCAACGACTGAGCCCGACCACTCCTCGCCCTCGGATGCAGCCAAAGAAAGGCTGTCATCGCCTTCCTACTCCGATCACCCGAATGAGACGAGACCGGCCGCTTGTAGAGAGGGGCGCTGGTCCATCTGAGTGAATAACACCGGTGAAGGGGGCTCCTGTGGAGAGAGCGAGGCACGCGGGGACGGGGCTGATGTGGGCTCACTTGTCTCAACTCGCTCAGGCATCCTCTGGCCCTGCCATTTCTTCCTCCGCGGTTTGAGGAGGGCAGGAAACGGGAGGGCGCGAGGGGCGGGACCGTCCTCTGAGAAGCAGGCCAGCCGCGAGCGCAGGGTAGAGAGCGCCATACTCTCGCAGTGAGAGCAGCCGGCCTTACTGAGTGCAGCTTCCGCATGGCCAGATCCCAGGCACGAAACACACTCACTGTGTCCATCCGCGTCATGCAGAGGGGCTCTGCAGCGTTGAAATTTGCTCTTTTAACAGTGTCGCAGCGGCGAGCACACTGTGCGTTTAAAGGATATAGCGTTTTTTGCCGGATGGCCGCAGGAGAACGGCGAATCAGAACAGATAGCGTCAAGTTGAGAAGCTCCGAACAGGAGGCCGCCGTCCACTGAACTGCTATGCAGAGTTCCGCTGCTCGGGCTTGTCGACGGCGAAGGCTTCAGCAGGAGAATAAGCAAAGAGAGTTCGCCGAAGGAGATTAAATCTGATTCCTATGGCGAAATGGGCCGCTTATATAGTCAGTAGCCACGCCCATTCTGGCGCGCTTCGGCACGTGCGCGAGGCGGGAAGCGCCCTGATAGGATTGCGCATCCTCGCCGCTTCGCCATAGGTTTGTGCAGTTCCAGCAGCCCAGCCAATCAGCGAGCTAGTTAGCTCCGTACTGTGCTGGCAGTGCAGTGGCACTCCGTTTTAAAATAAAGGCTTCAATATTTTAAGAAAAGGAGTTTTCCCATAGCGTATAGTTACGCAATACGAAGTGATCGTTCTTGAAAGGGAACTGGTTTCTCAGCTTCTTGATGAAAATAGCTCCACCCCCCTGAGTGCTACGCAAAAGACAAAGATCTTTGACTACAAGCATTCTTTGACCCGTATATTTTTCTAAATGTTTCTAAATTGAACTGTCTGTATTGAAATGTATAAAATGCTTAAAAACAAAAAAGCCTTTTGAAATCAAAACAAAAAGACCATATATGTCAGTTTTTGTCTATTGTCAGGCTTTGGTGTGTATATTTGTGTTGTCAGGACAAAAAGAAACTTGACAAACAAAATGTTTTGGGCCTGTTACAAAAATATAAGTTCACTTCATGAATAATATTATGTGACAAATGTAATAGAACAATTAACTGCAAGCAACCATTAAAAAGGTTGAGCACACCAGGGAACATTGTAAGACTGAGTGGATTTGTTTGGTCAGAGCACTCTGCTGAATTTTAAAGGCTATCTGTACATTTACCATTGTTTATATAATAACTTTTAATGAGTAGGTACTGTAGGTCAACAAATGTACATGCTGTTCTGTTATAATAAAATACAGAGACTATGATAAAAAAATGCATTCTGACATACCTGTCACATGTAGAGCTTCCAATCTACACATTAATTCACTGTTAGCACTTTAATGTATTGCTTGTTTTGTGTCTTCAGTAACTTGTGTTGTGTAACAGCTAATTTACTTTATTATATATCTTGATTTATTCTACAGATATCAGTGTTGATTAAACAGTCACCAGGTGACATTTATTTGTTTTAATTTCTTTTCCTCACAAATCCCTCATATTGCTTCTGTAAAGAACAGGTCATGTGATGGCTTAGCAGTTCTCTGTGTTGAGAGGTCAGTCAGTCTGGTTAAGAAGACACTGCAGGATAAGCCAGCTGCCCCATACTCACACTTTTACATGTACATTTTGGCTGTGCTTCTGTATGAAATCATCCTGCTTTCACAAAAGGCTGCAGGACACAAAGGGTAAGTCTATTGCCACCCCCCCCCCCCCCACCCCCATTGTTTTATATAGGTTATGCATTATTACCATGTAATTGTAACCAACTAATTCAGGTCAGAGGGCCATTGAGTAGTTGATCTCTTGATTCCCCAGTTGGATCTGGTATTGTCTGCAGAGAAAACTTTTGGGTCAAATAGGGCAGATTTGTTATAAATCAAAGGTGAAGTGTCATTTCTGCATTTCTGTTCCCTCAGCGAAACCAAACAGAATTGCAAAATGAATCACCGATTTCAAACGGTTTCTAACACTTCCATTGCTCTTCAAACAAATTTCATCAATCGTTGGGACTCTCAACAATCTGCATTGTTCTGATAGTGCCAGTGTTTACACTTTTTGGAGGAATAAACCTAAAGAGTGACTTAACATTGTCTCAGAATATGAACTTAGACAAAAAAAAAAAATGATGTAATATCTTAATGACTTTAATAGAAATTCATAGAAGATTACCTCATTTATCTGGTAGTCAAATAGAA
Organism: Gila orcuttii; assembly: GCA_026230005.1. Lineage (NCBI taxonomy): Eukaryota > Metazoa > Chordata > Actinopteri > Cypriniformes > Leuciscidae > Gila > Gila orcuttii. The sequence goes on from JAPDVR010000008.1 coordinate 15,090,726, forward strand.
CAGCTTTCTAAAAATAGTTGATTAGGAGGCAGATTAACTAAATAGTAAGCTACGGTAATTAGTTTGTGCCAAATGGGTCTGTATAAATCTGTGTGCCATGATTTGACTTCTTGTGAGTCACCAATCATTTCCTTGCTTCTACTTAAGTGGACATTATTAAAATTAGTAAATTATTATTATTAAGTTATTATTAAAATTAATTGTTCACAAATTTACAGCTACAATGGGCTCCATGGAGGAAGAGCACACATGCCCCATGTGTCGTGACCTGTTTGGTCAAGCTCAACCCTTTCCCTGCGGCCACAGCTTTTGCCCGGCCTGTGCGCAAGAGGCCTGGAGCCAGAGTGGCAAGCGAAGATTTGTATGCCCACAATGCCTGGAGGAGCAGGGGCTGGTTGTGTGTGACTGCTGTCCGGAAGACGAGGGTGACGAGGTTCAAGCAGCTGTGAAGACCTGCCTGCGATGTGAGGTGTCTCTGTGTGAGCAGCATCTGCAGCCACATCTGCAACGGCCAGCTTACAGCACTCACCTGTTGGTGGAGCCATTGATGGACGTAACCCGCCGCAGGTGCCCCACCCATCAGGAGGTATTCCGGTATTACTGCATGGATGATAGGGAGTATATCTGCCAAGACTGTATTCTGGAAGGACGGCATGCTCAACACCAGGTCAAAGGGGTGAGAAAAGTGGAGGAGGAATACAAAGTAAGTTATTAGATCTATTGCTATTTAAGAGAAAGTCATGTTGTAGGATTTTTAATAATGTCCTGGGACTGTTTACTCAGCTTTACACCGGTTTATTGTCTTTGTAAAATTCAGACATCCCACCCTGCAAAAAGTCATTTCCAGGACATATCCCCTACTCAAATAAAAAGAATAATACTGCATTATTATTATATTATATACTTTTGTATAAGCTGTGTGACACGGGTTTGTTTGTTTGTGTGCTGAAAGTAAAAGTGATGTAGAGTGTCACAAAATAAGAGGGTCTTGACCATCAGAAAGCAAGTGGTCACAGGAGACGTATTTGAAACGTATTTTAGCCAGGTGTAAACGGTAATGTGTCTTGCTGAGCACTTGTGATCGGATCACCAAAAACTCATCTTAATAGGAGGAAACAGGGTTTCTCACTCACTCAATTTCTGGGATATTGTGAATAATTTGCAGGCTTCAATGAGCCGCTATCAGCTGTGTCCCAATTCAGAGGCTGCATCCTTCAAAGGCCGTGAAAGTTCAGACCGAGCGTTGTTAAATGGGACATCTAGCCTACGGAGGATTGTTCTTGTCGCCTGACTGTGACAGCTGTCATTAATAAGTGGCAGTAATGTTTGTATTGGACTTTTTGGAAAGTTATATTAAACTATCTGCAAACAAAACAGGGTTCACAAACTGTCTAAATATGTTCACCATGGTCCATTTCTGTACATAATAAAGAGTATAAACTACTGTATAATTGCATCTTAGTAAGATAAGATCCATCTGTCGTATCCTTCATTGCCTTGGACGAAGGATGCATTTAGAGGCAGTATTTGAAGGAGCCTTTGAATTGGGACAGCCTTCGTCCAAACCGCGGTGACGCAATCGGCCTTGGAATGCGGCCTTTGAAGGATGCACTCTCTGACTTTTGATGCAGCTTATATGCAGGAGACTCCCGGAACTTCTGGGAGAGGTGGGATGTTTACAAATTGTGTTTCCAACCCCAAGGGTAAGGGCCAGTCACACAGAAGTCACACCACTCCTTCTCACAGTGTTAAAAGTATAAGAAACAGTTGTCTAGCTACAAACCAATCATAAAAAGGGGCGCCATAATAGGGGGAGATTAGGGCCCTCTCCCAAATGGCAAACTTATATGCACTTACAGTCTTATGGACCTAGTGGCCGTTGGATGATTGTGAAGTCCAAGTAATCAGCAATCGTATGATTCATTCATTCTTTTTTGATGCCAGGTTTGGGTTATGCACTAATTTTCTGTCATGGTTTGTGGACCCCTGAATTACCCACGGCCACTCCATGTATAAAACGCTTGTTCCGCCAGTGGTGAAACATAACCTGAATACCTAGGATTGTATAATCCAAGGTATAACCCAAATATTGAACATTGTGAAACATGATAAAAGACAATGAAGGAGTCTGTTAACCAGGGTTCAAATTTAAAAAAAGCCCTTCTGTAATATTTTTTAGGTCAAATTACAGAGCCTGTTCGAGAAAGCAGAAGCGAAAGTAAAGCAAGGTGAAATTATGCTTCAAGAACATCAAAATGCTTGTCGCACCATCATTGTAAGTTCAAGCGTCTTTGGTGTCTCATATCAAATAAACAAATTAACCTGAAGTATAGTGATTATAGGTCAGGATTTCATAGCTGAATGCATGCATTATGTATGTTTATTTTAGGAGGACCCCTCTGTGAGTGATGTCTCTCAGGTGTTACAGATGGGCTCAGCCCTGCAGACTCATGTGGGACGACTAGTGTCGGCTGTAATAAACATCACTGAGCAGGAGAGACAGCAGGCCATGGACAGGGTGCAGGAAGACTGCAGCAGGGTGAAAGAAGATCTAAACCAAACTGAGAGCATCCACCGCTTCCTCGGCTCCCTGCTGGGCGAGAGAGACCCCTTCCTATTAATCTGGGTATGAGGACATACTTCATGATAAAGGTGATGCAGTGATGATGTGTAGAGGACAACTAAAGTAAGGAGCCAAAGTGCCCTCTCCATTTAATTTTTTTCCACCTACTTGGTGTTTACATGGTTCCAGGTTAAATGCGCATAAAACCTCATTTACCATGAGAACAATATAATTTTTTTTTATGTTTGTATTATCATCATTCTATTCAAATAAAGACACATCAAAGTCTAATGAAATGTATGCATTTTTAAACTTTATTTTTTACTTCCTTTACAATAAAATAATGAATACAATAATACAGTAAAAGCATATTTTGTGTAGATTTTATTTAATTATAGAGCTATTTTTGATAACTTTTTTATGGTCAATAAATGCCCCTGAGAATGGCATTACATAGCCATCAAAAATTAGATGACAGAAAGACATGAACGACAGAATTATATGCTAGAAAGAGCATTGTAAGGCTGTTTATAAAACTTTGTTACAGATAAGTTAATTAGTTTATTGCCTTATTAACATTTTTAATGTAACCACAGGCTTAGTTATGGCATCATATATCACTTACTCTACAAAGGGTCTTTACAGATGTCATTCAGAATAAAAGAGACTAAAATGAGAGATACTTTTGCAATTGTTCATATGCTCCTACTTTTTCACAGGCATACCAGGCAGAGGATTCACAGTGAGTCTTTAGATAAACGTGATTGTTTTAGTGTGTCGTAGAAATATCTTGTGATTTGTGAATGCAGTTGTATGTTAGTTTTGAATTTTAATAAAATAGAGCAAGTGTGTATAGCCTATGGCCTGGATTCACAAACAGAGTTTAGATTATGCCAGGATTAGGCCTTTGTTCAATTAGGACATTTAAGTAGCTTTTATAAACATGCCTTAGAAAAAACATTACTGGTGTGCATCTTGAGACAAAACAATGGCACTGGCATATTTTAAGATATGTCAGTGCAAGTTGCTTTCAGTTAAAACAGCTCAAACATGCATTTTAATCTGGGTCTGTGAAACCGGGGGTTAACGTTTTACTGTATTAGTCACTTTCTTCTTTCTTGCAGGATGATGGCAGATCTCAACTCCCCTCTGTTCACACCGCCTCAACCCAGCATGGATAAGAAACGTGTCTTAGAGAATGTGGAAAATAAATACAGAGAATTCATAGCTGAGACCCTGCGCTGCCTAATTGAGCTCAAGAGAGATCTCTGTGCGTATTATCATTCATACAAGATCATGATGCCCCCTTTGACATTTAGATTTTTTAAGTAATTTAATTCCAGCTAACCTAAGCATGATCAAAATTTTTAGTGTGTTGTAACAGTTTACACTGCATTATTGATTAATTTGCCTTGTTCAATAGTGCCATCTAGTGGCTACATTTCTAATGCCTGTTTCTCTTTGTTATTTAGTAAGCAGCCCATTAACCTTGGACAAAAACTCCGCCCATCCACTCCTAAATATCTCTGAAGACCTACACTCAGTGATGAGGGTAAAAAAACGTTTGCCTGTCCCTGAGCATCCTGACCGCTTCGACCACTGGTCTCAGGTGGTCTCCTGTCAGATTTTTTCTTCAGGAACCCATTATTGGGAGCTGGAGGTGGAGGGTTTCTGGGATATAGCAGTGACTTACCACAGCATTGGGAGAAAAGCAAAAGAGGGCACGGCCTTTGGCTGCAATAAGGTAGATTGTGTATTAGGACCCTAACACAGGGGTTTTAACTTTTTGATGCCACAGACCCCCAAATATGAAGATCTCCATGATGATCTCCTTCTTAAAATATAAATGAATTTATGTTCATTCATAATAATTGTGTGCAATTTTGTAATCTCATTATTTATGATCAGTGGATAGAAACCAGATGGAATAATGTCTATTTTCATCGTGATATTTTTTTTTTTCTCTGAAAATGTATCTTAATTCAAATTATACACATTAAACTTGTTTATAAGCATCTAATGTCAATGTTAGTTGATTTTCTGTTATCTTGCTCAGATATCCTGGAGCCTGACACAGCAGCATGACAGGAAACTCGCTGCCTGGCATAACCGAAAGAAAACCCAACTCTCCGTAAAAATGTCAGGCAACCATTTGGCTGTGGCTCTGGACTATAATTCTGGCTCCATCACCTTTTCAGAAGTAGGATCTGCTTCCACCCTGCTCCCCTTGCACAATTTCAGCACCAGCTTCACCCAGCCCGTCTGCCTGGGCTTTGGCCTCTACAAACCAGAGCTGAACAGCAGGGTCACCGTCCTCAAGAAAATATGAGCATTTCATAATTATTTTCCTCAATCATTTACCTCTCGGATTTGGGTGAAGATGGGAACTGTTTATTTTATAAAGAGTTATGTTTCTTGATGGATATATCATGGTCTGGTTGAAAAGGTAGACTTTATTTTTCCAAGTTTTAGTTTTTCATTTTCTCTTATAAAAAAATGAGTCTATTATAGCTGCGGTTTTTCATCATCATGTTTTCACTCATATTTTAAGGGGAACGGAGATCCAGTGCATCTTTCTCCATTTGACAGCTATTCAAAATTGGCAACATATAAATCTCTAATATTTATTTCTAGAATAGTAGATATTTTTGGCTGTGAGCGCAGAAAGACGTGTTCGTCTAGTGAACGTTGTTTTCAAGCGCTTACACATGCGCTGTTCAGTGCTGGGTAAGATTACTTGCAAATTGTACCTGTTACTGATTACAAATTATATGACGGAAATTGTAGTTAGTAACATAATCTAGATTAATAATTTTAGGTTATGTATTCTGAACATTTTTAGAGGGCCATTTACAAGAGACCTTTTTAAACTAAAACTGAAAACTTATGCATTTTGACCATTCATTTTCACGAAAATAGTGTTTTGGGAGCCTGAAAATGCTAACTTTTGAAAACCGGTTTCACAGCGCAAGTTTTTGAAAACAAAACCATTATTGTCAAAAACGTGAATTTGTAAAAACCTAGTTTTTCTTTACAAAGTGACATCGCCATCTATTGTCCTGGCATGCATCGTTTTTAACCGTTTTCGCAAGTCCATGTGAACGGTATCATTTTGACAACATTGTCCTCTGTACACGAAAAACACAAATGAAAAACCTTTCTGTTTTTAGTACATCAGTGTCCTGTAAACGTACCCTTAGATTACTTTTGACCTTAAATGTTTATCACTTAGATATGAATGGTATTATTGTGTACCATATTGATACTACGTTAAAAAAAAACAAAGAGAGAGAGAAAATATTTTCCATTCTTTGTCAACAACATGAAATGCATAAAGAATTACTTTTGTCACGATCCACACACGGGAAACAGGGGTTAGATCCAAAAGCAGTAGTTTGAGGATAATCCAAAATCGTAAACAAGTCCAGGCAAGGGTCAAAATCCAAAGGCAATCCAACATTTACATGAAACAAAACAAGCAGCAAGGAAAACAGGACATCAGAAGTGGCGTGATAAATGCAAGGACTCTGTGACACACACTGAAACAGACAGGGTTATATACACAGGGAATTGTCAATGATAATGGGGAAATGGCTGAGTGCAATGATCAGTGATGAGGAACAGCTGAGTGCAATGATAAGACAAGGATCGTGGGAAATGTAGTTCATGAAGTGAATGACACCGTGGGGAAGGAGGACATCTAGTGGACACCTGGGGAACACAAACCCAACACTGTGATATAACCCCCCCTCTACGGAGCGGCTACCAGACGCTCCAAGACAACAAAGACCACAAAACAAAATAAGAGTCCAGGATGGGAGGCAGAACAGTAAAGGCTCAGGGGGAGGGAGGGGGGACCAGGTCCATGGAGGGGAACATGGACAAGGGGCGATGGCCTAATTGACAGCAAGGTCGGAGCTAACAGTCCATCGGGCGGCCAGAGTGAAGACGATAGCTCATCTGGCGGCCATGGCGAAGACGACACCTCGGGCGGCCATGGCGGAACAGAGAATCCTTTGGGCGGCCGGGGGCGTTGAAGACCCCTCGGGCGGCCAGGGCGGTGAAGACGCCTTCGGGCGGCCAGGGCGGTGAAGACGCCTTCGGGCGGCCAGGGCGGTGAAGACGCCTTCGGGCGGCCAGGGCGGTGAAGACGCCTTCGGGCGGCCAGGGCGGTGAAGACGCCTTCGGGCGGCCAGGGCGGTGAAGACGCCTTCGGGCGGCCAGGGCGGTGAAGACGCCTTCGGGCGGCCAGGGCGGTGAAGACGCCTTCGGGCGGCCAGGGCTGTGAAGACCCCTCGGGCGGCCAGGGCTGTGAAGACCCCTCGGGCGGCCAGGGCTGTGAAGACCCCTCGGGCGGCCATGGCACCGGCTCTGCAACGGGCACCGGCTCTGCAACGGGCACCGGCTCTGCAACGGGCACCGGCTCTGCAACGGGCACCGGCTCTGCAACGGGCACCGGCTCTGCCTCCGGCTCTGCAACGGGCACCGGCTCTGCCTCCGGCTCTGCAACGGGCACCGGCTCTGCCTCCGGCTCTGCAACGGGCACCGGCTCTGCCTCCGGCTCTGCAACGGGCACCGGCTCTGCCTCCGGCTCTGCAACGGGCACCGGCTCTGCCTCCGGCTCTGCAACGGGCACCGGCTCTGCCTCCGGCTCTGGAACGGGCACCGGCTCTGCCTCCGGCTCTGGAACGGGCACCGGCTCTGCCTCCGGCTCTGGAACGGGCACCGGCTCTGCCTCCGGCTCTGGAACGGGCACCGGCTCTGCCTCCGGCTCTGGAACGGGCACCGGCTCTGCCTCCGGCTCTGGAACGGGCACCGGCTCTGCCTCCGGCTCTGGAACAGCAGACACGGGCATGTCCAGGATCCGAGCCAGACGCTCCAGATAGTCCAGGTCCATGAAGGCAGACGGAACGTGAACAGTCTCTGACTGGGCAGACGTGACGTGAACAGTCTCTGACTGGGCAGACGTGACGTGAACAGTCTCTGACTGGGCACACGTGACGTGAACAGTCTCTGACTGGGCACACGTGACGTGAACAGTCTCTGACTGGGCACACGTGACGTGAACAGTCTCTGACTGGGCAGACGTGACGTGAACCGTCTCTGACTGGGCAGACGTGCGTTTCCTCCCCCTTTTCCGTCCGTGACGGTGAGATGTTGGCTCTGAGCTGTCCCTCACTGGCCCAGGGTCGAAGGGGGGCCAGGGTGGAGAGGGGGGTTGAACTTCTTCTCGATCACCTCCTCCTCTGCGACCTCCCCGGGTCAGAGTATGTGAGCGGAGTGGAGCGGCAACAATTTCCCCTCCGCGCTCCAAGCATTTAATAATCACTCCAGCTCCGCTCCGGGTTCACCATTTACCGCTCCCGCTCCACTCCTCGCTCACTGATATCAGACACACCGCTCCTTCTTCGCTCCCCGAGGAAATTGCGAATGAAGTATTTAAGTATGCTTTGAAATCTCACAAAATTTCTCCTCATCATAATATATAGGCATATAAAATAAAAATAAATAAAAAACAACATTAGGAGAATAGTTTCAATGTGGTTTATTGGATCGTGTGCAAACTTTTCCTATGCCATGCTATACTTATTACATGGTTATCAGCATTAAAAGTTAAATATCATTGCTGCTTTTTGCAGAGCACATTTTGTTTGGAAAGAGGAAAATAACTACGTTTTCATCAGTTATTTCATCTACGGGTCGCTACATTTCTTACAGATTTCTGCTCATTCTAAATCAAATAGGCTACCGACAGCACTGTAAGATTACATTTGTTTGAATGCAATGCATTAGTGAGAAAGCGATTGCGTGTGTGATTAAGTGTTCCCTGTTTAAAATGTGCTTTCACCCGATCCAGCCTACAAAAATAGTTTTTGCTTGCATAGCCTATGAGCAGTTTTCGCGTGAATATGATACACACTTTATGGCGTGCACGCACTTCACATCCCTAATCCTAACCAAGGGGTTTGTGTTTCATTTGCACGCAAAAACTATTTTTGGCGTATAAACTGCACGAGAAATAAAATTCGTGCTATATATACGCACTTTCATGAGATCGTGTTGCCCGATCATTTTCAGTAGGCTTGAGAACCTCCCGCAGTCACTTATGTCCATCGGCGTCATCATAACCTTCACATTTTTTTCTGATTTGAGTGATCCATCTGTATCATGCTAGCGTAATGTGTTTAACGTGTGAATCCTTACTAAAAATGCAGTTCTATAATGAGCCGTTGGCATGAATTGTACTCGTGATGGAGCGGTAGTGGAGCGCTCTCGGAGCGAGTGAAAACCACGACGCTCCGACTTTTAAAAAAATCCGCTCCGCGCTCCATTCAAAATCACATCGCTCCACTCCTCGCTCCGCTCCCACTCCACTCCGCTCACATACTCTGCCCCGGGTCCCACGAAAAAGGACTAGGCGGGTTCCCTGAAAATAATCTCTCCTCTCCCGCTCAGTGGCTGGGGAAGAGAAGTTTGAAAACATACCGCTGGATTTAGGGTGTGACGGAGTCCTTCTGTCACAATCCACACACGGGAAACAGGGGTTAGATCCAAAAGCAGTAGTTTATTTGAGGATAATCCCAAATCATAAACAAGTCCAAGCAAGGGTCAAAATCCAAAGGCAATCCAACATTTACAGGAAACAAACCAAGAAGCAAGGAAAACCGGACATCAGAAGTGGCGTGATAAATGCAAGGACTCTGTGACACACACTGAAACAGACAGGGTTATATACACAGGGAATTGTCAATGATAATGGGGAAATGGCTGAGTGCAATGATCAGTGATGAGGAACAGCTGAGTGCAATGATAAGACAAGGATCGTGGGAAATGTAGTTCATGAAGTGAATGACACCGTGGGGAAGGAGGACATCTAGTGGACACCTGGGGAACACAAACCCAACACTGTGACAACTTTATGCCAGGGTTTCCCAAACTGGGGCTAATGAAAGAACTGCAGGGGGGTTAAAAGAAGAATTAGGCAGAATCAACAAATTATGAATATACCATTGTGTGAATAATAGCCTATATGTAGTCATAATGTAATCCATAAAAAAGTAACTGTAATCTGATTATGATCATTTTTAAAATGTTATATAATCTAATTATAAGTACTAAATATTTGAAATCTGATTACATAATCCAGATTACATGTAATCAGTTACTACCCAGCACTGGCACTGTTGTATGCGCACCGTCCGAAAATTGGGCTGCGCACGGACCCTCCTGATGACAGAAAAATTACGTCACATAGACAGTCGCAGAATGCGGACGGCCGAAGTGAACTTTGGGCTTTAAATGCCTAAAATGGACTAATATCTTTCCCTGTAGGCAGCCTTTTACGTCACAATCACTAGTGAAGGGTTTGTGAGCACTGTCAGATGTCATTTACAGTTCATATGATTAGCTCAAAAAGTTCTGTGCTCCCATGAGCAAAGATGACACGTTTTAAATCATGTACTTCCAAGTTGTCCTGTGCCCGCTGATAAACTGCCATTGAGATGAAAGGTAATGCTAACTTCTTAGCTTTCTCCTGGTATTATTGACCTCATCGTTGGCAGTCCTTCCTTATGATCAGCAACTAAATTTAGGCATTCAAATCATTGCTTCCAGAAGCAGTGCACCCATGAAATACTTTGTTTTTAAAATGCTCGCACAATTTAACAAAATGTACGCACATTCTTATTTTATTCATCGGTTTCATTTGTCGTGATACATTTTCAAAAAATAAAAAATTACAATGTATATTTGTGAAATCTGAAAGTTATTCGTTTTTTTTATTCCATATGTTCTTTTATTATATTAACCTTTGTGCCATTTGATGTTCATGATCCAAGTGGATCAATCATGTTTTGTGGGACACTGGGTCATGTTATGGTTCCTGTTTTGTTTATGCTTTCTGCTGACTGTTGGCTATCATTTACAGCTACAAATGCCAGTTTGGCCATTCTGTTTACATCAAAGAATAATTACATGGATGAGATTATTAGAAAGTGAGAGAGGGAGAGAGAGCGAGGTGAAGCTGGTGGAGTGGGTGGGAAGGGGAGGGTCTTGAGAGACAGGATGAGTAGGAAGATCTGTCAGATTCAGTGTTTCTCTACAGAAGCTTTGACACCTCGCATCATTACACCTGGGAAACCGAGGAACAGCCCACTAAATCAGGTGATTTTGCTATTTTTTCCTATTACAAAAGCTTATGAAAAAATGTCATTGTGTGTTACTCCAGGAAAGAGGCTTTAGTACAAGATTGTTTAGCACACACACACAAAAAAAATCTTTTTCTTATGTATTCTGACGTGTTTTCTGTCAAATATCTAAACAGCCTTTAGGCTTTAGTAAAAGATTGTTTAGCTGACACACACAAAAAAAATCATTTTCTTATTTATTCTGACTTGTTTTCCTGTCAAATGTCTAAACAGCCTTGAAACCTCAAACCTCAGTATATTTAATTAGATTTATGCTGAAATAAATACAAACTATTTGCCAAGAAAGTAAGAAATCAAAAAAAAAATTAAAGTCCTTTCTTACACATTATTATTCTTATCATCTTTTGCTTCTCAAGTAAATTATTATTTTAAATGATATTTAGACATTTTTACATGAAAACAAGGCAAAATTTTTGCTTAAGAATTATTATTATTATTATTATTGATTAGTGCTCTAAAAGGAATTGGGTGAGTGAAGTTTTCTGAAGAAAATAAAGCTGCTGGCTTGTAAAAGGGGGCATCACTGCACTGAGCAGAATTAGTTCTTATGGAAAGTGCAGAAACACTGCGGTTTCACTCAAGACCAGACGCAAAGAAAGTTGACCTTTGTAAATGTCACTGCTTCATAAAGACTATAAACATGTCTTGAATAGTAAGTTAATGAGGTGAGTGGTACCAATTAAGACCTGATATAGATGTACTATACCTTAATATTCCAAAATGTACATTCTTTGGTTTCAGGACTTGCATATTGTTGCTAGCGTGCCAAAACACAGAGGAGAGAGAGCGTTCAGCTAATACGCATAAGCAAAGGAGGGAGGGATAGAAGATCTGTGTAGGGGGGGGGGGGGGGGGGGAGAGGTCCTGCATGTTGTGGAACGTCAGGAGGGAAGTGAGAGCGTGTTAAAGACAGATGGTCTCTCAGTGGAGTTGTTCTTTTTTCTCTCTCTTGTTCTCACTCTCTCCTGGACGCTATTCTCCCCTCAGCTGAAAGAGATCCAAAGTGTTACCTCATGATCTTCATCATTCACTGCTCCTCTTCCTCCTCCCCCATACACACAAGCATACCTGTTGGCTTGCAGAGCTCCTCTGACTCTCTCTCTCTCTCTCTCTCTCTCTCTCTCTCTCTCTCTCTGTCTCCCTCTTCTCACAGGTTGGCTATGATGATGGATTTTTTGGGGGGGATGATGAGAAACGTCTAAGTGTCCTTGCCATTGGTCCCCTGCAGGCAATTTAACAAGATAGCACAGAAGTAGATCTTCGTCAGGAAACTGTGACAGACAGGAGGGTGACTGCAAAATAGAGAGAAAGAGTGAGGGTGAAAGACAGAGCCAAGGATTTAAAGATAACTTTGAAAATAGCTCAGTTTTTCCAGGATCCTTCACTTATATCTCCCCAGTTTCCTGCAGACGACATACTTGACCAAATCGCAGGGAGCATTTGCACCTAATTTCATCTGAAATATTGCGAGGAAATTATAATAAGACAATGCTGCCCTGCTCTGGGCTGCCAATGCCAATACTAGCTCTACTTCTGCTAGTCGGCCCTCTAGTGGTCAGAGGGCAAAATGACACGGAGCCCATAGTACTGGAGGGTAAATGCCTGGTGGTCTGTGACTCAACACCCTCCTCAGAACCAGCAGGTAATGCGCTGGGGATGTCTGTGCGTTCAGGTACCGGCCGTGTGGCCTTTTCTGCCACACGCCAAACCAACCACGAGCCCACAGATATGAGCAACCGCACCATGATCATCTATTTTGACCAGGTAAGCAATCTTTTTACATAAAAAAAAAATACACTTATTTATTTTTGCTCTGTTTAATCAGTCAGTTTTTGTCAGATCTTGGTGAACGTTGGCAGTCATTTTGACCAAGAAAGCAGTATCTTCCTAGCTCCGAGACGAGGGGTGTACAGCTTCAATTTCCACGTGGTGAAGGCATACAACAGACAAACCATACAGGTACATACTTTCACTCTTTAAAATAAAGGTTCTTCATAGGCATGGTTTCATGGAATCTTTCCATTCCTTTATAGTAAAAAGGGATTCTTTATATTTTAATGTTCGCCACACTGAGAACATTTTTGTTGTTGTTGTTGTTTTTAGTTTTTTTAAAGAAATGCTCACTGAAAGGTTCTTTGAGGTACCAAAATGGTTCTTCGATGGGGAAACCCCCTTTTGGAACCTTTATTTTTAAGGGTGTATAGGCAGAGACACATAGCAACTGTATTTCATGAGTAATTAATACAAAGAATTGACAGTGTTTTCCATTCACAGGTGAGTTTGATGTTGAATGGATGGGCGATGATCTCAGCCTTTGCTGGAGACCAGGATGTGACACGGGAGGCAGCCACGAATGCAGGGCTTGTGATCATGGAGCGAGGGGACAAGGCTTACCTCAAGCTAGAAAGGGGTAACTTAATGGGAGGCTGGAAGTACTCTACTTTTTCAGGCTTCCTGGTCTTCCCCTTATGAAGGACGTCCGTGTGGGGAAGAGAAAGAGGTGGGAGACGAGAAAGAGAGAGGGTGACATGCTCTCCGAGGATTTATGTTAGAAAAATTAATGCCATAGAAAAGATCATTTTTGTTCTTCTCTTTCATTTAACTGGTGTCAGAGCAGAGAAAATGCATAAAATGGGAAGTTAACTATTATAATTAAATATTATTTATATTGTATAGAAATATTGTTAAATATTATTATAATATAAATAATATTATAATTAAATATCATTGAGAAGAAGATTTGAAAAAAAAAATGTTTCTAAAATTAGTTTTAATGTTTTTATAATGTATTTCAGATAATATGCTCATGTGTATGGTTAAACTGAAAACTTTCCCCTCATTAGGCGAAGATACAATGTGACTGTCCTAATAATATTTTTGAAATTATGTATTTAAATTTTTTGACTCAAATTCAATTTCTAAAATCACTTTTAATTAAACGAAAAATTAAAATATAGCTTATCTTTGTGAGGTTTCTGTTTCTCATGTCAATGTTTGCCTGCTTATGGAGCTGTGTGTGTATATTATAAAGATTTGTAAAGATAAATCTCATTAAATTGACCCCTTAACTAAAAATCCACATGTTCTGTGTGAAATGTAATATGTCCTCAACCTGTGTTCCTTCTCTAAATGAGGTATTTTACCTGTAACAACAGCTGTTTGTAAATATAGCTCTCAGCATCAGTGCTGGCATGGTTTACCAGGAATCATCGCAGATAGCAGCATAGGCATATTGGATAACGGATACGAACTACAGTGGCACTGGTCGAGCAAGGCAGATGGAGTTTTTGGCAAGCAGAAGTGCAAGTGTATTCTGGACTCCTATGGACTATGCAGGGTGGGCTGTCACAATCAATAAGTTACGCTGCATTGGTTTAAAGACACACTTATTCGCATACAGAACAAGGATAGAAAGAGCATGCAAATGATAGGGAGAGGGAGAAAAGTAAACTGAAAGAATCACTGATGTTAATTCAATATTAATTTATTTTTCTAACCTGTCTGTGAGCATTTATTTTTGTATGAAAGGCCACATCGTTACAAAAATTATGGTAAAAACTACTCATTTTAAAAAATGTTTGTGGATGCTTATTTATGTTTAATAAATAAGTTATTTATTTTATTTATAAATAAGTTATTTATGATTAATTTGTCTTTGCACATGTTATAAATATTTATTTTTCATATGAATTTTAGTTCTAATCACTAGAATTAATAATTTGAATATTATTGAAAGTGTTTTTACATCATCCATAAAGCCTGCTGTTTGAGATTTAATCAGGTGAAATAATTTATGTAGATGTAAGTTATTTATCATTAATTTGTCCAAACACGTGTAATTTAGTGTAGTGTAAAATTAATAAATGCATTATATATGTATTTTTATATAGTTTTTTGTTTTAATCAAATAATGAATAATGCAAATAATATTGAAAGTGTTTTAACATCATCTGAGTGTCTTATGTGGTGCCATTTTAATTATAGGCTATCTTTATTTGTAATAGGCTATGTTTTCATGTTAAAATCGATAGATCTCAATTATAAAACAGCCCTAAACCCATCAACTAAATTTAAAAATATTTTTATATCCATGATCTAAGACAAATTAATTATATGCTATAATAAAACATGCGAGTATTAATGTTTCATTGACCATCACACGCTTGGGGCATTTGGATACATTTGGAAAAATACGATTTTTAAACGTAAAATTATATTTTTATACAAATGATATCTTTATGTAAAATTATATAAATTACATAGTTTTTTTCCCCCTAAATAATAGTCATTTAGAATTTTTAAATTTACATTTTTAAATTCTAACAAGCGAGCATCTCAAACCCGGTGATAACAAGTAGGCCGCATTTAGTGCAGCCTCAACCAAACTACCCGTAAGACCGATACCCATTAATGTCTCCCGCCCTGTAATTCCGCACACTGGAATGACAGACGACTTGTTCCACCAATGGAATGTTTACCTTTTGACAGCCCTTCTGATGATGGGCCAATCAGCGAATAGCAGATGAGATGGGGGGCTGCGCGTTCGACCTGGGTTTGGCAAGAAGTTAGTTCCTGCTCTACGCTGGCCGTTTCCTGTAATCGTACAGTGTTGTGAGACGGAGAAAGCCATGTGTGTCGATGCAAAGGTAAATTTAGCACCCCGAAATTATTGCGGGGAAAGTTGGGGCAGTGGATGGCAGCGTTATTAGGGGATATTTTAGTTGAAAATACGCCCTAGCCAAGTCGAAACAGCTTTGCGGCCTTGTCCATGTCTGTTCGTAGTCGGGCTATGGTTTTTGTAGCACGTTGCCTTTGGTTTGGTCCGGTTTGTTGATGAGGGAGATTGAGAGTCCGAACGAGAGACTGTGAGATGTATTATGAATGATGGAGGCTCACTGATACAGCTTAACTCGGCCGTCAGAGAAAAACAAAATGATCGAGCACATATTTAGCATTTATAGCAATAGGAATCGCCATTGTGAACATTGATTGGGTTTGTCGAGTGTCTGGTTTAGGACTGTTGTTCCAAATTGATGGCAAGTCAAGGAAGACCGTATTGATTTATTTTATCTAAACATCAATTATATGATTTGCGATTGACTTTAAAGAACATGACATTAGAAACAATACACATTTGCACTCTTTGACTTTTAAAAACAACGTTATGATACTTGTTAAGTAACATACAGATCAGTCAGACATGATGCCATGTGAAGTGATGGCACTGCCATTCCATAAGATGCAGCAACTATTTAGTGTAAATGGTTTAATTAATGTGTTCCTATCCAATGTTTTGTTTTCTCCAGAGCATCAATACACACATTTATTGATGGATCTCTTGGTGTTCACTCCAACCAGAGAAACAAAAAGTAATTCCAGAGAGTAGGAGAGGATAGAGGGGAGGAAGAGAGAGAGAGTGGAGGAGAGTAAACCGGTGGACTCTCTCTTTTCCTGTTCCTCACTCCCTGATCATTCATTTCAGGTAAGTTTACCTGTCATATTGCAGAATTCAGTATATTGAAATGTACATATTAGGTATGATGGATGTTTGTATTACTGATAAATTTGACAAGCTAGAAATGTTATGATCTATAAATGTGAACTTGATAGTTGATGTTGGACCTGATGATGGTACTTGCAAAAGATATGTTTGCACAGAATAAGCAATATATATATATATATATATATATATATATATATATATATATATATATATATATATATATATATATTAGTATGTGTGTGTGCATATATATATGTGTGTGTGTTTTTTTTTATTATATACTTTTGATAATTAATGCCAATTATTACATTTGATGCTTGCTGCGTAGATGTAATCCAGTGACAGGGCTTATTTATGTAAATAATTAAAAAATAAACTTGATGAAGATTTATCTCTATCTCTCTTCCTTTCTTCAACAGCATACCTACAGAATCTCTTCGGACTTGTTGGATGTTTTTGTTCTGACACTGGATATCACACATTCTTTGCTTTTTTTCACAAACTATTTAACAATATGGCAGACCCTATTATGGACCTCTTTGATGACACACCACTGTTCAATTTGGATTCCCTGCCTGAGGATGCGTTCTCCCAGGGCTCCTCAGACCCAGTTGAGGAGGCGCTAAAGTTGGCACTGGGCCAAGTGGACCCACCTATGGACTCCACACCGGATCTTAGTGTCCCTGTGCTCAGTGATGTTGTCACAGTTCCTCCAACACCTGTCGCAACTCCTGTTTCTGTCCCACTGCAGACCCTTCCAACACAGCAGCCCACCCAGATGTCGCACGAAGTCTCTCTTAATCCGGCTCAGATGTCAGTTCAGCCCTCTCTCTCGGTGGCCAGTAACAGCAGTGGGGCAGCAACGGTCCTGCTGAGCTCCCCCCTTGGAGTACCTGTGTCAGGGGCTCAAGTCGCCACCCAGCAGCTGCACACTCAGCAAATCGCTGCGGTTACGCAACAGGCGGCAGGGCAGTCTACTCCAAAAATTGTAATCCTGAAAGGCCCTCAGGGTCAGACTCAAGTGCTGCAGGGTGTCACAGGAGCCACAGGCTCTCCAGGTAAATTCACTCTCTCTAGAGTTCTGACAGGGACCCCTCTCAGGCCAGGGATGGCGGTTGTTTCTGGGGGGACAGTATTAAATGCCACATCTCCTGGTCAGGGGCAGGTCAAAGTGGGCACTGGAGTGCAAAGGCTTGTTCAGACTTCAAATGGCCCGATGAAGCAGGTGTTACTGACCTCAATGCCCCAGACCCAATCGCAGGTGCAGATACCTACGCAGCTGCAGTCACCATCACAGTCAGCACAGATTCAGGCGCAGGTGCAGCCTCAGACGCAGATGGCATTACAAACCCCAGTGCAAACACAGGCCCATGCGTCGACTGTTACATCCCCTGGAACGACAGCAGCGGCCGTCCGACCTCAAGGTGTCACCCTTTCAGCAGTGCCACAGCAGGTCAGTCTCTGCCAGGGTTATTATTGAATAGTTTATCAATGATACTGTTATAACACTGGTCTCTGCACTCTTTATAGCGTCTTTTTTTTTTGCTTTCAGAATCCTAATAGCTATTTCTCTATTCAGGGTGAAGCAAAGAGGATCACTCTGGTGCTACAGCAGCCCTCCCAAGGTGGAGCTGGCCAGACTGGGATGGTGACATTAGGGGGAACCTCAGCTGCAGGGGTGGGTCAGCAGGGCCAGCAGCACAGGCTGGTGTTGGGCTCTCTGCCAGGGAAGTTGGTCCTGCAGGGAGGCCAGCTGGCAGCTCTCGCCCAAGCTAAGGCGGGTCAAACGGGTGCACAGCCGAAGGTGCTCACCATTCAGCTTCAAGTTCAACAGCAGCCCAACCAACAGGGAGCCAAGGTGAGTAAAAGGACAAGTCGTGTGTTTTAGAAGATGTGCTTTTCCTTGTTTTTCCTTGGTGGTGATGGGAAGTGTTTTCTGTATTTGCAACAGTTCCAATTGGTTTCTGGGGCAGCTAATATTGGTGGCAGCCCTCAAGTGGTGCAGATTTCTCAAGGCCAAGGAGGACAAAGACTAGCAGTGCCTCTTAAACTACTGCTGCAGCCACAGGTAGGACATTTCCTCATGTTTGTTTTATGCCTCTGTGATGTTCTTTCATGCTATTATTTGTGTACCACTTGGAATCTGAAGAATATGAAGTATTATTTTAAAGTTATTCAAAAATGTTTGATATTATACAGTTTTTTTGTTTTTAAATAAATGTTTCTGGTTCCATTTTCTCATAATGATTCTGATTCCTTAATGGCTTAACATTGTTTTTAGTACCATGAAGTAAAAAGGTTTGGTTAAAGAAAATGCAATTGCCAAATGAGGGAGTTTCAATACTAAATTATTTCTTGCGAAAGGGACATTTACACAGACTTTTAAAAGAAACTTTTTAAGAATGATTTTTAATAATTAAAGCCAATTGTTTGATTGCATTGTTGCTGCATAAATGTAATCCAATAACTGGCATTATGTAAATAATTAAAATATACTAAAAGAAAAAGGTGCTGTAACATTTAAATCAATTTTTCGTTACAGTACTACTGACAAAATGCATAATGTGTATCTTGTAGCCAGTAACTAAGTTTTAAGTCATGTACTTAGTTGTAACTGTATGTAACTCAGTCATTGTCCTATTAGAGTAATTTCTTTTTTTTTTTAAATGGAACCAATTCTGAATAAGAACTGATTCTCTGTTTCCAACCATTTTGTTGAGATGCTGGCAAAATACTGTGCTTGAAATAAAATATCACCTATCCCTGCAGTCAAACACTGTTTCCAGTGCTGGTGGAGCTGTTTCTGTGGTTAAAGTTATCAATACTTCAGCTGGCGGCTCTGCGACCTGCACCACCACTACAGCTGCGTCTTCTGGTGTGCGTTTGGTGAAGGCCCAGGAGCCCGTGCGGAGAGTAGAAACCCTGTGCAAGCAGGAGAAAGCAAATCGCATTGTTGCTGAGGCCATCGCTCGAGCCAAAGCCAGGGGCGAAAGGAACATTCCCCGTGTGCTCAACCAGGACGAACTGCCTGCTGGACAGACCTCAGCAGACCTAGAGGGTGTTGCAGGGGCTGCTGGAGTAAAAAAGAAAGGAGGAGGTGGTGGTAGTAGTGGAGGGAGCAAGAAGAAAAGCCCAAGTGTGGGAGGAGGGAAAGTGGTTGTGGGAGGAGACAAGAAATCCAAGGCGAAGACTCCAGGAGTGGTTGCTGGAGGTGGAGGCAGTAAAAGTAAATCCAAGACTAAGCTCAAGTAAGTTGAGATTTTTTATCCTCCCTAGAAGAGTTTGACTCATTGATGTATTTGCCTTTGCCTGTTTTGTTCTTACACTTTATTCCCTCTCCATAGCACCATCACGCTAGTGGGTGGTAAGAAAAGGAAAAGAAATCCATCCTCTGACCACTCAGATGTAGATCTAAGCCCACCTGTTTCGCCCCGCACACTGGAGGAAGAAATGTCACAGGTATTACTTACACATTTACCTATTACTGTCATATAGGAGCCATTGAATTTTGAATATAGAGCATCAGATCAATGCCATAAACAGGATTCGTTGACTCTACTGTGATTCTGTTCTCCCAACAGAAGCGACGTTCTAACCGTCAGGTGAAGCGGAAGAAGTACACAGAGGATTTGGACATTAAAATCACAGATGATGAAGACGAAATGGATGCAGACGTTGATGTGACCACAACTCCTGTGTCCGCTCCAGGGCATGTCCAGTCCATGGGAGTGGAATTACAGCAGGAGCTGGATGGGGACGGTCTTCCAAGCATGCAGTTTTTTGTGGTGCGTCAGCACACTATTCATTGCCATTTGTTTCCTTTTCATAACTGGTTTTGTCAGAATTTTTCAGCTGTTTACAGTTTGGCACATACAATGCTTATATGTATGTAACTTTGGTAGGACTATTCTCTTTATCTTCATGTGTGTGGGCATGTTTCTGATTTGTGTTTCAGGAGAATCCAAGTGAGGAGGATGCTGCTATTGTGGATAAAATATTGTCTCTGCGGGTGACCAAAAAGGAGGTAAGTGTCTGTTTCTCACTGTCATTCACAAAAATCTTGTGAAATCTTGTTCTAGTATATTCTGACTAAACTTTCATGGTATTTTCTTGTCCTGTTGCAGGTGTCTCCTGGGCAGTATACTAATGTGGAGGAATTTTTTGTCAAATATAAAAATTAGTAAGTCATCAACTGTTTTTTCAACCCTTATCTGTGGAAATTTCATTTTTATCCCTTGAAAATATTGTAATGTTTTTCTAGCTCATACATGCACTGTGAATGGGCCAGTCTTGAGCAGCTGGAGAGAGACAAGAGAATCCATCAGAAGATGAAAAGATTCAAGACAAAACATGCACAAATGAGGAACCTATTCCAAGAGGTGAGGCCCTATAAAGTTGAAATTGGGCAAATATTCCTATGTTTGGTTGGTAGTATAAGTCATATGGATTTAGAAAATCTCACTAATTGTGAGGATAATTTATAAGTATTTCTGGAACTCTTTCCTGTGTTTTAGGAGGAGGAACCTTTCAATCCAGACTATGTGGAGGTTGATCGAATTTTGGATGAATCACATAGTGTTGATAAAGACAATGGGGAGGTAAGGATTTATCGACCACAGATCCAATTTTCAAATGTCAGATGAGAAACTTGCTTATTCAAAACGATAATGCATTAGTGTGAGTCTGTTTGACTCATTCATTAAAGTTTTCATTCATTTATTCTTGAGTCAGACTACACTGGTCTACAGTGCATAGCCTGCAAAGACAGTGTGAAAATACATTTTGTTTTATTTGTTTCTTTGTACCTCCTCATATCTAATCACATATAATTCAAACTGCACAAATATGACTGCCAAAAACACTGTTTTCCCTCTCCCAGCCGGTTGTGTACTACCTGGTGAAGTGGTGCTCTCTGCCCTATGAAGATGCTACTTGGGAGCTAAAGGAGGATGTTGATGAAGGCAAAGTGGAAGAATTCAGAAAGATTGAAAGTCGCCAGCCCAGACTCAAGAGAACTGTGAGATACTGTCTTGAAACTCAATCATTGCATACTGTTTTTTCTACCTCTTCCTCTCTCTTCTCAGTACCTGGTCACAAGAGCGTTTTCACCCTGTCTGTATTCTTTAGTTTTCATTAAGAAACAGATGAGACAGTAATGAATTATTAACAAGACTTCCTCTTCCATCAGCCTCGACCTGCTGCAAGTGCCTGGAAGAAGCTTGATGAGTGCAGAGAGTATAAGAATGGAAACCAGCTCAGAGAGTACCAGCTGGAGGGAGTTAACTGGCTGCTCTTTAACTGGTACAACAGGTAAATACCCCGCTGATACACTAAAATGTAGCTTATTAACAAAAAAGGGTGTTTTAAAGACATCCACACCTTTTAAAAAAATGTTTTTAACCTTCCATGCATTTTGAAGAACCTTCCACTCTGGTGAATGTTTAAAGATGCCTTCAATTCTTAGTTTTGTACCTTTTAGCTCTGATAAATCTTTAGGCTTATGTAATCCTAGTCGACAAAATAAACACGCAAGCGGCTTCTTAAATTTGCAAGCTTTCTCTACCAGAAAAATGAACCAAATATATTGATTCATTCCCTAGTCAGGGGTACATAAAAATGCTTTCTAGAAGGAGATTTTCCCCTCCCACTCAATTATAAATACCACCTGCTACTGATCAAATGATACAGCAGTGAGCAGACAGTAGCTCTGAGATACAAAACCAAAGTAAATCATTTGACATCATACTATTTGGACACATCATCAGCCTCCTGATGAGGATCGTGGGTGTCCTTATCAGAACATGCTACCTGGGATCCTTGTTTGAATTATGGCCTTACTCAAATTATAAATGCAGGCTCATTTCTTCTTTATTACAATCTGATTCTGGCAGGACTGTAGGCATAGGTGAATATAGTGCTGAGAAATGCACCACATCTTAGTATCTTAATTGATTTTGTCCATGGTACAATCTGTTGTTGTCACCATAATTGTTTTCCTCAAACAATTTCATGGTCAAAAATAGTTATTTCAGTGCTGAGATTGAATGGTTTGGCAAACGGTAGGCTAGAACTCTTTTTATTATTTATTTTATCTTTTTTTTTTTTTTTTTTGAGAAAATGTTGTTCCCTCTTGGACGAGTTACACCCTCTTTTCTGTGTTCATTATTTCCCACACAGGCAAAACTGCATTCTGGCAGATGAGATGGGTCTGGGGAAGACTATTCAGTCCATAGCCCTGCTATCAGAGGAGTATGCTACAGGGGTCCAGGGGCCATTCCTTATCATTGCCCCTCTTTCCACTATCACAAACTGGGAAAGAGAGTTTTCCACTTGGACTGACATGAATGCTATAGTTTACCACGGCAGTCTGGCCAGTAGACAGATGATCCAACAGTATGAAATGTACTGCAAAGATGACAAGGTTGTTATAGATGCATTCTGTGTTTCTTTGTCATCAGTTTCATCATTACTGAGCAGGAGTGTTTAGGCTGAAGTACTAAAATTGCTAAAACCGAAATAAAAATAAATTAAAACGAAATAGAAATGTTAACAAAAACATGATTAAAAATGAAAAAGCACACAATATTATAAAACTAACTGAAATCTACAAATATGAATAAATACTATAGTAATAAATAAATGATACTAAGATAAAACTGCTGAGCAGAAAGTTAAATTTGTTGGATGTTGAAAGGTTGTTTATACTAGTAGGATATTTTGATAGTCCCATTCTAACTTCTTCTCTCCTTCGTGCTCTTTTCTGTATTCTCTAGGGACACTTTATACCAGGGGCCTATAGGTTTGATGCTCTGATCACAACCTTTGAGATGATTTTATCAGACTGCCCAGAACTAAGGGAGATTTCTTGGCGCTGCGTAATTATTGATGAAGCTCACCGTTTGAAGAACAGAAACTGCAAACTTCTCGATAGCCTCAAGATGCTTGATCTTGTAAGAGTTTAAAACCTTTAATTTTTTGCCCTCCTTAAAAGAAACAAATATATTTATGTTAGTTACAAAAAAAGGGGGTTAAGCGACACGTGATTAATTAACAGCTCTCTCTTTATTCCCTTTGCAGGAGCATAAAGTGTTGTTGACAGGCACTCCACTTCAAAACACAGTAGAGGAGCTGTTCAGTCTGTTGCACTTTCTGGAACCAGCCCAGTTCCCCTCTGAGATAGAGTTTTTGCGCGAGTTTGGAGATCTTAAAACTGAGGAGCAGGTAGAGAAATGCTGTTTTTTTATAAAAAAAAAAAAAAGCAGGTAACATATCCTCTTTTAAGAGTGTCAGCAGTTCTCAACATTCTATCACCGTCTGTTATTATCAGGTCCAGAAACTGCAGTCAATTCTGAAGCCCATGATGCTGCGGAGACTGAAAGAAGATGTAGAAAAGAACCTCGCCCCAAAACAAGAAACCATTATTGAGGTATGATTGAGCAACAGTACTGTTTCAAGTTGTTAAATTCTCTCTGCTTTTGTAAATTTTGAATACATCAATTACTCTGGTCCCCAGGTGGAGTTGACTGATGTACAGAAGAAGTATTACCGAGCTATTTTAGAGCGTAACTTCAGCTTCCTTAGCATGGGAGCCACACATAACAGCAATGTACCGAATCTCCTCAATACAATGATGGAACTTCGAAAGTGCTGCAATCACCCTTACCTCATTACAGGTACAGAATTTATGACTGTTCCCTTGGAGTAGGTTTGCTGCAGTAGTCTGTTACCGGCGTTACACGGTGTTCGGCAGTACATCGATTACATTACTTGGCCACCGCGGCACATCCCCTCGCTTTGCTTTTTTTAATAGAAATAAAAACCATTTAGTTCAGTTGGACAGTGGACGCAATTATAAATTGAAAGCGTCTGCTCTGCTCCATAAAGAATGGGCTGCAGAGTCGCAGCAGGAGAGATTTCAATTATTGCGTGTCGATGTGAGAGATGACTGACAGACAATGGTAGCAGAGGATTTGGTGCGCAACAGATCCTCATTCGTCATTGACAAATATAATGTATATAATGTAATATAATGTGCGGTCAGTGCCGCTACTCCCTATATACACAAAGTACATGTTATTGCGAATGTGAAAGTAAAAAGCGATAATGCATTCAAAAGCCATTATAATACCCTGCATTTTGATAGCGGCTCCCTGATGCCTGCAAATTATAAGCCTAAATACAAAGAGTATGTGTGATTGCGGATTCAAAAGCTACCTCACAGTAATATCCCTACCTTTTAGTTCCTCTTGTTTATCTTTGTTTACATGTTGTTGAGCACAACAGGTTTTAGTTCACCTATGTGACAACTTTGGTCTTGTAGTACATGGAAAAAAAACTCCTGCTTATTGGTTGAACATACTGACTCTTGTTTTTTTTTTTTTTATGGCTCAATCTTTTTTGTTGTCCACTTTCCGCTTTTTGTCTCCCCTCCCTGCAGGTGCTGAGGAGAAGATAGTGGCTGAGCTGAGGGCGGTATATGATCCTATGGCTTCAGACTTTCATCTTCAGGCTCTGGTGCGCTCTGCAGGGAAACTGGTCTTGCTGGATAAGCTGCTTCCTCGCCTCAAAGCTGGCGGGCACAAAGTACTCATCTTCTCCCAGATGGTGCGGTGCCTCGACATCCTTGAGGACTACCTCATACACAAGAGGTACAGCTTTAGAAATTTAAAATGTGTGATTTGAGAAGCAACTGTAGCCAGTTTTCATTCTACTATCTGGTTTGTTAGATGGGTCTAAAATTAGATGTGTTCTGTCTGATCAGATACCTGTATGAGCGCATTGATGGGCGGGTGAGAGGAAACCTGCGACAGGCAGCCATCGATCGGTTCAGTAAACCTGATTCAGACCGGTTTGTCTTCCTACTTTGTACCCGGGCTGGAGGTTTGGGCATTAATTTGACTGCCGCTGACACCTGTGTCATTTTCGACTCTGACTGGAACCCACAGAATGATCTTCAAGTGAGGATCTCATACCATGTTTTTCTTCATTGTGATTTCAATGTATTAAAGAAGATTTCTGTTCTTGTTTTCTGTCCCAGGTGTTCAGTTTCATAATTTTTCTTCACTTCCATACAGGCTCAGGCACGTTGTCACCGCATTGGTCAGTCTAAAGCAGTAAAGGTGTATCGTCTCATTACCAGAAACTCCTATGAGAGGGAGATGTTGGACAAAGCCAGTCTTAAATTGGGGCTTGATCGAGCTGTTCTGCAAAGCATGAGTGGAAACAAGGACAACAGTGTTAACGGGGTAAGAATGAAAGAAATCTGTTTTATTTTGCTGTATTAGAAGATGGTTTGCTCAAAAAAGAAAATCATCGTTCAAAATGTATGTTTGGGCAAGTTATTGTTTTAAATTGTTGACTAAAACATGCAACTTCAAAGCAGAAGAAGTTAATTTGTGGTGGATCATTGCTCAATGGTGTGCTATAAACTTTGCTCAGATCCAGCAGTTCTCCAAGAAGGAGATAGAAGATTTGCTTCGTAAAGGTGCTTATGCAGCCATAATGGATGAGAATGACGAGGGCAGTCGTTTTTGTGAGGAGGACATCGATCAGATACTTCAGAGAAGAGCAACTACCATCACTATAGAAAGTGAAGGCAAAGGATCCACCTTCTCCAAGGCCAGCTTTGTGGCGTCTGAGAACCGCACCGATATTGCTCTGGATGATCCCGAGTTCTGGCAGAAGTGGGCCAAGAAAGCAGATATTGACATGGACACTTTCAACAGAAAGGTACAGTGTAGTTTTTTTTTTTTTTACAGGCTACTGTATTCTTTATTCTCTGCCTGTATTCCATTTCCTAATTTCTCTTTAATTTTTTTTTTTTTTTGCAAACTTAGAACACTCTTGTGATTGACACACCAAGAGTAAGAAAGCAAACGCGTCAGTATTCCACCCTGCGTGGAGAGGGTGGTGATCTGTCTGACATGGACAGCGATGACGACTACCCACCCCATAATTCCCGTCAATCTCGGGCCTCTCGACGCTCAGACCGGCATTCTGGTGGAGGTTACGGTCGCACAGACTGCTTCCGAGTGGAGAAACACCTACTTGTTTATGGGTTTGTGAACTTGTTCTTCATTATCATATGGTGTTTCCTAAGAAATGGGTTTTAATTCTCCTGTTCATTTATGAAACTTCATGGAATTATGATTTCATACATTTTAACATGACTTTCTCTCTACAGATGGGGCCGCTGGCGGGATATCCTGTCTCATGCTCGCTGTAAACGGCGTCTCAGTGAACGTGATGTGGAAACCATTTGTCGTGTCATCCTGGTTTTCTGTCTGATACATTACCGTGGAGATGAGAACATCAAAAGCTTCATCTGGGAGCTAATCACCCCTCCAGAGAATGGACGAGAGCCACAGGCTCTGCTTAATCACTCTGGTATTACTTTCTCTTATTATAATCTTTAATTGACACTCTTTGATACTACCAGCAAAGACCCTCAGGTAGTGATAGAGCTCTTTAGATTTTCATTAGTCAACATTTTCCCTTAAGCCGCCTTTCCACTATCTCCAGCATTTGCCTTTGATTGATTGTTGCAATTCTCTTTCAAATTGGGCGTGAAGCATCCATTCCCCTCCATTAATTTAACATGGCAAAATGAATGATCCACACAAAATAATTGACCGTTAATATGTCTGGAAAAAAAACATAGTTAGTTTTATAGGGCTAATAAATGTTAATAATTATGTAATAATTGTAAAATAATTAGTTTGGATTATTCCTACACCGTACTGCTCTCCGTTGAAATTAAATGACTTCTGCTGTCTTTTCTCGGAGATAATGAAAAGGAGCTTTAGAATGCAAAAGCTTATGTAGGCTTTAAAACACAGCATTACTTGCTAAGCAGGCTATGCGCTGTTATAAAGGTGCATAATGACTTTTTCCTTTCCTTTAGGTCTGTCCATCCCTGTCCCTCGTGGCAGGAAGGGGAAGCGAGTGAAGGCTCAGAGCTCTTTTGATGTGCAGAAAGTTGAGTGGATCCGCAAGTACAATCCTGACAGTCTACTGCTTGATGACAGTTACCGAAAACACCTCAAACATCAGTGCAACAAGTATGTTAGACACATCAGGGACACTGTTTGATGACGCTGAACTAAATATTACAGTAAGTTTCTTAATTTCATTCTCCCTCTTTTTCAGAGTGTTGCTGAGAGTACGTATGCTGTATTACCTGAAGCAGGAGGTCATTGGAGAGCATGCTGATTCTGTATTAAGAGGAGCTGATGCAAGGTATAGTCATCGTCTGACTTCATGGCTTTTAATATAAAAAAAATCACTTTGATTAAAAGTCTCTGCTAAATGCATTAATATTCATCTGAATTCAAAAATTATCATTGCTTGGATGGAAGCATCTGCTAAGTCCAAAAATTTTAATTTCATGAAGTGGTCATGTACCGAACATACACTAACAATTTAGTTGTCACCAAATCTTACATTCTTGCTGGATGTTTTTTAATGCCTAGCAAGCTTAAAAATTAAGTTTTCTTTGATGCATTGATCATAGTTTTTTTTTACTTTAAATTAGAAAGTGTGTTTCCTTGCAGGGATATTGATATCTGGTTGCCTGAAATGGAGCAGCAAGATGTTCCGTCTGGCTGGTGGGATGCAGAAGCTGACCGTTGTTTGCTTATCGGAGTCTATAAGCATGGTATGTGTAGGCTTTATTAACCTCGTCATCTTCAAGGGTGTCTAGTTAATGTAACTTCCTTGTAATATAAGATCTTCCTTATAGTTTCCTTATAGTTTATAGTCATGTAACCCCATGTTGCTCTTTTAAAACTGATGTTTTAGTCCTCTAACAACTAGGGATGTCCCGATACCACTTTTTCACTTCCGATACCGATGCCGCAGCTTTGGCTATTTGCGATACCGATATTAATCCGATATTTTTTTATTCTATTTTATTCTTGAACTAATACTAGGCCTAATAAAATATATGGAAGCACTTTGCTCAATTAGCAACCTAAAAACATCTCACTCAAATGGAGAACAAATACTTCTCCAGTATATAGTCCACAACAACAGTTGATTATGAAAGACTGCCACCCTTTATTCAAACACTACAAAAAAAAAAAAAAATACATGCAGGCAGGCTACTTCAGTAGGCTACTTAAAGCTACCAACAGGTTTAAAGTTAATCATTAACAAGCTTTAAAATTACCCATTGATCCGTGTACTTTTGCGTCCATTCCTTTTTAACCCGTAAAACGAAAAATTAACGGTTGTTGTATTTTTAAAACACAAAGTTGAACACCAACATTTTAATTTGAACTGTATGCACACCAAAAGCTGCGCAAAAAAAAAATATTGACGTAAGTTATATATAAATAAGTTATTTTCTGTATGACCAGAAATGATAGAGTATTTTAAGTTGTTTCCACTGTTGAAAGAAAAACGGAAGTGTTCGTGCCTGCGCTCCGTGCCATGCAGTGCGCGCTCCACACTCTGCACAAACCCTTTCTTGGATATGCGTCAAAATCCTGTGTAGCATACAGTTTACAGCATACGGTTTATAAAATGAGGAGACAGATTGCAAAACCGTGTTTATAGTACACCGAAGGTAGTGGGATGGAGTGTCTGTTGTGAGTTTAGGGGGCACGTCAGCCAGAGATGTGTGTGTGTGCGTGCGTGAGTGAGTGAGACAGACTACTGCCTGCTGAACAGAGGGTCGCCGGAAGAAGGATTTGAAGTGCCGGTGTTTCGGCTACAAAAACCCGCCGAACTGATCCGAAACCAGCCCAATTTTTATCCACCCGCCCAAACCCATTTTTTGCCTGCAAAATAGATTGCAAAACCGCCAAATATGCGCCGCTTAATTGGATGTCGCAGCAAGGGAAATGCTATATTCAAGCATTGTTGGATAGGTATCGGATCATATTTTTTCTCCCCTCCGATCTAGCGTTCTGGGCCAGTATCGGCACGATACCGATGCTGTGGATCGGATCGGGACATCCCTACTAACAACTAACACATTTGTTTGGTCTTAGTGCGGTATATTAGAGATTTTATCTAGATTTAAGGCTGACAAGTCATCCTGATACCCTTCCAAAGACAAAAATATGTAGTTTTGCATATCCCTGATGTGTTTTTTTTTTTCCTCTTTACTCTGCCATTTCAGGATATGAAATGTACACCACCATGCGTGCTGACCCCTGCTTGTGTTTTGTTGAGCGATGTGGCCGTCCAAATGAGCAGGACATTAATGCGGAGCAGCAAGCAGTAGACCCAGAGCTTGGGGAGGGGTCAGTTTCAAATAGAGCTTATTTCTACACATGCATTATAATATTACAGCTTATATGGTTGACTGGTATATTTAAGCTTAATTTTTTATTTGTTTTTGTGTCTTAGAGGAGACTACGACAAGTACTCTGAAGATCCAGAATTTAAGCCTGCGACAAGGCACACTAAGGAGGTGTATGAGGAGGTATGTGCATTTTGAATCACTTCATTTTTTTTGTTCCTGTGTATGTGTAATTCTGGCACATTTATCTTATGGTGTTGTTATTAGGAATTTAGATATAATAATAAATTTGGATACTGTGCTCCTCAGGCTGACTCTGTGAATGCAGATGGTGATATTTGTGTGGAGGATCGCTCTGTTCCTGTGCAGGTCGAGGGGCCATCTTCAGGATCATCAGATTTGTGTTATTGGCCGACGAGCTCATCGCTTACAGCCAGACTACGGCGTCTTATCACAGCCTACCAACGCAGTTACAGGCGAGAGCAGCTTAAGATGGAGGCAGCAGAGAAGGGCGACCGTAGACGTAGACGGTGTGAACAAGCCACTAAACTCAAAGAGATAGCCCGACAAGAACGACAACAAAGGTATGTTCCTCAAGAAACCTGTTACTGAAGCTTCCTCTTCAATCTTCTCATAAGCTTCTCCGTTTCAGGTGGACTCGTAGGGAGGAGTGTGATTTTTACAGGGTGGTATCGACCTTTGGCGTCGAAAGGATAAAGAAAGAGGTAGAGGCTCTAGAAGGAGATGAGCATCATATGGACTGGAATCATTTTCGTTCGTTTGCTCGGCTTGATAAAAAAACAGATGAAAGCTTGACGCGTTACTTCAAGTGCTTCATGTCCATGTGTCGGAAAGTGTGTCACCTTCGGCCTGCACGTGGAGAAGGTATTGAATTAGAACCTGTTTGGCATTTAAGTTGATTTCATTAAATGGAAATTTGTTTGGATTATGAATGCGGAATATATCTACCATATCAGCCAATATTATGTATTATGCATTTTAATGTTAACAATGTTGATTTTATATTGTAAATTTAATTGTGAATACTCTGGTCTCTTATTTTTACGTTTAGATTATTTTTGCCATTATCTAATGATCTTTACAAACACTAACAACATACATCTTTAGCAAATCCCATTTTTTTATAGTATACATTAGTGTTGTTATTGTAAACTAAAACTCTTAAAAATCATTTTTGGTATCAAAATATCAGATGAAAAACTTGATTAAATGAAATTTAGGAATGTTGCCTTGCCAGTTAACTGAAAGAAGTTTAAGTACTGAAACTGAAATAAAGCTATATTTAAATAAAAAATAAACTTATAAAAATGATACTATCTCAGAAGTTCTAAAACAAAAGTGCTAAAATTTAAAATTAACTGAAAATATAAAAGCTAATACATTATTGGTAATACATAGTAAAATATAAATAATACTAAAATAATATTAAATACATTATGATGCCTAAATTCTCTCATTAAGGATTTTGAAAATGATTAATTGTTTTCATTTATTTAGACAAAATAGTATAGCATTTTAATTTTGGCTATTGATTGTGTATCGACCATAACATTAATATGGCCCCCAAAACAATTTTTTTTTTTGTAGTTTACAATGACAGTTTTTTTTTTTTAATAACACATTTTCTACTGTTATCTCTTCTTCCTCTATTAGAATCTCAAGATCTGTCCCAATCCCTGGCCCCCATCACAGAAGAACGAGCCTCGCGCACACTCTACAGGGTCAGCTTGCTGTGTCGGCTACGTGAACGTGTTCTTCCTCACCCCTCGTTAGAGGAACGCCTCAGTCTGGCACCACCCAGCTCTGATCTGCCCAACTGGTGGAGCTTCCCACAGCACGACCACGAGTTGCTCTTAGCTGCTGCTAGACATGGCGTCAGCCGCACTGAACTCTCGATCTTCTCTGACCCACAGTACTCATTCAGTCAGGCCCGTCTCGAATACCTCCAGAACCAGCAAGCCCAAGCTGCTTCACAGATTCACTCGTTAAGTCAGTCACAGGATTCGACCAGTATCAAAGAGGAGAGCCTAGATGAGTCTCGGCTGCTAGGGGTGGAGACCCTCTGTCCGTCAGACTCCCCAGCCATGCTCCTCTCCCATTCTGAGGGGAAAGTTGGAGTTCAGGCTGGATGGGCCTGGAAGAAGAGCAAAAACAATGGGCCGAGTGAGAGAAAAGGAGGGGGAGAGAGAGGTGAAGGGCCTTCAGACTCTGATTCCGATTCAGACTCTGGCTCGTCGTCTTCCTCCCGTCATTCGGGCAGTTCGGATGATAGCGGAGACAGTGATGCAGAGAGAGAACGAGGTGAGGAGGGGCTGATTTAAATGTTGCATTTAAATCAGGTTTATGGTATCCTGTAGCAGGAAAACATTATTTCTTAGTGTTTAGCCTATTGATGATGTTCAGTATGCATCTTGAAATTCATATTATAGCTTTTTGTTCTGAAATGCCTTTTTTGTGCAGTCCAGCGAAATAATTACCAGTCGAAAATTATAGTCAATGTTTATTCCAAGAAGTAAAAATACAGTAAAAATCAGTTTGGTCAAGGCAATATTTCCACAATACATAGTTTCTTTCAGAATTACAAAATTAATACTTCAGCAAGGATGCATTACATTTTTATGTTACAAAAGGTTTTTCCTCAAAGAAACCGGAAAAAAAGCATCACAGTTCATTACAGGAATAAATAAAATTTTCAGAAAAACAAAAACTGTTTACATTGTTGTAATATTTCACAATATTACTGTTTTTACTGTATTTTTGATTAAATAAATGCAGCTTTAGTGAGTGTAAGAGATTACCTTCAAAAACATTTTAAAAAGTCTTAATGAAATCTTTTGAACGATACTGATAAAACATTTGAATACATAAATGACACTAATTAATAAATAATTTTTGAATCAATTCCGATTCATTGCGTTTAAACAGATTCATAGAAATAAATCAATGCCAGCTCACGCATTGTTTGTTACTTAAGCTTAAAGGCATAGTTCACCCAGAAAAAAAATCTACATTTTCAAAAATAAAACGCTCAAACTTGTATTACTTTTTGTCTTCCATGGAACATAAAAAAAAAAAAATAGAAAATTTCTTCTCAATCATTCTAATCTTCACTTAGTGTTATTTTTTTTATTTTTCTTTGCCCAGCTCAAATGGTTAATGAGTTAATTTGGTTAGATTTATATGAGATTTGTAACTTGAATGACTGATCTCTCAGCAGCAGCTCTTAAGATGTGTGATGGTGATGAAGAAAACAGCCTCCTCTCACTCACACCATCTCAAGAAGGCGCCCAACCCGAGTCCCTCACTGACCCTCTTAGAGTCGATTGGCCCAAAGACCGTGTGCTGATAAACCGAATAGACAACCTCTGTTCGCTGGTTCTAATGGGGCACTGGCCGTCAGGTCGCCGCTACGTCTCTGACATTCAGCTCAGTGCTGTATCTGACGAACGTGACCTCAGCGATGACCTGGGTTACCCCCGAGTGGGACGCAAAAGCAACAGTGCCCTATCTGCAGAAGTTCTTGACGGCCAAGAATCGGAGTTCACCGTAAAACTCCTGAAGGTCAGGTGGTGTTCAGACATTTAGGAACTATTATGAACCTCAATGGTGTCTCTTTCTTCAGCTTTAACGTTTGTTTCGTTTTCTTTAGGAGGAGGGTCTGAAGCTGACATTCTCTAAGCAAGCTCTGATGCCAAACGGTGAAGGGAGTGTACGCAAAAAGCGAAAAGACCACGAGGTACAGAAATGCAGCCTGAATAAACTTACCTAACTAGTTTTAGGAAAGAAGTAACGTTTAAATTTACATGAAATACCTTTATGTCCAGCTGTATAATGTGCTATATATATATTTTTTTTTTTTACCTTTAGCTGGTAGATGCTGAAGGGGTTCTCCATGCTCCCCGCAGGAGGGACCTTCCCAACTGGCTCAAAGAAAACCCAGATTATGAAGTGGAGGGAGACATGCTAGAGGTAAGTCAAAAACTCAGGTTGAGCTCTTATTTTTGGACTGACACACCTGATAATGTTCCTCTCGTTGTTGCAGTTACTGGTGAACCGGACCAAAAGGAAGAGGAGGAGGAAGAGGATAGAGAAAGGAGCAGCACTTACTGGCAGTGAGAGAGTAAAGGTCATAGATATAAGGACAGGCAAGAAGGTGAGAGAAGACATTTGGCAGTTCTGCCATAATTTACACTAACACAATTAGATTTCTTATGTTTTATCAGCAAATCAGCATATTATAATGATTTCATGTATCATGTGACACTAAAGACTCAAAATTTAGCTTTGTCTTCACAGGAATAAATTACATTTTAACAGCCTAAAATAGAAATTAAAAGTTATTTTAATTTGTAACAATACTTCGCAATATTATTATTATTATTATTTATTTATTTTTAATCAAATAAATGTAGCCTTGGTGAGCATAAGAGAGTTTATGTATTCATGAAAAGTGCAAAAAAAAATCTACAAATACACCGATCTACAATGTGGTTTGTCTGGGACAGTTATAGACCCCTTTTGCGCTGACGTCACAATTACGTCACGGCGTTAGCTGGAGGCAAAACAAAGTGAAAACTGGAGGCGGCCAATACAAACCAGTACAGATTCGGCTACACAATAAGGATCTTAAATTATTATTATTTTTATTAAATGTCATCTTGTGTTTCTGGGTGCAAGAATCACCTACAGGATCCAATTTGAAATTTTATCGCATAATGTTTTCTAAATTATTGTGATTATTTGAGAATCATCAATGATTGTATACATTGTTGTGATTGATTGTGATAGACTTTTTGAAGAACCTGGTTAGAAAGAATAATCAAATACATAGTTAATTAATATAATTTTAATACATAAAAAAAATATTTTTATTTCTAGAAAATATTCACATCATTAAAATTGCACTGTAATGTCACTTTACATTGTTGTCTTCTGGCCTTGGCGCTGGGCAGGACCGCGCAATGTAACGTTGCCAGAAGTCAAGACCATTCATCACATAGTTATAGGCATCTAAAGATTTATATGCCCGCAGTTTGTCTTTATGCTCGGTTTCTCTATCAGGTAGGTGTAGAAGGCAGGCCACTCACCCGAGGTAACGTTAATCCTGTCAGATCGTCCATCCATTGACTAAGCGTGTATGGGTCGGCCAATCTGGTTCCGTACGTTAAAATTAACTTTTGCAAATAACAATTGGGGTCCTGGACAGTGAGTGACCTTGCACATTAAGATAAAATCTGATTTTTACCCGTCATTGTTAAAAAACAAGCTAACAAAACTTGCAAACTAGCGTTAGTGAAGCGGCCAGAGGGATCGTTCTGCCTCCACTTAGCCTCCGCCCACATAAAAACGTCATCATGTTTGCCAACTGAAAAGGGGTCTATTGTTCTTGATATATTTAGTGCAGTTCAGTTGGTCTTTTATTTACCTTAATCCTTATGATTTAAATCCCCTTGCTTTTCAGTTTGGTGGAATTTACGGGCCTGCACTACAGGACCTGAGAGAGCACCTGGAGGAGAATCCTGACCACGCTGTAGCACCGGAATGGTCTGAGACTGTTCGCAATTCGGTTAGTGTCTCCTTTATTACCTCGGTGGTTATCCTCATCTACCCAGGTTGTATACCATTAGACCAATCATAGTCAGTAGTCAATTTGATTGAAATTAATGTGTTCCTTCTCTTCAATCTCAGGGCTTCTTGCCTGAGAGTTTATTCCACAGACTGTTGAGTCCCCACGCTTCAATCCCCAAAAAGAATCGCCATTACCTCTCCACCCCTTCTATCCAGACTGATGACCCTCTCCTCGGAGGCGGCGAAGGCGAGACTTTAGTTTCCGATGGCGCTTACATGATGGACGATGAGGACCTGGAAGACGGCGGTCACCTCACGTCATCTCACCACTTCCTTACTCCAGCCTACGACGTGAAGATGGAGCCAAGCGCTCTTGATATGGACGGAGGTGACAGTTTGTCACAAGGTGGATATGATAGTTCAGACAGAGAGGCCATTTTGGATGATGTCATCATGGCACCGAAAAATTCAGACTCTTCCTCAAGCTCAGAGGATTGACCAAATCTCATGTTAGATGTAGTAGACCGAGATCATGACAGTCTTTTATTTTATTATATTCTGCCTTCATTATTTTTATAATTATTGTTGATGTTATTGCTTAAAATATGGAGTAACAGATTTTTTTCTTGGGTTGGATTTGTACTTGACTGTTTTGCGTAGATTAAGGAGATACAGGTGCCGTTTTCCCCCCATTTTTTTTTCTTTTTTTCGTTACACCTCATTCAGCACGTTGTGCTTAATTCCAGATGAAATATGAATTTGTCTCACATACCCACAGTAAGCCCCTTTCATCCTGTATTGGCTGGGAAAGGAGCTGTTTGTCTCTCACCCTCAGGCTGAACTGTTTAACAGTGTGCTGGAGGATCCATAGTCATGCACTGAAGCTGAGCCATCGTGGTGCCTCGGTCTAGTTAAGAACATGGAGTTTTTTTTTTTGTTGGATGTATATCATTTTTGTGTGTGTGTTGGGGGGTGGGGACAGGGTAGGATTTGGGGTTTAGGGTTAGTTACTGAAACAATGTTAGACAGATGATGGCTGTATTGTACAAAGTAGAGTTGGTCCTATCCCTGCAACGATGCAAAAATTATGCGTTTATTTCCGTTTCAATAACTGACTCCAACTGTCTGTGATAAAAATATGAATAGCAGTCAACAGTGAAAACTGATGTCTGTTGAATTCATTTCATCAAGTGTTGGTATTTATTTGAATAATGACCACTCAAAGCTATTTTTCTTGACTACCTGGAATACATGCTGAGTAGAAAAGCAAGTTTATTCTGTCAAACTTCATACTTAGATGTGGAGAAAGATCATAATCCTTAACAATTGTTTTAATGAACAAGTAGTTTCAATTTTGCTGACTTGTAGCTTTAGTTGATATCAGTAACTTGACATTAAATCAAACAGTAAGAGTAATTTAAACAATTCAAGTAAGGTTGAAACAAACACATTGAAAGAGACAATAAATATCACAGAAATTCAGCATGTGGCAGGGTTAACGTTTCTTGACACCTGCTGGAGGTAAGTCAGGTTTCACAATGTATTATGGTTATTTGCCTGCAATAACAAACAAAATTCACATTTGTCTCGGTAATGCTCACAAACATTTTCCTAAAACCTGCATATATAATGTGGCTTTTTACATTTTAGAAAAAAACGAATTTGCTTGTGGTGCAAACTGCCGTCTCTGTCCAGCATGGGGTTTAACCATTGGGTGATCAGTATTACTGTAGTATGAGACAAATAGATTGCTGTTATGTGGTGCCTTTTGAGCTCTGTAAAATAAAAAGTTAATATGCCTGTTGAAATTTTAGGAAGTGTATTAAAGAGATGAGGATTAAAGTAATTAAATCCATTGCTAATATTTGGTAATGCTTGTGCCATATTTACCCACTAAACAATTGTTAGAAGTGTTAGAACAAAGGAGAAAGCTGAATTGACTGCAACATTCACAAGAAAAAACAATTATTTGTTAGACATTTTCTTAGAGGAAAATGTATGCATTGCACCCAGGGACATGGCAAAATAGAAACATTAGCAGCTCAAACCAGAGTAGTTATATTAT
The DNA here is from genome assembly GCA_026230005.1 of Gila orcuttii. Lineage (NCBI taxonomy): Eukaryota > Metazoa > Chordata > Actinopteri > Cypriniformes > Leuciscidae > Gila > Gila orcuttii. The sequence continues at coordinate 15,127,902 of JAPDVR010000008.1, forward strand.
GTAGAAATCCGTCCCTATGTTAATTTTTTTAACCAATGCGAATCATATGAAAGGGACTTGTAATTCGTAATTGTAAAATGAAATTCATGATAGGGTTAAGCTAAAAAAAAAAGTGACTTTCCTCTAGGGGGCACATGTGAGCATATTCTCTTTTGAGGTGCATTGACTGCATTCAAATAACAGCCGTTTTTTGTCTTATTGAAAACAACAGTAACGTTACACTTGTGAGAATTTGCTTTCGTCTCTATGAAATAATTAAATAAGGTTCCTTCCCCTGTAATCATAAAAGACTGTGATTGGTCTAGTTTGATCCTCGCTGAAAAACGTAACGGCTACCATGTGACAATCAGCACTCTGGAAAAAATCATTTGTGGTGGTTGTGGAATTGGTAGTAGAGAGTGAAGGCTCAAAACAGAAGAACTGTTATTTAAACTTAAGGTGTATTACCAACTAGAGACAACGTGAGTCGCGTTAAGTATTTTCAGGAAAAGGGTTTAATTTTATGAGCTACGAATAAATCTATGATCGGAGTGCGATTAATGTGACTTGTGAATGCTAACAGACAAACGTAACAGAGCACCGATCGAATCGGTCCATTTTTACACTGCCAGCAACTGTCTTTGCTAGTGCAACTCTAATACAAACTTTCTTAAATCAATTTGAATATATATTAAGAATATACAATTTATCGTGTTATGCAATGAGACGCTGGATATTACATATAGCAAATATACCAGAAGTCTCTCCGAGAGGCCTGTGATATGAATGAAACCTCACGTTGGGTTTAACAGCAACACCTTTGTGAACTAGCACCACTTAGCCAGTTAACGTTAGCTGCTGCTAGCTGGCTGAATTGGTAAGCCTATTAATAAACGTTTTTAACTAATCTGGTAACACTTGCGCTGCGTGTGGGATCGTGTAATGAAGTTTACTGGTATTATTCAGCCGAGCAACACATACTATATGAAATTGGACAATACCGAGAACAAGATGTTGTGTTTCTTGCTTCTTTTCTTTTAGTGAATAGTATTTTTTTCTTAGATGACTTTTTTTTTCGCTTTTTTATTTTTTGCTCTTGGCTTGTTACAAGATCAACCTCTTCTCTGATATCAAAAGACCCAATTTATCTATTTATTTAGTCTTAATATTATCCTCATGGATCTGAATTTTTACTCGGATCTCTCTGACGGGACTGGTCAACATGTTGATTCTGAGTTTATGGAAAACTCGTCTTACAATGGATATGATTCAGTGAACAAGGTAAATCTGACTTTGTGTAGTAAACATCTTTAGTTGAATATAAAACGTATATTTGTATTTAAAATTACAGCATGTCATGTAGTGTTCGTTTGATCAATACGTCTGAAGGTAAATAATACACCTCTTAACCTCTGTTTATTAGTTTGCAGGTGCCAATGAGTCATATCTGACCATCAGTGGACCTGGTCATCATTTTCTTGAGGTAGTGCTACTTTTGGTCACAATTAACTGGGTTAACTCAATTTTATATACACACACACATATATATTGTGTGTGTGTGTGTTTCTGTGTTATCATTATATTTATGCATTTACTTTTGCCTGTAGAAAACATTCCATACACCCTGTCTGGGTGATGAAGAGTTTGAAATCCCAATCTCCTTGGATCCAGATTCTGCGCTCACCATAGAGGATGTGGAGGCCCATTTCGGAGAGTTGGCCGAACAGGCTGAGAGCTCAAGGGGTCCTGGAGTTGGAAATAGTCTTGCCAGTAATACTGTAGTAGGGGGGAATGATCCCTCTTTTGCCTCTGCTTTCATGAATCCGTCTTCTCAGGGCATAGAGCACCTGAGTTTGGGTGTGATTAACCAGCCGGGAGGAAGTGCACTACTGAGCTCAACTCTGGGTGTGGTAAGCTTTGTTTTGTTTTTTTTGTCAGTGATCATTTATTTTCTTGCTTTCAGCTTGTTAGAATGGGCACTTTAATTGCTGTTAATGTAATCAGATCTTGAGTAAAGTATAGATTGGTACATCAGATAATGATTTTTTTTGTCTTCTTGTCTTGATTTTTTTTTTCTGTAGGATCTCGGCCATTCTGTTGGCTCCCATTTTAATAGTTCCTCCTCCATGACTATTGATGTTCCAATAAACGATATGAGCCACAGTCTCTTAGGACACAATCAGCTCACCACCATAGACCATTCAGATCTAAGTGCTCAGTTAGGGCTCAGCCTTGGTGGTGGAGCCAAGTCACCTGACCAACCACTGTCAACCACACCATCTCCTGCTGGTTCATTGCAGGATGAAGACATGGAGGACTTCAGACAAGTGAGTATTTCAGTGATGGGCTTGATTTGTGGCACATTTACTTTCTTTTTCCATTTTGCAAGCTATCCCTATTTCTGTTACAGAAAACCATGCTGGTAGACTACTCCTCAGCCTCTGCGACGATCATACCGCACCTCCCCAACTTGACGGGTTCCACCCAGCACTGTTCTGCTCCTCCAGCTGTGGTGAGGAGGGTTGGAGGTAAGCCGGCCATGGTGCCTTTGACCACAGTGGACACGGGAGCAACACTGGGAGGCAAAAAAGGAAAGAAGAAAAAAGATCCCAATGAACCACAGAAGCCAGTGTCAGCCTATGCTCTGTTCTTCAGAGACACCCAGGCAGCCATTAAGGGCCAGAACCCCAATGCCACATTCGGAGAGGTGTCCAAGATAGTGGCATCCATGTGGGACAGCCTGGGAGAAGAGCAAAAACAGGTGGAGTATAGTATTTTGAAGACTGACAGTGTTTGCAAAAAGTGCAATGCAATTCAAATATGCACAACTATTCAAATATTTGGGGGCATTGTTTTGTTTGTTTTTTATTAAATAAATGAATACTTTTATTTAACAAAGATGCATTGCATTCATCAAACTTGACAGTAATTTTTTTTAAATGTTACAAAAGTTTTATATATATATATATATATATATATATATATATATATATATACACACACAAAGTATCTCACGAAAGTGAGTACACCCCTCACATTTCAGCAAACATTTAAGTTTATCTTCTCAAGGGACAAAACTATAGAAATTAAACTTGTATATATTTTAGAGTAGTCAATGTGCTGCTTGTATAGCAGTATATATTTGCTGTCCTCTGAAAATAACTCATATAGCCATTATTGTCAAAATAGCTGCCAATAAAAGTGAGTACACCCTAAGTGATAATAGCTGTATGTCGTTTAACCATGCAAAGCCACCTGTCCTATTCATCATTTTCATGTTTTTGTCTGCTTGACTGGACCATACAATTTTGTATATCTTGTATTAGAGCAGTTACATTTGTGCTTTGAGTACAATTCTCTCATACTGACCACTGGATGTTCAACATGGCACCTCATGGCAAAGAACTCTCTAAGGATTTGAGAATTAGAATTGTTGCTCTCCACAAAGTTGACCTAGACTATAAGAAGATTGGTAACACCCTGAAACTGAGTTACAGTACAGGTCAGGGTCATACAGATGTTTTCCAAGACGGGTTCCATTTGTAACAGGCCTTGCAAGGTTAAATCAAAGAAGTTGAGTCCTCCTGCTGTGCGTCAGATGCAGAAGCTGGCTTCAAAAAACAGACGCATGAGTGCTGCCAGCATTGATTTAGAGGTTGCAGAAACGGAAGATCAGCTTGTCAGTGCTCAGACCATACGCCACACACTGTAACAAGTCAGTTTGCATGGCCATCGTCCCAGAAGGAAGCCTCTTCTGAAGCTGGCTCACGAGAAAGCCCACAAACAGTTTGCTGAAAGCAACCTGTCCAAGAGCATGAATTACTGGAACCATGTCCTGTGGTCTGATGAGATTAAGATAAACTTGTTTGGCTCAGATGGTGTCCGTCATTTGTGGCGATACCCTGGTGAGGAGGACCAAGAAAATTGTGTCCTGCCTACAGTCGAGCATGGTGGTGGCAGCATCATGGTCTGGGGCTGCATGAGTGCTGCTGGTACTGGGGAGCTGAGCTTCATTGAGGGAAACATGGATTCCAACATGTACTGTGACATTCTGAAGCAGAACATGATGCCCTACCTTTAGAAACTGGGCCGAACGGCATGATAATGACCCCAAACACACCGCCAAGATGACAACTGCCTTGCTGAGGAAGCTGAAGGTGAAGGTGATGGAGTGGCCAAGTATGTCTCCAGACCTGAACCCTATTGAGCCCCTGTGGGGCGTCCTCAAGCGGAAGGTGGGGAAGTGCCATGTGTCTAACATCCAGCAGCTCTGTGATGTCATTATGGAGGAGTGGAAGAGGATCCCAGCAACAACCTGTGCAGCTCTGGTGAATTCCATGCCTAGGAGGATTAAGGCAGTGCAAGATAACAATGGTGCTCACACCAAATATTGACACTTTGGAAATAGTTTTGACATGTTCACTTAGGATGTACTCACTTTTGTTGCCAGCTATTTTGACAATAATGGCTGTATGTTGAGTTATTTTCAGAGGACAGTAAATATATACTGCTATACAAGCAGCACATTGACTACTCTAAAATCTATCCAAGTTTCATTTCTATAGTATTGTCCCTTGAGAAGATATACTAAAATGTTTGCTGAAATGTGAGGGGTGTACTCACTTTTGTGAGATAATGTATATACACACAAACAGCATGCTGTTCTTTTGAATTTTCTATTAATTAAAGGGGTAATGAATGAAAATTCTTTCAGTTACTCACCCAAATGTTGTTCCAAACCTGTATGAATTTCTTTCTTCTGTTGAACACAAAAGATGATATTTTGAAGGTGACTATAATCAATCATTGACTTTCATAGTATTGAATGTATATATTTTTTTCCTACTATGGAAGTTAATGGCCACTGTAAACTGTTTGCTTGCCAACATTCTTCAAAATATCTTATTGTGTTCAACAGAAGAAAGAAACTCATACAGGCTTGGAACAACTTGAGGCTGAGTAAATGATGACAATTTTCATTTTTGGGTGAACTATCCCTTTTAAGAATGAAACCGTTATCATGGTTTCTACAAAAATATTAAGGAGCACAACTGTTTTCAACATTCCATTGGTTGGATAAATAGATTGTCCCACCCCAATTTCACACCACTGGCTTATACTGTATATACTTAAGGTCAATTATTGTAATTGCAATTGTGTAAAAAGACTGAAAAGTCATTAAAAATTGTGTAGACACATATTGTGCTGGAATTGCTTTAGATTTATAACAGTATTTCATAATTTGACAATGGAGTTGCATTTTATTTTTCAAAATATTCTTTTTAAAATATTAAAATAATTAATAGAACTGTTAAGGAATTGAATCTGAAAATGGTACATTCACATGCATTTTGTGTCATTTTTCTAAATTTTTATGAACTTTTGCAGGTTTACAAGAGGAAAACCGAGGCAGCTAAGAAAGATTATCTGAAAGCTTTAGCAGCCTACAGAGCAAATCAACTCTCAAGAGTGAGTAAATTGTTTCTAGTTCTTCTTTTGAGAGTTTTTTTTTTATTTGCTTTCTTATATTATACTTGCTTTCCTTTATTTCTTATCCAGCCATCTTCTGAGGTGGAGGATAGCGCTCCTTCCACTCCTCTCTCTGTCCCCTGTCCTGCACCCGTCATTCCTGCTCCTGCTGCCCCTGCCCGTCCACGCCTGACACCCATCCCTGAGCAGAACACCATCACCAATATCTGTGCATCCAATATTATCCTTGACCTGCCTCAAGTCACCACCCGTTCCCGCACGGGTTCTCTACCCTTGGCCATCGGCCAGCCCCTAACCCCTAACCCCAGCCCGACTCCCACTGTCACAAAAATCATCATCTCCAAACAGATGCTGCAGGGAGGTTCTCAGCTCCACCAGATCCCCACGTCCATGGTGACGGTGATTCCGGCTGGAGTACGAGCCGTGCATCCGGCTTCTGCTGGAAGACAGCCTCCACCACTGCAGCAGATGCAGGGCACCCCACCTCCGCCACGTCTGCAACAGATGGTACAAACCCAAACCCCGCCGCCTCTTCAGGCCAAACCCCGTGGAGGAGCAGGAAGTTCTGTGGCTGTCACTGCTACGCCTCCACCGCCTCTTCAGATAAAGATTGTGCCCGCTTCAATACACTCTGACCTGTCCACGCCAATTATTGTTACTACAGCAACAAGTGCCAATCCTGTTATTTCCTCATCCACCATCTCAGCCTTAGCACATCCTGCCCCTGTTGAGGTGAAAGTGGAAGAGCCCAAAGAGGAGTTGGCCACTGGGGCGGATGAGGCTCTGACGGAGGAACCCGAAGAGGTTTGTTTTTTCAATAATTAACATCAACAGAGCTACTGTGGTTACTCTTTATTTCAAGATGTCCCTGTTACAGTGTAATTATAACAGTTAAGTAATGAGTAATATTAAAGGGATAGTTAAGCCAAAAATGATTTAATTAATTACTATAATGTGCTCTATAAACCTAAGTGCTATGTAATTTAATGTGACATGAGTTGAATAGTGTGGAATTGCAGAGTTTTTGCAAACATATCCACATCGCTATGATCAGATGCTTTCTTAACTGTTATTTTCTCGCCGCTGTCATTTTAATTTTTTATTTTGTTATTGTATTTACATATTAATCTATGTTCACTACCAGTATACCGCTGCGCTGGTATTTCAAACTTCTTTTTATCACTAAGCAAAGAACGAGAGCACAAGAACTACGCTGTAATTATATCTGGGCCTTAAGAGATCTAATTCAAGTACACAGCAAAGTTATTCAGAGTGCAAATCCGCTTGTTTTATCCTGCTTTTTCAGATGGAGATGGAGGTAAGTGTTGCTCCTGTGGTCTCCTCTTCCACTCCTCCTGTAAATCTCTGTGTTCGCGCTGGATGCACAAACCTGGCTGTGGACAGTCGAGACTGGGATAAGGAGTATTGCAGCAATGAGTGTGTGGCCACACACTGCAGGTGTGTTTTTTTTTTTTTTTTTTTTTTGTTAGGTGCTTTTTTTTTCTTTCTTTTTTTTTTGTCAGATTCCATTTACTAACTGTCCCTATTTTTACTTTCTTAACAGGGATATTTTCATGACCTGGTGTTCAATCAAGAGCCAGAACTCGGCCACTGTCAAATAAATGAAACAAAATCCTCCTGATTCTGGGTCTTAGCATGCCTGGATGTGTCTTTTATAATAACACAACAGAATTTTACTGGAATTACTAGTGAAAGTTTAGTGTTTTTGTTGTAAATATCTAAGGCATGAAAATGGCAGTGGAAAAATCATTCTATGAAAGGACAAATTATGTCTTTGTTACAACTGTTGATGAATATCAATATGTTTTGACATTTGTTTTCCTAGTTGAAACTGTCAGAAAAGGACGTACAGTGAATATTGTTTTTTTTTTGTCTTGTATTGTTTCCACTCAGTTTTGGGCCAGTGGTTTATTTTATTTTTTTATGTATGTTACTAGTTAATGTGTTAAAGTGAGACAAATCTGAACCATTGTATTATTTTCAAATGCAGTAATTTTGATTATGTTGACAAATTTAAGTGTATTAGTGAACCTAAAACAGTAATGCAATCAGTCTGCAATTCTATTATATTTTCAGTTTTCTTGTGTTGTACTGACATTGTCTTAGATCAGTGTTCACAAGTGCTCTTGTGTAAAATCTTTTTGCCTTAGTTATGGGGTTTTGCTGACTTTTTTAGATTGTGTTACAGAAATTACTCAAGTATTAATAAAAGGCAGCCAAAATGCATTACGTTTCAGAATTCATTGCAAACGTACCCATTTTAATGTGACACTCAAATGATTGTCTGTGCACTACAAAAACTGCAGAAGTCCCTGCTTTGCCCTGCTGGTAGAAACATAGGCTATATTATTTTATTATAAATGTCTGACCAGTAGTCAATTTAGTTCGTAAGAATTTTGAATCTGAAAAACATAAATGTGACTGAATAGAGAGCGCTTTTAGAAGTCGCAAGCTTTAAAAAAAAAATTCAGTAACAAAAGATGGCATTTCTTGGCCGTGTTCAAGGATGTATTATAGGACATTCACAATTTTTTTTGTCCCCTTTAATTTAAAAAGTACCCCCTGAGATTTTTTACTTTTTTGTTTAAAATTTATTTAAAAAAAAATATATATAATGAGCGACTACATAATGAATCTGTGTTTTTGTCTTATCTAGAATCACTACGGTACACCTATAATAAGTGTTTATATTTTGACCATTTTAGACTGGTTCGGGTCAGCAGCGCTGCGGAGTAGCCCAGTACCTGCGTGACTCATCTCAAACAGAGATGAGTAGTTCTGCATATTAACCGCTACAGCACCAAAAGTTACGGACTGCAGCTTTAAATTACGATTATTTGCTTTCAACAACTCCTGAAGTCCCACTAGCAACCCCATTTCGGGAAACCCTGATCTTGGTTACTTTTAAAGAAGGCTGAAAATATAAATTTGCTTAAAAATGTGTAGTGTTTCTACAAAAGTATTTGTCCATTCAACGGCCCCCAAAAAAAGTTTTTATCGTCATCTCTTCTATAAAATACTCTAAAAGATTACTGCAATGTCCCAGGAGACATTTGCATCTCCCAGTCCATAAGAAAAACAAGGTTTGGTTGGAATCATTTTCAAATTCACTGGCATGTTTTTACATTGAACTGCTCAAACTTTTCTTATTGGACGTGTGGAATAATTCGTATGTCTTCAGTAAAGTTTCTCAATTGACTGCAGCTCTTGGAAATCATTGTTCATAATCTTTCTATTGAGTTATATTCTCCAGCAGCAAGAAAATACACACATATATATATATATATATATATATATGCTTGAGCCTTTTAATAAAAACAACCCGTTAAACAAAGATATGAGGTTATTGTTTATTCAAAAAGAAACTATATAGGTTTGTCATAATGGTTATGAGGAAGAGGAATGTTTAAAAAAAAAGGATGTATAGCAAAAGCTAAGGTTGAAACCATTTCTATAGTTTGCTATAAACTCACAAATCTTAGCTACTACAAATGTTACTACATGGTTTTAATATCGAACTAAAATCAAGTGATTGACAGCATAAGGTTTTTTTATACAAAAAAAGGTAAAGATGAAACAAAAAAAGCATGTTTATAAAACAGTCTCTCTGATAAATGTTTGCTTGGTCCATACAAAGAGATCACATCAAATGTTAAAAAGTACAAGTAAAAGAAAGTGGAAATGGGAGCAAAATGGTGACTAACAGCATTTTAGCTCAAAGTGAGCAAAGCGTGCTAAACAAGTAGTTAACAATACTCTAAGTATGTTGCTTTACAAATTATTACAAGGACATATAAACCCCTGTGAATCCTGCAGCATCCAATTATCTCCAGTGTTCAACCACACACACAAATCCTCTTGTTAAAAAGGTCCAGATTGTTAAAAAGTCATTTTTACAAATAAAAGAGTTTAAAAGCATCATATAAGTATGACAAGTATTTACAGCAAGCAATAATTAGTCAAATCTGTTTGTGTTGGACTGCAGGACTGAACCCTCTAATGCCCTGGATATTTTACATTTAGTGGCATGAAACTACTGGAAAACAAATCTTGTTTTTCAAAGACGTGTATATGATTAGTACAGAAGAAAACTGTCCACAAACAATCCTAATCAACATGAGAAAAACATTTACAATGTGAGATCAAGGAGAGAAAAAAAATGAAACCTGAAGACATAAAATGAGTCACCCCAATGTTCCTATATCCTGCCTGCTATTGTGCGTCAACTTGGGTGCTAGATTTACTGGCTGGATCCAGTGGTTCTGATGCGAGGTAGAAATATGGCGCTTGGTTTAGGCCACACAAAACATTTGTTCTGTTACTGAAGAGTTCGAAAGCTAACTGGCGCTGAATGAGTGAGTCTGTGTTTCTCAAGGTTTTTGAGGATCCTAAAACCCTTCGAGCACAGGTTGCAAATGAAGGGCTTTTCACCAGAGTGAAAGCGCAGGTGAGCCTTGAGATTGTTTTTGAGACGGAAGCCTTTCATGCAGTGTGGGCAGACGTGAGGTCTCTCTCCAGTGTGGAAGCGCTCGTGCCTTCGCAAGCTTTTCCGCAGGGCAAATGTCTTTTTACACTTTCTGCAGGAATACGGCTTTTCGCCTGTATGAAAGCGCTCGTGACGCTTTAGGATCTTCTTGCGTTTGAACTTTTTGCCGCAGATCTTGCAGGCATGAGCATGCCCTTGTGAGAGGACTCCCTGCAGGCGCCAAATGCCGTTCCCGCAGTCTTTAAAGCAGCACAGCCGACGTCCCGTATGGACACGCTGGTGGGCTCGCAGATCTTTGGGTGTAGAGAAGCATTTTTTGCTGGTTCCATTCGCCCTCTGCGCACTTGACAGCATCAGTAGGTTCACAAGTTGCACAGAACAAGGCCGTAACAGTTTGCAATCGAAAGGCGTTTGGCTCAGCTGGAAACGCACCTTCTTTGCATTCAAAGCACTATTACCTGATGCCTGGCTGAGTTCAGTGGCCTCCGCTGGGGTTTTGCTGGATTGAGGAGGTTCTATGTGAGGTGACTTTTCTACAGACAGCGAAGAATTTACTTCCATAAGGCCATGGTCCCACTGGTTTATACTGTCAATGGAAAGTTCAGCACTGGGAATGTTACCTAGAACAGAGCTGAATAGATGAGACTCTGGATCTACTATAGAGTGTGAAGATGTTTCCTCAAGAGTATAAAATCCTTGAAGACCTAAGAGACCACAAAAAGGCATAAAAAGGAAGAAATTTGTTTTCATTCTGTAGTAATTTCAGATTTTTTTGTATAAATGTCAAAGTTTGTTTAATATTTTTGTAAATAAAACATTTATTTTTTTTGAGAATCAGTTTATTTCTGGATAGATTAGGAAGAAAAATGGCATTTTATATATTCAGCTTATGCAGTTAAATATAAAGGATTATGAATCAAGCTGGTCTAGTTTCTTTATACCATTTTCCTGAATTGTCTCTGGTTTCTTCAAGTCATCTGTCCATGGGGTTTCATGAATTAAGCCGTCTCCTCTCCCCACTCCAATCTCCTGAAAAACAGTAAACAATATATGACTTGGTCAATAAGGGAAAATAAATAGAATTGTTGCAAATATTTGGTGCAGTATATTTCAGCATTTAAATTCATATTAATATATATTTGTTCTCTAGGTCAGGGATAGTAAGGGAACTGCAGGGGGTTTGTGAGTAAATGGAAAGCTAATAGTTAATTATACCCAAATTACCCAATATAGAATTAAAATAAATGGGGTTGCAAGATAATTGCAATATAGCTGTGATTTAATTAAATAACTGTATAGTATCATGCACTGAAGTACTTCAGATTGAAAAAACTGGCAGCTTGTGATCTAGTGTTTTCAGCATCTCAGACCAGCTCGATTTACTTTATTTACAGTCGCATAATTTCCAACATTTTTTTTAGGACAAATGTCCACAGCATTTCCCCAGTATACTACCAAAATAAAAGCTTGAGCATTCATAATGTTAAATAGCTTGAGGGTTTGATCTTTGAAAGTGAATATATATATTTTTTAATGATTTATTTATAATTGTTTTATAAGACAAATATCACTATTGTAACTTAGTGTAAAATAAATTATTATAATTAGCAAATATCCATTTATTTCACAGTGCAATCACAATTTACAACAGTAATATATTTCTGTCTTCATTTAATAATAATAATATTAAATTTGATTGGGTTTCCCAAAACACTAGTGTGAATGTGGACTATCACAACTAAAATTTCAAGTTAAATAAAACACTTACTAAAAGAAACACAATATCTTTAAAATGCAAAATGAACATTATTTCAACAAATTCTAGTTGATAGAAATCGAATAAGAGAAAGTAAAAAATCAGCGCCACCTACAGTTTCTTTGAAGATTGTGCATGGAAGGTCAACCATGCATTGCAAATCCACTGCTTCTGGAGACTCCTTGCAGAGACTTTCAGATGGAGAAAGCCCCTCCTCTCCTTTGGAATCCTGCAGATAAATCCTGTCTTTCTCAGTGGACACACACAGATCTGAGTGGGGTTTCGGGGTGGGAGAGAACACAATATATTGCAATTTAGAAACAGTGTGTCTGTGTTTATTACAGTGCTGCTAGTTTTCTTAATGCACATTTTTGGGATCTTACGAGCACATTGTCAATCATTTGAACTTTTACGTTTGAAAGAAGCAGAAGTCTGAGAACCAGCTCAATTTTGCATGGACAGGTGAATAAACAACGTTCATAAAAACAGGTTCATAAAATATTATGATTATAAGTTCTTATTTTATGACAAGTCACAGGAACAACAAACTGCATTGTTTGCATTAAAACCAAGCAAGGTGGACTTCAACCCTGAAATATCAATCAGCACTACTGCTGCAACTACTTTTCAAAATATGGTAAACCGTTTTTACAATTCAACACAAAGTGTGCACATCTAACAGGCAAAAAAAAAAAAAAAAAAAGCTCAATGAGAGTGCTCAACAAAAAAAAAGGTTAAAAAAAATAAAGGAAACGTTGGCACACCACAGCTCCCTTTTCCTTCATTTTGTCCTTTGTTATTTTTAACCAATTCAAATATTACCTTTTCCGTTTCAATAGTTAACTATTCATAAGCTAGTAGTACTTATTCCAAATATTGACTCGTATCTATTGATTTAGACACTATTTGCTCATGTCTTTCAGTTTAGAGTAGGCTACATCATCAGACCACGAATAGACTGAATAAATATAGACAATTAGACATACTTAAAAGATATAGTGTGTTCAGACGTATCTCTCTTGCAGTTTTTCTATGGCAAATCAATATACATTTACTTAATTCAAGTACTTCTCTTCACTGCTGTATCATGTTAATAATATGTAATATCACTAGAAATGTTATTGCAAATATATCATGTTCAGTAGGTTATATGTTTGGTGTACAGTAAACAGTTTTATTATAAGCAATGTATATTAAAACGGCTTGCCATTTACGACAGCCTACTTCCGGTCTACTCCTGTTGAATTCAACAAATGTGGAAGTAAACCCAAGCTATATGCCCACAGCTAGAGAAGTGGCTGTTGTTTACGCAAAAACATACCATGATGGTTGGACAGCAGTGTCTCTCCCACTTGCACACCGACGCTACAAACCATCTTGTCCGAAAGATTAGTCAATGCACTTTCCATATGAGCCCTGATGTCAGGGACACGCACCAGATCTTCTTTAATCTGAGCTTCTCTGTCGACCGAGCAGCCATGGGAATCCAATGCGCGTCCTTCGAAAACTTTCGTTATCTCCACGACGGCCACCTTCAGTAACACCTCCATAACGGCCGCAACCTCTGCTTGAAACCTGGACACGGACTGGGACATTTTGCTCTCGGTCTGAACATGCAAAATATAAGTTATAATGCATAAACAAACGGATCGGTCGTGCAGTCGTTTGTGGTCACTATCCACATGGCTAAGATGGAAGTAATGGGCGTGTCTGCTGACATTCCACAATGACGTAGCACGTATTGACCAAGGTGGCGCCAAATCCAGACGTCGCTTTTCATAGGAATTTTGATTGAAAAATGTTGTCATATGATGGTATGGATCATTTGGTTGTTTTCTAGAGTATCTATTTTTTAATGTTTGTATTTTGTTGAAATGCATGTTAAAGCCATATTTAGCTTCACGGAATACTATGTGGCCAGAGTGACAATAAACCAAACAATTAATTAAGCCTCTATAATTCGAGTTTAGTTGAATTGTAGATGGTTTTAATACATGGCACATTTCCCGAACCTTTTGATGTTCTGTGAAAAATGAGCCACATAGGCTATCCTATGTTTTTGTTGTAAAGCCAATTTGATATTTTTGATAAACTAATAAATAAATAAAAAATAAAAAACTATGGGCTTCATTACCTATATATAGTAGATAAAATGAAACATCAAATGTGTGTACCCCATGTCAAAGGACTGTATCCACCAATTAAAGTTATACAGCAACATCAATTATTTTATATACAAAACACATTAATACACATACATATAATTTAAAAAAAAAAATTGCATATTTTATCTTTTTTTATAATGTTTATATAAAAAATGACTAAATTACACGCATCAGGTATTTTAAGTCGTGATGAAACAGAAGTAGCAGCAGATAATTTCTTCTGTATTGTGATAAAGGCTTACATAAAGTATAATGGATTATTGAAAAAAGAAAAAATGCATGGCCGGGCAGGGACTTGGTTCTATGGGTCAGTTATTATTGGATTTTGTGATGTGGGCATTGCACCAAAAAAAGGGAGGCAGATGAATGCAAGCTTGCCAAGGTGGAGTTTAAGTGGACTAAATGATTGGAGAAGTCCTGCATGTGTCATGAGTTTTCGCCCGAAGATCCAGTTATGTAATTTTGATTAAACATTACAAGGTAAAAAAATATATATATATCCCAATAAGATTTATAACATGCATTTAGAAAATAAATAGTACATTTTAATTTCCTGTGAACTTAAAGGAATAGTTCACTTAAAAATGAAAATTCTGTCATCATTTAACTCACCCTCAAGTTGTTTCAAACCTGTATGAATTTATTTCTTCTGCTAAACACAAAAGAAGATATTTTGAAGAATGTCTGTAACCAGACAGTTGATGGACCTCATTGACTTCCATAGTAGGAAAAATCTTACTCTGGAAGTCAATGAGGTCCATCAACTGTTTGGTTACCGACGTTCTTCAAAATATCTTCTTTTGTGTTTAGCAGAAGAAAGAAATTCATACAGGTTTGAAACAACTTGAGAGTGAGTAAATGATGACAGAATTTTCATTTTTAAGTGAACTATTCCTTTAAGCATTAAAATGAACACAAAATAAGACAGCTAATATAAAAAAGCTCTCCAAAAGATTACTTGTTTTACTGACCTTTTGTTGAAAAAGGAAAAAAAATCGATTTTGTACCCTACTTGAGGAAAGTGCCACATTTAAACTAGGAAAGAAGTGAAAGACAGAATATTGAGGGGAAAAAATCAGGGGGAAAAAACCCAAGCTTATCACTTTTGTGATTTCTATAATAAACCCTTCTGATCGCAAGGAAAAATCTTGCAGGCAAAACATCTTTTGTACCAAAAATATAATTTGGTATATGAACATCTGTATTCTCACAAGACACTACATAGTGCAGAGAAGACAATGCAGTGCCCTGTGCTGAATATATAAATTCCATATTTGAAATAGGCTATGTCTAAAGAAAACAATAACCTACTAAATCCAACCTCCAGATCAAAATTCTCAGACATATTTAAAAGGCTTAAAATCATATAAAAATGTACATCACTTTATTCCAATCTGTTTTTTATTTTAAGACTTAAGAGTAAAACCAAGTTGTCTTCATTAAAAAAAAATAATATAGCAATGTTTCTTTTTCAGTAGAAAACGTTTGTGATTTACTGCACTTTTTAGACACAGAAGGAAGGCTGGACAATTCCTTCTCCGGCTAACGTCACATAAGGTCACATCCTGTCTTAACAAAGAAAGAAGGTATGACTAATGACCTTGAGGAAAAGCCTGCTTAGCACCTTTAGGTCCTATCACAGTGGGACAAACAATCCATCCACATATTAGTGCAAATAAACATTTAGACAATAACAACAAATTCAACTGATGGATTTACACTTAAAATAATGTTGCTACTCCCTCTGCCGATCTTACATATTTTCGGTTACATATATATATATATTTTTTGCTTGAAAGTCAGGTCCTTTTCCAAATGTATGCATTGGTGTATTTACCTGCCAATTGCAGTATGTCCTTATGCACGAAAAAAATGGATGGCAATGAACTGAAAGCAATATACATCAATTGCTAATGCTTTTGGTTTTATAAGTGATGTCAACATTTGGAAGTGAATATCTGAAGGTCTAAGAGAGAGCATGGTCTTTGAATTAAACTTTGGGTCAGTGGGAGATAGAATGATGAGTACATTCCTAGATATGCGTTGAACAAGGTGACAATTAAATGATGACATTTTTACCCTCTTGATTTCCGACAAAAAATATTAAAGGAATTTTTAAAACGTTGATGATTCAGACAGTTGCAATTAAACAGATTTTAGTTTGGACAATACATAGCATGTAAGATAGTAAGAGTTTAATCGTCATCATCATCGTCATCATCGTCGTCATCATCGTCGTCATCATCGTCGTCGTCGTCATCATCATCATCATCATCATCATCATCATCGTCATCGTCGTCATCATCGTCGTCGTCATCATCGTCGTCGTCATCATCGTCGTCATCATCGTCATCGTCATCGTCATCATCATCGTCGTCGTCATCGTCGTCGTCGTCATCGTCGTCATCATCATCATCGTCGTCATCGTCGTCATCATCGTCGTCATCGTCATCATCGTCGTCGTCATCATCATCATCGTCATCATCATCATCGTCGTCGTCGTCATCATCAGGATCGATTTTGTTCTCTAGCACATCCTCTAGCCAATCCTCCAGCTCATCAACTGTTGGCATGTCATCATCATCCATATCAAACCAGATACTTTCAGCCTGCAGAAGACACAAGGGCTCAGTTTGGGTCTCGAAAGACACAACATACAAAACTGAAATCCTACAGTGAGAAACTTACATCATCAACCTCCACTACACCAATCTGAGGTGAGGACAGGTCAATGTCGAAGGTCTTCTCCCAATAGGGGACAAGCTGCACAGAAGCCACAGAGACATGCTTAAGCTCTGGTATCCACTTTCACAACAATGATTATATTTGGAATATCCAATGACTATGCATTTCTTAGTGCAATAAAAGCCATAGGGTTACCAGAGGGAAGTCATCGGGGTCGATCCAGACGATGCTCAGGTCGGGATTGTCGGTGTTATCCTCTGCCACTTCCTTCAAGATTTCAAGGAATTCAAAGCCATCTGAAAGAAGCCCAAGAAAATGTCAGACACATTCAAGTGAGGAATAAAGTTATATTACATTTTAAAATGACAGTGGCTTTGATCAATATAAGCAGCATAATAAAAAGATCTCATACCTGGGTCACCCTCCTCAGCAAAAGCAATTATATGCTCGCCATCAAGAGCATCCGCCTGTCAGAAAATTATGGTTACAGTACATAAACGGAAAGATCTTGTGCTTTTCTGTTAGTATCACAAACAACAATATGATTTACTGTACATTAATTTCATCATGTCTAGAAACAGAGGGTTTTCTAATAGATAATCCTGTGATTATATAACATGTGTAAATAGCAGTGCTTGCAAGGCAGCAAAAGAAAAGTGTTTGAAGTTTTAGGCTTTGCTGTATGATATGCACCCTTTTCACAGACTGTAACAATGCATTTCTGCATTAATTAACATCATAAATCTAGCAATTTTTTTTCTATTATTCTTTTTTTAAAGCTACACATATGTAACTTGGCCCTCTAGCAGTTAAAAAATTAAACTGCATGCGTCTTGCGGAAGATTTTGTTTTGTTGCTGTTCAAAGCACCGCTGTACACCAGTGGATACAGAGAATCTTATCAGAGCGGATGGACAAATAAATAAAAAAAATTCCTAGGAGGTATGCTGTTTTGAATGCTAATGCTGTTTTTTGAATGATCCATGGACAGTTTTTCTCATTTGATGTGACAACCAACCTACAGCTTCACGATACCCATGATATTTTTTGGCGCTGATTATAGCAGCCATGGTAGCATCTTGTTACCGAAGCACATTCCTTGTGTGTGAAAGCACTACTTGGCAATAAAGTGATTCTGATTCTGATTCTGATATGCATGGGCGAATGATGTACGTATGCGATTTCCCGCGAAATCTTTCCCAGCTGCTCTTAAATATAAATCATTATATTAGGTTTATCAAAGTGTATTTGGTTAAATTATGGTTAGGCAGAATGTTTTGCACTCTTGCATTGATACAATTTGGTAATTTATCAAAAAAAGGTTATTATATACTTTAAATTATAGATGCCTAAATCAAGGAGGTCTGTAATACCTGGAGAGAGCTATCCATTAGCATTCCCATTCATCTCAATGGCAGAGGTAAATTATCTACAAGATGAACTTTGAAAAGAGTCTGTATGTGAAGTGGTTCAAGCTGAATTTATTGTAGCAAACTGTCAAAAAAGAAGAAGAATAGCACGTTTCAGCAATATCAAGGCAGTGTTGCCTTGCAAGCACCGTAAAAAAAACTATCTTTTCACTGACACAGTATCAGCTTACCCAGATCTCATACATGTTGTGTGGCTGCATTTTCCTCAGTGTTGGCCTGCGGAGACATTTTCATTAATGTTCTCTGTTGATTTCATTTCTCATTTTGAAGCATTTTCACATCAGTCAACACACCTGTCATTGTCCTCAATGAATTCAACAAGTTCTTTCTCACTGTAGGGTTTACCGGGGATGACGACGGGTTCATTCATGAAGGGCTCGTAGAAGTCCACCTCATTCAACTTCAAGTCTAGTTTTGTAGCAACCTGCAAACAGGCATTGCAATGGCTTTGACCGACTGTCAATTTCAGGGTTTTTATACTTCAGGGTAAATTGACATAAGTAGAAATAAAGGTGCTGCTTTAAAAAAATGAGTCATGCGGATTTTAATTTTAATTCAGATATTGTTATACACTACAGCTTATAATGAAGCTACAATCATAATTAAGCACTGTGGATGCCCATAAAATATTACTGCATCAGTGTAAAGTTTTAGAAAAGTAGAAAGCAAAAAGTGAATTTGTTTATTAAAACTATTAAAACAATAGCCATTTTAAACATTCAGAAAGTCATTTTAGCATAAATAAAGTTCTAGATGACATTTTCACTTATATTGTAGATAATATTTATAGTATAATATATAAAAACTAAATATCCCCCGCAAGTCCAGTCCAATTGGTTAAACTAGAGTTCTGTAGGTACACAGGGTTGTGTAAATTATGATTACATTAGTTACCTTTGGACTAAAGGTGGCAAAGAACTTGATGTGTGGATGGAACTCCTCTGCTGCGTCCTCATATGCATCGTAGTCTAAAATCACAAGACCATTGGTGAACTTTTCAAAACAGTTGACTTACTTAAATTTTGTGGCAAAATTATAAAACAATGTATTCCCATTTGGATACTTACGGTCAGATTTCTCACTCTTGAAGAAGCCCACCAGCTTGATATCCTCCTCAATATTATGGAAACCTTTCAACTCACGTGCATTGCTAATGATCTCAACTGGATCCTCAATGACCTGGTAAGAGTCAATCAGAATAGGAAGTAATGACAGTAAGACAGACTGCTGAAACTGAGGACCAAGTGTGCATCGGATAAGAAGGAGAACAATGGGGAAAGGGAAGAGCAGGATGTAAATTAAAAATCAGAGAGAAGTCTAAATTATTTTTCACGCACATCATAGAGGAATTCCACCAGTGTGTCCGCAGCAAGCTCTCCATCGTACTCAATGACCTCATCCTCAAAGAAGATATAGATACTGTCAGCCTCTTCCAGACCTGAGGAGCACAAAGATGGAAATGAACCTGTGAGAACCTGAGTTTGAGAGATGTCCACCAGAGGTCATAGTTGTTCCTCTGCTGACGTCCTAAAGCTTGACAAGAAATCTACACAAAGGGCATCAATAGAGCAGAAAATAAAGCCTGAAACAGCAAAAAGTAATTTTGAGAAAACACACAATCAGATCCAATTACAAATATAGCTGCAAGCAGCCATTACCGGGGTCAAGCGCAAAAAAAGACGATAAGACAAGCCAATATGGCTGGGAGTGTCAGACTATCTGCAGCAAGGAGCAATTAAAGACATTTAAAGATGAATTTAAGCAAAATGGCTGAAAGATCATAGCCTATACATTAACTAAAAATATGATTTAATGGATTATCACTTTCGACCAATAGGTGGCGCAGTTACGAAACTGATGTGATGTGGTCAGAGTGAGGTGACAATGACACATACAAAGTTTGGTTTTAAAGTTTCAAGGCATTGCAGAGATAAAGCCTGAATAGTCATTTTGGCAGCATGCCTCAACTTTGATGCTGGGGTATACGAAAACGGTTTCGTCTATCTTAACGAAATCCATAACTTTTAGTCTGCACGATCTGATGGTACGATTCGATTTTGGTGAAAATTGGACAAACGGTCTAGGAGGAGTTTGAAAAAGTAGGTATAGAATGAAAATCAAGATGGCGGAAAGAAAGTTTGGCTGTCTATGGCAGAATTGACCTATGGCTAAGCCACGCCCCCTCCACTCACTCGGACAAACAGTCAACATTCGGTGACAGGCGCTATGGCAGCTGTCACAGTAGGAGACATTTCACAGGAGGCAATTGATGATTTTTGGAGACAGAAAGATTATATAGATTATATTTTGGTAGAAAGTTGTCTGAAATGTTGTGCTTCAATATGTAATTAATGGTTCATGATCAAATTAAATATGTACAGGTCTAAGTTGCATACGTTTCCAGGACAAGCCTTTTTACCATCTTTACCAAGAGTACCTCTCCATTAGTGTGGTGCTACAGTATTTAAATGAATCATTCGGCACAACATTGCTAACATTTGTTATCTCGGTTATTTACAGATACGTTAATGAAGCTAAGTGACATGATGTACAACGCAGCTAGAAGCTAACGTTAACGTTTTCTAATGTTAGGCTAACGTTACGTTAGAGATGTTAAAGATAACATTCAAATACGTTGTTGACTTATCTTAGAACAGATGTAGACAGCCTTGTTTAATTTATCCACGTTTAGTTGCTGTTCTGGTCTACCGCATAACTTAATCCAGACACTTATCTCGATTGAGATGTGGCTTGGGAAAGGGTAAGAAATACACACCGTTGCCCAGCCTCTCAGGATACCTAGTGTCGGAGTTGCATGTACCCCATGCACACTGTTTGACCATTTTAAACTTAAAATGACAAGAAAAAACATATAAAAACGAATGAAAACTGACTAACTGCAATGTATTTCAATGGACGAGGAAGCAGAGAATGTCCGAGTGTATTGGGTTAGCTATGCGCACTGTGATTGGCTCATCGCGTTAGGGGGCGTGGCTTAGCCATAGGTCAATTGGTATCTATGTTTTCGGCATAACATAACATAATGTCATTGCAATAGGCAAATTCATTCAAAAGTTATTAGCATTTTTGTCAATTTAATTATAACTTTTGACCAAAAGGTGGTGTTGTCTCAAAATCTTTTGAGTACCTTCAGGGCATGCTGCTGATGGCACATACTGAGTTTCTTAATGTTACACCAATTC
This sequence comes from Gila orcuttii, assembly GCA_026230005.1. Lineage (NCBI taxonomy): Eukaryota > Metazoa > Chordata > Actinopteri > Cypriniformes > Leuciscidae > Gila > Gila orcuttii. Next base: position 15,149,116 of record JAPDVR010000008.1, read on the forward strand.
ATTCGTTAAGGATAGCATTTTAATCACAAAACTGTTTTGAAGTCAATGGCAATTTCACGTTTTGTTCTATCATAGTGCCAACAAGTGGCACAATCCCACCATTTTTTCCATGTGATCTCAGAGTGAGCCCATACATGTGAGTGTCAAATTTGGTGAAAATATCTCATTTCGTTTTGGAGTTATAGACATTTATATTTATAAACACATAAAAAATGACCCACACATGACTTTGTTTGCATTTTCATGCCAGTTACTATTAATATTTTGACATTTGGGCAAGAACGTGTGTCCAACGACCTATGTTTCTGAACTTCTGACGGTGGTTTCGTCTCAATCGGTCTAACAGTTTTGAAGATATTAGCAAATGTTTTTTAAGCGCTAAATAACGCTAAACAAACCGTAAGACGAAACCTAGCATGGGTGGTATCGTTGGACTCGGCAAGGATTCAAGAACTCTCGTGAAAATCAGTCAATCACACACAGAGTTATACACATTTGAAAAAACAATTTTACCACTAGGTGGCGCTGGTTCGAAACTTCTCAGGCTTCTTCAGGGCATCGTACTGATGACCCATACCGAGTTTTGTAACGATACGTTCATGCGTTCAGAAAATACACCATTTTTGTACAAAATTCAAAATGGCCGACGTCTAAAATGGTCGATATGGAAAGATTGGTTATCAGTCGACTCGGCATGACGTCCTGAATCTAACGATACCACTTTTTTGATTTTTGGACAAAACGTTCAGAAGTTATAAGCAAAAATAGCCATTTTTCATTTCTCCGGACCAGTAGGTGGCACTGCGCCGAAACGCTGCATGTAGCCTCAGATCATGCTTGTGATGACATGTACCAAGATTGGTCTGAATACGATAAAGCATTGTGGAGATACAGGCTTACGTTTTATTTTGCAAGCACTACGTAAAATTAGTTTGCGCGGTTTTTGAGAACGTTTGAGGAATCAACATGAATTCCATAACTTTTTGTCGGCATGGTCTGGAGATGAATTGGATCAATTTTTGTGGAAATCGGAGCATCGGCCTAGGAGGAGTTCGAAAAACTAGATTTTTTTTTTCAATAAATATAAATGCGCACTAAAACTCACAGTCTCCCAATGAGTAGCTGATGCATAACATGAACCTTTTTAAATAAACATTAATAATTTTAGGTTAACTTTTATATGGATTAATAAGTGAAAATGTATATTCTAGGTGCTGTGACTGATCACCATGTCTCTTTTGTGGGGTGAAAAATGATTTTTATGTATTTAAAAAAAATATATATATATTATACATTGTACTTAAGTATGGTCATATTTGAGTGTTTTTGTAATGTAGTTACCTAGTTTCTTGGCAACAGCTCTGTCTGTCTTCTCATCGAGTAAGCCAATCCCGATGTCCTCGTCGTCAAGATCCTCCAGGACTTGTGCAGCAAGCTGGGTAACAAAAAAATATTTTTGAATGTCGTTCAGCTTCTTCAAACAGCATGTGTGATTTGTTCGAGATGTTTAAAAGCATGTAAGCTGTTCACACAAAATAACTGTGAGAGGGAACTCTTCAGAAGTTCCTGTGGAAACACTAAGGTAAGGTGATTTCTTGTTTTAATTTTATTAGGGTTTGCATCCACAAACATAAAGTATTTATTATCAACCTGAGAACTGCTTTTGGTAGCTATACAGACTGTGTACAAACACACTGTGTTGAACAAGGACGTAACATTTGTTTTCTGCCTGCACAGATATTTCAGGCTCTGCTGTAAGAACTGTAGTTAGTTTCTTCCACAGTCTTACATCCATAAAAGCCATCATCAGGAGCGCTGCCCCTGCACTTTCTAAATCGGTGTGAAACTCGACCCGTATGATGGACAGCTGTCTCCACCAATCGCAGTGCTACATGCGCCTGCTGAGCCGGAGTAACAGGGTGCTGGGGTGGTGACAGGTTCTCCCAACCATTTCTCCAAAAATTATGAGGAATTAAACAGAAACAAATGCCCTTGCATTCCTATACAGACGTATGGAATTTTTTTTTCCATATGTCACTCTAAAATTGTTTAAATAATTCAGTAGTGTATGTAGAATAGGATATATCAGTAACTTACAAATTGACTTTGACTTTCGGGACTTGCAGCATCTTTTTTTGAAGTTCTACAAAGACACCGTAGGCACAAATTTAGATATGCCAGTCGTAAAGTAGTGATTGATTGGTCGCAGCACTGTGGCAAAAAATACTTCGGCAATGAACCATAACTACATATTGGACTACACCTCCAACTAAAAGGATAGAAAAAACGCTTATGTATAAAACATTTTGGAGAACATTTTTAAAGACCAGATAACGCTTACTAAATGTTACTGGGAGAATGTTTGTTCATTACTTTGAGAGAACCTTGCTATAATGTTAGCCAAAGTTCTGAGAACGTTCCCTGTTAGCTGGGTAGATATCTACCTCATTCAACTACTTCAGATGTCTCAACACATCTGCCATTTTTGCCAAACAGTCAACATTTCAGATGCTATCCATTACTCACACTAACACTATAACCACTATACTTTTTAATTTACCATATGCAAAATTTAACATTAATGATAAATTAAATCCTGTGAAAATTATCTACTAAAGACTTTTATTGCAGATATGTATATTCTTAGGTGTAAATAACAAAGTTGAACATGCAGTCTTGAGAGCTCTTGACTGCATGTTGAGAGCTCACAGGCTGGCTTTGACCTTTCCAATATGGCGGACAGCAATGCACCTTATGCAATATCTATATAGACATATATGCGTTAACTGATGTGACCAAAACGGGTCAATAAATGAATCAGAAAGAATACTTCAGATGATCCAGATCAATCGATTCATGAATCATAAATTGCTAGTTCTCTTATTAACATGCCAAAAGGATTTTTTTTAATAATGAATTACATGTCCAGTCTGAGACTCTTGTTTTATGGACTGCACTTATGTTATTTTTAGGACTTTTGGTCATTTTTTAAGCTTGAAAGTTTCAGTCCTTATTCATTGTGATTGCACAGAAAAAAGACCACAGAAAGCAAGCAAAATGTTATCCTTTTGTGTTCCACAGAAGAAGAAAAGAAATTCACACAGATTTGGAGAAACTTGTGGGTGAGTAAATTGAGTGAATGAATTTCTGCCTAAATACTTAAACTGTTTTTTTTTTAAGTTACAGTTCTACCAAGGAAACAGATTTTTTTAAAGGGTTTAAGGTTTATCCAAGTGTTTTATTTCAATTTTGAATTATTTGTCTGAGAATTTTATGCAAGTTCTTCCAGTTTATCTGTAATATTAGCAGCAATACTTGAGTGATAATTAGTCTTTGTTAATGTGCTCGATCTTGGTCTCAGTGATCTTTTCTTCTCAGTCTTTAGAATGATCTCAAGGTTTTTCTATCAGTTTAGTAAATTAGTATATCAGTAACATATTAGCATTAAAAGGAGAATATATGTCTGTTAAACGAACCTTAGGCTAAACTCCACTAAAGGCAAAATAGGTCACGGCTATATAAGGCAACCCACAAAAAGCCATGAGTTAACAAGAGAAGATTTTTGCAATGAATCCGAGATAGAGTTTGCTTATGACAAATCAGAGCCGGGATAGAGGAAAGAGGAGACATTTAATCCAATACACAGCCACAGATAACACGCCCTTCTCTTTTTTCTTTACATCCATCCAGCTCTTCCAATCATATCTTCATATCTTTTCAATTCAGTATATATATATATATATATATATATATATATATATATATATATATATATATATATATATTCATCAATTCATAAATGCAGTAAAACACATAATTTTTCATAAAATAACCGACAAATCTAAACAGCCTCCCAAGAACAGAATTGAGAACACTTTATCATCTCTATAACTGAGTTCTCTCAGAGGCTTAATGAGTTTTTATTAGCCAACATAAATATGTTTTTTCATTAAGGAAATATAACCAGAAACACCATAGGCCGGGTTGGTGTAAATGAGAGCATACAAGTGTTTCTATAAGGGCAGAAAGCAGATCTTCTGTAATGGAGCATCACAGCGGCTTGTGCCACACAAACAGCAATGACAGCAGAGGCGTTTATAATTAGAGCTGCTGCAGAGACAAACCGGGACTATTTTGGCAAGGTGGTGGTGACGTTCAGGGTCCTGGGATCCGCTGACAGGTACAGTAATGTGCCTAACACTCAGTACTCAGTCGACGCTGCAGATTTCATGAGCTCAATCAGCACTCAAGCTGTTATAAGTTAGTATAACTTACAACAGCGCTGGACTACTGTGTATTCAGGAGCAATGTGTCGCAAAGTCACATACAAAAAGCTCGTTCCCACAATGCACCATGAAAACCAGGGAGCATCGATGCTCACTATGTTCCTTATGTTCCACTAAGCCACTTGAGCCAACTCAAATCAAGGGGATAGTCTCCCAAAACACAATGTCCATCAGAAAGCCATTAGCATTAAGACTGAGATTTAGACTTACAATTAGTTACGTTAGCTCATTTAAACTACTAATCCCACACAACAAACACAATACATCAATGTCTGTTGTCTCTTGAGGATTGCACTGAGACCTGCACACAAAGTTCTTAATCACAACAGACCACTGTTGACTCCAGGAGGCTAAATGATGCTGTAACCTTTTGACCACATGGGGTGGGTTCTGCCTGCTAGGAAGATGCTAATGTTATCTAGTGTGCTTAAGATTGCTTGTGGCATTGTCTACATCAGAATTGGTGTGTTTATATGAAAGGTTGGTTTGAACTTGAAGTGAAGTTTGTAGTTTTTCTTTATACTTTTAGTGTTATTTTAGCATTATTTAAACACTATGATAGTATTTATTAATATTTCAAATGAATTAGATTTTTTTCAGTTTTCATTTTAATTGTAGTTTAAGTAGTTAGCAATTTTGTTGTGTTTTTTTTTTTTATTAACTCTTTCCTTTACAAATTTCCGGCTTTCCGTGTTTTCACTGTTATACTGTAGGGGGTGCTATTACACATCTTCTGAAAGAGTACTGAATCTCCTGATCAGAACACAGGGGAAGAAGAGGCAGAAACAAGCAATAACATACATAATGTAAGCAGGTGCATATCTAAAATAACGCGATCATCAACATCAAAACTGCTTAGTGTTACTGAATGAAATGTCGACCTAGAAAGAGATAGGCCTGTGCAAGCATTAGGGGTCTTGATGGACTCAATCTACACCATCTATGATTTGATCATCGCTCTGAATACTATCTGGATGAAGTCTTTGACAAAAATGTGATTCTCTCAGCGTTTTGCTCAAAATGTTGCTTTTTTATGAAACTTACCTACATTCAAGTGTTTATTCATAGATGCCACCTACATCACTAGAAATAGAACGCCGCCATATTGACGACCGATCTCGCCCGGTATGGCCGCCCTAACTGTCCATTTGAATGAGAGAGAAAGACAGAGATACATGGATAAAATTTTAATTTTAGGCTCCGATCCTTATTTGTTACCCCCAGTTTTATTTTGTCCTTTATTATCTGCCCCAGACTTGCCCCAATTTGCCTTCCATGATATATATATATATATATATATATTTATCTTGTGCATAACCCCTCGCTTGAAGGCTTTCAAGAGTACAGACGCGTGTCAATATGCTGTTGCTGGATGGGTAAAAGACGTAAAAGAGCGGCACCTGGCCACCAAGGATTTATATTTAATCATGGGAAATGTTGGTTTTATAAAATAAATTCAAATGTATGATTTTGCTGGTAGTTTGTCTGACTAGGTAGCGAGTTGTTAGCTAGCTAATTGGCTCAGCTGGTAGCTTGCCAGCTGTTAGCCACGGCTCACGGCTAGCTGTCATTAATCTAGATTAGGCCTGTCGCGATAGTCAAAAAATTAATTAATCGCACGATAAAAAAATGAGCTCGATAGTTTTTCCGGCCGCGATCATTTCCATTGCATGCTTTGTTTCCCTCTTCTCTCTCTCTCTCTCTCTCTCTCTCTCTCTCTCTCTCTCTCTCTCTCTCTCTACCAAAGAGACTGGATGACAACTCTGTTTAAGACATAACCGACATATTTTACGTGAATAGTCTCCAAAACTGACATTTAAACAATGTTGTGTGTATTTGTCCATTCAGACACGAAACAGAGCTCAATTCATTACTCGCGCGCTGTAACGTTATAGGGCTCTATGGCTGCACTCTTCGGGTCGGGTGTGTGCGCACAGAAAGATGAGACATGATACAATATTAGACATTCATACAATATGAGACATTTCTTCTATTCTTTTCTTTTGGTATAGAATAAAATACCAGTTTGGGTTTCCTCTTTCGGCTGTTGTTGCAGCCAACTGCACAACATATTGCAGGCATTACCAAAGAGTACAGAAGAAAGTATAGTTCTTCTATACTCTTTGGCATTACTGAGACCATCGGTCGTCAAGATGGCGGCGCAAAGCTACAGTGACGTCATGTGAACCGAACGAATAAAAAAAGAATGAATTAAGTTAGAATAAAACAGTTTTTTTTTTTTTAAGTAGAGGGTTCTTTCTTTTGATATATTGCACGTTCAGATATTCATACAACAAAATATGAAAAAATTCTGGGGGCCATGAAAATTTTGTCCAAATGCTCAAAAACGCTGGCGGTGGCTGGCAACTTTATAAAAAATATATTTTTTTTTAAATGCTGGTGGGGAAAGAGTTAAATTATTTCTGTTTAGCTTTTTTTCAGTTTTAGTCATTTAGTCATCTTAAACTTATTTTATTTTAGTTAGTTTCCAAGGCAACATTTATTGTCATCTAAGCAATTAGTTTAGTAATTATTTTAGTAATTAATTTAGTAATAGTTTAGTAATTGTTAAAGTTAACAACAACAACAACACTGTTGTCAATAGCTGGCTAATCTCTGTCTTCTCATGCAATCTAATACAGTGTTACCCATGATCTGTCATTCAGGCCCAATACATACAGTACTATTATTAATCAGCAGTGGCCAGCAGCTGACAATTTGGTGATGTATACCATGTGCTACATATAGCATAATACACACCGCTGCTGTGACACTGTAAGAACATGTGACTCATTGCATGAATTTGATCTTTGAACCAATGAGACAGCATGAAAATATCAGCACTGATGCTTCAAAATACTACAAATGCTATCTTGAATTATATATTCTTTTTTTAGCATTAGTTTTGGTGTCTGCATATGGACCTGTTGGCGAAACCAAAGTGAAAATGTACTGAGATGAAACCAGAAAAGCCAATTCCTTTGAAAAATGACCCATCTGAGCTCATGCTCAGGGTGCAAATTTACTGTGTGGTGCATCAGCACTTTTCTGATCATAGATGCCATAGTCCAGATTGTTCTCATGGCTGGTGTAACAGGCCCCACATTCCCCAGGCTCTGATGAAGTACTTTTCCTTCTGGTCCAGTGTAAAGCCTCTAACAAGGCCACAGAAAAATCTATATCGTTAATTAATTGGGTTTTTAATTGTCCTCTATCAAGGTTGAACAATCAAAAACTATGGCCACTAATAAAGGCTAGAAGCATCAGAGCAAACAACAATTTTTGGGCCAAATTCAAAGTGCCATGCAGCTTTGTTTACTGTAAATTTCCATGAACGATATAAGCAGAACTATAAAGTGCAGGATGTAAAATACTACATGCTATAAATAGCTGCACAGTAAATCCTGTTGAGACAAACTTTCCTGCCGCATTGAATCAGCAGTTTACTGGTCTATCTATCCATCCATCCATCAGCTATATCTTTAAGATGTACTAAACAAAAGCTAAATTAAGAATTCATACAACAAAGGGTTTTAACCAGTGTTATTTTTTAGTATTTATGGTAACATTTTTACAATAAGGTCTCATTCGATAACATTAGTTAATAAACTAACATGAACTAACAATGAGCAATATATTTGATCCAGTATTTATTAGTCTTAGTTAACGTTAGTTAACAAAAATACAGTTGTTCATTGTTACTTCATGTTAGTTCACAGTGCATTAACTAATGTTAACAAATTCAACTTTTGATTTTAATAATATATTAAATGCTGAAATTACATTAACTAAGATTAATAAATGCTGTAGAAGCATGACAAAAGTTGACAAATCCTATGATTTTCTTCGTCTAAACTGGTCCTCTCACAGAAGACTTTAGTCTTTAGCATGCTTCACAACTGCCCAAAGTTACACTGGATCCAGCTGCTCCCAATAACTACCCCTCCCCTTTGGCCGATTCCGAGTCAAACCCACCTCAAGGGCCAGCTCCTCAATCTGAAACTGTTTCTGGGCGACTCTGCTGGATCCTACGTGCTCATGGTAGTACACCACCATCACGTCATATTTCTTCATCACAGACTTGAAATTCTTGGCATTAAGCTCGTGAACGCGGTCCTTTCCATCGTACTCAGGGATGTCCATACCTTTCTGGCCCCATGACAGCTGCCCGAAGGTCAGAAGGAGCCCAAAGAACACTAGGTTCCACTTCATGATTCAATACTTAAGTAGGGAAAACTTTAATTCCACTAAATTTAAAACAAATCAACTAAATACTTCATAAAATAAAATTAGAATGGACCTGTGATCCCCGCCACCCAGAACAGACAAGACCAAGTCCTGAGGCCCCTTGTATGAAACCCCTACACACGGGTAAAAGAGACGAGAAACAGGGTCGAGAGCATTTTAGGGGGTGGGATGAGGAGAGAGAGAGAGAGAGAGAGAGAGAGAGATTGATATGAGAGAGAGAGGGGCTGCTAAAAAAGAGAGGCACATTTTTTCATGCAGTGAGCCAGACTGGAGATCACAGCAAGGCAAAGTAAAGGCAAAGAGTTAGATACCATACGACCTCTTTAATATGACCATAAAATATTAATAGGAGACAGAAAGTTTGTGTACATGGGACAATAAAAACTGAAGCATGAATGAAAGATCACAAAGAAAGAGATGGTATGAGCTGGAGAAGGAAGGGATCATAAGGAAGGCTTTCTCTGCCATATTAAGTTATAGAGCTTAGATCTTGGCTAAAAATACAAGATGTAGCATGGAGACGGAGTGCAGCGTGGGTAGGGGGTGTCTTGTTTGCCGCACTTGGCTCATCCGTGGTGCTAGAATGTGGCACTAGGTCACTTCAGGACGAGATGGAGAGACAAGGCTGGTGCACCTCCTTGGGTTTCACAGATGTCAGTTTACTTTTTGGGCTATCAATTCTGGCTCACTTCTCTGTGACCCATAATGGTGCATACGATATACGGCCCGACTACATTCATGCTCAGTGTTTATCAGCACTGAGAGTTTTTTTTATGGCCTACGTGCCTAAACTCTGTGAGGGACACTACAGTAAGAGTATGCGCAAGATTATATGTGTGCGCATGGTAGCTAAATAGCTCAAGATCACTTTACAAATTTAAAGACGAGAGGTGAGTTATTAATAAAAATCATGTAACATGATCTTACATGTTCTCTTTCCTTCAGCCCCTTTATTTAGTGGCCTGTGGAGTTAATGCCTATTTAGTCATCAGCTGGTGGTTAATGATAAAGCAAAGCAGTGTGTTTGAGAGAGATGATGTGATGAAAAGGGGACGTAAGTAAAATTGATTTGACATCAGAACACTTAAGGTCAATATGAAATCATGTTTGCAACTTACTTTACATCTTTGATATGATGTATTTCCAAATGATATTCACTGAGAAAAAAAAACGGGAATTTTATCCATCATAAATTGATTTGACTATGAAATAAGAGACAATAACAATATATAATATAACAATATAACAAGAGACAATAATCCATCTTAACCTTAAACCACTAATTATATAAAGTACACAACTTTTTACATGTTCACTTTGGATGGTAAATGGACGAATAATAAACAAGTAAACTATAAACTGGAGAAATGTTATTATGTCACAGTGATAACATTTATCACTGTGACATAATAACATTTATCACATTTTGTTTTTGATCACCTGGCTTAAAATGGTTACTAAACTAATATTTATCAATATTTTTCATTATGGCACCATCTAGTGGTAAAAATAATATGATACAGATCAAAGTCAAGAATGTTGATACATGTATGCATAGACAGCTCTTATTTATAATGTCATTAATATTTTTTAGTATTTCACATATATATTGATATGATGGCTCTCTGTCATTTATGACATAATTTGATTAACCACCAGAATGCAGACAAATATTTTAACAAGTTCCATAAAGCCTATAGCATCAAACAGACAAAATCAAGCTAACTGTTTTTGATCCTCCTTTTGAACTTGAAGTTAACTATCAGTCTTTCATTGATGTTCAAAAAATATCTGCCAATAGTCTGCAAATCACAGAATTTATTGGTGCATATTTGCCACATACACATATGAAAAATCAGGGTGTGTGAATTTTTTTAAACTATGACTGTCAGATCTCCTACTGACATGTAGCATGAGGCATGCCTATTATAATTTGTACTATTATATAATTGTCACGAACACAGGAGAGAGAGAGATCCAATAGCAGTAGTTTTTATTTAAAGGGCAATCCAAACTCGTAGTCATCCAGGCAGGGGTCAAAATCCAATAAGGCAATCCAACACAAGAAACAAAACAAGAAACAGGCAAGAACAGGCATCCGAAGTGTGGTGACATTAAACAAGGACTCCGTGACACACACTGAAACAGACAGGGTTATATACACATATTTAACAAGACTAACACAGAACAGCTGGGAACAATGATTACGGGGAACAGCTGAGTGCAATGAACTGATGAGTGACAGTGACAGACAGAATGCTGGGAATTGAAGTCAAATGTGAAGGACACCGTGAGAACGAGGACCTCTAGTGATAGACAAGGGAAACACAACCAGACACTGTGACATAACCCCCCCTCTACGGAGCGGCTACCAGACGCTCCACGACAACACTAAAACACGATACAAGAGTTCAGGAGGGAGGTGGAATGGTGGAGGATCAGGGGGAGGGATGGTGGGCCAGGTCCGTGACGGGAGACAGGAACAAGGGGTGAGGGCTTAACCGGGAACCAGGGCAAAGTAGACAGTCCATCGGGCGGCCAGGGCGGTGAAGACCCCTCGGGCGGCCAGGGCGGTGAAGACCCCTCGGGCGGCCAGGGCGAAGCAGACAGTCCATCGGGCGGCCAGGGCGAAGCAGACAGTCCATCGGGCGGCCAGGGCGAAGCAGACCCCTCGGGCGGCCAGGGCGGTGAAGACCCCTCGGGCGGCCAGGGCGGTGAAGACCCCTCGGGCGGCCAGGGCGGTGAAGACCCCTCGGGCGGCCAGGGCGGTGAAGACCCCTCGGGCGGCCAGGGCGAAGCAGACAGTCCATCGGGCGGCCAGGGCGAAGCAGACACGGGCTCCGGCTCAGGGACAGCAGACACGGCCATATCCAGGATCCGAGCCAGACGCTCCAGATAGTCCGTAACTGCCTTGGCGGCCACACAAATGGGCATTTCCGGATCTGTCTCAGACTGGGAAGACTGGACGTGCTCAGTCTCTGACTGGGAAGACTGGACGTGCTCAGTCTCTGACTGGGAAGACTGGACGTGCTCAGTCTCTGACTGGGAAGACTGGACGTGCTCAGTCTCTGACTGGGAAGACTGGACGTGCTCAGTCTCTGACTGGGAAGACTGGACGTGCTCAGTCTCTGACTGGGAAGACTGGACGTGCTCAGTCTCTGACTGGGAAGACTGGACGTGCTCAGTCTCTGACTGGGAAGACTGGACGTGCTCAGTCTCTGACTGGGAAGACTGGACGTGCTCAGTCTCTGACTGGGAAGACTGGACGTGCTCAGTCTCTGACTGGGAAGACTGGACGTGCTCAGTCTCTGACTGGGAAGACTGGACGTGCTCAGTCTCTGACTGGGAAGACTGGACGTGCTCAGTCTCTGACTGGGAAGACTGGACGTGCTCAGTCTCTGACTGGGAAGACTGGACGTGCTCAGTCTCTGACTGGGAAGACTGGACGTGCTCAGTCTCTGACTGGGAAGACTGGACGTGCTCAGTCTCTGACTGGGAAGACTGGACGTGCTCAGTCTCTGACTGGGAAGACTGGACGTGCTCAGTCTCTGACTGGGAAGACTGGACGTGCTCAGTCTCTGACTGGGAAGACTGGACGTGCTCAGTCTCTGACTGGGAAGACTGGACGTGCTCAGTCTCTGACTGGGCAGACTGGACGTGCTCAGTCTCTGACTGGGCAGACTGGACGTGCTCAGTCTCTGACTGGGCAGACTGGACGTGCTCAGTCTCTGACTGGGCAGACTGGACGTGCTCAGTCTCTGACTGGGCAGACTGGACGTGCTCAGTCTCTGACTGGGCAGACTGGACGTGCTCAGTCTCTGACTGGGCAGACTGGACGTGCTCAGTCTCTGACTGGGCAGACTGGACGTGCTCAGTCTCTGACTGGGCAGACTGGACGTGCTCAGTCTCTGACTGGGCAGACTGGACGTGCTCAGTCTCTGACTGGGCAGACTGGACGTGCTCAGTCTCTGACTGGGCAGACTGGACGTGCTCAGTCTCTGACTGGGCAGACTGGACGTGCTCAGTCTCTGACTGGGCAGACTGGACGTGCTCAGTCTCTGACTGGGCAGACTGGACGTGCTCAGTCTCTGACTGGGCAGACTGGACGTGCTCAGTCTCTGACTGGGCAGACTGGACGTGCTCAGTCTCTGACTGGGCAGACTGGACGTGCTCAGTCTCTGACTGGGCAGACTGGACGTGCTCAGTCTCTGACTGGGCAGACTGGACGTGCTCAGTCTCTGACTGGGCAGACTGGACGTGCTCAGTCTCTGACTGGGCAGACTGGACGTGCTCAGTCTCTGGCTGGGCAGACTGGACGTGCTCAGTCTCTGGCTGGGCAGACTGGACGTGCTCAGTCTCTGGCTGGGCAGACTGGACGTGCTCAGTCTCTGGCTGGGCAGACTGGACGTGCTCAGTCTCTGGCTGGGCAGACTGGACGTGCTCAGTCTCTGGCTGGGCAGACTGGACGTGCTCAGTCTCTGGCTGGGCAGACTGGACGTGCTCAGTCTCTGGCTGGGCAGACTGGACGTGCTCAGTCTCTGGCTGGGCAGACTGGACGTGCTCAGTCTCTGGCTGGGCAGACTGGACGTGCTCAGTCTCTGGCTGGGCAGACTGGACGTGCTCAGTCTCTGGCTGGGCAGACTGGACGTGCTCAGTCTCTGGCTGGGCAGACTGGACGTGCTCAGTCTCTGGCTGGGCAGACTGGACGTGCTCAGTCTCTGGCTGGGCAGACTGGACGTGCTCAGTCTCTGGCTGGGCAGACTGGACGTGCTCAGTCTCTGGCTGGGCAGACTGGACGTGCTCAGTCTCTGGCTGGGCAGACGGGACGTGCTCAGTCTCTGGCTGGGCAGACGGGACGTGCTCAGTCTCTCGCTGGGCAGACGGGACGTGAACAGTCTCTCGCTGGGCAGACGGGACGTGAACAGTCTCTCGCTGGGCAGACGGGACGTGAACAGTCTCTCGCTGGGCAGACGGGACGTGAACAGTCTCTCGCTGGGCAGACGGGACGTGAACAGTCTCTCGCTGGGCAGACGGGACGTGAACAGTCTCTCGCTGGGCAGACGGGACGTGAACAGTCTCTCGCTGGGCAGACGGGACGTGAACAGTCTCTCGCTGGGCAGACGGGACGTGAACAGTCTCTCGCTGGGCAGACGGGACGTGAACAGTCTCTCGCTGGGCAGACGGGACGTGAACAGTCTCTCGCTGGGCAGACGGGACGTGAACAGTCTCTCGCTGGGCAGACGGGACGTGAACAGTCTCTCGCTGGGCAGACGGGACGTGAACAGTCTCTCGCTGGGCAGACGGGACGTGAACAGTCTCTCGCTGGGCAGACGGGACGTGAACAGTCTCTCGCTGGGCAGACGGGACGTGAACAGTCTCTCGCTGGGCAGACGGGACGTGAACAGTCTCTCGCTGGGCAGACGGGACGTGAACAGTCTCTCGCTGGGCAGACGGGACGTGAACAGTCTCTCGCTGGGCAGACGGGACGTGAACAGTCTCTCGCTGGGCAGACGGGACGTGAACAGTCTCTCGCTGGGCAGACGGGACGTGAACAGTCTCTCGCTGGGCAGACGGGACGTGAACAGTCTCTCGCTGGGCAGACGGGACGTGAACAGTCTCTCGCTGGGCAGACGGGACGTGAACAGTCTCTCGCTGGGCAGACGGGACGTGAACAGTCTCTGGCTGGGCAGACGGGACGTGAACAGTCTCTGGCTGGGCAGACGGGACGTGAACAGTCTCTGACTGGGCAGACGGGACGTGATACATCTCTCTATCACCTCCTCTACGGCGGCCTCCACGGGTCCCGCGGAACTTTACCAACCGGGTCCCCTTAAACAACTCCCTTCTCTCCCGCTCGGTGGCTGGGGAAGAGATGTTGCAAAACATACCGCTGGATCTCTTAGTGACGGAGTCCTTCTGTCACGAACACACACAGGAGAGAGAGAGAGATCCAATAGCAGTAGTTTTTATTTAAAGGGCAATCCAAACTCGTAGTCATCCAGGCAGGGGTCAAAATCCAATAAGGCAATCCAACACAAGAAACCAAACAAGAAACAAAACAAGAAACAGGCAAGAACAGGCATCCGAAGTGTGGTGACATTAAACAAGGACTCTGTGACACACACTGAAACAGACAGGGTTATATACACATATTTAACAAGACTAACACAGAACAGCTGGGAACAATGATTACAGGGAACAGCTGAGTGCAATGAACTGATGAGTGACAGTGACAGACAGAATGCTGGGAATTGAAGTCAAATGTGAAGGACACCGTGAGAACGAGGACCTCTAATGATAGACAAGGGAAACACAACCAGACACTGTGACAATAATGTCATAGACATTTTTATTCGTAACAAATATTTACGCATCATGTTACAATTAAGCAAAATTGGTGTTATAGTTTTAGCACAAGGCTACAAACAATCACAGCCCATTACTACAGCACTTATGTCTTTGACTTTGCGTTTAAACAACAGTTTAATAAACAAGTAATTAATTTTGAGTAACTTACATTTCCGCTAAAGAAAATAGTTCCAAAAGAAGTCCCGGCTTGGCATCACCAAGTCAAACACAGACTCCAGAGTGGTCTGGAGTTGGTATAAGAGTGAAATGGAGCAGCAGAGGTTTTCCTCCCACTCAAAGCCTTCTCTTATTCCACTCCAGGATTTCCATTCACCTGCTTACTGGTAAAAGAAATCATGCCATGAGTGACCATGTGGCAAATGACAATAAATTCTTCATTTTGCAATACAAGAAAAACCATTTCTGGCCATGTTTACACAAATATTGTGTAAAGTAAACTAGTATATCAAATCATTCTCTAATATCTTCATAGTTGAGAATCTTTGTACAAATCTGTGGTACAGGTGGAAGTTTCCTGAACCTGTTGAAGTCCTGAAAACCCTGATTTACATTAAATGGCAATTAAATGCAGGCACTATTATGCATACAAAAAATAAACATTTTCAAAACATATTTTTCTAACATTATTCTCATATCTATTTTACAGAGGACATTTAGTCTATATACTAATAAATAGCCTGAACCTTAAAATGGGTCTGGTATACTGAATAAAAATTTTTTAATTAAAAAAAAAAAACTTGTTTTGGTTATAGAGTCTTGTTTTCACTTTTTTATAAACTGATATTTTATTATTAACAATTTTGTCTTTAAAAATCTATAGTGACCTTTAATTTGGAGCAAGATAAACTGGGGTCAAAACCGGCTTCATGGTATAGGCCCCTTGTGTCCTCTATAGAGGGAATGCATTAACGTCACTTTCCCGCCGGAACACGTCCCCCTCAGCCGGACTGAGTGGCAGAAGAGCAGCTGCGTGACTGGATTTAATAGGGGAAACTGCGAGAATGCAAGTAAAACAAACGATTATCAGTTTAAACTAAAGATTGGACTCAATATAGTGTTCCTTACAACTTACTAAAGATCCAGTGATCCATGGATATTGACATTCAGCCAGGAATCGTGTTTCCTGACATTTATATGTGCCTGATTTTGACATAGGGTTGCCACCCGTCCCGGTTTTCCCGGGATTGTTCTCTTTTTGAGCGACTGTCCCGGAAAATTTATATTCTTTCCCTGGACACGAATTTTTTTGTGAAAATGTACTTCTAAAGTAGAATTTCCTGGTTTCAAATTAAACCGTTTCCTTCTGTTACTGTGTTTTCTTCATGGTTGTGTACATCCAATCCTGTGTCCGTAAACGGGATAAAACGGGTAAAACAGTGGATTGGCCGATGCCAGGCGTTTACTTTTATTTGATTGGAAGCAGAAATACAAAGCGCCTATATTGCCTAGCAACTGCCTCTGCTGTCGGTCGGTCGCGGGCGCGCGCGCATTCACACATCCTGCAGGATGAAACAGTGCGAGTTTAGTTGCTAGCTAGATTTTTTAAAACTTTATATTTACCTATTCAGTTTTGTGAAATGGGGGGAGAGACGGACGAGGAGGATAACACAACAAAATCGTATGAGCCACCAGTGTCAAAGAAAAAACGATTTACAACCTACAACTCAGACTGGGCAAAAAGTTGGTTGGTCAAAGCCGAACTTCAAGTTAGATTAAACTTTAAATAATCATGCTTGGAGTTTAAAGCATTCATTGACAGCCAGGACTTCTGCAGGCAACAAAAAGGGATGAGAAATACACATGGAAAAAGAGGTGAGAAATGTCAGTCTTAGGTTGCCCAAATTTACTAAGTTAACACATAAAACAAAGTTGTTTATAATCTATTATAATACATGTAATCATGTTTTAATTGCTAAAGAGTATAGCCTATCATTCTACAAATGATTAGATTTTATAATAGATTATAATACAGTATATGTTTACACAAGTTTTATACAAAAGTGTATTTAATATAATTATGTATTTAATGTAGTCCGGAGTGAGTGCATCTACGTCAGGGAGTGCATCTACATTAGGACAAATATAGGTAAGAGAGGCAATAGGG
The DNA here is from genome assembly GCA_026230005.1 of Gila orcuttii. Classification (NCBI taxonomy): domain Eukaryota; kingdom Metazoa; phylum Chordata; class Actinopteri; order Cypriniformes; family Leuciscidae; genus Gila; species Gila orcuttii. The sequence goes on from JAPDVR010000008.1 coordinate 15,166,123, forward strand.
AGTCCTACAACTGTTAACATAGTATATTTGCAAATATGGGTTGATATTTGCAAAATATCAACCCATATTTGATATTTTGAATCAATATATTGATTAAAAATATCAATTTTGAATCAAAATTGACCCCCCCCCCCCACCCCCCCTCCCGGTTTTTCACAAATCAAAGGTGGCAACCCTATTTTGACACCGGGGAAATACATACAGCAAATTTGCCTGTGAACGCTTTATATAAATACCAGAGTGCGAATTACCCCACCATAATTGGGGGGTACTGCTCCTTCACTTCTTCTATGACCATCATGGTCCACTACCATATCAATCACATGATCGCCAAGTGCATGATGTGTTGTGCAACACACATACAAGGTCTAAACGTGCGACAAACTGATAATCAGTAGGCTACAGAATATCTCATTGTTATATAGCTACAAAAGAGAACTGTTTTGATCAACTCCCAAAAGTTAGAAATTGACAATGTAATGATGTAAAAATGAAATGTACAAAAAGAATGATGGGTCTCAGCTCAGGATGATATAGAAAATATAAAGACACAAAGACACACACACACACACACACACACACACACAAACACACACACACACACACATTGTATTAGTAAGGACATTGCAGACTTCCATTGATTTTATATAGCCTAAGGTTAACAATATTTTCTTACAATAACAGAAAGATTTAGATAAAAACATGTTTTGTTCGATTTATAAGCCTTTTTAAATGTCTAGAAGGCATTGTGTCCACCAACGCGTTTTTTCACTCGGCTATTTTTTTTAAACGCGCCGCGTTTTTTAAACGCTCTTATCTGTTCAATATTTATGACGTCACTTTGTAGGACAAGTCGGAAGTTAGCGGCGTATGGGTTCCCTCGATCGAAAAGCTATGCATTTTCCCCATAGACTTTTGGAAAATCGCAAAAAATAAGATCTGTGTTCAACAAAGAGTTGTGACCCTTATACGTTTTGTCTATCAAGATAATCTTTACAAGTTAATCCAAAATGTATACATTTTGAAGCCTATATAAAGTTTAAAAAAACCACAAGCAGACACCATACATCCTTAATTAACCCTTCGCTAAGCCACACGCCCGAAAACCACTGGCCAATCGTGTCTTAGCAACCGGAACTAGGCGCGGGAGGTCTGGCAAGCTTTCGAGCGAGGGAAACATGCAGAAGCGTTGTATGGATTGTGCAAATCTGATACCCGGTATCCTGAAAGTTTTGGACTGGGGACAGTGGCGGATCTAGAAAATTTTACATGGGGGGGCAAAGGGGTGGCAAGAGGTCTTGGCAGGGTGGCAGGGGTAGACGGTGGGAATCCCTATGTGAATTGCTTTAACAAAACAAACACAAAAACACAGTATATATTGTTTAATCATGCCCTTACACACTACAAAGGTTTTTAATTCACAACAGGAATAAGCCCAGTGCAGTGTTCAAACAAAACAAAACAAAACTGTGCATCTTTTAAAAAGTAAAAGTATAAAAAGCTAAATGAAAATATTAAAAAAAGTACAATAATTGTGTCCAAGGACTTTTAGCCTTAATGGTTAGGCTCCAGCTACTTTCTTCAACTACTCTTGCCTGCAAAAGTCAATATGTGAAAACCTCTGGTTATCCTTGTATTACATTACACTATAGGGCCATGTAGCTAATAATAGCCTATATAACAAATATAAAATCAGAAAGATTTATCACATGTACACACACCAGTTATGTTTAGACTACTTAATATAATAATCCTAATTGTATTTGTTATTTCCCCAGTTGTAACCTGGTTTCATTGCTGTGATATCTGAGAGGAATTGGATTTGCTTAGCTAATCAAATGATCGATCTCCTAACTGGCACTGTATTGTGTGTTGTAACGTAACGTCGGCGTAACGGCGACCATCAGTAAACATTATGGATACAAACAATTTATATTTTTATTAAGCTGTTCTTGTCTTTACTAAAATCAAAATTAGGCTAATCAAAGTGAAGAGTGCTCTCAAAATCACGAGGGAGCGTTTTGACCGCTGATTTTGGCTAACGTAATAGACTCTCTGTTTTTGCTGATGCTGAATCGTCTTTAGCATGTATACATTCATTACAAATGTAACTTTAAGTTAAACGTGTGTTTAACTACACCTGGGGAAACTCACTTCACCTTCAGAGGCTCTGGGGCAGCTCAGTCTCTCCAGTCGGGTTGCAGGGCCACCGCACCGCAGCAGACTCACTGTGTGTGTGTGTGTGTGTGTGTGTGTGTGAGCCAGACTGAGCGAACGCACGGCGCTCGCCGCTCTACGTTTGAATCAGGGACGTACTAAGTATTTGAAGGGGAGGGGGAAAGGGCTTTAATAAAAATTAAAATGTTCACTTTTGGTAAATGTATCGTTTAGTTCAATGTTTTGAGAAGCTTGCAGGTTGTTTTTACAGGTACAGTTTTTGGATAATCAAAGTTAGGGGGGCAGCTGGGGGGGCAAGGCTCTAGAGTGGGGGGGGGGGGGCACCTGCCCCCCTTTCCCCCCTGTAGATCCGCCCCTGACTGGGGAGTGGAATTTTTTTCCTTCCCGAAAATCTAAAAGCCAAGGGGAGAAATGATGTGCATGGATCAAGCAGTGTGGGAGACCCCAGGTTCTTTGTTCATAATGCATATATTTTAACGTAAAATAAGACGATTAAAGACAAGACGGAGGCTCACTGACATACTTTAAAATATATTTCAGCAATTTGTTAATCGACGGCCTACTACCCCTGACTGAGTAACTTTCACCTAATCCGATCGCGGCTCTCCCGGTGTTAGTGTTATTCCACAGAATTTATGGATAAACTGTTTGATTTATAATTATTAGATTATTTTCACATTTCACTAACCCTGATGTGCACGAAGCTGTTCCTCAATGTGTGTGTTTCCCATTTTGAATGGTCAGCGAGGCGCTGCTGCTTGCGCTGGGACTAATTTATAGGCTTTAGCTTCAATTTTTATGAAATTATTCGCTAATCGGTTGCATATTATTTAATTAATTTTAAATAAAAAACTAGCCAGTTCTAACTAATAAGGAAAGTGTCCTCACTAGTCGATTGTCATATTTCACTATACAGTGGATAGCATAAGTGAACACACCCATGCTAAAGTTGACTAAACAGAGGAATAAAAAAATCATCTTTTGGAAATTGATCTTAATTGCCTTAATTTAAAAAATGAGGAAAAATCCAACCTTTAAGGACACCAATTTTCTTTGTGAATGAATAATGTATCGTAAATAAATAAATGTTCTTCCCTAAAATACAAGTTGCGAAAGTCAGGACACCCCTATGTTAAAATTCCCATAGAGGCAGGCAGATTTTTATTTTTAAAGGCCAGTTATTTCATGGATCCAGGATATTATGCATCCTGGTAAAGTTCCCCACAAGGTCAAGGATTTCAGATATTGCCATCTTTGTGGGGACATTTGGTCCCCATAACATAGTGTATGCCTGAACCACCATACACACACATAATCCATTAAAGATAATATAATGCTGAAAATGTCCTTTCAGTGTACCCAATATTTAACTTGCCCTGATGATAAACAAAACCCTCCCAACATCAGTCTAAAGTACAAATGTTTACAAACTTTCGCAACAAAGTATTTAAGAACAGCGTTTGCCATTCAAAGGTGAATTCTGGGATAATCGCACTAATTTGAGTGTCTGAAAAATAAATAAAAAAAGACAATGGCAGTACTGCTGCTGGTTCTGCTGCTCTGTGCTGGGAGCTCAATTGCACAAGATGTTTTGACACCAAATATGGACATTATTGCTGAGCTCCAGAAGCTAAAACTCATGGATGAAAGGATACAAAAATTAGATGAAACACTGACCAAAGTATTGAGTGAGAATGAAGGTAAGGTGGATTTGTATTGAACATGTCATTGTGGAAAAACGTTATAATTTATGAGCTTACAAAGAAATTACAACTTACACATCTTTATAAATTCATTGGTTTGCAATATTGTGACATTATCATATCAATTTCTATTCCATACAGTTTTGAAAACCTTGGTACAAGATTCACAATATAAGCTTGAAACTGTCCAAAAAGAGATTGAAAGCAAGTATAAGGCACATTTTGTTCCCATAGACATTTAAATGTATTAAATTAAACATTTTATTTGATTACACATTTTACATCAGCCCATTTGCTTATTTTCAGCCAAAAAGGTTGCTTTCTCTGCAGGACTTCTAGCATCTGGAACAGGAGAAACTGGGCCCACTGGTAATCTGAAAATTCTGGAATACAAAAAAGTCTTTAGTAATGTTGGAAGTGCCTATGACTCAAATACTGGTAAGGACTGTAAAGAGAATACCATTACAGGAATACTGTTCTTAAACCTGATCACATATGATGACATTTTCTGTGGCTGCTTTGTTCATGTGCCTAGGTATTTTCACAGCACCGATAAAAGGAGCGTATTACTTCAGATTTTATGCTCATTCTCATGGTGGAACCACAAGCGCAGTCAGTCTCTTGAAGAACGGTGAAACCCAGTGCTCTGTGCATGCCTGGAAGCCTGTTAGCAATGGTAATGGCAGCAATGGTGTTGTTCTCACACTGGAGATTGGTGATCAGATTTATACACGACTTTGGAAGAACACCTGGGTTTATGATGATCCAGCAAGTTACACTAGTTTTAGTGGCTTTCTGATTTTCCCCTTGTGAACACCTGAATTTCTTAGAAATCCAGTGCAGGATGTGATGCAAAACACAATTATATGAAACTTAATTGTTCCTGTGTAATTGAACTATATCCAAGTAAAGTAGAGCAATTAGGGATAACGAAAGGGAGATCATTGTTTATGCTTCTTATCTTCATATTTCTTTCTTAAGTCTGAAGAGTAAATTAGCTAAACTCATGTGATCCATCTAAGAATGAGAGTAGTACTTTCCATATAAAATGCTAAACATTTCATTGAATAAACCAAATATGTCACAGAATTATGATTCACATGCATTCTTCACTCCAGGTGGTCAGACACCTGCAAAGAATCGGAAAGTCAATGATAAAGTCAAAATTAGACTTTTAAAGCTCAGTGTGCAGTTTAATGGTCAAATATGAATCATACTTCACATCAAATTCATGTTATTGGTGATATGAATGAAATAATAATTAAAAAAAGGTTTTATTTTTATAACTTAAAAGACCATCCTAACTACTTAACCTAAAAATCACTGACAGCATTGTCACATGATCAAATATTTGCCAAGGTTAACACTGAAGAAAAAAAAAAGCCCCAAAACAAAACATTTAATTTAATATTTTATTGAAACTTTCCTGTAGAATTATTCTGAAACGGTGATATAAAAAAGACAGGTAAATACAAACATAGATGTTTCATGGAAGCTTGTTGGTTCTCTGTAGAGGAGCCACTCAAGTTTCTCCCTTTAAAAATACAAATTTTACCTTTGTTCACAGAAAGAGAGACACAGGGCAAACAGGGAGCAGGTCAGTTTCACTCTGAGAATGCATAATGGACATATTCTGATAGTGAAAAATAAAAACCCAGAATTACTAGGAATAACTGGAGAATGTCATAGTTTCTGTTGTTTGAAAACAAATTGTCTTCATCAAGGTTAAGGGACTTCAAAAGCCTGAAATGTTGTCATGCTTACATTAAAAATAAACTGACATCAGTGAAACTGATGTAATTGTAGTGTCAGTTATTATAAGTGTGCAGGCATCTATAGACAAATCTTTTAAAGACTGGCTTCAACCTTTCAAAAGAACTGAAAGGGCTGAATTTTGAGTGGGTCTCTGAAATCCATGGTGTTTAAAACAGTCTATGAGTCATCGCCATTAACGCTGTCACCATCTTCCCCTTCCACATGTTCACCCTCTTCCTCCTCTTCTTCATTCTCTCCTTCCTGGCTTTTAACCTTAGAGGGAAAAAAAAAAAAAAAAAAACTTTTCAGTGTACCGCTATAGTTGGAGACAAATCTTAAGAGACCCAAACAACATTGAGAATATTAGACATCTTTACTCAAATCATGTCCTCACTAATTCCCAATTACACTTAATCTTAACATCCATAATCATAAATGCAAATTGATTCATTTTTCACAAACCTCCTCCTCTTCCTCCAACAGATCTCTTTCCTCCTCAGAATCGTTTATCTCTTGCTCTTCCCTCTCTCTGTCTTTCTTGCTGGAATGCTGCAGGGAGGAAGCCTCACCCACTTCTGCCTTCACACTCTTCCCCTCTGTAAAAAAAAAAAAAAAAACATGCACATACAATAAATGTAAACATATAAACTAGGGATGCTACGATACCACTTTTTAAGGATCGAGTACGAGTACCGATATTTTTTACTGGTACTCGCCGATACCGATACCGATGCCTGTTGTACTGGGGGGGGGGGGGGGTCTCGTTTTATGTGGCAATTTTCAAAGAACAACACAATGAGACTAATGAACATATCAGCATCTTTATTTTCAACAACTTAAATAAACTTATGTTTAAAAATAAATCATTCTTATGTGGTTATCACAAATTTTCAAAGCCCAAATTTCACAGTGTCCAATTAGCTCCAAAGGGCAAAACCAAGGACATAATGAATGTAATTTTTACCTGCCTGTCACAAAGTTGTCAAAGTGCTAAAGAAATCACAGACAACAAGACAATCAAATTTGTCATAAAGTGCCAAAGAAATCACAGAACAAATGTTTATAACATAACACTGAGTAACAATGTAATCACAGCCGAAAGTGTAAAGTGAAATATTAGAGTGTACTATTAAATCTAGCAACACTATAACTGCAGGAAGAGTGTTCATAAGAATTAAGAAATATAAGCTAAGGATATACGTGAGGTCACGCGTCACGTGAGGTATCGGTCTTTGGTATCGGGGTATTTTTACGAGTACGAGTACAAGTACATGAGCTTGGTATCGGGCCCGATACCGATACTGGTATCGGTATCGGTGCATCCCTAATATAAACACATATACACATAGACACATACACTACTGTGCAAAAATCTTAGGCACGTCAGTATTTTCACCCCAAAAAAATGTTTTTAAGCCAGTGTGTCTTTAGGAAATATCAGTTTACATTTCCAAACATTCATTTTGCCATTATTTGTAATCCAGTGAGATTTTTGAATGCACAAGTAGTCTGACAACAGCCTATATGCTCCACACGGAGATCAGATCTCAGCATCATCGAGTCTTTCTATGATTACATGAAGAAACAGAAAAAACTGAGACAGACTAAATCCAGAAGAACTGTGGCAATGTCTCCAAGATGCTTGAAGAAACACACGTCCAAAGCTACAGTACTGTGAAAACTTTTAGGTACTCGTGTAAAACTGCTGTAAAGTGAGGATGCTTTCAGAAAATAATGTCATAAATAGGTTTTATTGATCAATTGACTTATATTAACTAAATCAAATCAATATTTGGTGTGACCACCCTTTGCATTTAAAACGGATTTTGTTCAAGGAACACTTGCATATAGTTTTTAAGCTATCTTTGGAGGTCAGTTTCTTCAAGCGTCTTGGATACATTGCCACAGTTCTTCTGGATTTAGTCTGTCTTAGTTATTTCTGTTTCTTCATGTAATCATAGATAGACTCGATGGTGATATCAGATCTCCGCATGGAGCATACCAGCTGTTGTCAGACTCCTTGGGCATACAAGAAAAAGTTTTGATGCAATGGTATTTTAAAATGTATTATTTTTGAAAAATACTATGGAATGATTATTTTCTGGGCCCATTTGAAGGCCATGTATGGTGCACCTGCTGCAAAAACTCAGTGAACACTTTTACCGGACTTCTTGCTGTGGTCTTTCTCCATCCTGTCCAGACTCTCCAGCAGATAGTCAACCTTGTGTTTGATTTGAGAAAGCTCTCTCTTAATTGTTTGGAGGTCATCTGCTTTTACTGAAAGAAAAATAATTCCCTGAATGCATGTACCAATTGACAAGCCAACCAAGGTCAAAAATGTAAAATGAGTAAAGTAAGGCTGTAAAAAAAAAAGTAATAAAAAAAAAGTAAATAAAGTAACAAATGCAATGTTAACCAAAAAAATAAATAAAAATAATAATAATAAACACAATATCAACCAAAATGTATTTTTAACACATTTGTCACTGGTAGATTAAATGGTTAGTTTACCCATCATTCGGAACACAAATGAATTTTTTTTTTTACTAAAATCTGAGCCAGCTCTGTACTCTCCATTGACAGCTACCATTTTGAAGCTTTAAAAAGTTCATAAAGAGATCGTAAAGCTAATCCATATGAATTGAGCGGTTTATTCCAAATTCTCTGAAGAGACACAATCGCTTTATAAGATGAACAGATTGAATTTAGGCTTTTATTCACATATAAACATTGATCAGCAAACATTAACAGAAACTCAACCGAACCTGCTTGACGTGCAACAACAAACCTCTTGTGGAAGCTCAAACTTGCTGCATAACACGAGAATGAACCTCATTGTTTCGCACACTTCAAGAGAACATGCTTGAGCTTTCGTTTACCACAACTGATGTGTGATTTAATGAATGTTTTTATGTGAATAAAAGCCTAAATTAAATCTGATCAGCATATAAAGCGATCATGTCTCTTCAGAAAATTTGAACTAAACCACTCAATTCATACGGATTAGTTTTACGATCTCTTTATGAACTTTTTGAAGCGTCACAGTGTCAGTTGCGTAGCTGCCAATGGAAGGACATTTTATTGTGACACTTTATTTGTGTTCCGAAGATGAACTAAAGTCTTACAGGTTTGGAACGACATGAGGGTGAGTAATTAATGACAGAATTTTCATTTTTGGGTGAACTATCCCTTTAAACAAACCCCTCTATAGAGTGAAAATAAAGAAAAGGTACTGACGGGCTCGAGAGGATGTCCGCTGGCTGCTCTTGGAAGCAGTTGAGAAACTGGACTTGGTGCGGCGGCTGGTTCCCCCACTCATACTGACCCGTGGACGTTTGGAAGGGATCACAGCCCGTGACAGAGGAGGTGGTGGTGGCGGGGGCACACGGGAAGGATATGAATACATTCTATACAACACAAAGAGATTGAGGTGTCAGCAAAAAGTGCACACATTTTTATATATATACCCACTGGCAAAATGTTTGTACGACATCGACAACTGCAGATCTTACCTGTCAAAGTATTCTCTCTGGAAATCATAATCAACCTCAAAACCAGAACTACTGCTGGAGAGACTTTAGAAAAATAAAGATTTTAACAACAACAACAAAACTGGCTTATTGGAATAAAACATTAAAATATAAATGAATATAAAAATAAAAACAAATGTATCACTTACCTGTACATATCTCCAGCTGATCGCTTTGACGTGTTTGGCCTGTGAGGTTTGGGTTCTCCTGCCAAGTTAATATCTGATTGAAAGACAAGGCAATTGTTCAATTAAAAAAAAACAATATGATAAGATAAAATAATAAGATAGTCTCAGATTGTTTTATGTCCTCACCAAGCACCTGTCCAACGATCATCCGGCCGTCCTCTCCTGCAACAGCCGCTCGCGCGGTCCTCTCGTTGACGTACTGGACAAAAGCGTAGCCCTTGTGCACAGAGCAGCCAACAATCTTGCCGTATTTGCTAAAAATAGCTTCAACATCTGCCTTGGTAACCAGCATAGTGTTTAGGTTTCCAATGAAGACCCTTGAGTTCAGCGACCGTGGGTCTGTCTTATTTGTGACGTTGCTGGCAATCAGCTGACTAGCGCTGGGAGAACGACTAGGGCAGTGAAAGGAGACATAAGGAAGAAAATTAGAATATTTTCAAGGGGAAAGCTAGCAAAATTGTGAGCCTATCCTACTTTTATGACATCTAGTACAGTATTTTTTTATTTATTTTTTTGCTACTTGCTGAGGTTTGCATTTGCTAATTTGTGGATGATCTGGCTAGATTATAAACCCAAAGAGGACAATATTATTCTTCAATAATTATTACACAGAAACCAATTATGATATTAGACATTGAAAGAAACTGTTGATGACTGTGACTCACTCCATGGTGTTACTGCAGGGCAGTCGTCTGTTTGTCAAGTGCAGATTGCTCTTGGCCAAAGCAACAATTCCAACTCCCCAACCAGTGAGCGGCCCTTGGCTCCTAACAGTAACACTGAGAGAACAAAACACACCTAATTACATCTGGACATGGTTGGATTTGTTTTAATCAACATTTGAATTTTTTTTAAATAGATCTAGGTTCAGTGTTTAAATATACATAAGAAAGATGGCCAATCAGAGTTCAGTATGCAGACTATTATGGTCATTAGGCGAACATTCTATCAGTGGAATTCAAAGTAAGAATTAATTATAAAAAAGGGGGAAAATGAGAAGAGGGGGGGTGAGAATGGTGGTGGGGGGGGTGAGAATGGTGGTGGGGGGGGGTGAGAATGGTGGTTGGGGGGGTTGAGAATGGTGGTGGGGGGGTTGAGAATGGTGGTGGTGGGGGGGGGTTAAGAATGGTGGTGGTGGGGGGGGTTGAGAATGGTGGTGGTGGGGGGGGGTTGAGAATGGTGGTGGTGGGGGGGGGTTGAGAATGGTGGTGGTGGTGGGGGGTGAGAATGGTGGTGGTGGTGGGGGGTGAGAATGGTGGTTGGGGGGGGTGAGAATGGTGGTGGTGGTGGTTGTGGGGGGGGGGGGGGTGAGAATGGTGGTGGTGGTGGTGGTGGTGGTGGTGGTGGTGGTGGTGGGGGGGGGGGGGTGGGTGGGTGAGAATGGTGGTGTTGGTGGTGGTTGTGGGGGGGGGGGGGTGAGAATGGTGGTGGTGGTGGTGGTGGTGGTGGGTGGGTGAGAATGGTGGGGGACGTAAAGAAAAAAGTATCTGTTTAAACGGCTAAATCTAGCGAACATTTGGTTTCATTATTTTAAAAAAACTAAGTGATGCAGCAGATAGATTCCCGCGAAGATAAACATCGTTAACTTTGACCTGAAATACCCAGCGCGGCCAGAGAACTGCAATTTGGGTTCTTATCACCCTCTCTCCTCTCCACATTTAACGTTAACGTTAGCCAGTGTGTGGTGAGCGCACGGAAGCCGTTGTTCTGTGGCTGCCGTCGCATCATCCAGGTGGTGGTGGTTGAGGAGAGAACTCTGACATGATTGTAAAGCGCTTTGGGTGTACACCAGTAAACAGTAAAGCGCTATATAAATGCCTCATTCATTCATTCATTGTGGTCGCAATATCGACCACAATAGAGTTACAATATTCCCATTTAACACTCACGAACGCGGTTTCATTTCTTTGATTAAATTATTGATGTAAGGCATTATGACTCAACACACGTGGCAAATATTCAAAATTCATAAAATGTAACGTTAATATAAAATCCTCGAAGTAGACAAAGAGGACAAACAGGGCCTCGATCATAGACCGGAGGTATAACGGATATTTCTGCAAAAGCAAGAAAATTATGCAAAAGTCATTGTTGATTTAAAATAAAAAAAAAACTATAGTGTACTCACCAAAAGTTTAAAATGTGTTATTTAAGAAGGACTAATCTTACAGTGCCTGCAAAAAAGCAACAACTGTGAATTCACCGCGAGCAGTCAATCTGCTACGACATAAAGCTGGCCACACATTTTTCAAGTTTAAAGTCATATGTTTTATTTATTTTTATAAGCCCTTCTTCTCGTCTAAATTCCGGAACGCTGACTATCACAGTGGTCATAAAATATCAAGAAACGCTCTATTAAGTTAAGTGGTGGCGTGTTTTTTAAGACGCAGTTGCACCAACTGGCAAATGAGTAAGGGCTTGTATTTTGAAAGAATCATGACCCTTTTCGAGTCGCGTTGCGCGCCCTTCACACATTCAGTCACTCACCCCAGGGCATTTTGTGAACCAGGGCATATTGCAGGTTAGAGTACCCAGTGAGCCAATGTATAGATATAGAAAAAATAATGTAGGAACTAGATTTAAATATAATTGTATACTTAAAAAAACGCTATTTAGGCTTCTGGAGTCATTTTTGCAAGAAAATGTTACTTTCGCATCTGAAAACCGCCAAATCGGAAGTGACGTTAGGAAAGCAATGGATTCGGACGCTGAGGAAATTGTTTACTCGTATGACGGACCTCAGCCATATAATTATGAGCCTGCTATGCAGCCAAGAGGGCCAGGATTAGACAAAACAACGGTCAGAGGAGACAAATTGAGTTGTGGTGTGAGGTCTTGGTGAGAGACCAGTGTTAGCTTATAAATAGATCCACGACGTTAGCGATGATAGACTATGAACTATGCTCAGACCACAGTATTGTTCAGATTATTATCATGTATCAGGCAATAGCAAAGCTAGTATTGGACCTAGTTTCAAGAGGGACTTTATAAGGCTTTGAATGGTCCCATATTGGTGACAATGAATAAAAAAATAATCACAACTGTCTTACTGTATAAAAACTTTGTACGTAGAAACAGCCAACACAAACATTAAAGTGTTTTTTGTACAGATTGAAATTAATTTATATATATATAAAAAAGGAATTATAGAACATAATATTATATTTAAAATAATAATACGTTTCGGCTGCAGACTAATAACAAACACATAAATGCATTACATTACAAGTTTTTGTAGGATATGCACCTTTTGTAAAACAGATGTACAAGTGATCTCTGACGGATCAATGACCGTTATGTTTCCCGCCGGCGGCCGAACCACATGCTGACAACGCAGTGTTGCCAACTTAGCAATTTTGTTGCTAGATTTAGCAACTTTTTTTTCAAAAAGCACATAACAAATTTAGCAATTTTTTAAATTTATTTGGCAACTTTTGGAAAGTGTCTCAAATTCAAACAACAGGCATACAAGCTAGCTAAATAGACTGAGCTGTTCATTCATAATTCCTTAAAGGTGCTCTAAGCAATGTCGGGTGATGAGGGTAGCTAGCTAGAGCCTCCCTCCTCCTCATCCGGGCACTAACCCCCAAACCCCACCCTCAAATACTTCTTGTCGGTTATTGGCTGGAACAGTTTATGTTTCGTGGTGTGGGTTAGCCCAGTTTGTTTTTGTTGCTGTTTCTGGAGCCTGGGGTGTCTGCAGAGAACGTGTTTTTTTACAGTGTGTTCAGGGGACAGGCAGCTAGCGGATAGTGAGGAGATGTTTGCTGTATGTGACAAAAAATGTTTTGGCCTAAAAAACGTGACTTCGCTTAGAGCACCTTTAAGATCGCTGTGGAAATGTGGAAATCGCTGTGAAAACCAGAAGACAAAATATAACAAGCACAGGGGCGGGGCTACATAAGGTCTATATAGCCAGGTACAGAGGCTGCAGGCAGCAGTAGCACGCATTTCACATTTTTGGTAAAATAATTTAAACACAGTTTAAATTTTAGTTTCACTGGTTAATAAGAAAATAGCCTACATAAAATGTAATTGTTCTAAAGTGTTTAACTGTTCAATATCAATGTTGTATTGAAAAATCTGATCATGAAAAAGTGTTGTTCGTATTACTCTTACAAATGCTGTATATATCTTTTACAAACAAATCTAAATGAGCATTTCAAAAATTATACCTATTACATAATGACGTAGCGATTCGTAATTACGTCATAGCACAATGACGCCCAACGTCATTTAGCAACTTTTAGAAACAAATCAATCTGCCTTTAGCAACTTCCCCTGAAAATTAGTTGGCATTGGCAACAAAGCGGACCAGGCGATGGGCGGACCCGACGAAGGTGCAACCGAAGGAACCGCATCAACCCAGAGTCTCACTTGGTTCTTGCTTCGGCATCCCATGTTGAACTTCATATCACCGGGATTATAACTATCCGGTCTACACACTACCACGTTTATCGAAGCAGATGCAGTAGTGAAATCCTGTCTCTTCACCTGCACAAAACGTACCCAGGCACGATAGGTAGCAGTACCGTCCTTTTTCTTGTTCGGAAACCTGTGGACTATAATTCACAATAATTTACCACGACGATGATAAATTGAAATACAATAACCACCGAAAACACTGAATCACGACCGCTACTGAATACCAACCTACGAAGCAAACGCAGAGCCCGACAAACAACTCCCTCTCGTGACATAATATGACACAATGTTGAAAAAAAAGAAGAAGAAGCAGGTTTTCACGGGGAGGCTGCAGACCTGGAGTCGGTAGATATACGCAGGGGCGTAGCACCAAATGTTGGGCCCCGTTCACAGAACCAAGGGATGGGCCCCTTACAACACCCAAGACTGCTTTATTTTCATTTTTATTTTTATTTATTTTTTTTCACTATTATTAAAAACTTTTTTTTTTCACGAGGTTAAATTCAAAGTAATAACATAGCAAGACATTTTAAAACAGACTAATTTTAACTATTTTATTTATTATAAAATAAAAAAATAATTAAATAAGTGAATTATTAACATTAATAATATAAATGTAATATAATAGCTACATTAAAATGTAGCCTTCAAATATATTTACATTTTGAGCGGACAGGAATTCTGATTTGTCGCTACACTCATACGCTGTGATTGTACCGATAGCAAAAGAGTATCAATATACGTTCTTTGCCGATAGGCTACTTTTGACAAGACTACTTCACTTAAAGGGATAAGTAATAATACAGTTACACTTTTCTCTCGCAAGCCTCACCATTCTTCCTCCCTCCAAAAAAAAAAAAACTAGTCAGAAGTTGTCTGCCCTCCTGCGGCTTTCTTTCCACTCTTTTCTTTTTTGATAACCTGATTTAGGCTTAATTTTTTGTAGTGCGAGGCTCCTTTCCATGCCACAAGCTGAATTTAACTGCTGGACTAGAAGACCAAACCATTTCTGCTTTTGTTAGGGAGATCACTAACATGGGAGGGCACACGCTGCTAGGCAAATAAAGAACATTTATCAGTTTTATGGATGGAAAATTGAGTCTTGTGAATTTTTATACCTACCGATAGCATGTTATTATAACTATGCGATTTTGTCATTTTAATGTTATGGATTATCAATATATCTTTGTGGGCCCCCCCTCGCCGAGGGCCCGTTACTTAGTTCCACTATTACGCCTGTCCGACACCCCTGGATATGCGGCCCAGGCAGTTCCTGATATTTAGATATTAAATATATTTAGCCCATTAGACATACAGTACTGTGTAAGTTAATCATATGGATCCTCGATGAAATATCTGCTGAGTGCTGTACTATTTTCTATTGGTTGTCATACAGCTACAAAACGGTGTCCTACATATCATTTTGTGAAGACAAACACAATTTATCCTTTTTCTAAAATTCCAAGGGCCATTTAGAAGAAAAATACAATATTGTTGTTCACAAAAAATGTTTTTATTAACACCATTTATGAATTATGCTGACTCCCATAGATTACTCCCCTATGGCTTGCCAATATTCTTCTTCGGGTTTTCTATCTTCCCGTCAAAGTGTTCCTGCTCACTGGTAAAAAAAAAAAAATTAACATAAAAAAAAGTAATAAAATTAAAAAGGACATCCATGGTGAATTTGATCTTGTCACTGTGAGTGTGTGGGTGTGCTGCCCAGAATTGATGTCAGGTGAGTGTGGATCTTCAAAGTATAACAGCACAGGCACTTGTTGGTGGAACACTTTGGGAAAAAGTGTCAAGCCACTTTGATTTCTTTTGGCCACTGATGATGGACTGTGCAGAGAAAATTGAAAATGACATTAAAAACATGTCCATGTATGTCTGTTAGTCGTTTACTAGACAAGCTGTTGGTTTGTAATGCAGTTTAAAAAAAAGAGATGGGTGTTTATAGTTTATACAAGTTTAAAGAGAGAGAGAGATTTTCATTTCCTTAAGTGCACATACCCAACATTGTAGTCAAGATCAGTAAGCTATTTTTAAGAAAAATGTATATTAAGATATAAATTAGATAATCTCATTTATAAGGAACAACTCAAACCTATACATTCAAACCATATGGTAAAAGTTTTTAATGTGGGTTTTATCATGTATGAGGTTGGAAATAATCAAAATATTTGAGTGAGTGTGCAGTTCAACTCTTTACTTAGAGAGATTTACATACACATATATGCCTATTTTAAATGTGTCTTTTATGAGTTCACACCATAGACTGTAAAAAAAAAAAAACAAGTTCACATATATTTGCAATAATATGTAATGTTATGTAATGTAAAGTAATGTTGCCCCAGAAACCATGTGCTTAAATGCAAGGAGTAAACAGGGTCTTACCAGAAGAGGCCATCTCACGAAAGCTAAAGACAAGCAACAAAAGAAAATTAAAAAGATAAATAATTTTGAAATGAGTAGAGAAGACTAGGAGCAGCTAAACATACACGTGGTTAGCTAAGTTTGAGCCAGACAGAATATCAACCTGACCGTCAAGAACTTTTTTTCTCTCGAAATAAATTATAGACCCATCCGTTGATAAATAGAAATTAATTGATATCTACCTACCCTAGCTTTATCTAGCTAATCGTTTATAAATAATAAATGTTGTATCATTGCTAAACAACAATAACTTGTCTTTAGCAGATTATTTAACATTCCTCAATTCGTGTCGCTGTACAGCCTCCCCCACTGGACGCATCAGGAACAACAGGGGTGTAAAACGTACTCGGTTACTAACGTAACCTCGGTTCTCTCTAGAGAGGGAACAAGTATTGCGTAATATCTTACGCTATGAGGGAAAACCTCTTTTCCACGAGATATTAAAGCAAAAAATTATCCTTAATTTTGAATTAATGTAAAACGCTGTGCAGCAGCATGCAGACATAGGCAGGACAGCTCGCGCGCCTATTGGCTGCCCTGCGGCAACAGCAGCAGCCTATCGAGAGAGGCGCTGCGTGACACATATCCAAATGGGGGCATTTCGCGCCCATTTCGTCACGTCCCGCCAGAAAAGGCGTGGTCTCGCCCTGTAAATATTGCTCGATAAGGCTGGTACACTGGTTTTCATCGCCGAAGCGAACCAGAGCTGTGTATGCACGGCAAGATACGCAGTACTCGTTCCCTCTCTAGAGAGAACCGAGGTTACGTTAGTAACCGAGTACGTTCTCTTACGAGAGTATCTCTCGTACTGCGTAATATCTTACGCTATGGTGAACACAATGCAAAACTTCGTGCGTACTGGGATCCGACACCAAAGTTCCAAGGGCAGTAGCCCGGGGCTCATGTAGTGCATAATCACCATAGACTCACAGAGAGTCGGAGAATAGAGGCTGCAAGCATCATTCCCCATGAAATAGCATCCTATAGGAGCTAGTTATGTTAATAGTGTTTCACACAGACAGGGTGAGCGTGTTCAGCCTGAACTGGTTAAAAATACGGGTTATTCAACACCCATGGAGCCGTGTTATTGCTCAGTGAGCGATGCACAAGCAAAACTCAGCATCTGGGCCGGCACAGCGGGGCAGATAACACTGAATTCTATACCGACAGAAGCTTGGCTTGTAAGGCGGGAACCTCTAGGTTATAAAACCTTATAAATGTAGACGGCGAGGCCCAGCCCGCAGCCGTATAGATATCTTGCAAGGTAACGCCACTATACCATGCCCACGACGAGGCCACGCCTCTCGTGGAGTGCGCTCTGACACCCAAAGGACACTGCAGGCCCTTAGAAGTGTAAGCCAGTGCTATGGCGTCGACTATCCATCTGGATAGGCTCTGTTTTGATGCGGCCAGTCCCTTGGAACGTCCGCCAAACAAAACGAAGAGCTGCTCGGTCTGCCTGAAGGCAGACGAGCGGGACACATAAGCTCTCAGTGCCCTGACAGGGCAAAGGAGACTCGCATCCTCCTCCTCATCTTGAACCGAGAGAGCGCACAGGGAAATCACCTGGGCCCTGAACGGTGTGTTGAGGGATTTGGGCACGTACCTGTGCCTCGGTTTGAGTATGACTTTTGAGTCATTAGGCCCAAACTCCATACATGATGCGCTTACTGAAAGCGCTTGTAAGTCCCCTATGCGCTTCACTGAAGCGAGAGCCAAAAGAAACACCGTTTTGAAAGACAGAGGCTTCATGTCTGGCAAATGGATTGGCTCGAACGGGGCACCTTTCATGGCTTCCAAAACCGTAGAAAGGTCCCACACCAGGACTGAAGGAGGTCTAGGAGGGTTCAACCTCCGAGCTCCCTTGAGGAATCGCACGACTAGGTCGTTCTTCCCCAGTGACTGGCCAGACACAGGTTTTGTAAACGTTGCTATAGCCGCCACGTACACTTTGAGCGTGGATGGGGTCCTGCCCTTATCCAGCAGCTCTTGAAGGAAGGAAAGTACTTCCGTGACCCCGCAGTCTACGGGTGAAAAGCCCTGAGCTTGACACCAGGCAGAGAACACAGACCATTTCGAGGAGTAGAGCCGTCTTGTAGTTGGATCCCACAGCAGTTGGATCGTCAGCGGGTGCAGCGACCATTCCCCTGCTGGGACATTGTCTCTGGACAGCCTGTCTGGTCCCAGATTCAGGTGACCAGGCACATGCGCTGCTCTCAGTGAAAACAGGTTGTGCTGAGCCCAGACCAGGAGACACTCTGTTAGCCTGTAAAGGTTTTGGGACTTGATGCCGCCCTGGCGATTTATGTACGCCACCACTGACGTGGTGACTCCTTATCTGGGGACAAAAGCGCCGCAGCGCGTTGTCGACTGCCATCATTTCCAGACAGTTTATATGTAGGAGCTTTTCCCGTTCTGACCACTGGCGAAAGAACGGTCTGCCCTCGAGCAGCGCTCCCCATCCCGAGGTGGAGGCGTCCGTGGACACCACCTTCACGCTCGAGGGAGTCCCCAGACTCACACCTGACTGGTACCAGTCGGTTTTCTTCCAAGGCTCCAAAGCTGAGACGCATTTCAGATCGACCCGGAGGCGAAACCGACAAGCGGTCCATGGCCTGGTCGGAACCCGCGCTTTCAGCCACAGCTGCAGTGGGCGCATGCGAAGCAGACCCAGCTGGAGCACTGAAGCTGCTGAGGCCATGAGACCCAGCATTTTCTGAAACCTCTTGAGCTGGACAGTCGAGCCACGGCGAAAAGATTTCACGGCACGCTGAATGTCCCGTGCGCGCTCTGGCGACAGATGCGCTGTCATAGATAGCGAGTTCAGCACTGTTCCCAGAAAAGATATTTTCTGGCTGGGAGACAGCGAGCTCTTCGCCCAATTGACTGTGAGACCTAGATTCTCGAGATGTTCGAGTAATGTGGCCCTGTGTTCTATGAGCTCTGATTGTGATCGAGCTAGAATCAGCCAATCGTCCAAGTAGTTCAAAATTCGCATGCCCTGAAGTCTCAGGGGTGCGAGAGCCGTCGAGCGAACTGCAGCGAATAGCCTCTTATATAGTGTTCAGCACCCATTCTGATACCCCGGGAAGCTTTGCCCACGCATCTGCATGAATAGCTAGAGGTAGAATGAAATCTGGGCTCTGGCCGCGGTATAGCGGCGGCCGGAGAGCTCCGGTGTGCTAAGAAATAGACACTGTGTTTGTAGTGTGCGAGGCGGGGGGTGCGCTGATCACAGCGGGCAGCCCGACCGCGCTCAGCTTCTCTCTGACGGGTTGTGGAGAGAAGGCGAGCGAGACGAGCCCCGTGGGGTTCGGCATGTCTGTGAGGGAATGTGGGCGCTGGATAGCGGGCACACTCGCCGCACTGAGAATACTGTCGGCTCGCGCCAACTGAAAATGTGTTGGTTTCGTTTTTACAGAAACCGTGGGACATGCTTCGTGTAGTGTTTGTGGGCACTGTGTTGTGGGCACGTACACTACATTTATTGCACAATCGACATGAGTCGATTTTATTTGTGCTAGCCCTGTATGTGGCGGGCTGTGTCTGCGTGTGGGAATGGGCACTGAGACGTGGGCATTCTTACAACACTCATAACACCATTGACCGTGGCCGGAATTCCAGAAAATACACTCTTTTTGGGATTTATCTGGGTCGCCTTAAAACTGGCGTTTGTGTGCAGGCAAGCGGGCTGTGGTACCAGCTTGTTTACTGCAAAATACACTGGAACAGTCACATTGTTTGGAACTGATTGAGCGAGAAGTTTCGGTAGAGTCTGGCCGCGACGAGACTTAAACACCGTGGGCCTTAGCTGACTGTATGTGTGTGGTGTTCTTTTACAGAAAACGTGGCACATGCAGTGTGTAGTGTTTGTGGGCACTGGGTTGTGGGCACATTCACTATAATTAATGACCAATTGACATGAGTCGAACTCATTTGTGCGAGCCCTGCACTTTGGCGGGCTGTGTTTGTGTGTAGAAATGAACACTGGGCTGTGGCATTTTTAATACACTCATAACACCATCGGCTGTGGCCGGAATACCAGAAAATACACTGCTTACATGATTTTTCTTGGTCGCCGTGGAAACGGCATTTGTGTGCAGGCAAGCGGGCCATGGTACCGGCTTGTTTACTGCAAAATACACTGGAACAGTCGCATTTTCTCGGAACTGAACGAGTGAAAAGTTTGGGTGTAAGTCTGGCTGCGGCGAGACTAAATTTTTATCCGCTGCGAGAGCTGGGCTGGAACATGGGTCTCCCGTGCGAAGGCTTTGGGTTTCACCACTGAGCCACAGGGGGAAACGACAAAAGCTTAAAATAGCCCGAGCGGATAAAGAGCGTCATCACAGTTTTGTGTGTGTTGGTGTTAGTTTGCAGGCGTGCGTGTAATACAACAGGCTCATTGCTGCAATATTGCCATTTTCAGCCGCTCAAACTAAGAGGAGCAGAGAAATGTTTGAGAAATGGAGATTGGTCCGCCCTCGGCGGGACTAAAAACACACTCTTTCCTCATTTCGCCTGGTGACGCATGCCCACGGGGGGCGGGGGCGGGGTAGCTTTCTTATAACGTAAAGAAAGCTAGCCGTGGTTTTGAAGCTGGCCTTCTCTACAGATGCAGCTATCTCGTCGTCACTAATGGCGGAAGCGGCGGCGCGCAGCGGCCGTTGTCCGTCAGCGAGCGACTCGAATGAAGCTGGTGAAGCTGGCGGGCGAACCGGCGA
Source organism: Gila orcuttii (assembly GCA_026230005.1). Classification (NCBI taxonomy): domain Eukaryota; kingdom Metazoa; phylum Chordata; class Actinopteri; order Cypriniformes; family Leuciscidae; genus Gila; species Gila orcuttii. Next base: position 15,187,059 of record JAPDVR010000008.1, read on the forward strand.
GCTATCACATTTTACATTTACATTTAATCATTTAGCTGACGCTTTTATCCAAAGCGACTTACAATTGCTATATATGTCAGAGGTCGCACGCCTCTGGAGCAACTAGGGGTTAAGTGTCTTGCTCAGGGACACATTGGTGTCTCACAGTGGATTCGAACCCGGGTCTCTCACACCAAAGGCATGTGTCTTATCCACTGCGCCATCACCACACCCTATCACGTGCTGGAGAAGGCTCGGGGCTGTTTCGTCGACCTCAATGGAGGAAGCGGCGGCAGACGGCGGCCGCTGTCCGTCGGTGAGGGACTCGAGCGATGCCGGCGAAGCTGGCGGGCGAACCGGCGAGCTTTGGCGGGCAGGAGAAGGCTCGGGAGCGCGCTGAGCACGGCGCTTTTTACGGCGCGGCGCTACAGCGGGCTGAAGTGCAGGCTCTGAGAAGGATGCCAGGCGAGTCCTCAGAGTCACCATAGGCAGTAGCTCACAGTGAGGGCATCCGCCGTCGACGAGAGCGAGAGCCGCATGATCCTCACCCAGGCAGGAAACGCAGATAACATGACGGTCCCCGTCACTGAGTGTGGCTCGGCACGAGCCGCAGGATCTTTGCATCTTGAAAAAGACGCAGCTCTTTTAGCAGAGAGAGAGAGACAGTGAAAAAATGTGTGTCGCAGCAGCGAACACACACACACAGTTTGAAAAGGATATAACGCCGGAAAGCGTAGCAGGTACGGCGGCTAAAGGCGGCCATGCCAGCGACTTCAGACTCAATGGCTCGTCCCGCTGTATGCTTTTTCTCAGACGGCGTGGCTTCTCACTCCGGATCCAGCGATGCGTGATGGTTCACTGAAGAGATGAAAATCAGTGTACCAGCCTTATCGAGCAATATTTACAGGGCGAGACCACGCCTTTTCTGGCGGGACGTGACGAAATGGGCGCGAAATGCCCCCATTGGATATGTGTCACGCAGCGCCTCTCTCGATAGGCTGCTGCTGTTGCCGCAGGGCAGCCAATAGGCGCGCGAGCTGTCCTGCCTATGTCTGCATGCTGCTGCACAGCGTTTTACATTAATTCAAAATTAAGGATAATTTTTGGCTTCAATATCTCGTGGAAAAGATGTTTTCCCCCATAGCGTAAGATATTACGCAGTACGAGAGATACTCTCGTAAGAGAACTGCCTGGACACCCACCGGGTGTCACCCAGCACAACACCGGCTCCAGGTCTGCAGCCCCCCCCCTACTCGTTTTTCAACACGGTCAAGGAAACGTTTTCTACTAAATTTGTGCCCTTATGTCTTGCAAAACAATTTTAAATCCTGCATTAACATTCCATATGGTATTTTCATACAAGGTTATTTATTAATTTAAAAAAAAAAAACCTGCAATATGCTCTTTAAGTTTTTCTGACAATAGATGGCACAAAATCTCATCTCAGCACTTTTGATGAAAGGCTACGCTATTTTTTAATTTCCAAGTTAATCTTAATATCAAAATTTGTGAGATTAGTCAGCCGAAACAGTTTTGAGATTAATTGATCTCATTTTGTGTCTCTGGAAAAAAGTGATCTATGACATTGTATTATGTTGAATATCAAAGTTTTTTCATCTCTATTTGTTAATAGGGGATTTGTGAACACAACAATTGTTTTGGATTTAAGGAGTAAAAGTTATAGTTGACCCTGTCCGACATATTAAAATATGGGTAATTAAATATCTAAACATTAAAGTATGCCTGTACATAAGTCCCAGAATAATTTTACCTTTCAGATGACTCTTTTACTGGGATTCTGCTTTGTCTGTCATCGGTTTTATATATATATATATATATATATATATATATATATATATATATATATATATATATATATATATATATATATATATATATATATATGACAATCAAAAGTAATAGATTCTGTAAAGTTAATCCAATGGAGGCTTTTTACCCCAGGTAAGAGGCCAACTTAACCCAGTAGGGTCCATCTTACCCCTTTTTCAATAATTGAAATTTTCTGCTATAACAAAATTAGGAAATATTTCTATTTATTTCCTATAACACACTGGCTGATGCATCATGCTAAACCTATGCCTATGTGTTAGTTACAGCTATATAATATTTTCCAAGTAAGTCCACATTGTTTTTAAGGGGGGCATCTTCCCCCATCCTACTCAAAATGATGGTCCTAAAAAGCAATGCAGTATAAATCTGACTTATAAATATAAATTATGTATGTAAACTGCAAAAAAGAAAAAAAAGTCCACTCCACTCATTTTAAGGTTGAATTTCTAAACAAATGATGTTCAAAGAAGGCAAGGTGGCTTCTTTGGCTATAGTTTCATTTCATTTTTATGGTTTCATAAAGAGTGTCAGTCCAAATTATATTTTTCCTGAAATTTATTTGCTTAAGTTTCACAATTTTCTAATGCCTTAATGCTGATTGCTCAAACAGCAACTGAAAATGAACATTAATATCAGGACCTAAATTTGACTACTATAGCAGAGAGAAAACAGCACTAGTGTAATAATATCGGTAACACTTCACAGCAAGGAAGTTAGCTACATTAGTTAACACGGACAAAACAATGAACAATACATACATCATATATTAATTTTAGTTAATGTTAATTTACTTTTTTTTAATCAAAAGTTATATCTCTTAACATTTGGAACTGTGATCTAATGTAAACAACTAATTTATTCACTAAAATTAACAAATGCTTAAAAAAAAAGCTTATTCTGAGTTGATGTTATGCTAATGCATAACATTAAAAAAAGATAACTTCTTGTTTAGTGTTACCATAATATCTACGGTTTATAAACATTTTAGATTTTATGCCAATTAAAATCAACTAATTAAATAGCAATAATTCTATAAACTATGATTATATAGCATGACAGCCTGAAAATAAATTCCTCCTGTATTTACAGTAAATGAAGGCACTTGAAATAATAAGGCACTTGGTCAGAAACAAAAGAACAGCTTTTTCTCTTTTTTTTTACTGCACAAATCATACATATTGTTTGAACCGAACTGAAAGAACACAACATTAGGCAGAGGTGGGATAACTAAGATGAAAACCCTAAAAAAGAAGAGAAAAATACATGCCAGTGACAGGACATTTTGAGCAGACAAGTGAGAATGAGAAAATGCTTTTAACTTCAGTGACAATTAGGGTTGTAATCCAAAAGAAGAAAAATAAACAATGTTTCATTCATTTAAAAGTATTTTGTCTTGTACAATATAAATCTCTGCATCAATACCAATTAAATTTAAACACCCTTTGAAAGAGTAATGGTTGATGATGATTTTTATATGTATTTAATATTTATATATATATATATATAATATCTTTATATATTTGTATATACACATCTAGTCATTTAAGTTATTCTTCTCATACAAAAAGAGAAAAGTTGAAACTTTATTCCCCTTACAAAAGAAGAAGGAAAAAGGGGGCAAAGTAATTCAAGCTTCTTACCCCTCCCTGCGTACCCCCACAAGTGCTTTACATCCCCTGCCCTTGACCCATAATTCTTTTCAACATGCAAGTTGCAACAGGTCACAGTCCATCCGTGTTTGCTCTTAACCAGCTGAATCCAAAAACTGAAAAAGTACAGCCACCATTTTTATGAAAAATGGGTTGCGAGGGCTTAGTGGGTTCTTTAGGCAAACATGGAACAGCCTGCTACATTTGATCTTTTCCACCTAGTTAGGCAAAGATCTCGAGGATGTGTATTCAAACAAAAGTCAGAGGAAGAAACAAGGATTCAACAAATCACTGGATCTGAGCACGTCATCGTCTTTGCTCTCAATTTCTACTGGACAGGGCTGAGAAGACGAAAGCAGTCCATGTTACATTTGTAGCCTTTTGAAATTTCTTCCAAGAACTCCAAGTCATCTCCACCCAAGTGCAAACCCAAAAACCAAAGAGCTGGTGTCAATTCTCTGTATTCAATTTAAAAGTCCACAATACGTTTGGGGAATTGCAGGGCAAAAACAACTAAATTAGCTAAATAAACAAATTTAATCCAAGTATTGCATGCCCCCTAAGCGCACACTCGTCTTAGAGATTCAAAACTCAAAGCAGATCCCTGATTAAAGTGCCCTCACTCAGTAGCATGGGAGAGAGGAACGAAGAAAAACAGCCAGCTCTAAAACCAGATTAAGTACTGTAGCTCTGGCTCATCTTCTGTGTCTTCAGTCAGATCTAAGAGAGCACGATTGACCTCAAGAAAATTTGCCGCGCCTGGCTTCAGAAAACACACACCCACACACACACACACACACACACACACACACACAGGAGAAGAGAACAAAGACAAGACCGGATTGGATGGCCAGACGCCGATGACAGTCTATCAATGCAATGAAAAAGACAAAGATTGCAGTCCAAAAATAACAAACATCAGCTCTGTCTTGGAGACAGAGGCAGTTCAGATCACTGGAGAAAACTGATGAGGCGAGTGAAGGATGGTGCTGTTCTTGAATAAGTAACACTCATCATTTCAGTAATCTGCAAAAGGACTGGCTTTGAGTGTCCGCACTGTCCCATCATGCACTGAACACATCGCTGTGAAAGAAATGCTTAAAGTGGGCCTGTTTTCTACAGCACAGATGAGAAATGTCCTCTTCTGCGCCTCACGACTGCTGCAGAAAAACGCTGCTTCTTGGTTGTTGATAAACTAAGGCAGCAAAACAGTAGAGGCAATATTTCTCATTCATCAGCTGTGGCCTTCCATGTGATATGCTGTAAAACTGGGAATGAAATGTTTCTGTGTCCATGTTTGCATAAAATCAGAGTGGTTAATTGCGTGTGTGGTTGCAAATGTATAAAAAAAATATGAATTTCAGTATCAGTTCTTCCCCTAGTAATGTCTCTGTGTATGTGTATGTGTATGTGTATGTGTATGTGTGTGTGTGTGTGTGTGGAGCAAAAAGCCAGATTTTGACAATCGTTTCCCTCTCCCTCACACTGTGTGTATGTGTATATAAAGATGTGTGTGGGTTTGTTGCTGGCCTTTCAGTGTCTATTTGTGTACCAGTGTGTTACTAATATGTATGTGCTTAAATATATGGCAGAGTGTTTGTGTGTGTGTGTGTGTGTGTGTGTGTGTGTGGCTCAGGAGGACATGCACTGCACATGGTCTGGCCCTCCGTCTTCTTCATCAGAGGAATCTGGTGAGCTCCAGGATTCGTCTGTGTCGCCCTCTCCTCCCTCCCCTCGCCGGGCCTTAAAGGGTCAAAAACGTTGAGAAAGCTTTCAGTGTACAGTTTTTGAATGGCTATGAAAAATCAGATCATGAAGCATGAGACTAAGTTCTTTTCTGTCAGGCAAACCAACCAATATGAGGTCATTCTATTAGGGCTGTGCGATTAATCATAAATAATTTTTGATTTGGCTTCCAATGATTTTGAAAACAAGATAATCAAGGTAAAACGATTATTGTGCCTCTGCCGCATTCGGTCCAGTACACTTTCCTTTCCTGCACAGCGGTGCACTTTCTTTCCTCCCTAAGCCAAAATGAACATCCAAGTCACCAGGATAAGTGAGTGTTGTAAAATGCAGTCTACAGTTGCTAAACTGCAGGATGTGCTTGATATTAAACAGTGTTATTAAAAGCACATTATGCCATGAAAAAAGATACTGTTCCCTTGGCGGCTTTCTGTGCGCACTCCGGAAAGGTGGCGGAACGCACATAGGCAAAGTATATTATGGGCTTCAGATACATGCCTAAACAGTCAAATAGCCTACACACACTTATGCTGAAATGCCATTTTGGCGAGTATCCTCGTCAGTCGGTTATGTCTTAAAGGATCACACCACCGTTTTTTGAAATAAGGGTTATTCAATGTCTCCCCTACATTTAGATAGGTGGGTAAACGCATTTTTGTCTCAGTGCTAGGGCTGGGCGATATGGCCTAAAAAAAAAATCCCAGATTTTTTCACAAAAAATCCGATTTACGATTTAAATCGATTTTTTTCTCTCCCTACTTAAAATAAATCTGCAGGTGACAAAGAAATTGTTCAAAACAAGTTTTAACTTTATTTTGTTTTAATATTCCCTTCTGGGATTTGATCTGGATTAAAGTGCAATCAGAAACAACAAGCCAAAAAGACAAGAGGACAGGCCCTGTCTTTGAAAACAGTGAAAATGTAACAAAATAAAATGGGTGGATTGGGATTGGGGGGATGTGTAAAAAAACAAAAAACTTGCATCACAATAAGTGTATTGTGATTGTCAAATTATTTGGTAACTAAACATAATTTTATTAAGTTTACTGGTATGCTACTGTTTTTATTATTGCTTAACACAAATTTCACAATTTCAATTCAATTCTTGTGATTTGATTCTGATCTTGATTCAATATCAATTCCTTTGGATAAATAGGTACAGTAGATCCGTAATGTGTTAATTGTTCTCCCAAAAAAATAAATAAATAAATCACCTAATGCTGTAAACATACAGAGAGCCCTGTCAGCTTATTAAAGGTTAAAACTAACTCAAATTAAATATAATGCGTTTTTTATAATAACAACGTTATAATATTTTAATGATATAGGTAAAAATATAATAAATGTGTAATATAGTTATCATATTTAGCAAAATAGGCTACTCCTCTCTATAGCAATTATTTTAAGTCCAACTAACATGCGTGCTATGGGTCATTAAAAGGCATCTTGAGGTAAATGTAATGTTATGTGACATGTTGTTCTCCAGCTGTTTTATGGACATCTTTCCACGGTTGAAAAACACTGATCGATCGATTTTATTACATTACGGTAAGTTGGTAGTAAAGAGTAACAGATGATCGGTTCACGTGCCGCTTGAACTGAGATCTGTCAGCGTTCTTTCACGTCACATTTACAAGTGCCAAAACGGTGTTTATTGTTTATTTCGTAATAAAATTGACAGAATCTGAGAGCTGAGAATCTGTTTCATATCGATAGTAACCTGCTCTGTCTTGTCTGTCGGAGTGTCGGTTTCAGTGTCCTCTTTGCTTCACGATTTTTCTCTGCGTGAGAAAATGGATGTGTGGCGTGAGAGCGTGTAAAAAGTGACAAAATTGCATCTCTCACAGTGAACTCGTGAGATTTGGCAGCCCTGCAGATTCAGCTTGTAAATGTTTTCGGCGGGTGTGCTTCTGCTGCCGCGGTCTTGTTCATTTGCCATGTTGTTTGTGTATCTCTATCATGGCAAGGGCTGAGCCCGGTCGGAACTACGGGAGCCCAGATGGGAGCGTCGGCGGTTGTTAAAGAGAAAACCGATTTTCATTAAAAAAAAAAAATCGGCGTAAACTACACATAAAATCGATTTATCGCCCAGCCCTACTCAGTGCATGCGTTGTCTTAGTTTGGCAGCGCCGACGCTAGCTTAGCTTAGCATAATGAATGGAATCCTTTGTTGCCAGATAGCATTTTTTTTTTTAAAGGATTAGTCTATATTTAATGTATACAGCAGTGCTATTTTACATTTGATTACTTTATTCAAATTCTGTTGTAGGCTATTACTTATCTGAATACCACTGTTAGTACATCTTCCTGAAAAACCTAAAGCACAGTTTATTTTATTTGTACTTTTGTTCTTTTTATTTATTTGTCCTTTTCGTTTGTAATTAGTTTCTTTGCTCTTACTGTATTGCTGACCGTTTACTTCTCTTCTGTAACTGTTTTGAGAACCTTTTACCTACATTAGTTATCCTAACCTAGTTTTTGCTGAAGTATCGAATATTACTCACCAACAATTGTGTTAGAAAATAATGATTTCAAAATTGACCAAAATAATCGTGATTATGATTTTTGCCATAATTGAGCAGCCCTATATTATATTTATGGTTTCCAGTTTTGCTTGAACAAATTGCACAAATTGTACGTTAAGTGTAAAGCAAAAAAAAACACTTTCATCTGAGTGATTTTGATTTCATTTCTTGACTATATCTTAAGTATATTGAAATTAACTACATAGTCAAGCCAATAAGACTATATATTAGTAATGAAAAATATCTTAGAAGAGCAAATTCTCACCCGCTGAGGTCTTCGGTTTCTCATGTGTCTCATCAGGAACCAGAGGAGCTGTGTGTCATACTGGTCACCATGACGAACGCTGTCTTCATCACGCTCTCGCTTGTTCTTCTTCATTACCTAAACAGCCACAATAAAATGACAAACATTTATGTTTTGTTGCATTAACAAAATATTTATTTTGTTGCAGTAACAAAACATTTATTAGCTACACTACCGTTTAAGAGACTTTTAAATGTTTTTGAATTTCAGTAAATGTCTCTTATGCTCACCAAGGATGCATTTATCAGATTAAAAATACAGTTAAACAGTAATACTGTGAACATCATTACAATTTAAAATTACTATTTTTAAGTTTATTTTTAAGACATTAAAGACTCATAGTGTTACAAAAGATTTCGGTTTCAAACACGCTATGCTTTTGAACTTTCGATTCAAATAATCCTGAAAATCTACTGAAAATTCAGTATTGCCATCACATGAATGAATTACATTCTGAAATATATTAAAATAGAAAATGGATATTTCAAATTTTTATAATATTTTATATTACTGTTTTTACTGCATTAAAAATGCAGCCTTGGTAAGCATAAGAGACTTTCTTTTTGTTTAAATTAAACCCCCTCACCCCACTTCAACTTCTGTTCAGTAGTGTAAATCTGACACAAATAAAGAGCACTACACTTCATGTCATATGCATTATATGGAAACATATCTTCTGTGGCATAGTATGTACCTCTTTAAGTGCCTTTAGTGTTGTGGGATTCTCAGCAGTGGGCGCCCACAGCTTCACATCATGGTCCAAACCACTGGTGGCTAAACCTGGAAGATGAGGATGTGGCTCCAGACAGTTCACCTGAACATAGAAAGAAAATATTTTTGGGACGGTAAAGAATACTCCTACACTTCTATCAATTTGTGAACAAGAAGTTAAAGGTTCTAGTCTAGATTAGTCAAGTGACAGGGTCTTACCACTCCTCCCCGGTCTCCCTCCATAAACTGAACCACACGAGCAGAGTTCTTATCCCACAAGTAGATGTGTCCACAGTCACTGCCACTGACAACAAACTCACTACAGGGACCATAAAAGTTAACCCCCTTCACTGGATTTTCCAATAGCAGATGGAAAGAGAAAAAAAGGGGGAAATGGTTTCACAAAAACTGAATATATATTGGTTATAACATGCATGAAAAATGTGATACATGCCTTATACTGCAATTAAATCAAATGAAAGCATTCGGGTTTGAGACAAGTACCTGTAGCATTGTTGCGGTGACCCTTGTATCTTCTACGGAAATCAGCCCCATCACTGTGGCTGGAGTCGAAAAGGTAAATGTCCTCGTCATTGTAACTTGCCAGCAGTTCTGAAAGACAGTTCAATCATGACACACTTTGAATGTTACTACAACAGATCATTCAACATGTAAAGTTTTCAATCAAAGCCAGGAAACCATACAAGGGTCACAGAGTTATAAGTTTACTTATTACCTGTGCCGTCATGGCTGTACACTAAACAGGTGATGTTTGTTTTGGACTCGCTGGACACCAAGTGAGAGGGACAAAACTTCTTTAGCACACCATTATTATCGTGTTCATTTATCTTTCTCTGGTCATAGATCCTATCACATATAAAAACAGGAAGAGAGAGAAACAGTGATGCAGTACAAGAGTTAGGTCTACTGACAGGGTGCCATTGGAAAAACAATTGTAACAGGTATAAAGTTTGACAATTGCATCAGAAGCAGCTTGTGATATAAAAGACAGAAATAAAACAACGTTAGATGTTAAGACATGATTTCAAAACTTATAAGACTCATAAAACTACAGATATACGCAGAAGCATGACTTTGGTGTCAGTGAAGATGTTTGTCTCACCTGACATACTGGTCTCTACCACCCACAGCAAATTGGTGCGTGTTGGCTGGGTTCACGAAAATGGTATACAGCCCAACCTTCTTTTCGCCCTCCTTCACCACCACCAGTTTGCTGAGCAAATAAAAAAAGCAATTATTTAATTCTTCATATAGAAGAACCCATTCTATGCTCTAAAACAATGCAGACTTAATACTCCAAACCCACCTAAATGAGTAAAATAACATTGTTATAAGTTTGAGTGTAAAGAGATTTTTCCATGATTCCAGTAAAGAGGAATCTGGTTGTTAAAATATTGTTTTCTCTAATGTGACCAAATATTTTCTTGTCTTCAGGATAGCAGATTTTTTTTATTAGTGTTAGCCTTTTTGCCATGTTTATTTTTGTAGCATAGAAAAGAAAATAAGAGAAGAAAATGGGAACTGGATCAGGAAATATGGCAAATCGGAATATAAAACGCATTAAAATTTGAGCTGCTGGGGGGAAAAAATATTACAATCGGGAGCAATTCTAGGATTGCTAACCCAAATATGTGATATTTTATAGTAAATGTGAAGAGAGATCACAAAATCAGATTTTACAGGCAATACACCCAATTGATCTCCAATAACGTGGGTCTATTACTTGCTATTAGAATGCTGAAGTGTATAAAATATAATTCAAAGTTTGGGGTCGGTAAGAATTTTTTTTTTAATGTTATTGAAAAAATTCTCACCAAGGTGGCTTATATTTGATCTTTTTATATTTTTATATTTATATATATAAATAAATAAATAAATAAATAAATATATATATATATATATATATATATATATATATATATATATATATATATATATATATATATGATATTAAATATTTTATTAAAATATTTTATTAAAATATTTTAAAAAGGCAATTTATTCCTTTTCAGCATCATTACTCCAGTCTTCAGTGTCACATGATCCTTCAGAAATCATTCTAAATATGCTGATTTGGTGCTCAAGAAACATTTCTTATTATTATTAATGTTGAAAATTGTTGTGCTTCTTAATATTTTTGTGGAAACTGTGATAAATATTTTCAGGATTCTTTGATAAATAGAATGAAAAGCATTTATTTGAAATAGACATATTTTGTAACATTATAAATGTCTTTATTCCCATTTCCATTGCTTAAAATTATTAATTAAAAACACTTACTGATGCCAAACAATTGAATTGTAGAGTATACCATGATGTTACTAAATGAGTTAGTTTTATAGCATTACTTCTATACTGTTCACTTTTGTCCCTCTGCTGAAGAGCTTATTTTCTTTTCCTCTGCCAATCTTAGGGTGGCCATCTGTGACATTTGTGACATGACTTTGCACTCACTTGGCAGGTCTGTCTAAACGCAGGTCAATGCCGAACACGACTGCGTCTTCACCAGCGGAGAGGAAAGAGCAGGGAGAGTCTGGCTCCAGTGCAAGCTGAGAAAAAGAAAAGAAAATCTTATTTTTCACAAGCATTCACACGTGACTCACTCTTTGAGTGTAATCCTTTTTATATGTTGCCCTAAACCAGGGGTCGGCAAGTAAGTTTGGCATCGGGCCAAAACGTTTTTTCAGAACATAGTCAAAGGATAATTTAAGAAATGATTTGATGAAAAATGCCAGTAGAATTGCCTGTGGCCGATTGTTACAATGTCTTTTGTAACTGGTATTGAGCTGTTACTCTGTGTTAAATCCTGTAGTCAGACAGTCATTAACAAAAAGCCACATCTGTGTGGCAGTGTCCGGGATATACACTGGATAAATTAATAAAGCAGTAGTGACACGTAAACTGGCAAGTATCTTCATTCACCAACTTGCAACACAGACCGCCTTGCTAAAACACACATATGTAGACGATGCGGAATGGATAAAAATAACTCATAAAAAAAGAGGACTTCAATAAGCCCATTAATGGCATGTTTGAATCATTCTCTTAACAAACTATGTTTTATTTCCTCTTTCCATATTGTGAATAGTAAATTTGTATAATTTTAATTTGCTTGTTACACAATGGAGCTTAACTTATTGTAATAATTATTTGACGTAGCCTACTTTTACACTCAGAATTATTCCTTGGCATCCTCACGTACTAAACTGCATTTTTTTTAATTGTTTGCTTGCTGGAGGTACGCTATTACATCGTGTGTAGAGTGATGATAACATTTAAGCTAGCTGGTGAGAGAAAATGGCACTATCAAAGAGTCTAAAGAGGAAAGTTGACAGAGAAAATAGGGCATACAAAGAAGAATGGAAAGACAACTATGCGTTCATCCTACCTAGTTTTGTGAATGCAAAGCTGGTGTGTCTTATCTGCAACGAAGCAATCCACGGACTCTTTTGAAAGTCTTTCAGAACTTTTCAAATTAAAAGCTCTCAATTCATCTCAAAATAAAACATTGCAGCAAAAACGTTCTCGTACTTTTATTTTGAAGGCAAAAATCACTAAAGACGAAGTGATTGTGAGTAACTGTTGCTGTCATGACAGATCTATTTCAGAACCAGTCACTATCAAAATAATCTGGCTGCGGGTGTGGGCCAGATGTTATTGATAGCGGACAGTTTTGGCCTGTGTTGCCCTCAACCAATAGACCTCAGTTCTGATATTACACAGAAATATGTTCTTTGTTCGTGCACCACAGCATGTTTGAATGATTGATTCTGATTGGTTGACGGATATTCCCAGCTGTTGATTAATGAATGTGTGATTGTAAAGCTCCAACTCTCACAGATTACACAGGTTTGGTTTGAGGTAACCACTGAAATAACACGAGTCCAGAACAATTAATTCACCCATCAGAATAACAGCCACAACTTGAAACACCTTTATCATTAATTTCAGTACGTCATCTATTATTCATATCAAATATACAATTAAAAAACCTTTATGGATGATCATACCTTATGAGCTGCACCTTTGTGCTGGGCCACTCTTTTGGTGTTCTTGCAACGCTGTGTGGCAGAAAGCTCAGCCACTCTGATCTGTCCATCTCTGGCACACATGGCCAATGTGGAGTCACCACTGTGTGGGAGGAACTTTGCCTGGGGACAGAATAATAATAAATAATAAGGAGTGAAGAGGCACTGATTTAAATTTCTACATTTTAAAATCTTCCTCTGGACATCTGAAACTAAGATGTTCAGAGGAACTTAAAACACATTTAGAGGGTCAACACAAAAAGAGGTTTCTGTCCAACATACCCAACACAAATTTAAGAAATCACACATAAGTTGAACAAAATGTATGGTCAAGTTAGCCTACAGGACTGGGGCTAAACTATTGATGTGGCTTTTATCTCATTTTTAATAATGTGGAGATATACTATACACTTCTAAAAAACACTACCGTTCAAAAGTTTGGGGTCAGTAAGATTTTTTTATTGCATTAAAACTAATCAATTTTATTTATTTTTTTATATATTTTTTTTATCATTGTTACCACAAAAATATTAAGCATGCACACTGTTTTTTCAACTGTGATCAATAATAAGAAACGTTTCTTGAGCACCATAACAGTATATTCGAATGATTTCTGAAGGATCATGTGACACTGAATAATGGAGTAATGGCTCTTAAATTCAGCTGTGCATCAAAGGAATAAATTGCATATATATATATATATATATATATATATATATATATATGCAACTTGATTGAGCACAAAAGACTTTTGAACGGTTGTGTATTGATAAAACACTACGCATACATTAGCCTGAGCCAAAAGAAGACTCAAAGAATCAAGCCTTGCTTGTGTTTCAAAAGCCCTAAATGTCACCTTCAGTAACATCAAGAAAAGGTTTTCTTTGTGCCTTGTGCCTCTCCAATTTTTCCCATCAATGTGCCACTGTTCAAATTGGAATGCAAAGATTTTAGAGCTTCAAACATCTGCAGTCAGCTAAACTGAGCTTCCTCACCTGAAAGACATTGCTTTTATGTCCGCTGTCAAACTCCAGCTCCGCCTTTCTGCGAGCCCAGTCCCAGATCACCACTCGGAGGTCATCGCTGCCGGATGCCAAACGAGTGCCGGAGGGGTTAAAGTGGAGGGTGTTCACACAGCCTGTGTGTCTCTCCAGGCGGCCCTGCAGTTCCAGCCTCTGCACTAGACCCCGTGCCCCACACACCCTCCTCGCAAACTGGTGCGAATCACGGCCAATCTCTCTGGCACGAAGCGAGGGGACTGCGCACCATGAAGGACGACTCAGGTCACGCAGATCTGCTCCCAGCCACGCTTCCATGGCTTGCTCGTCTTCTTCCTCCACGTCATCCTCCTCCTCATCTTCTTCATCATCATCATCGTCTGAACTGGAAGAGTGATGTGTGGCACCGCCGCTGGGTCGATTCCTCTTCCTGGCGGATCTCCTACTTTCATCTTTTCCCCTCCCTCCTCCCTCACTCTCTCTCTCTCCTTCTTCAGTGAGAGAGTACAACCCACTGCCATCCATGCTGTCAGTGTCCTCCTCTTCTCCCAGTTCCTGCTTCTGCTCAGAGTCTGCCATGGGCCTGTCCTGACCACCCTGACTTCCCTCTGGAGCTGAACTCAAATTTGCTGTCAAGAGAAAACTTGTGTATCACCTTTTCCACAAAAATATTAAGCAGCACAAATCATGAACACCAAATCAGCATATTAGACTGATTTCCGAAAGGATCATGTGACACTGAAGACTGGCTGCTGAACATTCAGCTTTGTCATCACAGTAATAAATTACATTTTAAAATAGAAAACAGTTATTTCAATTGTAAAAATATCATTTAACAATTTTACCGTTTTACTGTATTTTTGATCAAATAAATGAGCATAAGAGGTTTACTGACCCCAAACTTATAAACAGAAATGTGTATGACAAAGTTTGGACTTTGTTTCCATACCTGACTCAGGACTGGTTTGGGTCTCTGGCGCTGCAGATGTATCCGCTTCCCCTCTTCCTTCTCCAGGTTCTGGATCATCAGAACCACCTGGTAAATTAAGCCCCAGGCAAAAAGAATTAGCTGTATTTGCCATCATTTCAATAATAAGAGATTAGGAGTATATTACCCAAGACTTTCTTCAATCTCTTGCCGTATTGACCATATTTTATTTTATTTCTTACATAAAACACAAAATGAAATGTTATGAATATTGACCATAAAACAGAAGTGAATGCTGACAGTAAAGCACCAGAAAGTCATAAAAATACAGCAGCAAAATAGAGCTACAACAGAGAGGGGAAGATTATCAGTTAATAATGACTGAAATGTTGGTCTGTTCCTCAAACAAAGTTATTATAAGACTTCAGAAGACAGACTATTTTTTACAATATTATATTATGATAACATGGCAGTATAAAACACTGTTTACTGTCCTCATATGGCATTCTGTCTAAGATCTTCTTTTATATTTCACTCAGAAAGAAAACAGTATGGGTTTGTAACTCTGCATGGACATAATTTTCAGTTTTGGGTGAACTACTCCTTTATTAAGACAGTAAACTGAAAGCTAAAACAAGTTGTTTACTCACCATTTGGGACACTGGATTTGCCGTCTGTATCGCTCATTCTGTCTGACTGTCTCTTCTAACAGAAGAGACCCTGAAGAAATAAAAGAGAAAAGAGCTTACTTCAATTACACTGGATTATGTTAAGACAATATATTTTACTTACAACTTGATTTAAATGCTTGAGAGATAATTTAACGTTGGTATATCCTATAGTCAATGATTACTAGAGTCCTAATCAAAATGTATGTCTTCAAACCAATGAACATCATTGGCATTTTGACACATTTAAAAGGTGCTGAGCTCTCAGATTGACCCAGCCAGTGAGCTGACAGGATCCCTGACATCAGCTAAAGGTGGCAAAATAAGCCTGCTTGCATGGTAAATAGCTGGCATGGTAAACACCTGCCTCTAATCGCAATACCCATACCATTAGTACCTTGTACAGTAACAACTGAGTCCAACTGCAAACTACACTTACATAGCACCCTGGTACTGTTCGTGCATTAGTGACAATGCCACATAACAACTTGACAGTGCGCAGTAAACTGGCTGCGACTAGCAAGTGTGCTAACTAATCTTAGCAATTGCTTTTGTGGCATTACCCTGGTCAAAAATAGAAACGCTGCTAGGTACTTTTGCAAGCTCGCATGGCTTTTGGCAGTTAAATTGTAGCTAGATTACAAAGAAGTACCGACGAGTAAATATTGTGTAATGTGTCGTGCAGGAGAAAAACGAGTTCAACGCGTCAGTAATGGCTCTGTTATGAGTGCTGGCTCAAGCTGACAACATGTAAACATTGGTCGTAGCGAGAAAATGGAGAGCTAACTACCGAGCAGTGTTACCTCTACTGTAACGTTAGGCCCAAAGTCTCCGCACTTGTTAATCCTCTGCGCAGATTTCCTTCCTTCACCTTCGAGTCATGCGCAAACAAAAGCTCGACACATTAGGGAGATGTGCCCTGGACACACTCATGCACTGGCGATCCAAAAACCACCGCAGTTTAAGGTCACGTTTTTATTCGTGCCCGCCGTGTTTATGTTTTGACTGATCTCCTTCTGTGTTTTTTTCCCTTTCTCTTTCCTTTTTTTTTTCTCTTTCTTTTTCCGGTAAGACGATCGTTCTCCGGAAGTTGGTCTGGATCCACAAACAAAGCGGCGCTTAATATTACAGTACACAATGTGATACTGATAAATTTTGTTCACGGTAAAATACACAAACGGATTTTTTTTTTTTTGTTGTTGCTCTTAATATTGATTATGACTACGCCATTTGGTATATTTATAATGCTAATAATGATAACAAAACGCAACATTTTATTGTTAATATTAATAATAGTAGTAGGCCTAGTATTAATAATTATTATTACTACTAGTAGTAGTAGTAGTATTATACCAATTGCATATTCATCATAAGTAAAAAAATAAAAATAAAAATAAAAACAACAGCCTATTTATACAGCTAAAAGTATGGACCAATGTCCATATCTAAAAATATTTGGATTCAATCAGGATTTGGACCGTACCATAGTACTAAAACAGCTCTCATTAGAGTCACAAATGATTTGCTCTTATCATCCGATCGTGGTTGTATCTCTCTATTAGTGTTACTCGATCTTAGTGCTGCATTTGACACTATCGACCACAACATTCTTTTAAATAGACTCGAAAATTATGTTGGCATTAGTGGAATTCCACTAGCATGGTTTAAATCATACTTATCTGACCGTTATCAGTTTGTAGCATTAAATGAAGAGATGTCTTATCGATCAAAAGTTCAGTATGGTGTACCACAAGGCTCAGTACTAGGACCGTTGCTGTTCACTCTGTACATGCTACCCTTAGGAGATATCATTAGGAAGCATGGCATTAGTTTTCACTGTTATGCTCATCATACTCAGTTCTATATTTCTTCACTCCCCGATGAAACTTACTAATTCACAAAATTAACGGAATGCATAGCAGATATAAAAAACTGGATGATGTAGCAAATTAGCTCTATGAAATATTAATAATCAATAATAACTGGTTATAATTGATTATGAATATTTGAATCAGTTCATATAATTAACTTAAATGTAGTAAAATTAATTTTTCAATCAACCCACCTGTTTGTCCCGTGAACACTCAGCGTTAATTGTTTATTAATTCTAAGAAATATTCATTTCCAGGGATGGGAAATGTCTTTCTTACTGTACAGTACTTTTAAGAGCATGTAGTCACAATCTAAATCGTAAAGTAAACTTCGTATGCAAGCAGAGAATCAGAACCAAACACATATTGTGCACAAGTTTTATTAACAAAAACACGAAAACATAACTAACGTACAAACAATTGCACATTCATTCATGCATTCATTGGTAGATGGTTAAAGTGACAGAATGAAACCGGAGGTAGGAAATGGAACTATGGAAAAGATCCATTTAACTATGCAAAGAACCATCAGTTTATCAATTTCAACGAAACTCATTAAAAGTATACTTGCGATTTGCTTTTGCAGTGGACACAATTCTTGAAGTTGTTGAAAATTCAAGTTGTTGATGATTCCGTGAGTGTCAAATGTTGAAGTTGCAATCGTTTTCTTCTGAGCTGGATTGAAGAAGATATGTTGAACTTGTGTGGTTAGTTCGACTCTGTTGGGAGAGTGAAGGCCCCGGTGGGGGGGTCCATGCAGACATCAACCCGAAGGAGCAGCAGTGAAGGCCAGAGGAAGAGAGGATTAAGAGAGCAAATTGAATGAAGACGTTGTGCCAAACTCCTGAGGTTGTCCTGGATTCTGTCGTGGTTGAGAGAGTCCTCTCTCTCCTGAATGAGCACATGGCTGGTTGTGAGTCAAGGCCCGGGGCCCTGGGGCCTGCTGAGGGCACACAGGACAACACAACACCCTGAACGTTCTGAGAAACCAAGAGAAGGAGGGCTTGTTGAGGATGCTATTTGAAGCTTGAGTAAGGTCCCACCTCTCAGGGTTGGCTCGACCAATAAGAAAGGTGGAGTTTCCAAGCGGGAGAATTTGATTTATGGGTCTTTGTTCCAAGAGTGCTCATTTGCATGTGCCCGCTGGATGGGTGGTAGCTTGATGAAGAACTATGAAAGATTCTTGTAATACTATTATGTTGTTGTTATCGACATATCATGTACACAGTCATTTCTATCTTCAAAGTACCAAGTTATAGAGATCAAACACCGCGTAGGTGAGGTTACATTGACCGTTGGTTCAACCAAAATAATCCACAGCATCAAAACAATAAAAATTAATAGAATTAAAAGACACTACACAAAACAGTAAATCATTCACACAATTTCCTGGCGGTGCGTGTTCATTTATAGATCCGTTCGTTTATTAATTGATGCAGCAAAGTTTGTTTCAAAGTCTGTTTCTGTCTTCACATTCTTCACAGTAATAAAACCAACTTATCTGATCGTAGTCATGGTAACCAAAGATCCTTCTTGCCCTTGTTGAGGGATTTTAATCCCTAATAGAGTTTTAAATATTATTTGTTACCTAAAAAAAAGAATTGTGTCTCATTTGTCTCAGTCATTACAATGACTAGCAATTTCCTACTACTTAATTCTCAAAAAACAGATATTCTATAGGCTATTGGACAAAAAACTTCCTCATGTAATAACCTAGAATACTGTCTAACACTTGATGGCTGCTCTGTTAAGTCGTCGGTTAGGAACCTGGGTGTGCTCTTTGATACCAATCTTTCATTTGAAAGTCACGTGTCTACTGTCTAGTATCTGTAAAACCGCATTTTTGCACATATGTTCTCAATGAAAAATGCAAAACAATTAGTTCATGTGTTCATGACATCAAGGCTAGATTATTGTAATGCTATTATGGGTGGTTGCCCTGCTCGCTTAATAAACAAACTACAGCTGGTCCAAAACGCAGCAGCTAGAGTTCTTACCAGAACCAGGAAGTATGACCATATTAGCCCGGTTCTGTCAACACTACATTGGCTCCCAATTAAACATTGTATACATTTTAAAATATTGCTCATTACTTACAAAGCACTAAATGGTTTAGCTCCGCAGTACTTGAGCTAGCTCTTAACGCATAGTCCTTCACGTCTATTGCGATCTCAAAATTCCGCACAGTTGATAATACCTAGAATATCAAAATCGACTGCTGGCAGTAGATCCAGTCTCTCTGTTTATCCCGAGGTTTACCGCAGTCAGCCGAATCCAGGCCGTATCCAGATCTGAGGAAGGACCAGTGCCTGGACACGACGAAAACGCAGTCCTTAAGTGTCAACTAGTCTCTCCTCTGTGAAGGCCCCCTTCTCCTTCCTTTTACCTCTGAACAGATTAAACGTTGTCGGGATAATTCTGGTTCACGTGGCTGCAGACGCGACAAAAATGTATGTATTATAAATTTTTAAGACCAGACAAGTAGTTTGTTGAGGGTTGATTTGTGAAGGACTACACGCCTGCGCATACACGCATATCTATCAACTAAACACGTGATGCGCATGTGCGTGCCGTCTGCGTTTTCGCAGGTTTGCATTTTTGAGATTTGCGCAGAGAAAACGGATAATCGTTTTCACCTTCAAACCTATTTCAGGAAGTGTGTTCGAGACACCAGGCACTGTTTTGTGCGGATGGGCGGCCGGAACGCGTTAGTGGTTTTTCTGTTAGAACGGTGGTGTTAGCGGCCCCTAAGTTAATAACTAAATCAAGACTATCTTTAACTGGACAATAACTTTGTCCTGGAGCTGTGATAAAGCCTAAACAATCTGTTTCGGTAATTTCTATTAGGCTATCACTGTAAAGCTGCTTTGAAACAATCCATACTGTTAAAAGCGCTTTATAAACGAAGGTGACTTGACTTGGATTAAAGATAATAATCAAGAATGCAAATAATAATAACAAGCATTTCATATTATTTTGAAAATATTTACTAAAAGTATCATTATTATTATTATACAGATTCATCATCACCAGTAATAAAAACAAAACAACAGTCTGTTTATACAAGTATAGCCCGATATTGTCAGGATACAGGCAAGGAGACAGAGGTAAGTGAATCCAAACACAGCTTTATTAAATGTGACACAAGTGCAAGGGTGAGTATTCTCAGAGTGCAGGTGCAGATACGAGGTGGATCACTACATGCGGGGCAGATTACAGGTGAGTAGATCCTCTTCAGGTCACTTTATGTCAAGCGGTTGCAAATCTTTCATACGTGTCTTTTCTCTTTCAGATGTCGTCGTGGGAGAGATAACTCAGCGTGAACACCTGGACTCAAGAAGATCCAGGATTTAAGGGGACAGGGATCCAGATGGGGTTTCAGGAAGCAAGGACTCGGACAGGATGTCTGGAGGCAGTGGAACAGGAATGCAGAGGTTAGTAATTCACAGGTGAGTATACTTTACTTGGCTGGAACTGGACTTCTTTAGAGGCTTTGTAGGACAACGGGAAACGGTCTGTTCCTGTTGGAGGCTTGACCATGAGTGAGGCTGTGGTGAGTGTTTTTATGCAGGGGTAATGAGGCTTACTGATTGTAACAGGTGCAGGTGCTAATTCAGAGGAAAGTGATTGCAGGTGCGCCAAAGAGGATTCTGGGGACTGTAGTGCATGAGATGACGGTGAACCGTGACAGTACCTCCCCTCTCCCCAAAGGCGCGTCCTCGCGCCGTATAACATCCAAAGGGGTGGGAGGGTGGGCGCCTTGGAAGCTGACGAGGGCATGGTTGTACAGGACTGGAAGCTTCCAGGGCGGAGCTGGCAGCTCGGGGGACCTGGGCGGAACAGGCAGCGGGTGTGGCCACGGCGGAGCAGGCTGAGGGCGTGGCCAGGGCGGAGCAGGCTGAGGGCGCGTCCAGGGCGGAGCTGTCGGACCCTCGAGCGTCCAGGGCGGAGCTGTCGGACCCTCGGGCGTCCAGGGCGGAGCTGTCGGACCCTCGGGCGTCCAGGGCGGAGCTGTCGGACCCTCGGGCGTCCAGGGCGGAGCTGTGGGACCCTCGGGCGTCCATGGTGGCGATGACCCTTCGGGTGGCCATGGCGGTGAGGACCCTTCGGGTGGCCATGGCGGGGAGGACCCTTCGGGTGGCCATGGCGGGGAGGACCCTTCGGGTGGCCATGGCGGGGAGGACCCTTCGGGTGGGCGCCCCCCCAAAATTTTAATGGGGAAATTGACAGGAAAGGGGGGATCCGGCAGCAACGAGGGTCTTGGGCTGGGCAGGACCAACGGTGGATCAGTGGGCTCTGGCGCAGGACCAACGGGCTCTGGCGCAGGACCAACGGGCTCTGGCGCAGGACCAACGGGCTCTGGCGCAGGACCAACGGGCTCTGGCGCAGGACTGGACTGGACTAGCACATCATGGGACTCGGAACTGGACGGGACCAGCACATCATGGGATTCGGAACTAGACGGGGCCAGCACATCATGGGACTCGGAACTGGACTCATGGGCCAGAGCTGATGTGTGTAGCCCACACACACAGAATCGCCGCAGACATCACAATCAGCACGGTGTTCTCTCGTGTGGACTCACGTGTGGTGTGCTCAGTCTCTGGCGGGCAGGTGATTGGCTCCTGCTCGAAGACTGGCTCTGGGCTCCTGCTCGAAGACTGGCTCTGGGCTCCTGCTCGAAGACTGGCTCTGGGCTCCTGCTCGAAGACTGGCTCTGGGCTCCTGCTCGAAGACTGGCTCTGGGCTCCTGCTCGAAGACTGGCTCTGGGCTCCTGCTCGAAGACTGGCTCTGGGCTCCTGCTCGAAGACTGGCTCTGGGCTCCTGCTCGAAGACTGGCTCTGGGCTCCTGCTCGAAGACTGGCTCTGGGCTCCTGCTCGAAGACTGGCTCTGGGCTCCTGCTCGAAGACTGGCTCTGGGCTCCTGCTCGAAGACTGGCTCTGGGCTCCTGCTCGAAGACTGGCTCTGGGCTCCTGCTCGAAGACTGGCTCTGGGCTCCTGCTCGAAGACTGGCTCTGGGCTCCTGCTCGAAGACTGGCTCTGGGCTCCTGCTCGAAGACTGGCTCTGGGCTCCTGCTCGAAGACTGGCTCTGGGCTCCTGCTCGAAGACTGGCTCTGGGCTCCTGCTCGAAGACTGGCTCTGGGCTCCTGCTCGAAGACTGGCTCTGGGCTCCTGCTCGAAGACTGGCTCTGGGCTCCTGCTCGAAGACTGGCTCTGGGCTCCTGCTCGAAGACTGGCTCTGGGCTCCTGCTCGAAGACTGGCTCTGGGCTCCTGCTCGAAGACTGGCTCTGGCTCTTGCTCGAAGACTGGCTCTGGCTCTTGCTCGAAGACTGGCTCTGGCTCTTGCTCGAAGACTGGCTCTGGCTCTTGCTCGAAGACTGGCTCTGGCTCTTGCTCGAAGACTGGCTCTGGCTCTTGCTCGAAGACTGGCTCTGGCTCTTGCTCGAAGACTGGCTCTGGCTCTTGCTCGAAGACTGGCTCTGGCTCTTGCTCGAAGACTGGCTCTGGCTCTTGCTCGAAGACTGGCTCTGGCTCTTGCTCGAAGACTGGCTCTGGCTCTGGCTCGAAGACTGGCTCTGGCTCGAAGACTGGCTCTGGCTCGAAGACTGGCTCTGGCTCTGGCTCTTGCTCGAAGACTGGCTCTGGCTCTGGCTCTTGCTCGAAGACTGGCTCTGGGCTCTTGCTCGAAGACTGGCTCTGGGCTCCTGCTCGAAGACTGGCTCCGGCTCGAAGACTGGCTCCGGCTCGAAGACTGGCTCCGGCTCGAAGACTGGCTCCGGCTCGAAGACTGGCTCCGGCTCGAAGACTGGCTCCGGCTCGAAGACTGGCTCCGGCTCGAAGACTGGCTCCGGCTCGAAGACTGGCTCCGGCTCGAAGACTGGCTCCGGCTCGAAGACTGGCTCCGGCTCGAAGACTGGCTCCGGCTCGAAGACTGGCTCCGGCTCGAAGACTGGCTCCGGCTCGAAGACTGGCTCCGGCTCGAAGACTGGCTCCGGCTCGAAGACTGGCTCCGGCTCGAAGACTGGCTCCGGCTCGAAGACTGGCTCCGGCTCGAAGACTGGCTCCGGCTCGAAGACTGGCTCCGGCTCGAAGACTGGCTCCGGCTCGAAGACTGGCTCCGGCTCGAAGACTGGCTCCGGCTCGAAGACTGGCTCCGGCTCGAAGACTGGCTCTGGCTCGAAGACTGGCTCCGGCTCGAAGACTGGCTCTGGCTCGAAGACTGGCTCTGGCTCGAAGACTGGCTCTGGCTCGAAGACTGGCTCTGGCTCGAAGACTGGCTCTGGATCAGCTGGGCAGGCGACTGGCTTGACTGGGAAGGCACAATGCGCGGGTTTAGCAAAAGCAGCACACTTGAGGGCCCCACGGACTGACGTAATGGCTGGATCAAACATTTTCAAAGCCAGATCAGCGCTATTTGACACCAGTTTCCGTGACCTAGGCCAGGTGATCTCAGCTACGGGTCCGGAGCGGTGATGGACCGTTTCTTTCCCAGGCCTGGTTGGACTGACTGGATGCCTGGGTTTGGCTGGGCTGGACGGAAACAGCGGTGAGGGCTCTGGGGGTACTGTGGGCTTGTGGGGTGTCTCTGCAGCCAAGCTCACAGTAAACGATGAACCGCTCATTACAAGGGCATAGTCAATATACTGGGCCAGTGAAAAATGAATCTTTCCCCCTGGTAATCGGGACCGCACCGGATCGTTCAGCCCTATACGAAAAATGTCCTTAAGAGCCACATTAAATCCCACCTTATGGCACAGTCCACAAAAATCCAGAACATAGTCCTCGATGGCCTGCTCACCTTGACGGAGGTTCAGGAGATTAAGAACTGCTGGATCCATAGCGGTAGTGGGTCAAGCCTTCTGTCAGGATACAGGCAAGGAGACAGAGGTAAGTGAATCCAAACACAGCTTTATTAAATTTGACACAAGTGCAAGGGTGAGTATTCTCAGAGTGCAGGTGCAGATACGAGGTGGATCACTACGTGCGGGGCAGATTACAGGTGAGTAGATCCTCTTCAGGTTACTTTATGTCAAGCGGTTGCAGATCTTTCATACGTGTCTTTTCTCTTTCAGATGTCGTCGTGGGAGAGATAACTCAGCGTGAACACCGGGACTCAAGAAGATCCAGGATTTAAGGGGACAGGGATCCAGATGGGGTTTCAGGAAGCAAGGACTCGGACAGGATGTCTGGAGGCAGTGGAACAGGAATGCAGAGGTTAGTAATTCACAGGTGAGTATACTTTACTTGGCTGGAACTGGACTTCTTTAGAGGCTTTGTAGGACAACGGGAAATGGTCTGTTCCTGTTGGAGGCTTGACCGTGAGTGAGGCTGTGGTGAGTGTTTTTATGCAGGGGTAATGAGGCTTACTGATTGTAACAGGTGCAGGTGCTAATTCAGAGGAAAGTGATTGCAGGTGCGCCAAAGAGGATTCTGGGGACTGTAGTGCATGAGATGACGGTGAACCGTGACAGATATCTGACTATATCATTGTAATTAATGATAATAATAAAACATGCAAATAATAATAATTTAAATTAATAATTATTTAAATGTAATAATTAATTAAAAGCATACAAAATAATACATTAAAAATAAAAATTATATTTATTATTATTATTAACGACTTTCCGGGTTTCTCTGAAGCGGAGAGACTAAATTAAATATATTTTTTTGTGTTCCCATTTTGCTCAAATAGCAAAAGAAAACTCCACGTTTTCACAACTTTGAATAAACAGTAAATAAATTAATTAATTAATTAAAAGAGAAAGGAAGTCAGAAGAGAGAAAGATTTGTAATTTGATGCAAAGGTAATATAATACTAAGCATAGTGTAGGCTAATACATGTAGGCTATACCTACATTTTAAAAAAGATAATATAAAAAAAACTTTGCAGGATTTCTTATTTATCTAAAACTTTTTTTAAATATGCTTTATTTGAACATTCAGTTTACAGTGTGAAACAACCAAATTAGAACACAACAATAATTAATAATAACAAAAATATAAAGAATAGTAAAAGAAAACAAAACTTTGCAGGATTTACGATGCTGATGACCGTTAAAACGCGTCAAGTCTGTGAAAAGGCCTGAACCAAAGACTGTAAAAAACGAGAGAGAGAGAGAGAGAGAGAGAGAGAGAGAGAGAGAGCGCGAGCAGGGGCGTGTGTTTTTCTAGATGAGAGCTGGATATACAGTCCTCTCCATTATATTCTCGGTTCCGTTGTTCTGACATATTTTCAAAGCACTCTGACCAAAAAAGGAGGGAAATTCCGATTATATTTCTTTGAGGCTTTACAATTACGCTACAAATTAAACCGTGAACCGAAAAGGACATTCTCTCAGAAAGAACTATGAGTGAGGTGAGTTCTCATTTGTTTTTATAAGACTGTATAATAAACCCGACTAACTTAAAAGTCAATTCGAAGATTTATATAATAACGTAATATGAGGAAGTCCAATTCAATGTAAATGCTTTTTTTTTTTGTTGAGACAAAAAAGGATTAAATCATTTAAATCCTTTTAATCATGCAAGTTTCATTAATAAAGATGGCTTAGCTGTAAACCCACCTCTAATTTGTCGTCAGTAACGAAATATAACCCTTTGTATTTTTAATCTTTACTGAAATTAGAGAATGGTTGACATAGCTAAACCATCTCTTTATGAATTTTGCTATACATGTTACAGTGCTTTTTACTCAATGAGAAAATATAAATCTTTAGATTTCCCTATATAGTTTAAAATGAAAGTGATGCTTTACATTCTTTTGTGTGTGTGTGTGTGTGTCATTAATTGCCAATTTATAAGTGGCTCAGGGGAGATTGACCTTGCTGATATGAGCTTGGCTAATTAGCAGATGGAGATTGTGCCGTGAGGCTTGTGTGCATCAAGTGATGTGTGAGAGTGAAAATAAAGTGCTGTCTGAGGTAATGTAGAAGAGAAAAAGTAATGGCTAACACACTGAGAGCCAGCTGGCAGCATGCATGGGATCTCCCCATCCCCCCATCCCATAATGATGTCTTTTAAGTGTAAAAAGCCAGAAGTGTGAAGTCTTACCTCCTTAATACTCATATGACCTACTTTTGGCAAATTAAGAGAAAATAAACAATAGAATGGCATGTACACAAAAAAAGCCATCTCTTGAGACAAAAGTTGTCGTTTTTATGCTCAAGAGATTTTATCTGACAGCTCAATGCGGTAGATAGTGCATTAAAACTTACTGGAGAGAGGAGGCTGAGGCTGGTTCAGAGTTCAGAGTAAGGTGAAGATGCTCTTTCATTACAAAAAAGGCTTAACGGGGAAAGGGCTGCGGCGATTTGCATTTGAAAGAGTCCCTTGCATTGAGAGACAGTGAATAATATGTGTATATGTGAGTGTGTGTGTGTGTATGTGTGTGTGTTTAGGCAATGTTCCATTTCATCTCCCTTGATGACATTTTCTGTTCTCAAAAGAAAATACTTACAGTATATCAGCAGCTTCAAGCAAATATCACAGTGTTTCTTAGATTTAAATGACAATTCATTGCTGAAATTACACATTTAAAAAGGATTTACACAAAAGTACATGAACACAAACTGACACATTTTGGATGTCAATATGAATAACTCAAATCTAGGGCATCATCTCAAGGCTAATTTGTTCTCATAATTGAAAAAGCAAGGTCACAGATATACTGAATGTATTTTGGCCTTAAGTAGTTTACACTGTGTGCCTCGGAAACATAAACATTTTATAACCCCTTACTTCAACTATCAAATGTCAACAGGGATAAATTAATTTAAGAAATATCTAATATAAAATACACACAAAAACACACATCAAGCTTGCATGTCATGGGGATCCTCTCCAGGGCTGAGTGCCTCTGTTCCAGATTGCACACAGAATTGAAAAAGGGGGATTAAACCGATGGGGATTAAGGGGTCTTTATCGCTCGGTGTCCTAACACACGCATGATAAAGCCCATATCAGGTTTTAATTTGATGGCAGACCAAATAAAAAATTCACAGATGCTGTGATTGTAGTATTTACTGCATGCCTAAATGCTCTCACAATAAACCTGAAAGCTGCTGCCTCTTTCTTTCAGAACAGTTCATCTGATCCTCCAAACAGCACTCAGGGGCCTGTCACAGATGGAAAAGGTGTGTTTATGTGTTCCATTACAGCATATTTAAATTTTTCATGATTTGCTTCTTGAAAACTCCTTCACATTTTGTTCTCCACCAAAACTGTCCGGTTAAGGTCACGTTTTTATAGGCCAATGCGGAAGTTAGCATCATCCTTGTTCCCTCAACAAAACCTAATAGGATTTTTCCCTTTGGCTTTAGGATAGTTGCAGAAAATTAGCTCCAACCAACAGAGCTTTTATGAATTTTGAAGCCTAAATACAATCATCAGAAGTAAAAAGCTAAACGTATGTTATAAACGGACTACACCATGGTCACCACCATTAAGCATCATAAAAAAGTAAGAATAGTTTGCAAGAGCGTGAATAATAAACACAACGAGGCTGTAAAAGCAGTCTATAGTGAGTAGATACGTTTTTCGTCTTGATGACGTTTAATGTTCCCAACAACCTCTGTAGTCCCATTTAGCCACTTGACAAGTAAAAGCTTTAATAAACACAAAATGTTACTGATGTATTTTATGTCAAAGTATAAAATGTGAAAATATCTTGAGCTTGAGCACAGACATTATTTCAGGAATTTAATCAAACACCCATTCAAAAAACCCATTGACTTTGGAACGATGGAGCCGGAAGTGCTAAAATACTCGTTTCTGGGTGGTCTACAAAAAATACATCATCCTTAAATGACTCATATTTGTCTCTGAAAACTGAGATACAAGAACACTTTTTAACATCGAAACAAATACACATCTAATTTTTAACCATGAAAATGCACTGTACTGCTAAAAGATATTAGAACAAATACATATTTTAAAGTTCTGTGGTGTGAGAATGTAAACAATTGCTGTAAGTATATTTATAACAATTAACATAATTTAAGACCTGAATTGGGACGCAGACAAGCAGTGACTTCACAAATGCAAGAAATATTGCAGTTCATTTTACTATGCCATTAATGTTGTCAATGTTTGCGTGTCATGTGTCCCTCAGCCGCCCAGGAGAAACCGGCGGACAAAGAGGGGAAGCCCCCTACGCAAGAACCCGAAGAAGAGATCGACATTGATCTGGAGGCGCCAGAGACAGAGAAAGCAGCTTTGGCAATACAGAATCAGTTTAGACGCTTCCAGAAGAAAAAGAAGTAGAAAAGGGAAGCCTGAACAAGAGAATCGGAGGACAAAAACGCCTTCCACAATATTCACTATGGAAAGAGAAGTAACAAAGAAGAGACAGAGGAAAGTCAAGTGTGGGTGGGAAATTAGGGGTTTGGAAAACAAATGATAGCCCTGTGGCATCAACATGCTGGGTAGATTAGAGTTTAGGACATAAGAATAGGGAAGGATTTTCACTTAAAAAGACATGGCAGATTCTGTTCTCACTATATTTGTCCAGATTTGTCTCCATCCTTCTCTCCTGTAGACATAAATATAGGGACGTCAGTTACATGTGCAACACACATCTGTCATTTAATGTATTTAGTATCATTGATGCAACAGAACAAATGTAAGAGATATTAAACTTAAGAATTCAAAGGGCAGTAAATGACCAAATGTTGCACTGCACTTACAGTAAAGCATGCTGGCGTGAATCAGTATTATAGATATGAAGTAGCTTAGTTGTAAATCTATTCTTAGAGTAGGCTTAGAGTAGGAAATCTTTATATTAACAGCAGACCAAATCATGATTATTTAATATAGACCATAAAAAATATTATAACCTGACATTCTCAGAAGAATTAGCAATAGCAATATCTTGCATGTTTATGCATTTTGGACAGGGATTTAATCAAGACGCACTGAAGTTTAAATTCAATAGCTTGTTATTTTTAAAATTAGCCCTATTAAACTAGGCGAATGGCCTTGAAATACAAGTAAAATGGCCAAGTTTAACATTCTATTCAGTTAACTAAATTGCTGAATTTAGCACAAGGTCAAGAACCTTTTAAGTCATATCATACTCACTTAAATTAGCATAAATTCCTTAAATTTTTGCTTCAATGCCAGAAGTCACTGGCATGCAGTGAGATACTTGAATTTTTGGAGACTGGTGACTCAAATGAAGATGATTATCAAGGAAAGTGTAACATTTTGATCTATTTTAAGTGTCTTTATATTTCTCCTTCCCCTATAATTAAAGTAGTCTCCACAGATATCTCAGAATAGCTCATAAAAATTAGAGCAGTATAAAGAGACTCATGATTATCTTGCAGTTAATGGGACAAATGATGTCTGTAATTGCATTGAAATAGGTGTGATGAAAATGTCATCTGTGCTTGATCGTTTCCAGATAACCACTGGCAAGGCAATTATTGAATACATCTGTTATTATTCTGTACATTTTATATCAAGTAGCCTATGACACATTTTACTGTTGGACAGACATTTATATCCTCCTGTATTGCTCTGTACTTATTTTCTTCTCTCTCTCTCTCTCTCTCTCTCTCTCTCTCTCTCTCTCTCTCATGTGTGCTTGAGTGCTCTATTCTACACTTGTTTCTTTTTTCAGTGTGACTCATTGCTTCAATAGAAAGAATTGTATGTCCTGACCTGAATTGTATGTACTAGGGGCAATAAGTAGATGGTTACATAAAGTGAAGAACATTATATAACATTAGTTTGCCTTTTCTCCATCAAACATACTGAATTTTCAATGTAAATGCATATTTCAACTTCAATAATTATTGCTACTATTGCAGTCTTTTTAATTCTAAAATAGTTAATCCAGGAGTAAAGTGAAATGAAAGGGTAAAAAAGAAGAAGTAATTATTGGATGTTCCCACTTACTTGTCTTTGTCTATAACCCAAAATAGAATGATTTTTATACCTAGTTTTATAGCTAAGAGTTTTATTGTTGCTGTCCCCTAATGAAGTACAGTCAATAGTTACATCATTTAAAGAATGCACATTTACTTGTGTTTGGTGCTTATATGTGTAGGACAGGAGGTGATGACGCCTGATACTAGTCTGATAGTTTAAAAACTATAATAACCTATACTATTATTTCAACAGCAGAGGGCAATCTCTTTCTTTCTATCAATCAGTGTTGCCAAATCCGTGGTTTTCCCGCGGAATTCGGCTACTTTTAAAGGTAGGGTAGGTAATTTTTGGAGAGACTATAGCAATAGAGTGGTGCGTCATACCTGCACCAATCTATGGCAAGCTAGCTTTTAAAGCATAAGATCCTTTCCCATCTCCCTTCAGAGCGCTCTCCAAAGCCACACCTCCTCCAAAACACATGAACGCACAGAGCTAGTGCAGAGTCTGCAAATTATATTTATAAACCACTTTTATGTATTGCATAAATCCATAGAAAAAGAACCATACAAAACATTTTGTGGAAAAAATTTAAAAACCAGTAAAAGTGCAGTCAAAGAATTAAAAAATATGTACAAAAATAAATAATACAGAACATATCAAAGACTATAAGTCTATGATGCATAAAATCCAGCATAAAAACTTTTTTTTTTTTTAGGGAGCAGAGGGGCTGAAATAGGATCAGAATCCAAACGTATGACACCATATCCCAGAGTTAAATCCACAATATTTAAATGCTTTTTTACCTACACTTCAGTCTTTAGTACACTTTCAGTGCAAGCTTTAGTGCACACTGCCAGCACTGGTTTAAGGTGTTTCATTAATGTAAAGTCACAAAAGAATGCTTCCCATATATAATGCTGAGGAACTGAAACAAACAAATTTTTTGGATGTGTGTTCAAAGACACACCAGAGAATTCTGAAAATCTCAATTATAGGCTACAGGTCATGGTTATCTGGTTGAGAATAAAGTTTGAGTCAGTCACTTATACTGTCAGTCCAGATTCTTAGACCATTACACTGGTCTGCTTTTTTCACACTAATTCTCTAGAATTTATTTATACTGCTTGCAAGACAAGACTGTACTGATATACCTGAAACATCAAAGTTTAGTGGTTTGTTCTAAGCCCACAACTCTAAATATAGAAATTTTCTGCTGCATATACTGAATTGTGATTGCCATATATTTAACACTTTCAGGTTAAATTACAGTTAAATTACAGTAAATTACAGTCATTTTAATTCTTGTGTGTAGCACACAGAAAACAAAATGCATACATGATGCAACATTTGATTTAGACAGAATCAGAAGCCTGAAACATAGTATTACATATTATTAAAACTTACATGAATCCGGTATTTACTTCTCCTAACGCAATAGTTGTTTTTCTTCCTCCTCTCTCTTACTTCTCAATATACTGTATTCCCTGTCACTTTTTTTGTGCTTGTTTGAAGAATACATGAGGGTTTCTATACTTCTTATCCCCCTTGTATTCACTTTCAATGATCCCCTTTATGCCTTTTTAACCCTGATGTATTCAGTTCCTCTTATATAATCTGTGATCAGACCCCTGTGCCAAGTCTTTTTCTTCATTCAATCTTACAATCTACAATCTCCTACAATCTTTCCCGGTCTTTCCAGATCAACTTCATTATTCCTCTTAATAACTCTTTCTTTCCACTTTTCCTTTCAAATCTTTGAATTTGATTAGCCAACCATCCTGCTTTTGTTGTTTCCATATGTTAGCTCACTGTTAAGACTTTTTTAATATCATTTTTATAATTGCTTTTTGCTCTTTGACTACTCATTTCTTTTTTGTGGTCTCTTTGTTCATTTGCTCCAGTGTAGTTTTCTGGTCGAGTTTCTCCTCCAACTGATCAAGTTCTTGCTCAAGTAGAGCCAGTTTAATTGGATCTGACTCACATTTGTCTTCATCCTCCTCCTCTTCTTCATATTCTTCCACTTCAATTCCATCCATGGTCTTTTGTAGCTGAGTCTTCACTTTGTTTAGTTCTAGCAGGCCGTGTTGAAGCTCTTTGCATACTTCTCGGATCTTGGAGGCAAATTTGGTCTTGGCACCTTTGCGGAGTTCATTGGAGTCTTTGGCAAGAAAAAAGACATCCAGAGCAAGAAAGAGAGTGGACATGACCCCTGTGGTGATACTGATGGCCTTGGCGGCTTTGGCAGCTCCTCCAGCAACACCTAAAACTTTCACAGTGCTGATAAGCCTATCAGTGTTAATCATGAGGGCTTTACCTGCTCGCCCACCTTCCTTCATCACATGCTTTATGTTACGGCTAAGTCTCGTGTTGACCACACTCTCAGAGTACTCCTTAAAATCCCATTCTTGCAGAGTGTTCATTCCTTCCTACATACACAACAGACAAAATCACAAGTGAGATAGATAGATAGATAGATAGATAGATAGATAGATAGATAGATAGATAGATAGATAGATAGATAGATAGATAGATAGATAGATAGATAGATAGATAGATAAACGTACTTGCATGAATTCCAGACAATCTCTGATGTCATTGATCTCGTTCTGGTAGCCCTGGATCATCTTCTCTACCTTCTTGCGGTCCATTTTGGATTGAACCGCATCAGTGATGTTAGCTGTGGCTGAGGTGATGCTCCCAGCTGTTGCCACACTGATACCCACCGCAGTAACGATAGTAGAGGTGCCAAAAGTGAAGGGTGCCAGTATGAGGCCGGTAATGGTGGCTATGCCCCCAGCCACACAAGCCACACCCCCTCCGACAGCTGCGCTCACGGTCTTCTTATGGAAGTTGTCAGCAGTGTCCGCTAGTGCAAGCAACTCTACAATGCGACGTTGCAGAGAGGCTCCACGCTGGTTGAACAGACTGACAAAGAGACGGGCTGCCATGAACACACGGTCTGCAGCAGCCTCAACAGCCCTAAGAGACAAACATTAACAAAACAGATCAGTGGTCATAGGAGGCAATTAGACAGTTTTTTTAAAAAATCCACATTTACTCACAGCTCCTCCTTATCCTCCTGAAAATTTGCTGTTTCATTCCATTCAGTCCAACCTGTCAAAATTCAGTAAGTCATATGAAATTAGTGAGGACAAGTAGTTCATCATTATTTCATATTTTTAGAAGGGCACTGCAGCTACAAACACACAACATGGCTGTTATAGACAAATCATATCTTATACTGTTTTTTAGTATTCTGTCATTAAGACATGCTTTTTAAGACGCTGTGTTAAGTTTAAAATGGTTGAATTTATACAACGCACTGTAGTATTACATTATGCTCTGTGCAGCTGAACATGTCTTTTGTAATTTCTCCCTAAGAAACGGGTCAGGTGAATCAAAAACTAGCCTAGTTATACAAGGACTTCTTTAACCCTTAAATGCATGAAACTTTTGCTCATCATTATTACATATTCAGGTCTTTAGGTGACCCGGATCTAACACATGTGGCTCT
Organism: Gila orcuttii; assembly: GCA_026230005.1. Lineage (NCBI taxonomy): Eukaryota > Metazoa > Chordata > Actinopteri > Cypriniformes > Leuciscidae > Gila > Gila orcuttii. The sequence goes on from JAPDVR010000008.1 coordinate 15,220,732, forward strand.
CTAACTGCCGTAATAGTATAAAACTTTCTTTATATTTTAATAACAGTTATAAAAGAATAAAATAAGGCATATTTCGTTACCTTTTGGAACTTGGAAGGGTTCAGTTTGATGGTTTTTTTTTACCATCATCACTCTAATCGTCAGCTCATTTCCCCCAGTTCATTCAGCATCTGGTTCATATTCACGATCTCAACTATATTCTCAATCTCAAAACTATCTTTTCAACTTATTCAAAATCAATATTTTGAGCGCTGACAGCTCCTTCACCAGATCCACCATCAAGTGACAGTGACACTAATATTTAATTGTCGCTCTGCAGTAAATCGCTGAGTTTTGCTGATGATGCTTGTGTATTCTTTTGTTTTATGCCTGAGGTAATTATGAGTCATTATCATGTCATCATTGAGTATCAGACATTGTCACCTTGAGGAATAAAGGTGTATTGCACTTATTGAGTCATCAGAGATTCAATTCATTGTGAGAAGGACCTGGCTGCAGCCTACAGAATGGGGCGGGGCTACATGTCTTGCTCCGCCCCATACTTACTCTGATTGGCTCTGTCGTCTTTCATAGGCATACTGTCACATTGGCCGTTTCTCAATATGCGTTCTTGTCTGTACTTGTGTTCTTGTGGACTTGTGAAACGTCATCAGTCGCTGCCCAAGTACTGTCTCAATACACAAGTTTGCATTTTGGCAAGAACGGTTAAAAATCCCGGAAGTGTTCTTGACACGCCCATTTTACCGAGGATGCATCGGTTGGTAAACTTGTGTGAACTTGACTGCAGAAATATCCCAGCATTCATTTCGGCATTCAAGGAAGGAGCGGGGAGCATGAACGGCAGAACAACAGTAAGTCGTTTTTCTACAATTTCGTATGCTATTTCATCACTAAATTCACTTCTGAGAACATTTGATGAACATTTGATGAACATTTGATGACAAATCTACTGTGTAGATTTCAAATATTGTCATTTTTACGAAAATTTATGGCGAATCGAAAATATGCTCAAACGTTTTCGGTAGTGATGAACCTGAGTTGGACGCGTCTGTTGAGATGACTTTCCGGTAAGAGACGGTTCCCATCGTTACTCCCTGCTGGAACCAGCTGGCCACTAACCAGGGCTGCAGAGCTGCTATGCAGGTCTGAGTCACTCTGATTTTCCGACCGCCAGATACCCAGGCTCGGGGGGGCACGCGAGCATTCAGCCAGCGTTGGAGTGGGCGCATGCGCAGTAGGCCCAGCTGGAGCACCGCTGCAGCTGATGCCATACAGCCCAACATCCTCTGAAAATTTTTCAAAAGGAGGAAGCTGCCCTTCTGGAAAGAAGCGGCTAAGTGGCGAACACGGCGCGCACGCTGTGTCGACAAACGAGCCGTCATGGTTACCGAGTCCAGTTCTATTCCGAAGAAGGAAATTGACTGGCTGGGCAGTAGTGAGCTCTTGGTCCAGTTGACCGTGAGACCCAAGCTTTCCAGATGACTGAGTAGCACTGTTCTGTGAGATAGAAGTTCTGTCTCTGATTGTGCCAATATCAGCCAATCGTCCAGATAGTTCATTATACGCAGCCCCTGACTTCTCAGGGGGGCGAGCGCCGCGTCCATGCACTTTGTAAATGTACGGGGTGCCAGGGACAGGCCGAACGGCAGGACGGTATATTGATATACCTGACTGTCGAAGGCGAATCTCAAAAATTGCCTGTGACGGGGTACTATCTGAATCTGAAAATATGCATCCTTCGGATCTAGAGAGATAAACCAGTCCCTCGGGCGAACGTGCGCGAGGATTTTCCTGGTCGTAAGCATTTTGAACGGTCTTTTCGCAAGCACTTTGTTCAAATGTCTCAGATCTAGGATGGGTCTGAAGGCTCCGTCCTTCTTGGGCACGAGAAAATAACGGCTGTAAAAGCCTGACTCGCTTAGAGAAGGCGGTACCATTTCTATAGCCCCTTTGCACAGCAGCTTTGCTATTTCTGCGTGAAGTAGGTGTGCTACTTCCGCATTCACTATTGTCGCGGTCCGGGCTCGAAAACGCGGGGGACGGCGAATGAATTGTAGTGTATAGCCCTGCTTTATTGTGCTCAGCACCCATTCTGAAATCCCTGGGATTTTTTCCCACGCGGCTATGCGAGCCGCTAGGGGGCGAATGGCCTCCGTGTTCAGACCGCCATTTGCTGGCTTGTGAAACTGAACCGGAGCCGAGAGCGCGCTGGCGGCTCGCTGACAGCCGAAACCGGCTGATTTATGTGAGATGTCCCGATCATAGGGGATGGGGAACACACTTTTACCACATTTTGATGCGCGAGCCGTGCTCTGGGTGACAGAGCTCTCTGTAAGCGTGAGCGCGTGGGCGCGGGCACGAGACTTACAACTGTATCTAACGCCCCGGTCATAATAGACGGGGAGCGTTTTATTAACGCTCTGCGTTTCGTGATAATGCTTAAGCGCGCGGGCGGGCCCGGGGAAAGGTTTGTGTTAGTAAGCGTGAGCGCTCTCCGGCGGGCACGAGACTTACGTTTATAACCTGTTTGTTTGACCGTGTAACAGAGCGGGCAGATAGTGGGCACAGACTTGTGGACACATTTCTTACATGCAACACTCGAGCAGCTTTTCTGCGCTTTATGAGAGTGTGCTCTGTGAGTGACACAGGATTTTGAGTGCTTATGTGTAGGGGTGAGCACTGGGACGTGGGCACTTTCACTACACTTAAAACATTGACGGCATGAGCCGGACCAGACATTACACTCTTTTTGAGATTTCTCTGGGTCGCCGTGAAAACGGCGTTTGTGTGCAGGCGAGAGGGTGAATAAACCGGCTCGTTGGCTGCTAAATGGACCGCTGCAGTAGCCTGTTTGAAGGGGACTGACAGGGAAATGAATTTTGACGGCGGTCCGGCCGCAGCGGGACACGCGCGTCTTTTCCCTCTTACTGTTAGGAGGGCTTCGCGTACTCAGACTTCAGCGTGATTCTCTGCCGAGGCCCTCTGGGAGGCGGCGGTTTATGACGGCTGTCTGAGCGCGACCTAGGGCGGCCGCCCTGACGTCGCTGCGAAGGCTGAGGCTGGGGCTGTGCTGGACGCTAGGTGCTGGTTCGCACAGGAGGCTGGCTTTGTCTCTCGCGAGAGCGGCCTGTGGCGGAACTCGAGCGTCGCGGCAGGAAGAGGTTCATGGCCTGCGTGGTCTTCTGTACCTCAGAAAAACAATCAACGATCCCGTTAACCGCTGGGCCAAAGAGACCAGAGGGGGTAAGCGGCGCGTTGAGAAATGTGGCTCGCTCAGACTCCCTCATATCCGCGAGCGTTAACCAAAGGTGCCTCTCCGTAACGGTTAACGCGGCCATAGCTCGTCCGATAGCCTGGGCTGCTGCTTTGGTAGCGCGGAGAGAAAGATCCGTTGCGCTTCTCAAATCTGTAACAGCAGCTGGATCCCGGCCCTTCTCGTCCCATTCACGGAGGAGGTCGGCTTGCAGGATCTGAAGCACAGCCATGGAATGTAAAGCAGACGCGGCCTGGCCGGAGGCAGCATAATCGCGGCCGACCAAGGCGGACGTGGCTCTACAGGCTTTAGACGGGAGCGCTGACCGTGACCGCCATCTCGCGGAGGGCGGGCAAAGGTGCGCTGCAACCGTTTCTTCCACCGGTGGAATAACCGTGTACCCTTTCTCGGCGGCGCCGTCCACTCGGGAGAGCGACGCGGAGGCTGGTGACTGTAGTCGCGACGAAAAAGGAGAATTCCACGACTTAGTCAACTCCGCGTGAAGTTCCGGCAGGAATGGAGCGGGCCTCGTTGCTGAAGCTGCTCGGCGGCGGCTTTGAAGGAAGCAGCCGTCGAGCCTGTTCAGTGCGGGTTCCTCAGGCGGCGACCACTCGAGCCCGAGGCGGTCCATGGCCTGGGTTAGCAAACGCATTAGCTCAGCGTCAGCTCCAGCGCGGGTACGGGTGGATTCCTGGATCGACGAGGCGTCGGAATGAAGCGACCATTCCTCGCTGTCCGATGCCAGGATAGAGTGCAGTCCCTCGTGGTGTGTCCCTCGGCCTCATCCTCTGAAGCGACGGCAGTGAGGCTCGTGAGCGGCAACTGCGTGTCGGGGAGGGGAGGCGGGGAAGGCGAGAGCGAGGCTCGAGGGAGGTTCTCCGGCGAGCGCGTCGCTGTGGCCACAGGTTCCGGCTGTCTCAGGGAACGGCGCTTCTTCTTGCGCGGTCCCACAGAGGGCGGAGTGACTGCTGTAGATCTGAGAGCTTCGAGGCGAGCCCGCAGGGTCGCCGACGGAAGTTCCTCACAGAGCTCGCAACCCCCGGAAGCGAGGGCGAGCTCGGCATGTTCCAGGCCCAGGCAGAGAGCGCAGATCAGATGGCGGTCTCCGGCGCTGAGCGGGGCTCTGCACGAGCCGCAGGAAGTGCGAGGCATCTTTAAAAAGACGCTCGCTGCTCTTTTAGAGATGTGAAAATCAATCTAATGCAAGGCAAAAGGATACGTCGCCGGATAGCGTAGCTCGCACGGATGGCTGAAGGTGGCGAAGACGGCCGGCTTCCTCAGCGCTGTCCTAAGCTGGCTGTTCGCTGTTCGACGGCGGCGATGGCTTCTCTCAGATCCAGCGATGCGAAGAGCTCGCTGAAGAGACAAAAATCAGGGAAGCAGCCTACAGCCCATTCCTTTATAGGCTGAAGCCACGCCCATTCTGGCGGGCTGTGACGCCATGAAGGCGCGGGCGCCCTTCATTGGGCGTGATGTCACGCCCTGCTCACTGGTAGGCTGCAGCAGTTGCCTGCAGAGCAGCCAATGAGCACGCAAGATAGCCTGCTCTAGGTCTGCTAGCTGCTGCACTGCGTTGACAAGGTATACAAAAATTAAGGATAATTTTTTGGCCTCAGTATCCCGAGAAGATGAATCTTTCCCGTAGCGTAAGCTAAACTTACGCAATACGAGAGAACCTCTCGTAAGAGAACCTGGCTGTTATCTTCAATAATTCTTGGTATGTTTGGGTACTGAAGACGGCGCTGTGCGGGGGGTAACGTTATTGTGCAAGTACACATCGCCTCAAACTGTCAGCAGCGTTCTGTGTGCTCGTCACCTTGTAAGTTCATTCTTCAAAGAACAACTAGCAAGAGCGTTCTCCCCAAGAACACAAGTCCGTTCTTTGCATTCTTGGTTTTGAGAAACGGCCCATATGTTCAGTTAGTTTCATTAGCATGGACTTTTAGTTTTTTCATGTTCATCATGTGTTCCTTTGTTCAGTTTTCTCGCTCCTCATTGTTAGTTCATATGTGTCAGCTGTGTTCTATTAATCATCCTCATTTGTGTTTTGTTGGTCCCTCACATTCATTCTCTGTCCGATCGCCATTACCCTATGTGTGTGTGTTACCCTGCCTGTTTGCATGCCTTGTGGATATTTATCAATACTGCAAGATACAGGCTAATGTGTTTTTAAGTATAGGGTCTATTCTAAGCCTTCACTTTGAAATTACATGCGTAATTTTTCCTATTTGACCATTCTCATACACACACACACACACACATTATATGTGTATATAAATCCTTTTTTTATTTACCATACTGTTAATTTCCTATAATTGGATTAGAATGATAAAAATTGTTCCACTGTCTATTTCAGTGGTGGTTTGAATGTTGGTTTTAATGTAGAAACATGGAATAAAAAAACAGGAAGGACAAGAAAGCTCAACTGGACAGAGGAACAGTGTTTACTGTGAGCCCAGTTAGTGGATGAACACAAGGCCATCCTTAAAGGAAAATCAGGCCGGGTGTCACAGCACAGAAGCAGACATGGGAGCTTATAGCGGTTAATAATAAATCATTTACGGTTCATTCCCCCTGCTTGTGCGGAAGCCTGCTATATTCATAAATGCATTTTTTTGAGCCTGCAAGGTGGGAATGTCCAGTGAAACAAAATGAACTGTGACACAATAAGAGGTTCTGGAATGCTGTAATTGTTTGTGATCACTCTGCTTACAGAAGGTTGTGACAGACCCAAAATCATCACTGCTGCATTGATGCATTTTCCCAGCTGCCAAATATCTTAATGTACAGTAGTGATTTAATTTCTGGCACTACGCCATTCCTGCGCTGTGTCAGAGATGTTATTGTGTCTCTAATAAAATCGGTCACAAACATGGTCCCTGCATGATCTAATCTACAGTGTCTTATTAACTCACTGTCATTTATTGTCTTCTCCCTCTTCGTCTTTCTGCCATTTCCTCTGCTAAAGAAACTCTTAAGCCTCTTAAAAGTCCTCGTCCGTGCTCCTAACAATTTTGACCTTAAGACCTCTTTTAAGGGTTAAGATGCTTTCTGAATTACTTTTTTCTTTACTAGGATTTTTTCTTTAATTTTAAGAGTAAACACCCACATTTCTAAGAATTTTCTTAGAATTTTGTCACTAGGAGCTACTCTTTGCATTAAGATTCTTTATGAATACGGTTCCCTGATGTATGCGTTTAAGGGTTAAACAGTACAGCAGACTAGTCTTCTAGGAAACCCATGACCAGCAAATTAGAAAAATATGTAGTTTTTGTGTTTAAAAATTTGACGCAACTCACCCTCAACAGTTTTCCACCAGTCCATCAGGCCATCATCCTATGAACAGAGAGCAAGAGATAAAAAAAGGTTAAAACAGATTCCAAATTCAGTCAAATTTAACATTAATATATGTATATATATATATATATATATATATATATATATATATATATATATATATATATATATATATATATATATATATATAAAATAATATACCTCATCAGCCTCAAAAGAATTTAAATCTGTTGGGTAGGCAGCCATATCCACTGGCAGGATTTCAAAAGTACAGTCCTATCACATTCAGAGAATAAGATATAAGGCATAATGTGATATCGATGCACCATAGAAGCAACATAATAATTTGCAATTACAACTCGCCTCAGTTGTCTGAAGTTGCTGCATTTCCATCGGCACCTCAATCATATCTTCTTGATCGGAACACTATAGAAAGATTTTATAGTATGACGATTTTTTTTATGTAAACTATTAATATATATTTTTTAAAGTGTTACACTACCTGAATACTGGGTGAAAATGTTGACATTCTAGGTAGAGTTCTCTTCACTCTAAATGATACAACCTGAAAGGATGTGAACAGCAAAGAAGATTAAGCAGAATACAGTATGTGAACTGACACTAAATAATTTCAAGTGCAAACAAAAAGCCCAATTCCACAACTGTTTGTGGCATTATGATGAAAATGATCATCAGTTATATGTGTAGTTTATTGTACTGATGGGCTTCTGTTTCCTACAATATTCCCACCTGTGTATACCGAAGAGAAAACAAGTGATCCTCACCTTGGTATTACTGTTAGAGAGTTTTATATCATTATTTTCCATGCATTTTCTGGGCACTGCAATAGATTTCTAGGACATAGAGGAAACAGTTCAACATTTGTTGCATGACTTCATTTACTTTGCAGGCAACCGATTTGGTACAGTACCTTTTCAGTGCCAGTGTCCAAGAAGCTATAATCCCAGTCAATACATTTACTGTGCTCACTTAGCGGATCCTACATATAGAATTATCTGTCATTTTAATTATATAAAATGGTTCAAAAGTACATGATAATTGTAAAGACTGTCAACAATATAAAAATACAGCAATAAAAGGTGGAAGCTGTGTTACCGTCTCAGCAGTGAAACGTAATGCCGGTTTTGGAGAACTGTGGAAAGACCCACTAAGCTTCCCTGAATTATCCTGCACAAAAGGGACAGTAATTGTGAATAGCAGATGACTAAGCAATTTCATATATTCGATTGTATACAATATAAAGGGCAATGATAAGCACCTTTAAGTTTTTGAAAGAGATATATAAGAGATCGTCATTACTGGCCAGCAGTTTAATGTGTAATGGTGGGCTGTCCTACAAGAAGAAAGCTTGTTACTACTGTGCATTATCATCTGGAAGTTAGGGGTACCAATGCAAAAAATACACAAATACACACTACCCATAAAGAAAATAGACATTAATATGCTAATTATTTTGTTATTGTTGTAGAAATATACCTCTCCAGATGTGTCCTCAGTTCCTCTAGGAAATGTTTGGAGAAAATTAAACAGGGAATTTCCCTCCTAAAGAAATTAATATGAGAATTAGAATTGCATTTTGCATTTTGTTTGACTTTGAATTCATGATATATGGCCAATGTGATTGGTCCCACTGAACCTCAGTGACATTGCGGCTTACAAGACTCTCACTGGCTGAAAAATCATCATTTTTCAATGTTGTTTCTACCTGTAAATGGACAGCAAATCTTCATAATATACAAAGCTAAACAAATTATATCATCATTTAGACAGTATTGCTGTATAAATGTAAACTTTAGGCATTCATATAAGAATAAATGACTGCATGAACAAGGCTGTAGTTTTTTCCACACCTTGGTGTTGTTGTTTTCTGTTTGGTTGAGATTACCGGCTGAGAGTTCTCCATTTTCTAATGATAGTTCTTCCTGTCAAGAAAAAAAGAGGAAGGAAACACCAGACATGGTATGTGTGAGCTAAACCAAAATTGCAGGTAGCATTATTCTGTGTAATAATGTGTAACATCAAAGCATGATTTTTACAGATTGAACACATATTGTGGACACAGGGTGGACCACCTGAGCTTTTGTGGTGTCCTTAGAGAAGCCTAATCCAAACCTATTGTGTCATTACAAAAGCTGTGATTCACATTGGATGTTCGGGTAAAGATGTCAAGTTATGTAAAGTGTAATGTAATTAAAACAGACCTTATTGCTGTGTTGGTTGGACAGACTGTCAGTGGTGGCAGTAAAGCAACCCTGGGGAAAACGGAAAGATAATCACTGAAAAGCTTGCATTGTCTTCCATATCAGATCATAATCAATAGCTCAAAGTTTATATGCAGCTCTACAGGCAAAAATCTCATTTGATCATGGAATTCCTATCCTGAGTATTTGGATGATGTATGAGCAAATTCACTGAGGAAGTCTCTTGCCTCCCCTAGTGGTAAAAGAGGATACACTTTCATGGCTTAACAGTAGCTGTGTGATGTAATGTATAAAAAAAAATGTGTGTCTGCAATGCATAATGAGACACAATGGTTGCAAAAAGTTTTTGGACACCTGAACCAAACTTAAAAATGCACAAATTTGACTGTCAGACAATGGATGTTAGCAACATTTTGATACCTCAATTATGTTCAATTTCATGGTCAGGCCATTTACTTAAATTACACTTTGAATTTATTATTTCAATAGCATCTGTAAATCAACAGACTGTATAAAATAGCTTCAAGTGTCTGTCATCAATAAACACATGTTCTACCTCTTGTGCAGGAAGACTCATCAACTTTTTAGGAGTTCTTTTAAACAACTGGCTTAAAACAGCAGCTTTCCCCTGACACATAAAGAAAATGTACATTCTACTAAGATTTTCATTGTAAAAAATAAACATTAAAAACAATGAAATGGATATAAATATACACAATGTATGATAAAAGTCAAAAATATAATTTTATGACCTTTGGGTTGTTGTTGTCTGGTTGTTGATCATTGAGAACCGAGAGCTCACTCTCAGTTAGCATGTTCTGGGAAAAGATGTTAACTGATTATTCTTAGAAAAATTGCTATATTTGTATATTATTATTATTTTTGCCAATTATATGTATAATTGTATATATATACATTGCTATATTTATATAATCTACATACTGCATAATAAATCAGAATCTTCCTTTTTTGCAGTCTGTCTATATTCCAAAATGTTACCAATGCTAGTAAAAATGGTATTCTAAAAAAAATCAAACTATAACATCAACTCTAAAAGTGCATTAAGATATACAATTAGAAACTGACCATAATTTTGCTGTTCTCTAACAGACCTTCATTATTGTTATTGATTCCACCATGCACAATATTCTCATCCTAGAGAACAAAAAATGGTCAACTAACCATTGCAAATGAAAGCACAGATATTACAGAGAGTCAGGCTACATCAAACTAATGACCCTAGCGTGAATGCTTGCAGTTCCTACACCCTTAAACATGTACCGTCTCGCCTCGTCTGATCACCTGGACATTGAATCTGCTTTCTCCTTTAGCACAAGCAGAGACAAAAGCACACAGCAATACACAAACAGTTATATATGTGGCCGCAAAAAAAAAATTGAGTATTTAACTGTTTGACACAATGACACATTGCTCACCTGAATAATATTCCTCTGAATCATGTCACTGTTTGTCAACTTCACCTACATGGGAATATTCACTTTTACTTACAACGCAGTTTATGTGTCATCCTTTTTAAAATATCATGCTTTAAAATGAACTTGAAAGCACACTGCTTCTGATTTAAGTATTTTCTGAACAGATAATATAATTTTGTCCTGAAAAGTAATACTATTTAGAATCATTCTTTAATATTGTGTCAGGGTTTTTTTTGTGCAACATACATGTTCTGTATCTCACATTCACACCTAAACTAATAAAATGGGGGATTCAGCTCCAGACATGGTTTCAGTGGTTCATATAAATCTATATTTAATCTATCTGTTCTTTTATGCTTGCTTTTTCTGTCCTCTTTAATAATCACATTATTTTAAAATGCCATAGCCAACCTAATGGCAATATTACTGAAACCTCTTTAGTGAGCATATAGAAACCTTTTCACACTCCTCATTCTCTCTCTTCATCTTGACAAATTCTAAATTATCTACAGAAAAAATGCAAGTATTAATTATTATTTATAATTTGATTTTATTTCATTTATACAATTATTAATATTTCTTTAAATTAAATTTAAAACAGCCAAATATTAAAAATAAATTATTTGTAGCATGGTCACCATGGAACTGAAATTTCTTTAAAAAAAATGTATTAATTTTTTCATGTGACTGCTTTCTTACCTCATTTTGGAGTAGGGGAGGTCTGAGCTTCTGCTTCGGTTTTCCCTCTGTATTCTGATTAACCACTGCACTTCTTCATTTCTAACAAAAAAAAAAACAAGTTTGCACAATGTATCATATAGCAACCAAAATGATGATTATTGAAGCGTTTCACACGCAACACTGCGCTGGAGAGTACTGTGAAACAATCTTAAAAGCGACAAACACACTGACATCATTCATGATCATAAACAACTGCAAACAGTGTCAACGCCTCGGGCTCACGACCCTTCATTAGTTATTTGCTAGGATTCACTTTAGTTTGCTCACTTTTTATGCTTTTATTTTATTTTCTAAGGAACAATGTAGAATTGTTTTTCGATACTGACATTCCGTTGTTAATGTGGATTTTTCTAGTCTGAGGCCAAGCGTCTGAACTAGTATGACACATCGCGCGTGCGAGCCAAACAGGAAGACATTTGACTTTACCGAAACTTGACTCTATAGTTTATTTGATAAACATACAGAATTGACAATTGCGACGATATTTCTCCGTACTGTTTTGCCTACCTTGTGTTCCCATGCGTACAGCTAACGAGAAATGGTCTGTCAAAACTTGTCAAGCTCCGCCCGGTTAATCTGTGTTGAGTAACAACAGAATCACAGCGAGACGGTTTACCAGGGTGTCAGTATGACTCCAGTGTCTTTACATCCAGTAAGGGAAAAAAGAGAAAAAAAAAAAAACCACCAAGAATTCATGGGTTTCTTCAGAACAGGTTTATTATAATAAAATTCGACTTTTTTGTTATATGAAGGTCACATTAAAATTTAAATACATTTAAATGCAAAAGGAAATGTTACAATATTTATTGTGTGAAAATTCATTATGATTTTTAAGACACACAGATGGCTATCAAAAAGCTGTGACAGACAGATTAGATAGATAGATATATATAGACAGACAGACAGATAGATAGATAGATAGATAGATAGATAGATAGATAGATAGATAGATAGATAGATGACAAATATACAAGCAGATAAATGTTATAAATAATTAAATAACATGTTTTTTTATCAGGAGAAAATATTTACAGTTCAGGACCATATAAGTTCATATTCTTTTAGACTAATAAAAGCATAAATTATAGCAGTGGATATAAAGCCATAAAAACAAGTTAGGATGCCTAATTTTATTTGCTGTCTAATAAGGAAAGCCAGTGTAGTTATCTAACTATATAATTTGTAAACATCTAGTGTGCAGGTATTAATAAACCCAGAGGAGTGTTTATAGAAGTTTGTCTTCTTTCAGAGTGGTGGTCAACTGCAACTCATTTCGGATGCTGTTAAGTTCCACCAAGCCCTCCTGTAGCTGGTCTGCCACCTCTCTGATCTTCGCAGCAAATTCTGACTTTGCACCATTTTTAAGCTCATGAGAGTCTTTGGCCACAAAGTAGATGTCCATACCGATAAAAAGCCCAGTCAAAACCCCTGTGGATATACTAGCAATCTGCACAGCACGTGCTGCAGTGGTTCCCGCTACATTGGCTATCTGCATCACACGCATAATCTCATTGGCGTTAGTTAGAATAGCTTTGCCCGCCATGGCACCATCCTCATAAATATTGTCGAAACAAGGGAAGTCTCGATTATAGGCATGCTTCTTCATCTTATTCAGGTTGAACTTGCGTAGGTTTGTAATGCCTTGCTTGATGAACTTCATGCTTTTGTTAAGGTCTGCCATCTTCGCCTTGTAGTCTTCCACAATGCGCTCCACCTTCTTGCGATCCATTGAGTTGTTGACAGTACTGGATATCCCAGCGGACGCAGAGGTAAGCCCGCCTGCCATGGCAACACCCAGGCCAACCGCAGTGACAATCAGAGAGGTTCCCATGGTGAAAGGTGCCAAGATGAGGCCGGTTATGGTAGCAACACCTCCCACAGCGCTGGTGGAGCCACCGGTGATCTGGGCAATTTTAGTCTTCTTGTTGAATCTGTCCAGGCCATCGGCAATGGCATGCAGGTCAATCACATGCTGCCATAGTCCTTCTGCTCTCTCTGAGAAAAGTTTATTAAACACGCAAATGCCTTTTTGCACCTTCTCAGCAGTTACAGCAAAAGCCCTGAGAAAAAGGCCAATGGTCAGTCAAATTCTCTTTATTTCCATGTCACACACACACACAGAATGAATTGGGACTTACTTGGCTTCCTCTTTCTCTGTCATGTTGTCACTTTTGGGCATGTCCTCCCATTCTGAATTGGAAAAAACAAAATGGGAGGACAATAGCTAAGTCACTATTAGAATGGGGCATCTGTTCAGACTTGGTTAGGTTAATGTTAGTTTGTCTAAACTAAGAAGTTAAATGATGGGAGTTAGGGAATTATTTCTGAAAGTGGACAAACAGTCACGCCAACAAGGTGGGAAAAACTTACGTTCCACAGTGTTCCACCAATCCATGAGGCCATCAAGATCCTGTGATAGATACATTTATGATAACTAAAAAATTGTCTATTTTAGAAAACAAAGTCAAGGATCTATATTTAATGAACCAAACCTCCTCATCCTCTTTCTCATTTTCACTTAAACGGAACTCATCTAGCCATTCCATGAGCGACTTCTTGTGTCCTTTAGTCTGATTTAAAAAAACAAACAAAAAAACAAAGTAATGTCAGGTTATTCTGCAAGCAGAGATTTGACAATAATGTGTAAAAGAGAACTTGATGGGAGAATTCCAATGCAGAAACACACAGAAATTGCAGAAGTTGCGAGTCAAATAGGAAGGTAGTTTGTTCATGTGGTTTTGTTTATGTAACAGGTTGCAAAAAAGCACTATTTCTTGTGGCTGGTGCAATAAAATATAGTGGCCAAATCAAATTTGCAAGATAAATTTTTTCCTCCTAAAATAATAGTAATTGAGTTTAGTTTTTTTTTTTTTTATTAAAATACAAAACTAATTTATTGTCACCTCACCTGACCTGTAGCATAAAACAGTTTATGATATTTAGGTTTTTATATTTAGGATACCACAATAGTCTCCCAGTTCTCATTCCTTGCCTGGTTGTGTCTTGTTTTTAGTGGGACAAGTTTTATTTTGATTAAAATAACTGCTAGGACATTTCAGCACCTCTGCAAGGTCACTGCCACTGCCACTGCCTCCGCCTTCATTTTGGTTTCCATTCTTTTTCTGCGTTGTTTTGTTCTGTAATAACAGCACATGATTTCACTGAATAACAACTGTGAGCATGTAAAAACGTAAGAAGGAAAAATACTTGTTTACCTTTGGTACAACCTGGGGCATAAATGGATTTTTGGGTTTCTTCTTTTGTCCTTTTTGCTGTGAAAATGTCATATGATATAAAGCTGTTCAACTGGGATGAAGTCCAGATCACCTGTTTTGGTTCTCTGGAAAAATGCACTGCTAAGGGCATCAGTATTCACTTAAAATGATAAGATGGGTGCAATTACTTTTGTATTTTCCTCTTCTCCAGGTGTCTCAGCCACTGTGTCAGGGATCTTTTCCAGGACCTCATTATTATCGCCCTGCAATTATGAGAAGAATGCATATAACCCTATTCCTATGATTCAGATATGACTTTAAAAAGTGTGTTTTTTAAATGTGTTTGGCATATAATCTGTGTTAAAGAAAAAAAAAAGACAACACAGAACCTAAATTATGAGAAAATATAAAATGATAAATTAAAAGAAGTGACATTGTTAAAAACTTTAGGTAACCTGTCATGGTTGCCAGTCAAAATAGCACAAATAACTGCATTCATGCTTTAGACAAGTGTTTAAATTATAGCCTCACCACTTGCTTTGTTATTGAGTTACATAATTCAATCTGTCTAGATGATCTTGCGCAACAATTTGAGTCATATTTCACCTGGCATTCTGATGTGCAAGTAGGTGCTTGTCTTTTATGTTTGGTTATAGCGATTTAGGCTGGGCCAATAAAAAATGAAAAGTATTGCTGAAAAAGCCCAAAGGCATGTTCATATAACAGCTTCCATACCAAGTTGGACTTGCACAAGATACCTAGATGAACAGAAGCAACTTCACTAGTCTGTTTCAACATGTTTTCAATAAAGCTTATAGTTTAGGGGAGGTGTTTATGCAGTGTGTGTGTGTGTGTATACATACATTTACACACACACACATATATATATATATGCCCATTTTAATATTCAAACAATACAGGAATATCACCAGAATGACATCTTGAAATAATAATAATAATAATTTTAATTATATTATAACTTAATATAATAATACTATACTATTTTTAACAATAAAATATTATAAAACAATAATACAATTAAAATAAAATAAATAAAATTGACCATCACATTTTTGTAGTCAAAGCAACAGCACTTAACCGTTCCTCATAAACCAGTGCAGAGATGAAAATGCAACAACTGAAACCATGTGCTGAATTTGCTATAATTGGTGCTCCAGGTGATGAATCGAATCTGACTCTAAGACAACTAAACATTATTGCTTTTGCATCATTATTGGCTCGTAGACGGGTGTTATTACATTGGAAATCTGCAAATCCACCTAAAGCATCGCATTGGCTTCAGGATCTGATGTTACATCTACACTTGGAAAAGATTAAATATTCAATTAGAGGTTCCCATAAATTCTCTTATGTCTGGCAACCCTTATTATCCTATTTCTCTGCCATAAAAGTACTTCCTGGGGAGTAGTGGGATTTACATTGGTATTGTAACTTTTCCCTTTACACACACCTCTCTATATGACAATCTTGTGGTCTTTGATGCTTATTATATATGTTCTCCAGGTGTTTTTCCAGGTATTTACATGTGTAAATATGTAGGGTTTGTGTTTACTGATGTATCATTGTTACACCTTTGATTGTGGTGTCCAACTGTTTTTCTCTCTCCCTATTTTTTATTATTTTATTTATTTTAATATTGTTTTTTTATTATTATTATTACTATTTTTTTATCATCTTTTGTACTATCACTGTTTAATTAACAGGTTATAATAAAATTAAGGCAGGTTGTTTTGGGTTGGTTGGGGTGGGATTGAAAATGTAAAAAATACAATCTCTGTACAAACAATTGCATTTGTCTTTGAAATAAAAAAATTATACAACAAAAAAAGAGATGAAAATGCATATTTACCTTCTTATGGGTTGGTTGGCTCTCAACATCAACCAGCTCCTCTGCATCTAAACCAGAACCCATATCCTGGTATAAAAGAGAAAAGTGCATCATTGATAATAATTTGATGAAAATGCCCTTGTCTTTTGAGATTCAATGGTTAAAGACAGTCCTGATCCATCCAATTATGTGTGTAATAAATCTGAGCTGTAATTTAGCTTGCAAATCATTAACAAAACTGGGTTACATCTTTAAAAAGTATGCCCACCTGCATGGATATTGACTGTTTAACGTCAGGTTTATCAGTGGGCTCCAAGAACTGTTGTGTTTTTTCCATGACCTGCTGGGGAAGCAGATGCCTTATTACGTGTTTTATCACATATCAGAACTAGTGACATTACAAAATAGATAAAGTCTGTGAAACAGTTAGTAAGGTTTAACTTACAATACATGGAATACCTAGAAAAGTGAAAGAAAGTGAAAGTGAGAGGGACAGAGTGAAATATAGGAGTAGCAGACAAGGACTTACTTCAGCAGTGGAGGGCTCGCCATAGTTGTCATCGATTTTAAAAAGTTCTCTGTCCATTATAAGAATGTCCTAATGGAGGACCAAGAAACAGATCAAAGGACTGAGAGTCAGAAGAGTAAAAATAGGACTATTAAACACTCATGATGTTGCGGTCAGACCAAACATCGTCACATGCTGAAGGTTCACTTTGAACTGGGAGGTCATCCTGAGGCAGAGAAAGAAAGGCGTTTTTGTTGAAAAATGACCTTCATTAATCAACACTGAATGCTAAGGCAAAGCAGACCCCAGATCAGCAACATCTATAGATACCTAGGTAAAACATAAATATTGAAGACAAATAGAGGGGTGACAGCTCAGTACAAGGGCATTTTATAAATTAAATCAAATATTAGAAATCAAATCAATGTAACGGTAAGCTAAGTTAGTCTCGAAGCCTCGGGTAAGTCACAGACTAGTCAAGTCAAATCACGGGATTTATAACAAATAAACGCATCCATGACTCTCTCGGTCGTTTCCTGAACATGGCAGTGCTTTCCCAACATACATTAAAGTTTGCAAAGTTGTTTTACAAATAAACACTGCAACAACAAAAAAGTCGTTAAAGTTGGAGCAACTAGACATGCTCAACTTACAGCACAGGCGTAAACCGCACACTTCCCTGAGGAAAAAATGTTGAGTATAGAGAAGAAAAATGAACCGGTGATTTATAAAATGAAAGACAGCTGTGTACCTTAAATTGTTTCCATGTTATTTTCGTTTGACGTGCAGTGGTTTGCCTCGCAGTGTGAAGTATCGAAATGTTATTAACTCCGCCCTTTTGCTGTGTTTGTTGCCTCCGTTTTGTAAATCCATGGACGGCAGTCAGGTGGTGCTATTCAGCAGAGCAGGTGGCTGGGGGCCCCTGGGCTTGAGGTTATGTTTGGGCCCTAGCCTACCTACACTACAGAAATGACCTCAACTATCATCATTACGGAGTAGCACAAAATACACAAAAATTAAAATAAGCTTGATGTTCATAAGACATGAGTCATGTGATCACTTCAGTATTTCCCTACTTCCTCCCGATCCATCATGGTGATTGTCAAGGCTGGTAACAGGCTCATGCAGAATATATAGAGAAATTTATTTTATTTTTTTTTACCAAGTTTTGTTTAGTATCTGTACTATTGCAGATAAACTGTATGACTTATATTAGATTAAATAGTAGTTTCTTAGGCAATATGTGATGCATTTTCATTTTCCCCCCTGCTAATTTTAAACCATCATGAAAGTGAAGGCCAAGTATGGTAACCCATACTTGGAATCCCATCCAAGTATGTGCACACACATTAGGAGCAGAGTAGTGAGTAGGGAACACACACACAGCAAACGTGGATACACACACCCAGAGCAGTGGGTAGCCTTGAGTGGCGCCCAGGGAGCGATTGGGGGTTAGGTGCCTTGCTCAAGGACACCTCAGTCATATTCCTGCCGGTACCGGAATCGAACCAGCAACCTTTGGATCATCAGTCCAACTCTGTTACCATTAGGCCATGACTACCCCATAATGGTAATACGGCTAACTAAACATTGGCTGACAGGGGTGGGGTGGGTTGTAACACTTATTTAAAAAGTGTTACAACCATTCCCTTAAGAATATAACTAAGAATTCTAAGAATTTCTTGATTTTAATGTTTTTAGAGAATAACTAGGCATGGAAAAAAGAAAGACTGACAGAGGTGTCTCTGCCAGTGTTTTATATAAAGTGGTTTGCATGGAGCAATTTAACAACTTAAAAGCCAAAGAAGGTTTGGGTGAAATGCACCCTATGCAAGTTCTGAGCCCATCAAGCCTTCACTCCAAGGCTACCAGCGTCATTCATCTGTCAGAACTGTGACTCTGATTAAGAATATACACATAGACACACACGCACATTGACATGTTATTTTTTGTTAGACTTAAAGATGGCTACAAAGATGTTCTTTAATCTGGTATTGTAGTAGTGTTTATTATACCGTTAAGTAGCCTGTTTATTTAGTAGATTAATTTACACACACAGACTTTTTTTTTTTTTGACTTTAAGATGTACAAAGATGTTACATTGTACTAGCCTAGTGTTATTATTAAGTGTACTGTTAAGTAAGTTTGTTCCAGTGGACAAATTTAAACACACAAGCACATAGTCAAACAGACAGTCTGTTATAGAGAGAGAGAGAGACATTGAACTTTTATTTCAATAAATCTGTTTTTGAACAATATCATATGCTATGGCATCCATTTTTACTTCTTTTGTCTATTGTTACAACTTACCCCAGCATGTGTTACTACCCCGGTAGTGGGGTAGGTTGTAACAAAGGAACACCATGTATTTGACATCAACTCACGAGGTCTGCGATATTCGTAGAGGGCTTAATTGGTTCGATTTGTAGTAAACAAATGTGGGTACTTTGTCTAAAAGTTTGAGAACTCAAGCTAAAAAATTCAGCGAGTTATAGGTGCGCAAGCAAAACGTGTTACAATCATCCCTGGTCTCCCTTAATATCAAATAGTCGTTATAATAAATACAGGATGTGCTCTCTCTCAGTTAAGAGAAAATCAAAACCCTGAAATAACACTGAGCAATAAAGCCAGAGAGAGTATTATAGAAATGCATTGTCATATCTGTGTCCTCTTATGTTAGATTCTTAAATTCAATGAATAAATTAAATCTGAATAGGCTAAGATACACTTTACGGCTACAACAATCACTATCAACAAAATCCATAGATACATTTTGCATAAATTATATGAAGAGATTATTGTTTTTAAATATATTTTATTTTTTGTAGAAATGTTAAATTATTGGAAAAATTAAATAGGGTATAAATTATGAAAGTAGGCCTGTACCCGACAGTAGTGGCGGCAAATTATTGAGTTAAATCCATAGGGTTAAATCCTTAAATCAACAGATTATTTTAAAATGATAGTCATTTAACTTATCAACGGGGGCCTATAGGCCTTTAGCCTGCTTGAATCATTTACTCATCTGAGGAACAAAACACTGTGATGCTCGGAGACGCAGCAGTTCTGCTGCCGCTTTTCCAGGGCCGAACGGTATATGGTTCCAGTTGTATTTCCACTTGAGCTTGGCTGCGCGCTATTTGAGTGGCGTAAACGCAAATTAATAATAAATTTAAAAGAAATATCTGATCATCCTCCGACAGGCTTCCTCCACTGCTGGTCACTGCTAAGTCTGCTGCTGGTTAGATTGGTGGATTTTTTAAAACTCTTTTGTCACAATGGAACCTACTAGGACATTGTCTTAATTATGAACATTATAAACATCAATTCACGAAACATCAAAAAGTCAACATAATATAAAAACTATAGTTTAAAGTTTACATATATATATATATATAGGCCTATATGTTTTTAAATTGCCATGTTGTATTGATTTGGGAAAATATAATCCAGGATTATTACAGTGTTTTGTCAGCTGTCACCCTGTAAATTCCATGACATACCCCAATTATTGCTTCAAAACGTAGTTTTTGCAGTCCAAAGTCTGTTTAAACAGTTACGCAAGTTGTGGTCTTTAAGAGAATGGAATTCAGTTGATACATCACTAGTAGGTCTAACAGACAGAACAATAAATAATGTTGATTTTTATAACAGTTTTAATGGTCAATGTGTGGGCTATACCAGCAGATGATTTATTTTCACCAAGCATAAACATCGTTGAAGAACTGGGAAAGATGGGAGCAAGGCTGGAATCTATGGAGAAGGAAATGGAGCAACTAAGAACAGAAAACACAGGTAATATATGACATTTATTATTATTATTATTATTTAAGAAACTGACTGACCACACTGGAGAGACCAGTTTGTTAGAAAGCTTAAAGGGATAGTTCATCCAAAAATGAAAATGCTGTCATCGTTTACTCACCCTCAAGTTGTTCCAAACCTTTATACATTTCTTCATGGAACAGATGTGTGGTCATCAAATCAAGTCACATTTATTTATAGCGCTTTTTACAATACAGATAGTTTCAAAGCAGCTTTACAGAGATAACAGTAAAATATTGCAACAAAGTTTGTTTCCAGAATACAATAGCGTCACTGTCCAGCTAAGTAAGTTCAGTGATGTTTCATTGTTGTTGTAAAAAAGTTATTCATTTAGTTTATTTATATATATATATAGCCGCTCTGGAGAAAACCGTGATGTCAGCTCACTTCAGTTCTCATATAATGGTGCCCATGCAGGCGGATCATTGTTGTTGAGTATTAAATTAAATGTTAAATTTAATGTCCCCAACTAAGCAAGCCAAAAGCCAATGGCAACAACAGTGGCAAGGAACCAAAACTCCATCAGGTGGCAGAATGGAGAAAAAAACCTGTGGGGCTAGTTCTCCTCTGGCCAACGAACGAACAGTGTATGATTATGATTCAGGCAGCATTATTGTTCAGAAGTTAGATTGGAACAATCAGAATATAAGAGCTTGTGCAGCCGCTGTGAAGAAGCTGTGCCGTCTGAGTCAGCCGTCTGCTCTCGAATCGCTCCCACGGTACTTTGATGCCATGTTACAGTGGCGTAGCGTCGGCGCTGTCTCAAGTCGGACAAAAATTCTAAATGGCATGCACTGCTTCAAGCCAGACACAGATCGGAGCGTCATGAAGCAGTGCTTTGAAAGCGGCCATCACTATTCGAACCTCCTGGGAATCACCCGTTTAAGAAAATTCCGAACAGAGGATCAGAGGAGATCTGCTGGCAAAAGAGAACCCGACAGAACTCGTAATGAAACAAGAATAAACGATAGTTGTGTTCGTCTTGTGGTGCTGTGCAGATCGATCGGTGTATGACATCAAAGTACCGCGAGAGCAATTAGAGAGCAGATGCTCTTGCAGTATTTTGATGTCATCCCAGATCGGTCTGCGCAGCCCCACTTCAAGTCAAACACACCTATTGGCTTTTCGGAGATGGCCAGTATCGAGGGAAAGTGACATGTAGATGGCATTTTTAATACTCAACAGGTGAGCAAGGTATTTTATTGAACAGATAAATTGCCATATGTATCTCTCTAACAGAGTTAATTGTAAAGCATCTATTGTGAAAAGTCATTTTTGTATAGTGCTATATTGTTGAAGGCTATAGTGCTGCGCAGGAATTTAGTTTCAAAGAAGTACCGTGCATATTAAAGGGTTATAACTGCAGTAACATCTTCTGCTAGTCATCTTGAGATCCTTTATATCTAAACTGCATAGGTTATCTCTTAATAATGAATGTTTTATGAGCAATAAGATAATATCTCTCTCTTTTTTTAGTTATAGAAAGAACCAGTAAAGCAAAGCCGAAGCACAACCAAAACAATGTTCTTTCGCAAAATGCATGCAAATTTTGTTTTTTAACCATAGTGTACCTTTAAGTTCAACAAGAAATAGAACTACAAAGATTAAATAAAAAGATACTTAAGGGTTTTTCTTTTTGCTTGCTTGATAATTTTATTCTCATCCCTTTTTTGCAGAGAGGGTGAAAGTAGCCTTTTCAGCTTCACTGTCAGCTTCAACGGATGTCAAATATATTGGACCTTATGCAGAAGCAACCAATCTTGTGTATGAAAATGCATTTACTAACATTGGAAATGCTTATGACATCAATACAGGTATCATAACATCGCACAAAGAAATTCTTAACACAATGCTTTAACAATTTTATCATGTCATTTATTATTTAAGAACCTAAGTTTCTGCCATTATCAACAGGAATCTTCACTGCACCAGTAAAAGGAGTTTATTTCTTCAACTTTGTGGTCTTCAATCCTTATGCCATATCGACCGGTGTAAGACTGCTAAAGAACGGCAATTTTGTGGTTGCAGCATCAGATAACCCTCCCGGGCAAGACACAGAGGACACTGCGTGCAACTCTGTCACTCTTCTGTTGGAACAAGGGGACCGGATACTTCTTCAGCTCTTACAGAACTGTCGTATCTACACAGATATGTGGAAAAGAAACACCTTCAGTGGACACCTTCTTTTTACAATGTAAAGTTATTGCCCATGTAATTTAGCTCAAATGCATGTTTTATTTACAAAAAATAAAGTTTTCTTGAAGCTGTCAACATGCACTTGGCAGGACAAAATCTTCTTCAGACAA
This sequence comes from Gila orcuttii, assembly GCA_026230005.1. Taxonomy (NCBI): domain Eukaryota; kingdom Metazoa; phylum Chordata; class Actinopteri; order Cypriniformes; family Leuciscidae; genus Gila; species Gila orcuttii. Next base: position 15,243,384 of record JAPDVR010000008.1, read on the forward strand.
GTTTTAAAATAGCTTACAAAAATCCTTCAAATGTTCCTTCTTATTATTCATTAATATTAAATATAAATCACATTATTTATTAATAAAGACATATATTGCTAGTAAAGACACTAACGAACGAACAAAATCTCACAAAAGGAAAAAAATGAATTCTTCTTAGCCCTTTCACATAAAGAGGTCACTAATTGACATTTAAAAAGCATTTTCTTGCGTATGCATGATTTAATGGCATAGTTGCACATCAACCGACCACTACAGTGTCATAATCTGAGTTGGGTTTCCACAGAGTTGTACCTTCACCGGTTGTAGAGATTTTTGATGGAATCACATCCTCATGTTCTGATATCAACATGTATGAAGTTCTTCTCTGTCTGCTGGTCGAACTGTAACAAACTCAGTGGCGTTTGCAATAATTGAAGCCGTTTTATATTTATTGTATTTTATATTTTTCACATGATTTTTTTTTTTATTCATTGGTTTGTTAAATACACACAGTATTACTGTGCTATTCCTGTATTATGTTTAATACAGTTTCTCTTCAGTTAAAAACATAAATGCATACTGTCCACTCAAGTGGACATCTGAAAATCTAAAATATGTGTAAAAAAAATAAAAGGTTTGTTTTTCATGCAATAAAAACAAATAGTACGAAAAAATCTGACTCTGGTTAGTATAATTCATGCATGAAAGGGTAAAACATGATCAAACAAAACAATGTACAGTGGTTACTTACTTCCACCTTTACAAGCTTTTAAGTTGCCATTTTGTATTGATATGGGGAAATATAATCCAGCATTATCACAGTGTGTTTGTCACAAATTCCATGGCATACACCAATTATTGCTTCAAAATACAGTCCAAAGTCCCTTGGTCTGTTTAAACAATTATGCAAGTTGTGGTCTTTAAGACAAGTGAATGCTATTCAGTTTGAACATCACTAGTAACAGACAGAACAATAAATAATGTTGCTTTTTATAACAGTTTTAATGCTTAATGCGTGGGCTATACCAGCAGATGATATATTTTCACCAAGCATAAACATCATTGAAGAACTGGGAAAGATAAAGATCATGGAAACAAGGCTGGAATCTATGGAGAAGGAAATGGAGCGACTAAGAACAGAAAACACAGGTAATGTGACACTGCTTACAAATGTGAAGAACATTGACAACTTTAACAAAATATAAAACTAGTTTCCATCAAAAACCCTTCTAATTAAAAGGTGAACTAGGCGGGTTTATATAAATTATTAAACAAAATGAAGGTAATAAAAGATAGTTTCATCATTGACAAATCTCACATATTTAGGCAAAAACAGCCTATCAAAAAGTTCAAGGCTTCAATTGATCAGAAATGTTTTATGTAAATAAATTAATGTTTATTGATCAATGATTATTATTTTAGCTCAAGGTAAGGAACTGGACACATTGCGTGAAACAACAGATGACGTAAAGACCAAAATGGATGATCTAATAAAACAAAATGAAGGTAATATAACTATAAATTACAATTTTGTTTATTAAATATTATACAAGACTCATAAATGTTTTAGCATTAGCAAATAATTGCATGGCTGCTGAACTATAGCCACAAAAATTCATATATTTAAATGTTGAATAAATTTATTTCTCAATGTTGAATTTTGTGATTTATATTCATCTTTTTTCATTTGAGCTTTGTAATCGTAAGGCAATGCCACTGATAAAGAATCTCAGTTATATACTTTCTTTATCATAGGTAAACCTTAAAAATGAATGTAATTAAACACTTTTTTAATGATGCAACCTAATTTACATATTTTGTCTTAGTTTCAAAAGTGGCTTTCTCGGTTTCTCTGTCGTCCTCTAATGGGCCGCACAGCAGTTTACACACCCTGATTTACAAACACATCTTCCTCAATACTGGAGATGCTTATGATGCAAACACAGGTACAGTAATCACTTCATATACTGTGAATGTGACTTTTTTTAATCCTGATTGATTTATGTAATTTTTGTCTGATACAGGAATCTTTACAGCACCCATGAAGGGAGTGTATGTATTCAGGCTTTTCTCTAAGGCCCATGGAAGTGCAGATAAAGCGGTTGTCGCAGGCTTGTTTAAGAATGGCCAGCATGAAATTTCTACATATGCACGTCAAGACAGTGGTTTCATCGGCTCTTCAAATGGAGTTTCTCTGCTGCTGGAAAAGGGGGATAAAATATATGTAAATCTCTATCCTGGATATTGGATTTTTGACAATGAACACCATCACAGCACCTTTAGTGGACATCTGCTTTTCCCCATGTGATCGGAACCTACATAGAACATCTTTGGACATCAAGACTATAATCATACGAGCTGTTCCATTCACATTATTTTTTTTCTGTCTGTAAGACTAAGAGTGAATGAATTTGATAAAAATGTTCAGTAAATTTGATACTAACTTTTACTTCAAATGTATCGGCACCTATAAAGTAAGTATTGTTAAAAGGCCCTATTTGACTCACGTGTGTCAATGTGTCAAATGTAATCCATAAAAGAATTTGATCAGTCTTTTCCTGCAGGTATTGACAATCGAATCTGCAACCTTCGGGTTATAAGTCTGACTCTGGAAAAAAGGATTGTGAAAAATAATGAAGCACAAAATATAAATGGGTAAATCTTAAAAGTGAGTCCAATTAAACATTTTTGTGATTTGTAACATGTGACTATTTTAAAAACCTTCAAAACTAAATGGATTGGGGTCTGATACAGGAATCTTTACAGCACCCATGAAGGGAGTGTGTGTATTCAGGCTTTTCTCTAAGGCCTTGAGGTTGATATAAAACGATTTCTACAGGCCTGTTTAGGAATGGCCAAAATGAAAGTTCTGCATTTGCACAACAAGATTACGGTTTTATTGGCTCTTCAAATGGAGTTTAGCTGCTGTTGAAAAAGGCGGGTGAAATATATGTATTGGATTTTTGACAATTGAACACCATCACAGCACTTTTAATGGACATCTGCTTTTCCCCATGTGCACAAAAATACCCAAGGTTCACTCACAAGCAGTTCTGTATATCAAAAGGCTTTAATCACAAAATAATGTTCAATGCCATATTATTGCCTTCCAGTTTTAGGTTTCCACAGTGCAAATAAAGGAATCAAAATCCTTACCTTTTGATTTGCGTTATTATTGCGTTATTATATATATATATATATATATATATATATTTTTTTTTTTTGTCTGATATAGGAATGTTTTCAGCACCTATGAGGCAAATATACAGGTCCTTCTCAAAAAATTAGCATATTGTGATAAAGTTCATTATTTTCCATAATGTAATGATAAAAATTAAACTTTCATTATAGATTCATTGCACACCAACTGAAATATTTCAGGTCTTTTATTGTTTTAATACTGATGATTTTGGCATACAGCTCATGAAAACCCAAAATTCCTATCAAAAAAAATTAGCATATCATGAAAAGGTTCTCTAAACGAGCTTTAACCTAATCATCTGAATCAACTAATTAACTCTAAACACCTGCAAAAGATTCCTGAGGCTTTTAAAAACTCCCAGCCTGTTTCATTACTCAAAACCGCAATCATGGGTAAGACTGCCGACCTGACTGCTGTCCAGAAGGCCATCATTGACATCCTCAAGCAAGAGGGTAAGACACAGAAAGAAATTTCTGAACAAATAGGCTGTTCCCAGAGTGCTGTATCAAGGCACCTCAGTGGGAAGTCTGTGGGAAGGAAAAAGTGTGGCAAAAAACGCTGCACAACGAGAAGAGGTGACCGGACCCTGAGGAAGATTGTGGAGAAGGACCGATTCCAGACCTTGGGGGACCTGCGGAAGCAGTGGACTGAGTCTGGAGTAGAAACATCCAGAGCCACCGTGCACAGGCGTGTGCAGGAAATGGGCTACAGGTGCCGCATTCCCCAGGTCAAGCCACTTTTGAACCAGAAACGGCGGCAGAAGCGCCTGACCTGGGCTACAGATAAGCAGTACTGGAGTACCCACAGTCAGTGATGGTCTGGGGTGCCATGTCAGCTGCTGGTGTTGGTCCACTGTGTTTTATCAAGGGCAGGGTCAATGCAGCTAGCTATCAGGAGATTTTGGAGCACTTCATGCTTCCATCTGCTGAAAAGCTTTATGGAGATGAAGATTTCATTTTTCAGCACGACCTGGCACCTGCTCACAGTGCCAAAACCACTGGTAAATGGTTTACTGACCATGGTATTACTGTGCTCAATTGGCCTGCCAACTCTCCTGACCTGAACCCCATAGAGAATCTGTGGGATATTGTGAAGAGAAAGTTGAGAGACGCAAGACCCAACACTCTGGATGAGCTTAAGGCCGCTATCGAAGCATCCTGGGCCTCCATAACACCTCAGCAGTGCCACAGGCTGATTGCCTCCATGCCACGCCGCAATTTCTTTCTGTGTCTTACCCTCTTGCTTGAGGGTGTCAATGATGGCCTTCTGGACAGCAGTCAGGTCGGCAGTCTTACCCATGATTGCGGTTTTGAGTTATGAAACAGGCTGGGAGTTTTTAAAAGCCTCAGGAATCTTTTGCAGGTGTTTAGAGTTAATTAGTTGATTCAGATGATTAGGTTAATAGCTCATTTAGAGAACCTTCTCATGATATGCTAATTGTTTGAGACAGGAATTTTGGGTTTTCATGAGCTGTATGCCAAAATCATCAGTATTAAAACAATAAAAGACCTGAAATATTTCAGTTGGTGTGCAATGAATCTAAAATATATGAAAGTTTAATTTTTATCATTACATTATGGAAAATAATGAACTTTATCACAATATGCACATTTTTTGAGAAGGACCTGTATATACAATATATTTCTCTACACATCTGGAATTTAAAATAAAGCCTATATGGTAAAAGTACAATATGTTTAATTTTCACTATGTATTGAAAATAACCTTGTACACTTTAAAACTGCATTTCTTGATTTGTATATTAAATTTTAGCATCAAGGCAAATTTCCAACAATGTTAAAAGGCCCTAGATTGTGCTTTGGAGTCATTGGTCTAAATACAACATGAATAAAGAGACTATTAGAATGTATTAGATTGCTAAGAAATAGAATGAAAGCATTATCCAATAGAAATTATAGCAGAAAAATATGGAAAAGTTATGAAAATAATGGGGGAAAAGGGCACAAAATAGTGTAACGGTTCCTTCCGCACACTCACTTTTTCATTTTAGTGGATGCCTAAAATAAATATAGCCTCAAAATGTAGTTCTTGTAATCCAAAGTCAATTGGACAGTTTAAACAATTAAGGAAGATGTTTGGGAAAGGATTACAAATTTAAGAATTTGTGTAAGAACTGCTAATCCTACATCCTTACATAACATCACATGAAAAACTAAGGTGAACTTTACTGATTAGATTAAATAGAGCTTCCAGTGTGGAGGTTTTGTCAGTCTTTGATCTTACCGAAAGTCAATATGTGTGAATGTTTACATGTCTCTTGTTCCTGTGATCGGGTGCTGCTTAAACCATTTGGGGGTACTACTAGCTTAGTCGGGGGTTATTTCCCATAGTCTTCATGCTTTTGTTTCAGTGGTCACTTCTAGGCTGTGTAATGTTCAACACCGTTAAGGACTGCCCACTGAATGCCTATAATAATAACATAAGCACCTGAGACCGGTGTGGTGAAGAGATGAGTCCCACTGAAGAGATGGCTTAGGACCCAAGCAATCCGATTGGCAGATGGCATTTTTAATACTCAACAGGTGAGTAAGGTATTTTATTGAACAGATAAATCGCCATATCTCTCTAACAGAGTTAATTGTAAAGCATTATCTATTGTGAAAAGTCATTTTTGTATAGAGCTATATTGTTGTATAGACGGGTTTTTCTTTTTGCTTGCTTGATAATTTTATTCTCATCCCTTTTTTGCAGAAAGGGTGAAAGTAGCCTTTTCAGCTTCACTGTCAGCTTCAAGGGATGTCAAATATATTGGCCCTTATGCAGAAGCAACCAATCTTGTGTATGAAATGCATTTACTAACATTGGAAATGCTTATGACATCAATACAGGTATCATAACATCGCACAAAGAAATTCTTAACACAATGCTTTAACAATTTTAACAAAGGAAAAAAAAATAATCCTTCTTAGCCCTTTCACATAAAGAGGTCACTAATTGACATTTAAAAAGCATTTTCTTGCGTATGCATGATTTAATGGCATAGTTGCACATCAACCGACCACTACAGTGTCATAATCTGAGTTGGGTTTCCACAGAGTTGTACCTTCACCGGTTGTAGAGATTTTTGATGGAATCACATCCTCATGTTCTGATATCAACATGTATGAAGTTCTTCTCTGTCTGCTGGTCGAACTGTAACAAACTCAATGGCGTTTGCAATAATTGAAGCCGTTTTATATTTATTGTATTTTATATTTTTCACATGATTTTTTTTTTATTCATTGGTTTGTTAAATACACACAGTATTACTGTGCTATTACTGTATTATGTTTAATACAGTTTCTCTTCAGTTAAAAACATAAATGCATACTGTCTCAAGTGGACATCTGAAAATCTAAAATATGTGTAAAAAAAATAAAAGGTTTGTTTTTCATGGAATAAAAACAAATAGTACGAAAAAATCTGACTCTGGTTAGTATAATTCATGCATGAAAGGGTAAAACATGATCAAACAAAACAATGTACAGTGGTTACTTACTTCCACCTTTACAAGCTTTTAAGTTGCCATTTTGTATTGATATGGGGAAATATAATCCAGCATTATCACAGTGTGTTTGTCACAAATTCCATGGCATACACCGATGATTGCTTCAAAATACAGTCCAAAGTCCCTTGGTCTGTTTAAACTATGCAAGTTGTGGTCTTTAAGACAAGTGAATGCTATTCAGTTAGAACATCACTAGTAACAGACAGAACAATAAATAATGTTGCTTTTTATAACAGTTTTAATGCTTAATGCGTGGGCTATACCAGCAGATGATATATTTTTACCAAGCATAAATATCCTTGAAGAACTGGGAAAGATAAATATCATGGAAACGAGGCTGGAATCTATGGAGAAGGAAATGGAGCGACTAAGAACAGAAAACACAGGTAATGTGACACTGCTTACAAATGTGAAGAACATTGACAACTTTAACAAAATATAAAACTAGTTCTGTCAGGTCCATTTAAGTCAAGAACACACAAGACAATAGAAATGATTAGGAAATTTGTATTGAATAAATTGCAATTCAGTTGATAATTGAAATTTGGCGGTATGGCTCTGTTCAGGGAGTCCTCTGACCTTTCATGAGCACCATGAAATAGCAGAGAGTCAGAGGACAGCAGCAGCATTAGGGAACGCTCACAGTTTAGCACTGGGAGAGCAGAACTATTCCCCCATATGAACAGAGCAGCAACGATGACAGAATAGCAAATGCCACGTTATACACAACAAGGAGGAGCTGGGGAGGTGGTGGGTTGCAGAGAGCGAGCAGCAAGCAGTTAGGAGCGAACCGAATCTGTTTAAATAGGGCGCCCTGATTTGAGCGTAATCATTAGCAGCGAGGGGAGATGAACAGCTGATGCACTGATGCAGATCCGCTGAGCAGATCGCTGATGAGACCGTGTTGGTCAATAGCGTTAGCAGCATCTTGACTACTTGGCCTGCCAGAACTGACGCTGACGCTCAATTTTCCATCAAAAACTCTTCTAATTAAAAGGTGAACAAGGTGGGTTTATATAAATTATTAAACAAAATAAAGGTAATAAAAGATAGTTTCATCATTGACAAATCTCACATATTTAGGCTAAAACAGCCTATCAAAAAGTTCAAGGCTTCAATTGATCAGAAATGTTTTATGTAAATAAATGATTGTTTATTGATCAATGATTATTATTTTAGCTCAAGGTAAGGAACTGGACACATTCCGTGAAACTACAAATGACGTAAAGACCAAAATGGATGATCTAATAAAACAAAATAAAGGTAATATAACTCTAAATTACAATTTTGTTTATTAAATATACAAGACTCATAAATGTTTTAGCAAATAATTGCAGGGCTGCGGACATACATGAAACAAGAATCTATACATTTCTTCAGCTTTTATTTACAGTCCATGTATGCACTGAACATCTGTTTGAATGCTTATTATTTTAGAACAAGCAAAAGAACTGAAGATTTTGTATGACACAAAGATCAAAATGGATGAACTAATAAAGCAGAATCAAGGTTTGTAAATTAAGACACTTTCAAAAGGCTATAAACAGCCCCAGGAAAAAGAAGCTGATATAACTTTTTCTATGTATATACAGTACCAGTCAAAAGTTTAAATAGAATTTAAAATGTAATATATTTCTTTGATATCAAAGCTGAATTTTCAGCATCATTACTCCAGTCTTTAATGTCACACGATCCTTCAGAAATCATTCTAATATGCTGATTTTGTGCTCATTTATAATCAACTAGTATTGGTGCTCAAATATTAATAATGGTTCTTATTTTTATTAATGATAAAAAAAACATTTTTGCATGCTTAATATTTTTGTGGAAAACGTGATACATTTGTGTCTGGATTCTTTGATGAATAGAAGGGTAAAAAGAACACCATTTATTTGAAATAGAAATCATTGTTAACAATATAAATTTTGTATTGAAAAAAGACTGTATAAAATCTCTTTTGATCAATTTAATGCATCCTTGCTGAATAAAAGTATTATTATTATTTCATATTTTACTTATCCAAAACCTTATCAAGGTTTGCCATCACAGGAATATTTTACATTTTAGAACAAAAAACTATTTTAAATTGTAAAACTATTTTACGATATTACTGTTTTTACTGTATTTTTGATCAAATAAATACAGCCTTGGTGAGCAGAAAAAAACTCTAAACCCTATAGTGTAAATATAATATAATAACTTGTAATCTAATGTATAAGTCTATGTTTTTAGCTCCTAAAGTGGCTTTCTCAGCCTCTCTGCTGACCTCTTTTGGACCACAAAACGTTGGACCCTTTCAGGATGATTTACACACCCTGTCCTCAACACTGGAAATGCCTATGATGCAAATACAGGCTAATAAATTCATATAGAGTTAATATCTCTCTGTAATTTTTTATAATGCTCTCATTTGAATGTATCTAATTAACATTTGTTATTTAAAGGAATCTTCACAGCACCTGTGAGGGGAGTGTATGTATTAAGGGTTTTCTCAAAGGCGCTCGGAAGTCCACTGAAAGGCGTTACCGCAGGCCTGTTTAAAAATGACCAGCATATCATTTCTACACATGGACACCAAGCAGGTGGTTTTATCAGTTCTTCAAATGGAGTCTCTCTGCTGCTAGAAGAAGGGGATAAAGTAAAAGTAAATCTCTATTCTGGTCAATGGATTTTTGACAATGGAGAACACCATCACAGCACATTCAGTGGACATCTGCTTTTCCCCATGTGATCTTGCAGACAGTTTATTCACCCAAAAAAGCTTTTCATACATAAAGGATGTACAATCATTAAAAAAAAAAAAATCAATTTACTGAATATAACTAAATATTAAATCAAGTGGTTGTCATTTTCATATAATTAAAGCTATATAATGGATTAGTTTAAGGCAATAGTACCATTAGTGCAAAATGCTCCATGCATGTGAAGTAAATGAAAATGAGCAGAATGCAACATTACAACTGATTAAAGATTACGAATGTACAGACTATGAGGATATCAACCTTTCCAGGACAGGAAGTACAGCTGACCCTGCGTATCACCGCAAACTAATTCCTTGGGGTCACGGGGGTTCACCTCCAGCACCTTGACAGGGCCTCCACACACAAACATGCCAACCTGTGAAAGGCAGAAAATGAGTGGGAAACAGAAATGAAATGTAATATACACTGGTAGATATAGTGGAGGAGTGGAAGTGATTGCAAATCCACTCCTTCAATATAAGAAAAAATAAAAGAAATAATAAAAATACCTGTTTCTTAGTGTGTCTGTCCCATAGTTTGACGGATCTGTCATAAGATGCTGAGATGATGAGGCTCTCTGTAAGCCGCAGTACACTCACTTTGTCTGTGTGTGCCTATAGAGACCAGTCAACAGCCACCCAATAATCAGCAACCCATGCCTTCATGACTTATGATTATTATATCTTATCAGGAAAGCTAAAGGATACTTGCCGGTTTTCTTTCAGTCCAGGACAACATATTAGGTGGCTGGTTGAACCATATGTTCCCTTTACAATCACCACACACAACAAAGTCTGTAAAAAATAAATAAATAGACTTGAAAACAACCAAATCAATCATCAAATAATTTATCAGTCATGAACAGTTCAAATAATGACCACTAAAAAGGTCAATGGGTCATGGGTATGTAAGATTTTTTTGTTTTGTTAAAATACATTCTCTTAACCCAGTTTATTGTTCATTAACTACTATTTGTATGGCATTCATGGGTTTATTTTCCCCAAAATTGTAAACATTGAGCCTCCTAGGCACTATCAAAAAGATGGGCGTGGTCCGCTCAGATCTGTCAGTCTCTGTCAAGCTTAACCTATAGCGAGAGTTTGGGGCATGGCCACTGTAGCGGTCAGAGACAGAGCACAATGGACACTTCAATACAACATCATGCACCCGCTTGAAAAGATGGTTAAAGAAGGTTATGTTTACTGTTGTGAATATGGTTAATAGTCATTTATTCTCACAATAAAAGAGAGAAATGGACTTGAACAGATAGCTCTTTTCACATTTTACTGACTTTGACAAATTGATTCATGCTATACATTAAAGTGTAAGAACAAGTGTACCATTTTGCATTGCTGCAGCTGTGATCCAGGAGCTAATCTGCTCCGCCTTCCGGTTTGCAATTCGCAGCTGTTCAATCTGTTCCTTGCTGGGTTTCTCCTGCTGCTTCTGCTGCTGCTCCTCCTGCTGCTGCTCCTCCTGCTGCTGCTCCATATTCTCCCACATCTGCTCCTCCTCCTCAAATTCACCAGGCCTCTTACCCGTCGCATCGTAACAGAAGTTTAAGCTGTAAGGGTGATCTGGATTTACAGACAACTGAAAGACAAAACGTTTCAGATCATTTAGTTTTCAGACAGTTTTTACAATGTCAGTGTCACATGATAATGATAGATGATGAACTTACAATCAATCCAATGTACAGTACACTATTTTTCTGTCCCAACAGCCAAAAGGACTTGTTATCATTTGGCATCACGCCGATAGGACGAATATAGTCTGTCCAGCTACAACAAAACACGCACTTTTTATTAGCCAATGAAGTAATGTTATCATTCACTGTGCATGTGCCATCTTGCACCGAAAAAAGCTTAACAGAAGAGTGCAGGACATAATTTCTATGTGTAAAAATGATGTAGTGTTTATTTACGAAAAAGTTTGTTGGCTTATCGAGCTAGTAGAGATCACATCGACGACTGTTCCATTCCCACATACTCCAAACAGACTGCCACAGTAGAACAAAAAGCTCACAGGAGACTCCACTTTGTATGAAGACATCTTATCGAGTCTGGAAGAAAATAAATTGTTGGCCATGTGATCCATGTAATCATGTGATTCCTTATAACAAGATGGCTCCTGGACTAAGCATTGTTTAATAGGCATTGAGAAAGGTCACGTGACCAAAATGTTTGCCACTTTTTTCATTAATCTTGCAATTGTGTTTTTCTTCTTTTCTTCATTGTTAGAGTGTGCAGGCTTTTTGTAGTGCTTTCCTATTTACAAAATAAAATCCACACATAAAATTGTGTGAATTTGACAAACATTTAATTAGCTACAGACAACCACTCAGGGGTGAAGCAATCATTATATCATCCTTTATAAGAGCTTGGTTTTCTTTAGCCACAGTGTGTTTTATGTTTATTGAACATAAAATGAGACTGGCTGATATAATAACCGATAAGTCGCAGAAAATAGGTCTATACAATTTTTATTTTTAAATAAATTAAAAACAAAACACTAAAATCAACCATTTTAAAGTTTTGTACATACATATTATTATAAAATAACAAATATTATTATGCCTGTACTCACAGTGCTGAATTCAAGAACAAAATGCGTTTTCAAGACTGACATGAAGATGTATTTATAGTAAACAATGCAAAAAATCTTCAGTGGTCTTATGTTGACAAATCTTTTGTCAAATTTTTTACCCTCTTCTCACCACCCCCTGGTAAAAATTGTCTTTGCTTGAATCACGTGATTGACATGTTCTTGGTTCAGAATGGTACATTTCTCTGCAAGGCAACAAGTTTGCAAAACTGAAATTAAAAAATGAAAGTTGATACCTCACAATGCACTTCTTGGTGTCTCTCTCCAGTTTCCAGACAAATACAGAGCAGTCGCTGCAACCAACAGCTAGCTGATCCTCTGGCATACCGGTGATTGCACATAAGCCGCCATCACTGACCTTAGTGAAACGCACACAGAGCCGTTCAATCAGAAATTTCCAACCGAAAAAAGGTAAAGTTATTTTTACTAAATGATCAACAAATAATAAACTCAGTTCCCAACCCATGATTACCTTCTTCCAGTAAACCACTGAATTCTGATGCCATATCTCCAATCTGCCTGTGTCATAACCACAGACCATGAGTTCATCAGTATCAAGGAAGCACACAGCTCTGACACTGCCTTTCTGGCAAGGAGGAGCTTCTGTGGATGATTTTATATAAAAACAGTTATGTTATTAATGCCAATCAAATTATATAATTGGATGTACAGCTGTAGTTTAATAAGAAATTGCAATGTTGTCACCGCTTTCACATCAGTTTAGATTCTGCTTTTGTTCTCTAACAAAATGTTCTGAGGATTTGTGTGACAGTTTAGTTGAGTTAATTGGGAATGACCATTTTGCCGTACCCATTGCTGTGGTGACACTCCATGACCTGAGGGAACGATCCACAGAGACAGTGAGAAACTCCGGCAGTCCGGCCTCTTTGCACACTAGAGCTTGGATTTCTGCACTGTGACCATGCAGAGTATTATGATGATGTACCTATGAAAATGTAATTTTTGTGAATAAATTAGCAATGCACTGATGAGAGATAATGCACAAGATGAGAGTTATTTTCATTTTATGGCCAATAACAACAAATTACCAATATTAAAATTTTATACCATTTTATCAAAACAAAGTAAAAATAAAACACTAAACTAAAACCAGTTGTTTTAAATCCTAGAATTTAATTTAGGCACCACACCATTATACATTATGAAAATGACTATTTATTTAGAGATTGGCTAAAGATTACATTTAATATTGTTATTAAACTATTAGTGTTTTTTAAATATTAAATTTGAGCACTTTTTATAGCTGCAAAGATCTAAATTTACGTAAATATAGAGGAAATTATTTTATAATTAAATATACAGTATCAACTGATCAACAATACGGTAGTGATATATTATGCATTGATAGAATTAATCTCTGGGAATTATTTAAAATATTTGATTTGCAACTAATTCTATTTAAATAAAATATAAATAAATGATTAATGAAAAAAAAATATAGAAGTGAGGGTTGGTTACCTGCAGTGGATGCCAAAGTTTAACAGTTCCATCTTCTGATGCTGAAGCTACCAATAAGTCTCCTGGTTTTAAATTCTCTCCCAGATCTGTATGCAACAAATGGTTTTGCTAAGGTTTGTTTAAGCAAGATACACTGTTTAGATGTCAAGCTGCTGTTTGTGTATTAGTCACAGTACCTGGCTGAGAGACAACAGTGCAGTGATTGAGACGGGACTTGTGGGCCTGGATCCTGGTAACTTGTATACCTGATTCCCACTTCCAAACCATCAGCAGTCCATCTGTAGAGCCTGCCATTACATGATCCTCCTAAAGTCATTAAAAATTACATAAATATCAACAGGTTCCACTCATTGTGTATTTTTGTGACCTTGCTTTAAGGTGCAACTGCCTTACCCAACAGCACAATGTGCTCAAAGATGAACTAGACAGGATCTCTCTCAGCAAACTTCCTGTCTGGATATCCCACATCCGCAGTTTACAGTCACTGGAGCAGCTAAGCTGAGGTGTAAGAGAAGTTTTGCATTTGGTTACAGACACACAGAGTCAGATGTTACTGAAATGAACTAACTGCCCTTTTCAAATGGCTTTCTTACCACTGCAGTTGATGTCCAGGCACATCCCGTAATCCAGTCTCCATGGCAATGGGAAAAAGTCTGGGAAAGAACTGGAGGGGAGGAGTTTACATTCCATATCATCAAAGCCTATTGGAAGAGATTATGATAAAAAATCTTGTGAGATAGTGTATTTTCTTCCATTTTTTCCGTGATAGATGTGGAGTGGACCAAGTACCTGATCTTTCCCTCCCGACAACAATTCTTTCTCATTAGGACTGAAAGCAAGGCATGTGACCCCACCATTGTGACCTCTCAGAATACACATCACCTTAGGGTCGATCCAGGGCTTAGAAGTCAATTCACTCTTCAACCACAGAGCAATAGTGAAGTCATCTAAAACAAAATTATATTTTTCAATAAAATAATTTAAAACATGAAATAAATAAAATTTTAATTTCTAAACACTACTCAGTTGCCTAAAAATGGCAACATATAATGTACAGTATGAAATTGGATATTCACTCTGAGATTTACTAAAGACTACATTTTAGTGTTATTAAATTATTAGTGCTTTTAAAGAATAACTTTAAGTGAGTGTTAAAAAGATAATCTAAATGTAAAATTAGGTTGAAACGAGCATGCAAAAATTAAATATCCAGTACGGACCAAAATCAATCGACAAAATGTTTTGTATATACTGACCAGATGCAGATGCCACACAAGTAGAGATTTGAGCCAGAGCGAGAATAGCTCCCTTTTGCACGCCAAAAGCTCCTACTGACACAAGGCTTTCCAAATTTTCTCCTTGCCTTTCCCAGACTCTGAGACGATGGTCCATGCTCCCAGACAGCAGCAGCTCTGTTCCTCCTCCTTCCATCCACATGAGGCAGAGCATGGACACCTGCAGCTCCTCACTGGCCCAGACCTTCTCTCCTACAGCACAAAGCATTCTGGGATGGGTTCTACTTCTGGTTAATCACAGTCCTCTCCATTATTATTAAGTGCGGAATGTTTTTTGCACTTTATTTCGTTCATGTTATGTCTTTTGAGAACAGGCAAGATTCAGAAGCAGTTTGAAAATATGAGCTCCAAGTATTTCTGGATGAGGATGTTTGTAAATGCTGGATGCAAATGTTTATGTACCTGACTTCAAATTGAACATTTTGATACCATCTCCATGGTAACCCACAAAAGCGTACCCACTGGCCACAGCCACACACAGAGCATTAGTTTCATCTTCATTTCCACGTCTGATGCGCTTTTGTTGCTGCTGCAATACTGTTACCTGCAAACGATGATTAATTAATATCATCCTTATAGGCACTCAAAAAAATATTTTTAATTTCCTGAAGGAAATATCCATGCTTCCAATGCGGCAAATGAATAGTGTTGATGTTTCAGGAAAGCTTAAGCTCTGGTTCAGCATATATGAAACACAAAAGAGCTGCTTCGCTGTGCATGAAAATCATTGTAATGTGACACAGCCTTTCCAGTGTAAAGAGTGCTATAGTTGGTTTATTTGATGCGAGATACATATTATATTATAAGTAGAAAATATAATCCAATGACATGACATGATTAAGTTGATTACATTTATCACTATTTGCACACACAAAAAAATAATAATGATAAAATAGTGTGATTTAATATTTTAATTATTTTCATAGGCCCCTAAATTAGAATATTAAATTCACACAAAATTAAAAAGTTCAATTAACAGGCCTAAACATCATTTAAACATTCAGGTATACAAGTTTGTATACAAACCTTGGGGCAGAAAAAGTCTGTTTGGAGTCTGTACATCAAGCAGTTCAGGCTGAATTCATTGCTGAATTTAATACCTATTATACTATTTATACTGCTTATACTACTTATAAGTAGCAATTCTAATTTAAGAACATGAAAGTACCTTTTTCTCTCCCAGTACAGCGACAGATCGCCCAAGACCACCGGACCACACATTAACCTGGACAACAAAAAAGACCTCAATATGGAGTGTTTTAGGATGCCTGTTAGAGTGCAAAAAAATCTAACAATTGAAAAATTAAGAATGTAAGACCATAGTCCTCACCACACTGTCATGTCCAGCGCTCAGCAAAAGGTTTCCTCCCTGCAGGAAGTTCAGTGACTCCGTGGAGCCGCGGTGAGCATGATAACTGCCCACACAAGCAGCTCCTGCCACTGACCAGAGCCGCACTTCTCCTGACAGGCAGCCTGAGCACAATATGGAGGAGCAGGGAGAGAAAGACAGACTCCGCACTGAACTCTGATGACCTAACAAAGTCTGAAAAAGATAAAGCATTGGAAGAGAACTTAAGTTTTAGTATATCAGGCATAGCAACATATTTTTTGAGTCGTTCCTCACTGTAACGTTTTTCTGTTCAAGCCAGTTCCACAAACGAACAGCTCCATCCCAGCAGCCCACTGCCAAGAGCTGGCCCTCAAGATCAAAGTTCACACAGTTCAGGGGGGAGGGATTCATGAGAGAGGCCACCTCTGTGCTCTTCTGCGCTGACCACACCTGAGTACAGCCAAATAAATGATGAATATTTCAGAATAGTACACCACACCTAGTTCAGATTTAAAATGATTTTTTCCTTGGTTTTACCTTCAAGTTTAAGTCTAATGAAACGGTAGCAAAGAGTTTTCTGTCTGGACTGACATCACATCCTGTGATCTTGTTGGAGTGGGCATTCATGTGGGCAGTTCTTAAAGTGACAGCAAAAAAAAAATAAACCGAAGATGACAAATCTGTGCAAAATTTTCTATGTAAATTGTACATTTGAGCCAGAAAAACAAATTACCTGCAACCCATCGCAACATCCCACACCTCCACCTGCCCATCAAACGAGGTTGTTGCCAAAAGCTCCTCCCCAAGGAAAATACAACCAGAGATGCCATCACCACTGCTCATCAATGACTTCACTTCCTGTTTGAAAAAATAATGTAAAAAAAGCCAATTGTGATTGAATTATCCTAAAAATGTTGAAAATCATAGTAGATGTATGTTCATATACGTTTTGAACTGTTACCTGTCCAGTCTCTGTATGCAGAAAGTGAAGTGTTCCCTCGACGGTTCCCACTGCTACAAGTTTTCGATCAGGACTCACCACCACACAACTTGGCTCAGAGTGGAAGGTGGAAACCAGCTCACTGAGGAGAAGAAAGAATTAACATATATAGAAAAATTCTAGATAAACAACCTTTGCACATAGTGGTGTCCAGGAAGTCTGAAACCACATTATTAATTGAAATCTAATTCTAAATCTAAATTCTAAACCTGAAAACAAAAAAAAAGGATTTTAGGATTTTTTTTAATAGGTTTATAACTGTGGGTCAGCCAGAATTAATTTGAACTTTTGAATCTGAGAATAAAATGCTATTAATCAGACACAATATTAGTACCTGACTTCTTTTTGTGCTGCATCTGTGAAGTTTAGCCATTTTACAGCATGCACCCCTCCATTTCTTGTCATGCTTTCAGCCCACAAGTGTGCAGAGCTGTCACATGGTTCATTAAGAGCTGTTTGCACAAAGAGCGTAGGCCATTGAGAGAAGAGGAGGCGGTGGCGCTTCAAAAAACTGAGACAGTCTTTAAAATCCTTCAGGTTATCTGAAAAAACCACACAAATTTGGTATAGGTTTACCGCAAAAACTATAATTTGTAGTTTTAGTACATATTAAGATCATGAATTCCTTTTGATCTTTTTAAATGTCAATGTTGTTGGGTTTTCATAAACATACAAAAATATAAAAGTAAAATACCTGCTGATTTTTTGGATTGCAGATGATCGGTCCCATATTTTTGGGCTAAATGGATAAAATGAAAAACAATCAATATGAGAACCTGTGAACTAAACAGAAAAAAAGAAAAATGCAGTACTGAAAAACATCAGGAGCTTTACCGAACAAAATGTAGGTCTCCAGAAGTTGGTGCAGCAGTCCATACCGCACATTAGCATAGAGGAAGTAGTAACTCGATAGCAGAAAACGCAAAGGTTCCCATTGATTACCACCCATCTGATCAGAGAGAAAGAGAATAGACATCTCTTATCAGTTTAGTAACCTTACATTGGTCACTGAAGCTGAAAGGTTGAAGAAGAGAGTAAGGGGACACTGACCAGGTGGGCAGGGAGATGAGACAGAATATCAGCATCAGAGTGAAGAAATGTGTCCTTCCCCTGAGGATTTGACCGCACCCAAAGGTGAGCTGAAAAAAAAAAGTTATATAGAAATAAATATATAAAAACACATACACTACTGTTCAAAAGTCTGTTTCTGAAATAAGTCTCTTACGGTCACCAGCATTTATTTGATCAAAAATACATTAAAACAATAATATTGTGAAATACAAGCAGACAGTACAGAAACAGACAAGTGACCAATCCTGAGTGGCGACGTCACTACACACATTCTACCAGCATGGTTCAGGGCGGTTAGCTAACCGTGCTAAGAATTCCAGGCAGAGAACGGTTTGTAATCGTGCCATGACGAACCAAGCTCAAGTGAAAATATAACTGGAACAGTTATAAAAACGGCTAATGTAAATTATTCCTCTGGTGGCCATTACTCCAGTCTTCAGTGTCACATGATCCTTCAGAAATCATGCTGCTGATTTGGTGCTCAATTAAGATTTATTTTTTCATTGCCAAAGTAGAAAACAGTTGTACTGCTTAATATTTTTGTGGAAACCATGATGCTTTATTTTTCAGGATTCTTTGATGAATACAAAGTTTAAAAGAACACCTTTTATTTGAAAAAATAAATCTTCTGTAACAATATAAAAGTCCTTACTGTCACTTTAATTGAATGCATCCTTGCTGAATAAAAGTATTAATTTCTAAAAAAAAAAAAAAAAAAAAAAAGTATAAAACACATAAAATGTATCACAATTTGCATGCAACCTGTTTTACCTGCAATTATCAGATGACTTCTGGTTCTACTCTCCTCAGTAGACAGGTACAGATGTTCAAAGGCTGACCTCACCTCTGGATGGGTCAAAGTCAGGAGGTCATCTGACCCCTGACCATGAGACTGTCCAGTTATACTGGCAATACAATAAGAATAAATCATTTATTGTATAAAATAGAAGCTATTTCTTATGTCCACACATTTCACTGTGCTGTACCTGTGCAAAGATTGTGCCAGCTGAGAGAATATTGCCATGGGAACACGGCTCTGAGGATGCCTTGCTATATAAAGAATTTCCTGCCATGACACCAGCCCTCCTCTGGAGTTCAAATCATTGCACATGTTCAGTATAGTGTAAAGATCACTCTCGCGCAGCCCTGTGGAAGAAACAGATTGGTGATGAGAAATACTTATTTTCAATACATCTGCATAAAAATAATAATGTTATTTAAATCATTAAATTGTTTAAATTAATTGAAAAAAGAAACAACATACAATAAAAAAATAAAAATAAAAACTATATAAGATTTTAATATGGGATACAGTTTTTACAGCTTTAGCTTAATGTTTAATTTTTAATAGAACCTCTAAAATTGTGTACCGGTGGAGCTGATGGCAAGAGTGGCTAATGCCCATCCCAGTCCTGCTCTGCAATATTCAGTCTCCAGCCTCAGCAGACTGTGCTGCACCAGCTCACCAAGGGACTGAGGAAGAGACTGGAGGCTGTCCTTCATCTAAATGACAAATTTCATCATCAACATTACGTTCAACTTTACATTTCTTTAGCTAAATAACATTATGTGGATCACTATAAACAAAATCATTTAACAATAATTTACCTTCTCAAAGGAGGCATAATTCCTGAGCTCCTCACAGGCCAAATGGAGGTAGAGTGGACTCACAGAGCCTTTCTTCATCAGCAGTGTCTGAAGCTACAGGGGGAACACAACAATAAATTCACTAGTTAATCAAAAACAGCTCTCAATATTTCCTTATAGTACTCCAACAGCCAGAGAGCAAAAGGGAAGTTCACCTGGTTATTGAAAGCAGAATCGCTCAGTTTCTTTCCAAACCCAACAAGCTGCTTCTGCACAATCTCCTTCTTGTCAGGTAAAGATAACTGCCCCAGTGGAAATGACACGACACCTTTCCTTTTGCTAATAGTGTTTTGTAGGGATGATTCTGAAGTAACACTCAGGACCAAACAGACACCCTGAGAGCACAGTGAAGTGAACACAGTAATTGGTTGATGAGAACGTTCCATAATTGTTTTAAATACACCTATTTAAAGTGTTAGTTCCCCCCAAAATGAAATTCGGTTTTCATTTACTCACCCTCATGTTGTTCCAAACTTTTGTTCATCTTCGAAACACGAATGACCCATAAGTATGGTAACCCATACTTGGAATTTGACCTCTGCATTTAACCCATCCAAGTAAGTGCACACACATTAGGAGCAGAGTAGTGAGTAGTGAACACACACACACACTGCAAAAGTGGATACACACACCCGGAGCAGCGGGCAGCCTTGAGTGGCGCCCGGGGAGCGATTGGGGGTTAGGTGCCTTGCTCAAGGACACCTCAGTCATATTCCTGCCGGTACTGGAATCAAACCAGCAACCTTTGGGTCACCAGTCCAACTCTGTTACCATTAGGCCATGACTGCCCCAATAAACATTGACTGGCAAGCATGCTTGAGTTTCCGTTTATCATATTTGAGTGCTCTATGTACGATCAATGTTTTTGAATAAAAGCCTAAATTAAATGTTCATCATATAAAGCAATTGTGCTTCTTTTGAAGACATGGATTAAACTGCTTGATTCATATAGACTTCTCTTATGATCTTTTTATGCTCGTTTTAAAGCATCAGAGTTTTGGGTGAATAGACTTTAAATGGAGGGACAAAAATCTTTTAGATTTCTTAAAAAATATTTTCACCTTTGTTTTGAAGATGAACGAAATTCTTATATGTTTGGAACAACATTTTTTGGGCGAACTACCCCTTTAAGTGTGCATGTTTCTCTCTCTTACCTTAGGGATGTGCTGTGGTATCCATTCTGACACTCTTTGACCACGACCGTCATGGACACGGTCCGCCCCATCGACAAGCAAGGCCAGTGGCTTCTCTTTGTTCAGGTCCTTCAAGTTCAAATGGAACTCAGACAACAAGTCCCTGTAATGCAACAAGAGAATAATTATGAAATAAGTTTGCTTGAGTTTGCTTATAACAATGCATGTTACATCAGATCATTTCTTACTTATAAGATGTGTCTGGAGGCAACTCCACATCATCTTTTCTTTTCCTCAGCCACTGAACAAGACAGCGCAGGATCTGCTCAACACTGCAAGCAGACTGGCTAGCGTCTGTGGAGTAGGATATGACATCACAAAGAGGGGCTTTCTTGTTTTTGACAGAGGTTTTGAGTGCCTGGGCCAGGGCAGCCTTAATAAAACAGAAGACACAGAGAGATATTTCTAGCAATTCATCATACATTGGGCATTAATACATGAAGATACAGATGGTTTATTGTACAAAAAAATGTACAGTTACCATAAACACAGTTTTGCCCTCTCCAGGTTTTCCCTCAACCATCAGAACTCCTCCTTTTTGCTGACATTCTTGAACTTTCTCTGTTGCCATAGAAATAAGCTTTGCCCTGCCATGAAACTGCCGCTGTTGGGAATCCTGGTGGACTTCCTGTTCTTTAATCTCTGAGATCAAATCTTCATCTGTCTCCTACAAAAAAAAAGACGAGGAAAAAATTCCTGACAATCACTCCACTAATTAATAAATGTAAAATAAGCACTGGGATGTATGAGACACATATGTCAAGATTTTTTTTTTATATCAAATAAATTATGACGTGTAAACAAAAATATAGAGATATGAATAGAATGAACAATTTGATAATGCAAAAATAATCTAATAAAACATTGATAAATAATCAAATAGAAAATATAAATGTACCAAATTGATATTATAGAAATAATGACATGTGACTATGAAGTGATTGGTCATTTAACATTTGCATTTTCTAATATCTACTATTATCAAAGGAGGGACCTAATAAATAAATTTTGGCAATTCTATTCATTAGCAAATAATGTAGATAACCCCAATATGTAGACTGCCGAATATCCCAATCCCAATATTTACACACACACACACACACACACACACACACACACACACACACACACACACACACACACACACACACACACACACACACACACACACACACACACAGAATACACTAAATATAGGGGAGTACTGAATTAAAATGAATCTTCAATTTACTCATCTAAGATTACATTTTTTTTTAATGATCAAATTGCAGACTTGTATCTATTTATCCTCATCATCCTTATTCATCTTTTAATTGATTTATCTTTCAATTGTTGTTTCAAACTGTGAGTGGCCCCCATAGAGTAGAGCATATGAAGAAAAAAACTGTTCTTTTCATTTGTTTTAATGAGACTCTGACCTCCACAAAGAGCTGCTGCACTGCTTCCCAGATATCCTCCAGCACTGCTCTCCCAAAGTCCTCCAGTCCTTTCACATAGGGCTTTCCATCCACCACCCCACCCCATTCACAGGCATAACTAAGACAATATGAAGCAGGGCACAAATAATCAATGCAATGTCATTCCTCATTGTGCAAGGCAAAACAAATGTACAGAACTCACTTTTCTGTCACTTTAAACTCATTGTTCTGGATCCATGTTTTTAGGCTGTTCATTTTAGCTTCAGCTTCTTTGGATTCTGCCACAAAGTCTGTTCTCCATGCCACTGGCACTGAACTAAACATACAAACACACAAATGTAGATGATATGACATACCGTACTTAAATCAAATAGCCTCAGAAACATTAGCTGGCAGCTGTAATTGTTTTTCATCCATTATTTCATTACATCAAAACTAACTGAGAACAGCCTGCAGAAACAAAAATGAATCAGATCAGCTGACAAATGATAAATGAATGTATACCTGGTGAGATGGGGTGATCTGAAGTAGAGGAACATGCGGCTCTGGGCAGAGTCTGGGTACAGCGCTTGAAACTGTCGAATCTCCATTTCAGTAATGGATAACCCATCAGGCGCAGAGTTCATCTGACAGAGTGAAGCATGAAAGCAATTCATGAAACTTCGGGACAAGGGGCCCAAACCAGTATGCAATGTCATTTTATATTGCTTTGGCTACATATTAGTAATTTAGGGATGAACCAATATAAAAATTCTGGTTGATACCAATAATGTTATAGGTGATAATGTTATGGCTAATAACCAATAAATATTAAAATCTATGCTTTGTCTAAATAAATTAAATTCTATACTATTTTGTCAAAATAAATGTAAAAGTTAAACATAAAAAACTAAAATAATTTTTTAAAACTACAAATGAATTTAGGCATCACAGCATTATAATGTACAGTAAAAAATGTATATTCATTTTGAGATTTGCTAAACATTACATTAAACGGTGTTGGTAAACTATTTTTTAAACTGTTCTTTTAAACTTTTTTAACTGTATTTTTTAAAGATTTTCTTTAAGTGAGCGTTAGATTACGGCAATGGTAATATACATGATAGCACGATAGCACTATATTGTGCACCCCTAGTCGTTTTAAATAAATACGTAAAAGACTGACTCTGAACATAAAGGGCAAGGCTATACTAGTTTTTAAAACTGAACCCTTATTTAAAACTTCTGACCAAGCTCAGAAGATACATTAACGATTTTTTAAAGCCTTTGATAGTCAAAAATTCCAAAATATAGAAAAACAGTCATTTTGTGAAATATTCTAATTAAAAATAACTTTTTTATTTTTATATATTTTAAAATGCAACTTATTCCTGTGATGACAACGCTGAATGTTCAGCAGCCATTAGTCTTCTGTGTCAATTTCTTTTCTTTTTTTTTTTTACAATTTGACAAATAGAAAGTTGAAACAGAAATCTTTACTTTTCACCTTTCTTCTGTTATCTAGCTCATACATTTTAAATGTCAACTCTGGTGAATATTAAAGGTGAAGTAAGTGATTTCTGAGAAACAATGTTGATATTTGAAATCAACCAAATCAAACAAACCCCTCCCTTCATTTCTCCGCCACCAAAATGCACAAACACACAACGCAAGAGTGGATGTCTCTTTGTCATAGCTGAAGCAAAGAAAAATAAATCTTCACAAAAAATAAAGTGAAGATGATGAACGAACGACAAGGAAGAGCAATAATTTAACATAGTACACAGGAGTATAAGCAAGAGTTCATTGTCAGTCGCCAGCAGCACACAGCTCCAGACAAACAATGGCACACAAAACTGTCATGTTACTATAAGTAACATTACAAAAGCAGCATATCTTGGTTCTGTAAAACATAGCAAAACCAATGTCACTCACATATGGAGCAGAAACACTGCAACCTCTGCATTCGGTTTCAAGCCTTCCCACTTAGGTCTCTCTAGCACTTAAAAAAGCATATTAATATTCCTATGACCCTTTTTCTTTTGTAATGTCTCTCTTCAAATCTCCCTTTTGCTCACTCTCTCTCCTCCCCCATCATGAGTGTATAAATCCCCTACTGCTGATTGGCTACAAGTACGTTGTGATGCTTGGTCCATACCACTTTCAACAGAATTTCTCAGAAATCGCTTACTGCTCATTTAAACTTGAAGTTGTACACTCTTATAAGTACAGCACATGACTAATCAGCTGTATTACACTTTTGATAAAAGTATCTATCAGATAAATAAATGAAATTATTACCCAGTTGTATTGAGGAAGTTCAGGTAGTGTGGGGCGGGGCGGCACTAGGCCATATCTCTCCCCCAGAATCCCCAGCAGCAGCTGGCTGCGACAGACCTCCGATAGACAGAGCTCCACAGCACGGTTAGACTCCTCCTCCGTAACGCCCCAACGCAGCTCCACTTCATGCAGGTACAGATAGTGTGCCGCTGCCCGCCTTCTGAGCTCTGGAAACACACTACGCACAAGAACATCCCTCTCTGCATGCATGTCCCTGAATGTAGAAGAGATGAACACTCGCACGCCTTTCCATCTATAAAGAGAGAAAAAAAGGATGAAAAGAGAATTTACAAAGACAAATTTTGTTAAGCATTTAATTTCCAATGTACTTATATCTAGTGTGGTCTACATTGGAATATATTCTGGACCACAACCACCCAATTTAGACTTAAAGTGATTGACATTTTATTTAATACAAGTAATTTATGGATATTTGTATGGTCTTACCTTAACTTTGGTGTTGCTGGAAGTGGGATGACATCAGCAGCTCTCTCAGGTTCAGTTTTGTGCCCCTGTGGCGGAGGGATTTTATAGACCCTGTCCATGTGCTCCACGTGCTGCAGCATCCTTGAGGAGCCTCTCTCGGAGACAAACCTACGATCACAAAACAGATCTGAATGAACATCTTAAACAACTCCATTATCGCCATTATCTCTGATAATAGATTCAAGAGTAGATTGTAAAGTTGTAGAATGCTTAATGCAAAGAGCAAAATACATTTCTGTTTACAAAGTCAAAGACAAGGAAGAATGTTTATAACTTCTATTTATATGCAAACAGTCAAAATGCGAGATGGGGGCTTCTATGAACATGTTTGTAAACATGGCAGAGTTTCAAAACAATTAATTGAAACGGACAGTTTGAATTTAACTGAACTTACAAACTCTAATATGTTTTAGCAACTGAAGTTCAAAATAATTACACCCTTTAAGAAACAAATAAACAAAATACATTAAGATCATTGCAATATTCCAAAAAAATGGTTTAATGAAATGAACGCTTATATAGCAAGGATGCATTAAACGGATCAAAAGTGTGTTATGACCTGCGCTACTTGTATTTGTGTTATTATGCTGGGTTATTTCTCTCTAGCGCTTTTCTTTCTTGTTCTGTCTTTGATATCTGATAGATTGTCTGAGGATGGGTACAACAGTCATTGGCTGTTCAATCAAGGCGTGATCTTTATAAGGATGCTGCTAGAAGAAGAAGAAGAAGAAGAAGAAGAAGAAGAAGAAGAAGAAGAAGAAGAAGAAGAAGAAGAAGAAGAAGAAGAAGAAGAAGAAGAAGAAGAAGAAGAAGAAGAAGAAGAAGAAGAAGAAGAAGAAGAAGAAGAAGAAGAAGAAGAAGAAGAAGAAGAAGAAGAAGAAGAAGAAGAAGAAGAAGAAGAAGAAGAAGAACTGACACTGAAGACTGGAGTAATGGCTGCTGAAAATTTAGCTTTGCCATCACAGGAATAAATTAATTAAAGTTTTTTAAACTGTTTTGACTTTTTTTTTTTTTTTAAATGCGGAACTTGGTGAACAAAGACTTCTTTTAAAAGCATTGAAAAAAATCTTACCAACCCCAAACTTTTCAACAGTAGTGTTTATTAGATCAACAGTGTATATTGTGAATATTAGATCCTACACTAGCTCTTACTGCCAATTACATGTTTTGTTTTTCAAAAGAAAATCATCTTAAATCTTTTCAGAAGAGAGAATATATATTGAGTACAACATAGGAATGAACTAAAGATCTTACTTAAGGATCTGCTCGCTAAACCCACAAAGTTGTACTGTGCTGGATTCAAGTCTGTATTGAATATCATCTAGTGAAGACCTGTTAAAAAAAAAAAAACAATACAAGATTTATTATTAACTATTTTTGCAAGCATTTATGTTCCAAACAGCAGATGCTTCAAGGAAACATAAGCAGCTGCTCTTATAAAAGTAACATATCAGACTCATTTCAATTTTGGAAATTGGAGATAGAAGAAGTTTCACAAAACGTACGTTTTTCCGAGCAGCACCTCTATCACAACAGCATCGGCGTTAATATCTTGCCGATAGTTATTGATATCTGCCATTAAAGCCGTGTTGGTGTAGCAATTTTCAAACACAACTATACGATCCAGCTGTGAGGAGAGAGGTTTTAACAGACATGCCACTTATTTTAACCCATGTGCAAAAATGTGTGCAAAAACGCACCCTGGTATAACCATAAATTCAAAAGGGCCTCGCACCTTTGTCTTCTCTTCAGTCAGCTTTGCAAAGAATTTAGACAAATGTATGTATTCAGGTCCTACGTTGGAATCATCCAAATCCTAAGAGAGAGAGGGACAAAGAGAGACGAAGGGGATAAAACACAAAAAAGGTATGACACAATCCAAAAACATAATTAAAAGTTTTTGTTATTATACAATATTCGATATTTAATTGTGCATGCTTAACTGTTTTTACATTTAAAAACACTAATAATTTAATAACGGCGTTAAAAGTAATCTTCAGCAAATCTCAAATTGAATATCCATTTTTCATACTGTACATTATAATGTAGCGATACCCAACTTCACTTAGAGCATATAAAATAAGTGATTTTATTTTCTAGTATTTTGTTTTTATAAATAAATTGCATCCATTTTTTAAATATTTATTTGATCGTTTTAATCTTATTTCAGTGTTTTGTTTTTATTTAAAAAAAACAATTTAAAGCAGAAGCCTGTTTGATTCTTAAGTTAAATACACAATAAAAGGGAAATCCTTACATTCATTTGCTTCATTGCTTGTCTCACATTATCCAGAAGGACGTCAGACTTCAACTTTATCTCATGGCATTGTTGGTAGCTATGCAGTATGACTTGGGAATCTTCACTGCAGTAGTTAATCATCATGCATAAAAGCAGCGCAGCTTCCTGCACCTGCAGAAGCAAAAGAAATATACTTCACAACATGTTTCATTTTGACTAGAAGCTTAATTTCATAACATTAGTAATTATAGTAACAACTACAGTAATTATTTATAACAAAAAATAAATAAAATTCAGTCACAGATGTTCATATCTGACCGATGCTGAGAGTTTATCACTGTCAATATTATCGGTGCTTTCAAGGGGCAAGCAAAAATCCTCAGCGCCACTCCAGTCTCGTTCTTCTGAAGAAAAAGTAGAGCAGATCACAAGAGTGCGTCCAGGGAGAGGGGGGATGTTGTACTTGCAGGAGATCTGCACAGCTTTCTCCAAAGCACAGCAGTACTTCTTCAGAAGCTCCTGAGTGTAGAGTCTCTGACTAACAAATTACATTACAAAAAAACAACAACAACAACGTCAGTTTAGGAGTAAAAAAAAAAAATAACTCTATCATACAACTTTTACTATGTAATTGTTTTCTTTAATAATAAATACACACTTTGCTTTTCTCAGGAGATTGCGTTTGACATTGAATATGCGGTATACGAAGGGCACTCGCATTGTAACTCTCAGTCTCTTGCGCGCTGTTGTGTCCCAATTGTGTCGGTGGAATCGTTTGCTCTTCGGCAATTTCTTCAGAATGTCTCGTAGGATCAACTTGGAGCTCGGCACCTCGACCGCAGGCCCACCAGCTGAAAGGGGAGAGCATGTCACTTAAACTTCCTCAAGAACACGTCAATAAAAGAAATGTACATTATTACATTGTGATTCTTTTCTTGATGAAATTGTTTTTGAAAACCATGGTTTTGATAATGACTGAATTAAATGTACACTACTGTTCAAAAGTGTGCATTCGGTAAGATTTTAAGGTTTTTGGGAAAATTGTAATTAATGAGCATTATGAAATTAATTCCTTTGATGAATGAGTTCTGATCCTTCAGAAATCAGTCTAACATGCTGATTTTCTATGAATGTTGAAAACAGTGGTGCTGCTTAATATTTTTGAAGAAACCGTGATATTTTTTTTCAGGATTCTTTGATGAATACAAAGATTAAAAGAACAACATTAATTTAAAATAGAAAAGTTCTGTAACATTATAATTTTCTGTACTGTCCCTTTTGACCAACTTCATATATATTATTGTTGTTAAATGAAAAAGTAATAATTTTAACAATTGTGCCAAGCAGGACCAGTTTCTGGATCAGTATATTTTCCTTTATAGTCCTAAAACTATATTCCTTCCTAAATAGTCCTAAAACTAATTTTTATTAACCTCTAAAAACAGATGGAAATTATAACTTGTTTTTGAAGCCCCAACATCAGCTGAAAACCTAACCCTAAAATTAGGAACACAATCACACTGCTAGACCAACTTACCAAATTTACTGAGCTCCAAAACAACTTTATAAGCAGACAGGAAACGGAAGGGAAACTGTCTGCTCTGGATTACAGCGTTCTGTAAGATTAATTTAAATCTGTTAACGAATTGATCATCTTATATACGTTCAGTAAGCGAAAATCTGAATTTAAGAAATGCTCACCTTCGAGGTCAGTCTGTTGAGGATCATAGAATGATGTTTCTCACTGATACCTGTAGAAATCATATTCCTCAGGTTCCTCAGCATTGCCATAAAAGGAAGAGATTTTCCATCTGAAATCACAAAAAAAACATATACTTAGCTATGAGTAGATGTTCAAGAATTAAGAACATTATGGACCCAGTGCATCTTGGACCCTAATTCACACCAATGAGTTTCTCCCAGGTGGCAGCTTTGTTTCCCTCCTGACTTAGTTTGCACTCCCATGTGTCGGGTTGCTTAAGTTTCATCCGTTTTCCAGCTCTCTCTCTCTCCCAGACCCCACTAAGACCACTACGAGAGAAGGCCTTCAGATCACTCGGGTATCTGCAAGCAAAAAAGGGGTAACATATATAGTCACTCATGGCTGAAAGTTACACTGGACTAAGCAATCAGTTCACCAACATTAAACAGATTTGATTAAAATATATATGCCAATTTGTAGGACTAACTTCTTT
The DNA here is from genome assembly GCA_026230005.1 of Gila orcuttii. NCBI lineage: Eukaryota > Metazoa > Chordata > Actinopteri > Cypriniformes > Leuciscidae > Gila > Gila orcuttii. The sequence goes on from JAPDVR010000008.1 coordinate 15,273,093, forward strand.
CCCAGAATGGCCATGACATGTTCTGCAGATTCTTTGATGTGAAGGCGCTTTATCATCTTCTTGAAGTTGAATTCACTCTGTTTTTTATCCTTTGTAGCACGATTCTGGCTCTCCAACTATATCATAACAAACAGAACTGAATCAAAAGATGTTCAGAAGACATTTTGATGTGCAATGTTGTTACATCAAACAGATGAAACTAAACATGGCAAAGCTCACATATTGTTTGAGAATTGAATCATCCACTCTGACGAGGTCACCCCACATTTTCCATTGTGCAGCAGAGATTTTCTGAAAGAAGAGGGTAGAAAACAAAAGCATTTTAAAATTTATGTGGAAAGAAAAATACTGAAAGAAATAGTGTGTTCATTATTGAATGTTGGTAGAATGTGTGCTTTTCTAAAGATGTAAGATACAAAAGTATTAGAAAACATTTAAAAAATACAGGATTCAAAACATCTTTACAAAAAATTAAACCTAGAAATAAACATAAATTAAAGACTTTAAAACTATATTAAAACATTAAATGGAACAATTTTTAAATTATTTCAAAAAATAAAATCAAACCAAATATTTTTCAATGAACCATGTTCAGTGAACCCCACTGTATGTGTTTTGATCTGTAATATGAAATATTAAGTGTTTTTCGACATATTACCTCTCCTTTCTTTCGTTTCTTATTGTGTTTGCAGCGATGCTTCCGTGTATTGTATTTGGCCAGCTGATATTCAGTGAACTGCTTAAATTTATCCACTAGAGCTTTTTTCAGGCAGGAGGGTAAAGATTTACTGAAACACTGCACAAAAACATTTTAAAAAGCATGAAGAAACAAGAAGCTCAACAAACAAAAACAACCATTAAAATAATACAGTAAAGCAAAATAAAATCCTTATTTGTACATCCACCATAATATTCTTTATAGTACCATATAAAGGTATATAAATATGGAGATACATTTAGGACAGCATAAAATAAAGGACAGTAAGGCATTTACTATTTTAACACTTACCATGCTATAGATTCTTGTCAACTCCAGCCAATCAGATGGCAGCTGCACAGCAGCACAAAAGTACCTTCTCAAGTGTGGCTTAGAAGCAGGCAGATGGGCCGCCAGCGCTAGCAAGAAGTTGGCTGTGATTCGAATGTTTAGTTCCTGCCTAGTATAGACTGCAACCTAAAACCAACGCAAATATGCAAAACCACACACGTTGACAACATAACCACCTGACAACATAACCCACATGCACTTACACGAGCAAAATCACCAACCTTAAGGAGAAACTCTGGGTCTTCTGTGGTAATCTCTGTGGCCAGGTTCTTAATAATGCTCCACACACTCGTCTTCTTATCCCAGTCCTTCTGGCCTGGGGTACAGCTCTTATTAACCAGGGAGCAGCACACCATATTCAGCAGGTTGTTCTGAAGGACAAACAAAATAACTGTCGATATAGAAATGTTGTTTGACTTCACATTCACCACTCTGTATATCCATTATGTAAGAATGATTGCAAATAAGTTTGATCAGTACGATTTTTCTAAACAATCATGTAACACTGAATAGCTGCTGAAAATTCAGCTTAGCCATCACAGGAATAAATTACATTTTAAATTATATTATAAATATGTTTTATAATATGATATGTAAAGCGTATTCTTATTAAAATAGAAAACCGAAATAGGATTCCTGTTTTCACTGTAGTTTTGATCAAATAAATGCAACCTTAGTGAGCATAAGAGATAAATAAAGCTAAAAAAGAAATACATAGGGTGAGCAAATTATTAATCATTATTTAAACCCCAGAACTGTGACCATTTGGCTCACCTTTCGTTCCCTCAGTTCCACAAGTTTTTCATCCTCACTTGCTTCAATCACCCCAAATTCCTCATGAGGAGCAAAAGTCTGCTCCCCCTCTCTATCTAAATCCATATCCAAAACAGGGATCTCAGAAGACAGCATCTGGTCTTCCTCTTCTAAGCTTTCCTTGGAAGGCATCCTGATGGCATCCTGTTAAGATATAATATAAAAGACAATCTAATTAAACAGATTTGTATTTCGTGAAGAAAATACCAGTCCTTGCAAGATAACTGTACGTTTATGCAGAACCAAAGAGAAGTCTTTGATAAGAGTTGTCTTAACCGTAATGTGCTTTCTTTTTCAAAGTGGTTATAGTTGGATAAACAGATGTATGACCTAAAGATTCAATTATTAATATAATGTGTGTATGCTTAGTGGTTGAGTTTAATTAGTAGCAATGATTGTGTTATTTTAATATGAAATAAATTAAATATGAATAAAAAATTTTTGGAGAATTAAAGAATTTAAAAATAATTATGCTACATTAATTCACATACAATTTTACAAAGTATTACAGAGGAAATCACTCTATACCTGTCTGTGCTCCTCACTATATCCCAGCAGGCCTTCAGGTGAGAATAGCATGTCTTCTCTCTTTTCATTTGTGCCCGCTTTATTCTCTTTTGAAGGTGACAGATAGGTGCAGAGTGTTGGGATGGCACTGGCAGTGGAATTTTGGGAGCAAGAGAGTAAAGGATTATGGGAATAGGTGGAGGTTAGAGAGGATGAGACTGGAGGGAGGAGTGGAGGCTCCATTAGGAGGGTATTCCTGGTGCTCAGCAGAGAGGAATTAGAGGAGATTGAGCTCATCATTGTGGATGACAGAAGAGATGAGGTGGCCATGGTGGAGGACAGGCTGGTTGGCTGGAGGGCTGGACATGATGAGAAGGTGGAGGTCTGATTGACCCAGGATGGAGATGTGTACTGATGGTGAGACAATGCTGAGGGCGCTTGAGCCAGAAACCTGTTTTCCAGACTTGGAGAGTTATAGTTTAGCTGTAGTCTGGCATCCATATTCACCTTCAGATCAGACTGAAGAGGAGCCGGAGTCTTCATGTCTGCTTGCTTGAAGAAAGGAGAAACATAAAATGTGTTTTTGTCCAAAGAAATTGCAAATGCTAAAAATACAATTCTAATCACTAATTCTTGGGATATTGAACAAAATATCCAACACAACTTTACCTGCAAATAGTGCTGCAAGATTAATCATATCGCAATCGCAATGTCAACCCTATGCGATTATATGACGCAAAATGCTGCGATTTTATATGAAATAAACAAATTAGGGCTGTTGAAGCAATTAACGCAGCATCTGTTATTTTTTTTATCCTTTGGCTAGTGTTCCATGATCCAACCATTCATGATTAAACCATTCATGCGTGACAGGTCAAAAGAGAGCGCGCTGCCTGTGAATGGCCTGACTGTGACTCACAGAGAGACGCGCGCCAGAATACAGTTCTCTTTCGCACTTGAACGAGCAATAACACACACAATTATGTCAAAATGTCGTTTGTCGCGTATCTTCATAACATGAGAGTAGTCTTATGATGGACGTAAAGAGTTGTGAGAGATTGAGGCGCTTGTGAGATCCGCGTCTCTGTCAGCAGGGGCTGCTCTTAAAGGGCATGCAGCCAAAAAAGCTTTATGTCAGTAAAGTTGATCAAAGAACAAAGGGAACAGAGAAAATTACTCACTGCTCTTGACTAAAGAACTTGTTTTTAATAAGGATTAGTCTATATATAATTTATAATTTATGCAGTGCAGACTATTTGATAACTTTATTCAATTTCTGTATGTCCTACCTGTTAGACAGGAAGGGAACACTCAACAGGTAAATATGACATTATGGGTTTATGTGAGGATTGTTTTAAGTTAACTTAAATTAAAAGCTGTTATATTTTTTGAAGCCTAATAAATGTTTTAAAAAAAATTATAGATGAAAAAATTATAATTTTTTTATATACATTTTTTATAATGACGGAATCACTGTAATGTTGGATGGCTATAATTAATGTTTGAAATGGGGGAGGGGGTCATTTTTATCCAGACATCAATGGCTTATTGATCATTTTAGGCGTTATAAATCATTTAACTGTTGTTGCTAGTTTGAGTTGAGAAATACACATTTCAGCATTATCACTAATCTGTGTGTGCATTTTGCTTTAGAACCAAGCAAGTCGACTCATGAAACCATTTGTTGTTTATTATATCGCAATCGCAATATTGACCTCAATAATCGCAATATGACATTTTCCCCAAATCATGCAGCCCTTCCTGCAAATTAGATTTTAAATAAGAAACTTGAATCAGAGATGATCACAATAAAGTTCTCTTAACATAAATGGATTTTATGTCTTAATCTTCTTAATCCTAAAAGTCCTCTTTCCATAGTTTTATGAGTTCAACAAGACCATGCAGGTTCTGGTGAGGATTATGTCTCTGTAGGCAAGGCAAGGCATGTTTATTTATATAGCACATTTCATACACTATGGCAATCCAAAGTGTGTAAATTCAAATTCAAATTCTGTAGATAATCTTAGAGGGATAGTTTACCCAAAAATGAGAATTCTGTCACTATTTACTCACCCTCAAGTTGTTCCAAACCTGTATGAATTTCTTTCTTTTGCCGAACACAGAAGAATATATTTTGAATAATATAAGTAACCAAACAGTTGATGGACCCCATTAACTTCCATAGCATGGGGGGAAAGAATACTATGGGAGTCAATGGGGTCCATCAACTGTTTGGTTACTGACATTCTTCAAAATAGCTTCTTTTGTGTTTTGCAGAAGAAATTCATACAGGTTTGAAACAACTTGAGGGTGGTGAGTAATTTAATTTTAATGTCTGGGTGAATTATCCCTTTTTAGTAATTGTGCTAACTGTCACCGAGTAACCAAACAGATGATGGACCCCATTGACTTCAATAGCATGAGGGGAAAGAATACTATGGAAGTCAATGGGGTCCATCAACTGTTTGGTTACTGACATTCTTCAAAATAGCTTATTTTGTGTTTTGCAGAAGAAATTCATACAGGTTTGAAACAACTTGAGGGTGATGAGTAGGCTAATTTAATTTTAATGTTTGGGTGAAATATCCCTTTTCAGTAATTGTGCTAACTGTCACCGCTATATGGAGAGGGGACACAATGTTTCAATGCCAACTGCCCTGCCATGGAAAGATTATACCCCTATAGTAACCCTGTCAAAAATTATTTTGTCAACCATAAACTTGTCAGATTTTCTGTCTGAAGGTAATGCGACACAGAATCACTAGCATTGACAAGCATGGGTGTGTCTTATGCAAACAACAAACCTAGTGTAGACACACCAGAAAAATCAAACAATAGCTTTATTCACTCCTTTTCACCCTTTCACCGAGTTTATTTAGACTTTAAGTACTGGTAGATACATTTCCCTATACACTGCATATGAAATAATGTGATATTCCCTTATTCATGCTGATGCTGCTGTTAGCAGTATTTCGAACTGGACATGTAAAGGTACAGACCACTGCTACGCTCCCGTCGGATTGGAATCTCTCTTCATGATTTCGGTATACGCTATAAAGTTCAACTCGCAGGGCACTTACTGATGATTGGAGAGCGGGTCAAAGAGCATCCTCTATCTCAAGCTGATAATGAATGAAGAACAATAAAAATGTTTTCGCAATGTCGATTCCTTATTGCCACGCAAAGAAGGCAAATTCATCACCACTCCTTCATTTCATGTTTCACGTGAATTAAAAAAAACACCCTTGTAAATCCATTGTGGTCTATGGGTAAAATGTTTACACACGACATACACACATAAGCAGTATGTCTGACACTGACTGCAGTAATTATAGACATGAAAGTTGCCTAGACAGCCGAAACCTGTTGTAAACAAACTCATGCACTATATTTGGATTAAGTTACGTGCCACACGGTTTGTTCAGTGGTGTCACTAAAAAATAAAGACATAAACTCACCTTTTAATGCTTCGTGACCAAGTGTTGGTGTAAAATTAAGTAAACGGTGAGCTCCAGATAACCATTGAAACTTGTTAACTTCCTCACCTGTCATGTCATCATGACTATGTCACTACCGTAATGAACCAAAATAGATGCATTATAAAAGATGGGAGACGTCTTTTCCGTCTCCAGTCACATGAGTGATTTTAGTTTTGAAGGCTGTCGACATTTCAACAAGGCTCCTCCATTAAACCGGTATGTAATTTTGAACGCTGTTTAAAAATAACAGTTGATGAAAAAGCTAAATTACAGTAAACTAATTGTGTTCCTGTATTAACAACCTTTCCTCCTACCGCTGTACTAAATATGACTGTAAACAACTGGCAATAGCTGCATCTGAGCCCTGTTTGTTTGTTTGTTTGTTTAATTTGAAAATGTAAATAAAATATTTTAAAAAAATAACAGTTGATGCTATATTTTAAATGGAAAACAGGAACTATAGTAGCCTATTAATTTTTTTATTAGGCTATTCAAATCCAGTGACCCACTTGTGCATAGATAGAGACATTACATATTTGCATTCTTTAATGCAATGCTTACATTTTTACATTTTAATAGCTACATTTTAAAAGTGTCATGACATGAACTGCATTGTTTTATTGTTATAATGTTTCCTGGGCTGAACGTAATAATAATGTTAGTATGATTTTTACATCACAAATTGTCATAATTTAGAAATAAAAGGTGTTTTTGCTACCCATTTTAGCCCTCTGATTTGAACGCTCTGGCTGCATCCGAAAACTGAACAAAATGCTGCCTTTCGGAGGACGCATTCCAAGGTATAAAGGCACCAAGGAACATCTGAATCCAAAGTTAGCTTCACTTCCTGTTTCATGAAATGAGTTTATCATCTCATCGATTTTTGAGGGCAGCATTGATTTATCCTTGGCTGCCTTTGATATCCCACAATCCTGTGCTTTCTATTCTGTGACAGTTGAGCTAAAAAAGAAAGATGGCGTCTGAAAGTTGCGTCTGGTTTGTGTGTAAACCACCAAAGCTCATGCTATTTTGCTATAGATCAATAAACATAAACGTTCCCTTAGAGGTCTGTCCGAAATCAGTTTTGTGAGGTAAGTTACCTTCCTGTGCAAACACTGCCTGCAGTCATTGCCTGATAGGGCAGCGAGGGAACAAGTCGCTGCCTACGTTTTCAGATGCAGCCGCTCTGTTTGAAGGGGCGTGTCTGCTGTGAGACTTCAGTGTTAACACTCACTGCTGTGATTGGCTAACGTCTTCGCATATATATAGCTTAATTTCATCAGTCAAAATGTCTTTATCATGTATCTTACATGTGGAACTCTCTCGAAAACTTTTTGCATGTTTTTACTATTACAGCTCTCGAGATTTAGATCGTGGCATCTTTAGGGTTAGGGTTATCCTAACCCTAACCCTTTATAGAAAATACATGTTATTACAATTTAGAGTGATCTGTTGTCAGAGGTGATATTGTCTAAAAGTGCGTTCACGTGCCATGGAAAATATGATATTTTCCATTTGTAAACTAGTCTTAACCAGAGTGTTGCGTCCAAGTGCTTTTGTTGTCGTAATGTGGTAAAAAGATGGAGATCCAGACCTGTTATTTAGCTAAAACTATTTTAGATTGCTTAAGTCATCTGCTACAGCAAGAAGACGATTTATCAAAACTAAAACGGTAAATAATATGCTGTATATTTTCTAGATCATGAATAGTACATATTTTTACCATTCACGACTCTCGCGTTGCTCTCCGCCATTTTGAAAAGGTCAAAGGTTATCTCATCTCGGCAACTCGTGCATCAAAATATTTTCCAGTGGAAAATACCACATGAGGGGGTGTTCATGTGCATTTTCCACGTCGGCTTTTGGTATTTACCATAATTACAATAGCACGTGAACGCACCATTAGTAACGTATTTCAGAAATGTAGCCTACATATACAAATCACGCAGTTGAGATAGCTAACATAATGTATTCATTTTAGGCAGAAACAATGAGATCACTGAAGTCTTAAAACTTAAAACCCCTTAGACTTTGAAGGGTTAATACAAGTTGTTAACATAATGATACATTTTATAGAAAATTTAGCATTGGTGCATGTTGATTCAGAGTTTGCATCATCTGAAGTCCAGTTAAAATCCAGTTTAAATTTGATTGTGAAGCATTTTTTTCCATATGTAACATATTACATTATATTTAATATACACAAACAAATAATAAATCCATTCAAATTACTATCCCAACAAGAATGCACAGAATTCATAATTGAAATATATACACTTAATTTCAGTCATTTAGCATATGATTTTGATGCAATAGTACAAAACAACCAGTTAAGCAGGGTGTCAATATATGAGAGTTTGGGAGGGCCTAATCTCCCTAAAAGCACATTGCACATGCGCAGCATATCCAGAGAGGAAGAGCTGTATTTCAGAATATGAGATTTACAACAACAAGCCCGCAGATTTAAAGCAAGAAGACCTTCCTCTCTTCAGTCACTTGTGCGATTTTAGTCTTGCGGACTTGTTGGGCAACAGACATTGGCTGTCGCCTGGACTCCTCCATTAAACTGGTAAGTACCTGAATGTTATTTTAATATGAGAACCATTGCAGTAAGTTAATAAAAGAAAGAAAACACAGGAACAGTGAACCAAAAAAGTGTCTTGAACTTATCTAGTAAAGAGACATTAAATAGATGGCGATAACACATTATGCTATTTTATTTGTTAGTGTAATAATAACTTTCAATTTATCCAGATGACTTATGAATAAACTTTTAGATATTAGATGATGATAAATTATTGTGCATTCTATAATTATACAAGTGAATTAAATTAATTTATATTAAGATTTACAAACTGATCAGGGCAATTTTGTCTGAAAATCTCATTTGGGCGAGCTTTAAAATTTTGCTAATGAAACGACTTTGTTTGGGAACTTGTGTCTGTCCGTCTGAAGCAAATATTTCCTGTTTACTCCGTACAAATCCTTTCCTCTATATTCTCACGAGACTAATGAATTTGGGTTTAAAGGATGTGTTTCTATGCTGACTTAGGGGGAAAATTGTGGGATCGAGTCACGCCTATAAGAAAAGTATGCAGCTTTTCAGCATAACTGCATAGAGACTGTTGTAGTTCATCGATTTTCATTCACAACATTTTGTAACTTTATCCTGCCACAAAATTATATATAGACTAATTTTCCTCCTATCTCATAAAAATGAATAAACTATAGAAGTTAATAGTCTTCAAATTAAGATGCAATTCAGAATGCTTTCCGCTAATGAAGGGTTTTATGCAAACACAAATAATTACTTTTTAAAAAAGAAACATGGAATTCAATACCAAAACCCAAATACAATCCCAATACACATAACACGAGATATACTGTATAATAATATATGACTGTAAGTGAGTCATTGTCTAATGTATTTGATGAGTCTTTACAAGGCAAATTGTAAAGAAAAATGCTATTCACTGCTAAATACTTGCTAAATGCTTTTGTTTTGTGTTGTTTCTGTAGGTTTAAGGCAAGACACTACAGGCAGAACTAAACAAATGTAATTCACAGTTTTCTCTGAAGTTTTCCCATTGTGTTCCACCAGATGACGCTGTTAAAGATGTTCCTCGGGGCTTTTCTGCTCCTTCAGTTTGCGATGCAGCTTTTGGATGGAGCTGAACCTCAGAACCTGAACTGCCCTACTTATGGTGGCGTTCCAGGCACTCCTGGACACAACGGTCTGCCTGGTAGAGATGGGAGAGATGGCAAAGATGGACCCAAAGGAGAGAAAGGAGAGCCAGGTTTGTGTTTGTCTGTGAGAGAGAATGAAGGAGTGAGTCAGTGGTTCACCTCCTTGTGTAAGGAAGAGAGATGCAGTTATGTTTTTCACACCTACTTTACTGTCTCAGGAGTGAATGTGCAGGGAACGCCAGGTAAAGCAGGACCGTCTGGCCCGACTGGAGCCAAGGGTGAAAGGGGACCCCCAGGTCAACCAGGTATGAAACATTAAACGTTTTTATAAGTAATGAGATATTTCAAAATTCCTCATGTTGAGATTACTGTAGAGCTTCAGCGAGTGTGGAAATGTTCATTTTTCTACCTCAGAAAAGTATTTTTTTTTTGGTCCTGTTAATATTTATATCAACCCTGTACCTAATATCTAAGTGTAATTATTCTGTTTTCAGGCTTGCCTGGATTTGAAAACACGGCTGACTCCCTGAAATCTGAGATCCGGCATCTTAATGCCAAGATTTCTATGATTGAGAAAGCTGTGAGTTTTAGTACATTCAGAAAAGTTGGACAGAAATACTACGTCACTGATGGTATTGAGGCCACTTTTGATAATGGGATGCAGTACTGCAAGGACTTTGGTGGAGTAATAGTTTTGCCAAGTACTGCTTTAGAAAACCAGGCACTATTGAAAGTATTAGTGTCCATTGGTTTAAGTAATAAGAAGCCATATATTAGAGTCACAGATAGAGAAACCGAGGGACAGTTCGTGGACACTGAGGGAAAGCAATTGACTTTTACAAACTGGAGTACCGGTCAGCCTGATGACTATAAGGGAGTACAAGACTGTGGTACTATCACAGACTCTGGCTTTTGGGATGATGTCGGTTGTAATGGTCAACATACCATTATATGTGAAATAGAAATAAGATAGAATTTACACTATAAAAACAAACCTATAGTCTACTCAATACTCTAAAAAACACTGGGTTACAAACAACCTAATTTGGGTCATTTCAACCCAAGGGCTGGGTAAATGCGAGTAATCTGAACTCTGATTATTATTTACTTTTATAATAGCTGTGACTAGCATATATTTGCAATGAATAAATAAGTACTTATCACTGTACTGTAATTAGTACAGTTAAAGCTCATAGATTGTAATCAACTTAATCCATGTAGCAACCCATAAGCACAAGCTCTACTCTTCAGCACAATGGAAATCTCAAAAACTTCAATATAACATTTTTTTTTTATTGTAGTCACACCAGGATATGAGTTGGTCCACTTCATCCCTGTATGCTATTCGTCATTGTTAATGATAAGCCCCACCACTGTAGTGTCATCTGCAAACTTCACAATGCTGTTGCCATGGTGTTTTGCAGCGCAGTCATTGGTCAGAAGGGTGTATAACAGTGGACTCAGTACACAGCCTTGTGGTGCACCCATGCTCAGTGTGATGGGCTGAGAAGTATGTGTATTGATTTTTTAATCAATAAATAAAAATCAATAAAATTAAAATTTTAAAAAATCCATTGCCAATTTTAATTTTTACAGCTGTAAAAAGTATTCAGGTAGTTCCAACTGAAATAAAATTAAGTACACTTCAGTTTTACAAGTAGATTGGGCACAATTTATTAGAAATTATGTTTAGCGACTGTGTTACTTTGTGTAACTTTTAATGAAGTAAATTTAACAAGCAGGAAAAATAATAATGCTTTGCAGATTTGTATATTTCTTAATATTGTATCAATGTATTTAATATGCTCACAGAATTCACAGTAGGCCTACATATGAAATGATTTTATGAAATGTAAGAAATTATAAATACAAATAGCCTAATATTGTTTCAAATTAATGAATAAAATATTTCTTATGATTATTTGTCATGTGTCTTTTTTTTTCTTTGCAAATCTGACATTAATTGTGTGTCTGAAAAAACTTTTCAAATAACTGAAACTAATTAAATGTATTGGCTAGCATGCAAATTTGTGCACATAAAGCTGTTCATATCATTACAGGCACACTAAATATAAAGTATTTTTATTTTTTAGTTTAGGAAAAGAACAAACAATAACCACCTGTCTACACCGCCGGACATGAGCACTTTATTAATTGGTAGTAAAAAATGCTCTGGTTCTGATGACTAACAGTCATAAGTTTAGCCTTTACACTTCTGAATGAAATAAGCAAACCCATGACTTCAATCCTGATTATAAGCACTACCTGCACATCCGGGAACTTATCCCCGCCCCTTTTTAGGGGAAAACAAACTAGACTTCTCATAAACTTCAATACAACATAACGGCACAAACCAACGTCCATACACAGACAGCAGGCATGAATAACTTAAGAAATCACTAATATAAAACATGTCAAGTAATTATATGTCCACCCTGCCGTCATAGACTGCGGTCACGCCATCTGTGCTTCGGAGAAATGCGGTCGCGCCATCTACGCTTAAAAATATATTGCGCGTCTACACGAGGTTGCGTGGTAGACGAAAGGTTTATGCGCTTGGTGTCGGCAGACCTTTAAAAAAATAAATAAAGTCATATTGTTTTCTGCAAACTCCACCAGTTTCTTGTTCTACATCTCACTGTCTACCAATGTGGGGATTTTCATGTTGATTTACTGTTTTATTCTTTAATAATTGCCTGCCAAAGTCATGAATATTTACATTGCTATACAGTAATATTTGATAAATTCATAAAGAAATTAAATCAAATTGTTTTCTGCAATCTCCAACAGATTATTGTTCTTCATCTCACTGTCTACCACAGTAGTGATTTTCATGTTGACTTACTGTTTTATTATTTAATATTTCCCTGCCAAAGTAATGAATATTTACATTGCTATACAGTAATATTTTATAAATTCATAAAAATGTGAAATCTAACTGTTTTCTGCAAACTCCAACAGATTATTGTTCTTCATCTCACTGACTACCACTGTGGTGATTTTCATGTTGATTTACTGTTTTATTATTTAATATTTCCCTGCCAAAGTAATGAATATTTACATTGCTATACAGTAATATTTTATAAATTCATAAAAATGTGAAATCTAACTGTTTTCTGCAAACTCCAACAGATTATTGTTCTTCATCTCACTGTCTACCACTGTAGTGATTTTCATGTTGATTTACTGTTTTATTATTTAATAATTCCCCGCCAAAGTAATGAATATTTACATTGCTATACAGTAATATTTTATAAATTCATAAAAATGTGAAATCAAATTGTTTTCTGCAAACTCCAACACATTATTGTTCTTCATCTCACTGACTACCATTGTGGTGATTTTCATGTTGATTTACTGTTTTATTATTTAATAATTCCCTGCCAAAGTCATGAATATTTACATTGCTATACAGGAATATTTGATAAATTCATAAAAATGTGAAATCAAATTGTTTTCTGCAAATTCCAACACATTATTGTTCTTCATCTCACTGACTACCACTGTGGTGATTTTCATGTTGATTTACTGTTTTATTATTTAATAATTGCCTGCAAAATTTATCAACATTTACATTGCAATACAGTAATATTTGATAAATTCATAAAAAAAAATCTAATCAAATTGTTTTCTGCAAACTCCAACAGATTAATGTTCTTCATCTCACTGTCTACCACTGTGGTGATTTTCATGTTGATTTACTGTTTTATTATTTAATAATTCCCTGCCAAAGTCATGAATATTTACATTGCTATACAGTAATATTTTCTAAATTCATAAAAATGTGAAATCAAATTGTTTTCTGCAATCTCCAACAGATTATTGTTCTTCATCTCACTGTCTACCACTGTAGTGATTTTCATGTTGATTTACTGTTTTATTATTTAATAATTCCCTGCCAAAGTAATGAATATTTACATTGCTATACAGTAATATTTTATAAATTCATAAAAATGTGAAATCAAATTGTTTTCTGCAAATTCCAACACATTATTGTTCTTCATCTCACTGACTACCACTGTGGTGATTTTCATGTTGATTTACTGTTTTATTATTTACTAATTGCCTGCAAAATTTATCAACATTTACATTGCAATACAGTAATATTTGATAAATTCATAAAAAAAATCTAATCAAATTGTTTTCTGCAAACTCCAACAGATTAATGTTCTTCATCTCACTGTCTACCACTGTGGTGATTTTCATGTTGATTTACTGTTTTATTAATTAATAGTTCCCTGCCAAAGTCATGAATATTTACATTGCTATACAGTAATATTTTATAAATTCATAAAAAAATCTAATCAAATTGTTTTCTGCAAACTCCAACAGATTATTGTTCTTCATCTCACTGTCTACCACTGTAGTGATTTTCATGTTGATTTACTGTTTTATTATTTAATAATTCCCTGCCAAAGTCATGAATATTTACATTGCTATACAGGAATATTTGATAAATTGATAAAAAATTAAATCAAATTGTTTTCTGCAAACTCCAAAAGATTATTGTTCTTCATCTCACTGTCTATCACTGTAGTGATTTTCATGTTGATTTACTGTTTTATTATTTAATAATTCCCTGCAAAATTTATCAACATTTACATTGCAATACAGTAATATTTGATAAATTCATAAAAAAAATCTAATCAAATTGTTTTCTGCAAACTCCAACAGATTAATGTTCTTCATCTCACTGTCTACCACTGTGGTGATTTTCATGTTGATTTACTGTTTTATTAATTAATAGTTCCCTGCCAAAGTCATGAATATTTACATTGCTATACAGTAATATTTTATAAATTCATAAAAAAATCTAATCAAATTGTTTTCTGCAAACTCCAACAGATTATTGTTCTTCATCTCACTGTCTACCACTGTAGTGATTTTCATGTTGATTTACTGTTTTATTATTTAATAATTCCCTGCCAAAGTCATGAATATTTACATTGCTATACAGGAATATTTGATAAATTGATAAAAAATTAAATCAAATTGTTTTCTGCAAACTCCAAAAGATTATTCTTCTTCATCTCACTGTCTACCACTGTGGTGATTTTCATGTTGATTTACTGTTTTATTATTTAATAATTCCCTGCCAAAGTCATGAATATTTACATTGCTATACAGTAATATTTTCTAAATTCATAAAAATGTGAAATCAAATTGTTTTCTGCAATCTCCAACAGATTATTGTTCTTCATCTCACTGACTACCACTGTAGTGATTTTCATGTTGATTTACTGTTTTATTATTTAATAATTCCCTGCCAAAGTAATGAATATTTACATTGCTATACAGTAATATTTTATAAATTCATAAAAATGTGAAATCAAATTGTTTTCTGCAAACTCCAACAGATTATTGTTCTTCATCTCACTGACTACCACTGTAGTGATTTTCATTTTGATTTACTGTTTTATTATTTAATAATTCCCTGCCAAAGTCATGAATATTTACATTGCTATACAGGAATATTTGATAAATTCATAAAAAAATTAAATCAAATTGTTTTCTGCAAATTCCACCAGATTATTGTTCTTCATCTCACTGTCTACCACTGTGGTGATTTTCATGTTGATTTACTGTTTTATTATTTAATAATTCCCTGCCAAAGTCATGAATATTTACATTGCTATACAGTAATATTTTATAAATTCATAAAAATGTGAAATCAAATTGTTTTCTGCAATATCCAACAGATTATTGTTCTTCATCTCACTGACTACCACTGTGGCGATTTTCATGTTGATTTACTGTTTTATTATTTAATAATTCCCTGCCAAAGTAATGAATATTTACATTGCTATACAGTAATATTTGATAAATTCATAAAAAAAATAAATCAAATTGTTTTCTGCAAACTCCAACAGATTATTGTTCTTCATCTCACTGACTACCACTGTAGTGATTTTCATGTTGATTTACTTTTTTATTCTTTAATAATTGCCTGCCAAAGTCATGGACATTTACATTGCAATACAGTAATATTTTATAAATTCATAAAAATGTGAAATAAAATTGTTTTCTGCAAACTCCAACAGATTATTGTTCTTCATCTCACTGACTACCAATGTGGTGATTTTCATTTTGATTTACTGTTTTATTATTTAATAATTGCCTGCCAAAGTCATGGACATTTATATTGCAATACAGTAATATTTTATAAATTCATAAAAATGTGAAATCAAATTGTTTTCTGCAATCTCCAACAGATTATTGTTCTTCATCTCACTGACTACCACTGTAGTGATTTTCATGTTGATTTACTGTTTTATTATTTAATAATTCCCTGCCAAAGTAATGAATATTTACATTGCTATACAGTAATATTTTATAAATTCATAAAAATGTGAAATCAAATTGTTTTCTGCAAACTCCAACAGATTATTGTTCTTCATCTCACTGACTACCACTGTGGCGATTTTCATGTTGATTTACTGTTTTATTATTTAATAATTCCCTGCCAAAGTAATGAATATTTACATTGCTATACAGTAATATTTGATAAATTCATAAAAAAAATTAAATCAAATTGTTTTCTGCAAACTCCAACAGATTATTGTTCTTCATCTCACTGTCTACCACTGTAGTGATTTTCATGTTGATTTACTTTTTTATTCTTTAATAATTGCCTGCCAAAGTCATGGACATTTACATTGCAATACAGTAATATTTTATAAATTCATAAAAATGTGAAATAAAATTGTTTTCTGCAAACTCCAACATATTAATGTTCTTTATCTCACTGGCTATCAATGTGGTGATTTTCATTTTGATTTACTGTTTTATTATTTAATAATTGCCTGCCAAAGTCATGGACATTTATATTGCTATACAGTAATATTTTATAAATTCATAAAAATGTGAAATCAAATTGTTTTCTGCAATCTCCAACAGATTATTGTTCTTCATCTCACTGTCTACCACTGTAGTGATTTTCATGTTGATTTACTGTTTTATTATTTAATAATGCCCTGCCAAAGTCATGAATATTTACATTGCTATACAGGAATATTTGATAAATTCATAAAAAATTTTAATCAAATTGTTTTCTGCAGATTCCACCAGATTATTGTTCTTCATCTCACTGTCTACCACTGTAGTGATTTTCATGTTGATTTACTGTTTTATTCTTTAATAATTGCCTGCCAAAGTCATGGACATTTACATTGCAATACAGTAATATTTTATAAATTCATAAAAATGTGAAATCAAATTGTTTTCTGCAAACTCCAACAGATTAATGTTCTTTATCTCACTGACTATCAATGTGGTGATTTTCATTTTGATTTACTGTTTTATTCTTTGATAATTCCCTGCCAAAGTCATGAATATTTACATTGCAATACAGTAATATTTTATAAATTTGATTTGATTTTTTATGAATTTATCAAATATTACTGTATAGCAATGTAAATATTCATGAATTTGGCAGGGAATTATCAAAGAATAAAACAGTAAATCAAAATGAAAATCACCACATTGATAGTCTGTGAGATAAAGAACATTAATCTGTTGGAGTTTGCAGAAAACAATTTGATTTCACATTTTTATGAATTTATAAAATATTACTGTATAGCAATGTAAATATTCATGACTTTGGCCGGGAATTATTAAATAATAAAACAGTAAATCAACATGAAAATCACTACAGTGGTAGTCAGTGAGATGAAGAACAATAATCTGTTGGAGTTTGCAGAAAAAAATTTGATTTCACATTTTTATGAATTTATAAAATATTACTGTATAGCAATGTAAATATTCATTACTTTGGCAGGGAATTATTAAAGAATAAAAAAGTAAATCAACATGAAAATCACCACAGTGGTAGTCAGTGAGATGAAGAACAATAATGTGTTGGAATTTGCAGAAAACAATTTGATTTCAGATTTTTATGAATTTATAAAATATTACTCTATAGCAATGTAAATATTCATTACTTTGGCAAGGAATTATTAAATAGTAAAACAGTAAATCAACATGAAAATCACCACAGTGGTAGACAGTGAGATGAAGAAGAATAATCTGTTGGAGTTTGCAGAAAACAGTTAGATTTCACATTTTTATGAATTTATAAAATATTACTGTATTGCAATGTAAATGTTCATGACTTTGGCAGGCAATTATTAAATAATAAAACAGTAAATCAACATGAAAATCACCACAGTGGTAGTCAGTGAGATGAAGAACAATAATGTGTTGGAGTTTGGAGAAAACAATTTGATTTCACATTTTTATGAATTCATCAAATATTACTGTATAGCAATGTAAATATTCATGACTTTGGCAGGGAATTATTAAATAATAAAACAGTAAATCAACATAAAATCTCTACAGTGGTAGACAGTGTGATGAAGAACAATAATATGTTGGAGTTTGCAGAAAACAATTTTATTTTATTTTTTTATGAATTTTTCAAATATTACTGTATTGCAATGTAAATGTTCATGACTTTGGCAGGGAATTATTAAATAATAAAACAGTAAATCAACTTGAAAATCACTACAGTGGTAGTCAGTGAGATGAAGAACAATAATCTGTTGGAGCTTGCAGAAAACAATTTGATTTCACATTTTTATGAATTTATCAAATATTACTGTATAGCAATGTAAATATTCATGACTTTGGCAGGGAATTATTAAATCATAAAACAGTAAATCAACATGAAAATCACCACAGTGGTAGTCAGTGAGATGAAGAACAATAATCTGTTGGAGTTTGGAGAAAACAATTTGATTTCACATTTTTATGAATTTATCAAATATTACTGTATAGCAATGTAAATATTCATGACTTTGGCAGGGAATTATTAAATCATAAAACAGTAAATCAACATGAAAATCACTACAGTGGTAGACAGTGAGATGAAGAACAATAATCTGTTGGAGATTGCAGAAAACAATTTGATTTCACATTTTTATGAATTTATCAAATATTACTGTATAGCAATGTAAATATTCATGACTTTGGCAGGGAATTATTAAATCATAAAACAGTAAATCAACATAAAAATCACTACAGTGGTAGACAGTGAGATGAAGAACAATAATATGTTGGAGATTGCAGAAAACAATTTGATTTCACATTTTTATGAATTTATAAAATATTACTGAATTGCAATGTAAATATTCATGACTTTGGCAGGGAATTATTAAATAATAAAACAGTAAATCAACATGAAAATCACTACAGTGGTAGTCAGTGAGATGAAGAACAATAATGTGTTGGAGTTTGGAGAAAACAATTTGATTTCACATTTTTATGAATTCATCAAATATTACTGTATAGCAATGTAAATATTCATGACCTTGGCAGGGAATTATTAAATCATAAAACAGTAAATCAACATAAAATCTCTACAGTGGTAGACAGTGTGATGAAGAACAATAATATGTTGGAGTTTGCAGAAAACAATTTTATTTTATTTTTTTATGAATTTTTCAAATATTACTGTATTGCAATGTAAATGTTCATGACTTTGGCAGGGAATTATTAAATAATAAAACAGTAAATCAACTTGAAAATCACTACAGTGGTAGACAGTGAGATGAAGAACAATAATCTGTTGGAGCTTGCAGAAAACAATTTGATTTCACATTTTTATGAATTTATCAAATATTACTGTATAGCAATGTAAATATTCATGACTTTGGCAGGGAATTATTAAATCATAAAACAGTAAATCAACATGAAAATCACCACAGTGGTAGTCAGTGAGATGAAGAACAATAATGTGTTGGAGTTTGGAGAAAACAATTTGATTTCACATTTTTATGAATTTATAAAATATTACTGTATAGCAATGTAAATATTCATGACTTTGGCAGGGAATTATTAAATAATATAACAGTAAATCAACATGAAAATCACTACAGTGGTAGACAGTGAGATGAAGAACAATAATCTGTTGGAGATTGCAGAAAACAATTTGATTTCACATTTTTAAGAATTTATCAAATATTACTGTATAGCAATGTAAATATTCATGACTTTGGCAGGGAATTATTAAATCATAAAACAGTAAATCAACATAAAAATCACTACAGTGGTAGACAGTGAGATGAAGAACAATAATATGTTGGAGATT
The DNA here is from genome assembly GCA_026230005.1 of Gila orcuttii. Taxonomy (NCBI): domain Eukaryota; kingdom Metazoa; phylum Chordata; class Actinopteri; order Cypriniformes; family Leuciscidae; genus Gila; species Gila orcuttii. The sequence continues at coordinate 15,292,714 of JAPDVR010000008.1, forward strand.
GCAGAAAACAATTTGATTTCACATTTTTATGAATTTATAAAATATTACTGAATTGCAATGTAAATATTCATGACTTTGGCAGGGAATTATTAAATAATAAAACAGTAAATCAACATGAAAATCGCCACAGTGGTAGTCAGTGAGATGAAGAACAATAGTCTGTTGGAGTTTGCAGAAAACAATTTGATTAGATTTTTTTATGAATTTATAAAATATTACTGTATTGCAATGTAAATGTTGATAAATTTTGCAGGCAATTATTAAATAATAAAACAGTAAATCAACATGAAAATCACCACAGTGGTAGTCAGTGAGATGAAGAACAATAATCTGTTGGAGTTTGCAGAAAACAGTTAGATTTCACATTTTTATGAATTTATAAAATATTACTGTATAGCAATGTAAATATTCATTAGTTTGGCAGGGAATTATTAAACAATAAAACAGTAAATCAAAATGAAAATCACTACAGTGGTAGACAGTGAGATGAAGAACAATAATCTGTTGGAGATTGCAGAAAACAATTTGATTTCACATTTTTAAGAATTTATAAAATATTACTGTATTGCAATGTAAATGTTCATGACTTTGGCAGGCAATTATTAAATAATAAAACAGTAAATCAACATGAAAATCCCCACATTGGTAGTCAGTGAGATGTAGAACAAGAATCTGGTGGAGTTTGCAGAAAACAATATGATTTTATTTATTTTTTTAAAGGTCTGCCGACACCAAGCTCATAAACCTTTCGTCTACCACGCAACCTCGTGTAGACGCGCAATATATTTTTAAGCGTAGATGGCGCGACCGCATTTCTCCGAACCACAGATGGCGTGACCGCGTGACTGACACATAAACAAACTTAATTTGGTCAATTTAAAAACATGTCCCTTCATTCTCCCAGCGTCAATTTGGTGTAACAACCCCAATATTATTTAAATTATAAGATATATTATAATGCATATTATAAGACATTACATTTACTTTAAAAAAACGAAGTAAAATCATTCACTGGCTTACCATGGTTACTCGATGAGGTAGGACTACATCTCCACCCCATGGATCTTGATCCGACTCCTCCCCGTGGATCTCATGTACTGCATTGAGGTGCTACTGAGTAAATGTCCGGCTAAGTAAACCTCTGGCCACTGGGTGGGGTTGTTACACCAATTTGACGCTGGGAGAAGGAAGGGACATGTTTTTAAATTGACCAAATTAAGTTGATGCATCTTTCACGCTCTATGGCCGTCTATGTCTATGGCAGGCAAGGTGGACATATAATTACTTGACATGTTTAACCTTAGTGATTTAAGTTATTCACTCCTGTCGGCTGTGTACGGACCATGGTACGGATGTTATTTTGTGAAGCTGTTTTGTATTGATATCTTGCTATCTTGTTGTTTTATAATAAAACTTAAAGCACTGTCAAGTATTGTATGTGTTATTTGGATTCATCAATGTAAACCTCTACTTTATGGTTCACATATTTTTCACAAATCAAGACAATAAGTGATGCTATTGACCCTGCGATTTCTCAGCAGTTAAATAATTATGTAGCCTAAATGTGGTATTTGAATGTCTAGTGGATAAAAAAACAAAACACAGACATTTTAGTAACTTTAAATAAGTAGGCCTAACCAATAGGCCTAATCAATTGCATTCAATCAGTCAGAAGTAAATCCTAAGATTTACACCAAAAGTGTAGGCCTATTCATGCAATTATAACAGATAAATAGGTTAATGAGAAAAGTTGCTCTTTGGAACTCAAGCACTTGATGTCCTGATGTTATTTCAACTGTTCAAACAGTGCATTTGCATTAGACAAACACTGAGTATGCCTAGGCACTATCGGGAAACAAAACCTTTCATCTGTAATCCGTTTCAAGACTGAGTGACCTAGATCGTTTAGTCATAAAACACAGTGTCGTATTTCATTACATTTCGCATATAGGCTAAATTACGGGAAAGAAAAACACAAGACTGATAGAACTATAGCCTACAGATTTAAAAATGACACCGGTATAAATAAACCTATAGTCTGTTTCTCTTTTTGTTTTGTCATCGAACGAACTCTGATCTGAGTTACTAACTACGTCACTGAAACTTGGTGAAGGGTCTGCATCATAGACTGTAAAAAGAGGTCTGCATGCAGTTGTTCAATATTAGTGCTGATCGCTAGGCTTATTCTGTTGGTAAGATCCATTTGCTCTTTGTTGCTCTTTATTGTATAGGCTATTGTATTGTTGTCCAGTTTTCGGTGAAAAGGATTTTATAATCACTGTTGGGCAAAATCGCTTTTAACATTCAATAGAGAACTGAAAAAATATGAGACAAAAAGTTACATGTATTTCTTTTAATTTAGGCCTAGGCTACTTTCTTTTTACTTTAACCAAGTAAACCTGTTTGAAATCACTAAATATAGGCCTACCCATATTAGCTATATCAAACCTACCTCACTGTTATTAATTATCATTATATTGAGAGAGGAATGACATCTTTATAAAAATGGAAATTTGGAAAAGTGGAAATAATTGTATCATTTGAACTCAAGAATGGGTGTTCTCTGACGGCCGAACACAGCATTGCAGAAACCGAAATCTTGCTATTTCCACAGTGAACAGTAGATGGCGCTGTTAAAACATCACCTCTGTCCTGCGCTGCTCCTAATGGAGTTTGTGCTACTTGCTGCATCTGAAAGTAGCTGTCCAGCTTATGCTGGGGTGCCGGGCACACCTGGACACAACGGCAGCCCTGGCAGAGATGGAAGAGACGGCTTTCCTGGACCGAAAGGGGAAAAAGGAGATCCAGGTTTATGCCTTGTCCCCCCCACCTGGTTGTTGGTTTTATTGTGTTCAAAATTGATTTAGTGGTAGAACCTTTGTTCTAATGCTGAAAGATAAGGTGATGAAATGAGAGAAATTATCAGATCAGAGAAATGAGATTTAATCATCTCTCTCTCTCTCTCTTTCTCTCTCTCTCTCTCTCTCTCTCTCTCTCTCTCTCTCTCTCTCTCTCTCTCTCTCTCTCTCTCTCTCTCTGCAGGAGTTGGTGCTCAGGGACCCCCAGGGAAAATAGGACCCGTGGGTGTTGTTGGCCCTAAAGGAGACAAAGGAAATCCAGGTCTGCCAGGTAAAATTTAAACATAGTTGTGTGTGTGTGTGGTTAATTTTTTTTTTTTTTAATAAAAACAGAAAACCTACATTAATTGAAACATTATTTTTTTCTTGTCTGAAAACAGAATACAAAAGTCAGTCAATCAATCAAAAAAACGTATAAGGTCAATGTAAAATTAATTATCCTAAATCTAAACTGTGATCAAGTATTATTTCTTAACCATATCTTGATTGAGTTTATAGTTACATAAAGTACAAGACAAAATCTGTAAAATATTCTTCTTCCACATACTCTGCTTCTGATTTTCACTTTGGTGTTCTTTTACAGGTACTGGTGTTCAACGTGCATTAGAACTACAACTTCAATCAGATGTCAAATACCTAACTGACAGACTCACTGCTGTAGAGAAAGGTAGAACACTCCTACATAAATAATGTTTACACCACATCTTTTGTTTATTCATGTAACAATATTTTTAAAAGATAATAGTACAATTCCTTTTTAGAATGTTTTTGTTGTTGTTTGTTTAGTCCTAGGATTTAAAGTGTTCGTGAAACTGGGACAGAAATATTATGTGTCTGATGGGATAATGGGAACTTTTGAAAAGGCGCAGAGGTTCTGCTCTGATGCTGGTGCTAAAATTGTCCTGCCAAGAAGTGAAGAGGAGAACAAAGTTCTAACATCATTGCAAGCTGCCCTCGAGTCTACTTACGTATATGTTGGTGCAACAGACAGACAGAAAGAAGGGCATTTTGTAGATATGAATGGCCAACCTTTAACTTTCACCAACTGGAAAGAAAATGAGCCGAACGATCATAAAGGGGTAGAGGACTGTACAGTTATTTACAAAAGTGGTGTATGGAATGATATTAATTGTAGTTCCGAGTGGCATGTGGTGTGCGAACTGTAAAACAGATTATGGATTGTTATTGCTCTGATGTTTGAATGATAAAGGAATAAAGAAAATCTTATAAACAGAGGATTAGCCAGATAAAAACATCCATATACTACTAGTTTTCGATTTTTCAGTATCATAAACATTCAGGTGATTATTTGCAGTCACATCTGGATTTGTATGATAAATGTATTATACCATAATCAAGCCTAGTAAAATAATGACACACTGACTCTGGCTTTTTGTGTGGTTGTTAAAAATGAATTTACTGCATGCTAATACTTTTAAAAAGGGCTGAAGAAAACTCGTCAACAAAAAGAATAAATATACAATTTCTAAAATGTTTTCAAGTTCGAAGTCATTAGAGAAGCTAATGATTAATTTTTTTAATGTTAAAAATTCAAGAGGAGTTTAGGATCGTACAATGTTCATTTCCTTTAATGTAAATATCACACAATTATTATTATTATGACACGAGTAAAAACATTTTTTTGTCACATTCAATTCTGACACTCACAAAGGGAAAAGCAGAAAACCGCTGAAACTGGTATAGCTGCTTGCATCATCATAAACCCAGCTATTCTCCCACAGCTGTGTGTACACTTCATCACCCTTTTCCAGTGAGAGAACAACACCATTGCTGCCGTTAGCATTGGTCTCAGGCTTCAGAAAAAACACAGAGCATTGGATTTGATCATTTTTATGGAGACTGACTGCCACTTGGTTAAAAGGGTGACCATGAGCATAAAATCTGAAGAAATAGACTCCTTTCATTGGTGCTGTGAAAGTACCTGTGAGACACATACACATATGAATTCAGAAACAGTAAAGAAATGCCTTTAAGTTGAAAACGATGTACTTTACACAACAATTAACATAATAAAGAAATGTGAACAGGACAGGTTACCAGTGTTGGAGTCATACGCATTTCCAGTGTTAGTGAAAACTTTTTGGTAGACCAGGGTTTTCCGAGTTTCAAAGGGTCCAATTTTTTGGGATCCAGATGCCAAAAGTCCAGCTGAAAAGGCAACCTTTTTGGCTGTGAAAAGATAAGTGGACTTGGTTAGTTTTTTTGTCATATTTATTTACACTTGCTTTTCAATATAACATCAAAGAATAATTATTTCCATTTACCTTTATTCTCTGCCTGAATAGATTCAAGTGTATCACTTGAGGCTTTTGTGAAAATCCTTAAAGCTGTTCAAAATGAACATTTCATAATTTTGTTATAAAGCAACATTGGCTTTTATAATGTGTTGGGCAGGAAATGATTCAGCAAATCAATGTGTTTTGAAAATAATAGATGTAGATAAAAACCTTCATACCTTCATTCTCTCTCTTCAGTTCTTTCAGTGTTTCCTCTGTGGCTCGCAGCCTTTCCTCGATGTCCTTTAGCTGTGCTGATGTAGTTAAATCGTGTGCCAGTGAGACGCCAACACAAAGCAATAAAAGCATCATCTTCATAGCTTTGTATGGCTGATTTTTATGTTGCATGTTGAATTTTGCACAGTTTTGGGGCAATACTGAACCACATGATGCTGTAAAAGTAAACATGACCCTTGTGTTGTTTGGACTTGCAACGCTGACTCAGAAAATGTGTGTGTATTTAAGTGAGAAGTTCAAATGTCACAAATAATAACTTATGCAGCAATACCTCAACTCTGCACACTATTCAGTTTTCTTTTGGGTATATTCTTTATAGGAAAATGCCTCAATGTATAATCCTGTGCTTTGTGATGTGAAAGATTCCCATTCCCAGCTTGAAATCGGTGATTGGTTCAGAGACAAGATATTTGTATTTTATTTCAATAGTTATTAATTAGTATTGACACAAAATGTTTATAGTATTGTTTATAAAACTATAATATAGCCTAAGTGATATGAAACTGAGCTGCATAAATATATTAAATGTAGGATATTTGAAAAGTGTTCACTGTTGGCTCCCAAGATGGTATGAACATTAATTTAAAAAAGTTAAATGTTAAGTCTTTTGTCACTTTGAATATAACATTGCAGTGACGTCCATGCTCTTTTTTTCAATGCCAAGGTAGCACAAAAAAACAAATAAAAAACAAATGTAGGCTACATAGGCCTACTTAATATAGCAAGTAGCCTATAACTTGGAATGAAAATCATCAATAATAAAAATAAATAAATAATAGCTCAGGCTATAAAAAAGGCAGCACAATTGTGTGACGTCCGCGTGAAATGACTTGTTGCGGATTACATCTAGCATAATATTTAATTATAAATTTCTTGCGAAATAATTCACATAGTCTACTTTTCAAACATTCATGCGCCTGCTCCTCTATTGGATAAAAAGTTAATTTAGAGCGTGAGGTCACACTGTCGGTTGAACGAAGAAGGAAAGAGCCCAACTTCCGGTATGGTGCGTTGCTTGCTGCCTTTGAACAGGGACCACAGGACATAACTGCCAGGAAAATGCGGTAGGCAGTTGTCATAACTGAAAGCGAAATAAAACACAGCACATCTTAATGTTATCATTACGACTTTAAAATAAATGTGGCAATTGGTTATATGGCCTAAGGGCTTTGTGACGAAAGCAATCGGGTTAGCTGATCATTCATCGATCGATCGGTATTAGGGAGTGCGCGAGCTCTGCGCGCGGTTGAACATGGGGACGAGATCGAGCCGTTTACACGAGGAAGCTGCTTCGACACCTTTCGATAAAGATGGCATCAAGAGAGAATCCTGCCGACGAATCCGAAGCACCAGGCCCACGAGTCTCATGGTGGAGTTCTCCGGGAGTTTTGATCATGACTCCGAGACGAACCACAGCCGGTCGGAGGAGGGTAGCGACTCGGATACCGGGCAGCAGGCGAGCAGCGAAGGCAGTCCCGCCGACCGCCACACATCACCGTCGCTGAGCAGCCAGGCCTCGCCGACGGACGAGAACGGAGCCGATGAGAAACGCGAGGAGGATGACAGTCCTGGAGGCCCTGTGGGCGTAGAGGAAATAGGCCGTCCACCGCAGCGCACTTTCTCGGAGCGTTTGCCCAGCGGTCGCCATTCTTCCAACGGCGGCGTCACGGCGAGGTCCGCCCGGCTGAGAGGGACCCACGCACGGCCAGTCTCCGAGGCGTGGATCGGCCTCTACAGGCTCAACAACCGCCACGGTGGTAAGTTAAAGAGCAGATTGTTTCGTTCCTTCGAAAGTCATTTCCCAACGTTACACCCTGTTAAATATCCGTTCAGTCATTTAAACTTGCACTGCATACAGTGAGTGATAGCCAAATATACAGTTAACGTTAACAGGTTTGACCGTAGCTCAACAGGTTAATATATATTAAAAAAAATAAGCCTAACGTCATATGTACTTAACCGTGTTACTTAAAAAGTATAGTTCACCCAAAACAATTATGTCATTACTCATTTCATGTTGTTTAAGATCCATTTTACTTCTAAAAAATATTTTAGTTCGAATGACTGCCCCAGTCAACGTTCACTTTCATTGAAAGATAGTGACCGCATTTGCCTCTCTACTGTTCACCTAGTTTTGTTTTTAACTAGTTAGCTTAATGAAAGTTTTGTAACACTTTGCATTAAGGTTCCATTTGTTAGCATTACTCAACGGGAACTAACAATGAATAATACTTATAAATCATTAATAAGTTAATGCTTTAACTTAAAGGACCTTCTTGAAAAGTGTTACTGAAAGTTTATGTACATAATAAAATAGACAACAAACCCAGGTTGACTGGTACTTAAGTGATTTTATTCTGTTTTTAAGCATATCAAATATGGAAGGTATTTAAAATAAGATTAATGGTTCTGCACGAGACTAATGAGCTTGTGGTGTAATTAGGCTTTGGGGACATTATAGACATTTCAGGCATTCCTGACAGGATGATCCATGATGGATTGGTAAATCCAGTTTACTAATGATGTCTGTGTAATCTTTTTTTTTTTATTCTTTTTTTTATTTTTTTATTTTTTATTTACACTATATTGGTCAGATGGCCATTGTCCAGCCAGAGGCGTCAGAAAAGTGGGCCACATGGGTGGAAAAATCACCCGTCTATTACTCTGACTGGCCTGCATGTCATGAAACGCTTTCTGTATCCATTTTGCATTGCTTAGTTTCAGTTTTTCTCTTTACCAGCTATTCGCTGTCCCTTCTGCACCAAGCCGTTCCCTGGAGGGCGGATCGAGGAACACCTTTTAAGTTGTCTAACTTCTCCACCTCTCCCTTATAACAGTAAGCATCCAATTAGTTTTTATCACCGTTTTTCTTTCAACTGCTAATATCTTAGTTATTAATTGTTGTATCTTATTTGTCCAACAGCGGATGTGCTAACTAAGGACAGTGGAGAGTGCTCTATCTGTCTCGAAGACCTTCTACAGGGAGAAACCATTGCTCGGCTGGCTTGCCTGTGCGTCTACCATAAGAGGTAATTGTAAATTACACTAAATAGGGATGTCAATTTACATAAATTCCCATAATTGATTGTTGTGTAATTGAACAATCGATTAATTGTTAACCAAACTTAAATCCCAAGCAGGTGGCACTACTAAGTTATCACGTCGCTTGCTTACACCGCTTGCTTAACCAACACAAAATAGGTGTCAATTTAAAGCCTAGAAGCTTGGCTTTACAGTGAATATAGGGAATATGACCATCACTTAACAAGTGCTTTTAAATTTGCTGCCATATTAGAAGTGCTCTATTTTCGTAGCGTGAAAAAGTGATGTCAAATCATTGTACATAACAGATAAACTATACCAAGTATTTGTATAAATACTTAAAGTAAAAGGAGGTCTCTTCTTCAGACATGGTGTAAGATGCGCAGACATTAGCTTTCACTCCACTGACAAGGAATGAAACATGGCTGGCTAGCTAATGTAGCAAGCGAGTATAAGCTCATTGTGAGAGTAAAAGACGGGGACATTGTTTATTTACTTTATAGCATTGCGTTTCACCAGGTGACAACATTACGTTAAATCACCATTCATCAGACTCAAGCCACCACCACACTGGTAACTAGTTAGCAACTTCTCGTTAAGACATCGCTTGACTGTTTGTCTGCTGCCTGAACAAGATACCGGACGCGAGCGATGTGACGTGACAAGAGTAGGGATGTCCCGATACCTCTTTTTCACTACCGATGCCGCAGCTTTGGCTATTTGCGATACCGATATTAATCCGATATTTTTATTTTATTCTATTTTATTCTTGAACTAATACTAGGCCTAATAAAATATATGGAAGCACTTTGCTCAATTAGCAACCTAAAAACATCTCACTCAAATGGAGAACAAATACTTCTCCAGTATATAGTCCACAACAACAGTTAATTATGAAAGACTGCCACCCCTTATAAAAAAAAATAAAAAAAAAATACATGCAGGCAGGCTACTTCAATAGGCTACTTAAGCTACCAACAGGTTTAAAGTTAATCATTAACAAGCTTTAAAATTACCCATTGATCCGTGTACTTTTGCGTCCATTCCTTTTTCCTTTTTAACCCGTAAAACGAAAAATTAACGGTTGTTGTATTTTTAAAACGCAAAGTTGAACGCCAACATTTTAATTTGAACTGTATGCACACCAAAAGCTGCGCAAAAAAAAAAAAATATTGATGTAAGTTATATATAAATAAGTTATTTTCTGTATGACCAGAAATGATAGAGTATTTTAAGTTGTTTCCACTGTTGAAAGAAAAACGGAAGTGTTCGCGCCCGCGCTCCGTGCCATGCAGTGCGTGCTCCACACTCTGCACAAACCCTTTCTTGGATATGCGTCAAAATCCTGTGTAGCATACAGTTTACAGCATACGGTTTATAAACTGAGACGACGGATTGCAAAACCGTGTTTGTAGTACACCGAAGGTAGTGGGATGGAGTGTCTGTTGTGAGTTTAGGGGGCACGTCAGCCAGAGATGTGTGTGTGTCCGTGCGTGAGTGAGTGAGACAGACTACTGCCTGCTGAACAGAGGGTCGTCGAAAGAAGGATCTGAAGTGCCGGTGTTTCGGCTACAAAAACCCGCCGAACTGATCTGAAACCAGCCCAATTTTTATCCACCCGCCCAAACCCATTTTTTGCCCACAAAATAGATTGCAAAACTGCCCAATATGCGCCGCTTAATTGGATGTCGCAGCAAGGGAAATGCTATATTCAAGCATTGTTGGATAGGTATCGGATCATATTTTTTCTCCCCTCCGATCTAGCGTTCTGGGCCAGTATGGGCACGATACCGATGCTGTGGATCGGATCGGGACATCCCTAGACAAGAGACAGCAGAACCCATTATAATCAGTGATGTTTTCTACACTGGATGCGACATGGCAAATCTCAGACAGTAAACTGATGCCTCATTCTATTTATGATGTACTGACGCGAAGGACAAATGCATCCAGGGTAAACAGCTGTTGTGACCCGAGCGATAACAGCCGCGTCCACTGTAGACAACAACATTTATTTATAAAGCACATTTAAACACAATATAGATTGATCCAAAGTGCTGTACAAAGTACAAAGCAGGTCTACACTATAAAAAACAACAATTGCAGGTTTCCAAAAGCTAAACAATAAAAATGCGTTTAAGAGTAGATTTAAAAATGTCCAAATGAAGGAGCCGACCTCACATGATAAGGGAGACCATTCCAAAGCTTGGGCCCAGCCACCGAAAAGCCCCGATCACCCTTTGATCTGTAGCGATACTGTGACACATTTAAGAGCAAGTCATTGGAAGATCAAGTGCCCTAGCAGAACAGTATGGCACAGTCTTAAAGCCCATTCTGCTTATAACGATACGCTACATCAATATTCCAATAATTTATATAATGATAACACTATATATAGGGCCTTTTTGCATAACGAGTAGTTTCACGTTTGGTACATTTTGCTGACTAATTTAAAATGGTATTTAAGAAAGTACTGTACATCAAAGTACCGTGAGGGCGAATAGAGAGCAGTCTGCGTAATAACCACAGTGTGCTCGCTTTATTTTTCCACGTGTCTGCTGCACGTAAGCCGCACGCACCTCAAAACGATGCACTCCAATGATGACCTTGCTTAATCGAACCTCAGTCACTATCAACAATGAATCGATTGTCGGTTAATCGTTAGCATCCGTTACGCTAACCACTCTTTTAAAAGAATTTAAAAATCATCATTTTGCTGTACAAATGAATGCTTTCAAATATGTAATGGTGGATATTTCTCTAAATAGCTGCATTGACACTTGGAGCAAAGTGAAGCCATGCTGCCCTGAGCATCCTTTTGATTGATTCATGTTCACGTGCAATGACAATGACTCAGGTGAGCTTGTTTGTTCAACTAGATTTATTTTTTGTAATGGTAAAATCCTTTCAAAATGTCATGATTTACTTTCCTTCATGTTGTTCGAAACATGTATGACATTCTTCTGCATAAATAAATATATTTTCAATAATCAACATTAGACCCCAATGTTTGATTGTATGGACCACAATTTTTCGAAATATCTATTTATTTTGTGTTCCAGAAAAAAATGCATTCAAATTTGTTAACATGTTTGAGTGAACTAACTTTTATTTCATTTTTGTTTTTATATTTCTTCTAACTTTTTATTTTTTGCTTCTTTTTAGGAGACTATACCCCCCCTGGCAGGTGCATATATTTTCTGATGAGATGATTGAGAGAAAGACACAAAGAAACAAAAACAAATAAGCATCAACACTTGTGGTCAGCTTAATCAGTCTGGCCCTGAGTGAGCCTGGCTTTAACTATCTGATGTGACTCTTGAGACTTGGCTTTTCTCTGCTCTACAGCACCTGTGCGAACGCCGGGTTTGCTTTGCTTGCCTTTTATATTTAGCTCTTTAACTTTAAAACTCAAGAGTGAATCTGGTAAACTGAAAATAACTTTGAAAAAGAATCATATGTAAATATAGAGCGAAAAGTTACACAACGCCTCTCCGCGTGGACCTCTTGATCTCCCGCAGTGGGGTGGCAATTGGGTTCTTTTACCATGGAAACGTGGCGATCTGTCATTTATGCTGGGCTTAGCATTTGGTTTTGTGCAGCCTGCTGGGGTTGCTTTGGCTTGAATGAACTACTTGAGTTTGTGGGCAGATCCCGAATGAACGCAAATGAGTTGTACATGCGTAAATATTGCACAGGATTACCTAAGAGGCATGATGTTTTATATTTCGAATGATACAAAATGTTTTTGGTATTAATCTATTTTGTTTACCCTTTTCCCTTTTCGTTACTATAGGAACATTTCAGAGGCAGAGTGAAATTTCCAATAGATTCATTTGATTGAAACTACCATGAATAGTGACTTTAATCCATCATTGAGGCAAAACTCTCATTACCACATCAAGCTCTTTTAACCTCTTGATCTGATTGATTTTACTCAATTGAACTGTACATTTGTTAACAGATCAGAGCAATACTTACACTAGATAGATAAATGGAAGTGTTACTGGTTGCGGTGAAGTGTGTGTGTTTAAGTGTGTACTCAAATGCAGAAGATTTTGACTGATGACCTGACTCTATATTACTACTCTTGGAGGGAAAGTTGTGTGCAGGAGATGAAATTGCTTTTCTGCGTCTCAGACGTGGTCTGCTAAAGAAATCCAGTCACTTTACGCCTCTTTACACCAGGCCTTCTCTGCATTGAATGAGGCCATCTGTGGTGTGGAGATGTATGTCAGGCGCAGTAATGCCATATGGCACATGCTTTGCCTGAAGATGGTGATTGAGAACAGATGAGGGGAAATTATGACGATGTCATCGACCCCCTTGGAATGAACAATGGAAAAGTAATTTCTTTAGACAGCCCTACACAGAGATGCTTGTTAAATAGTTTGAGAGGATTTGTTTTACATGTTTTGAGGCTTATGAGGTTATTTGATTGTGGATGTTACGTTCATTATTGTATTGTGTCTTGTAGCGGTCAGTTGGTCTGTTACCTTTTTGCCTTAGCTCAAGGATTCATATTTTGAGTGGTAAGACCTTTGAATGGTGGTTTTCTTTACATGACAGTCTAACGGTTCTTTCCAATTGAAAACACAAGAAATGTCAAGTGGGTCAAAGGCAAGAGTCATTTTTACAGTTACACTTATGTTTTGTGTTTGTGTAGTACATTGTGGAGTGGAGGAAGGTATTGTCAGAATATTTTGACAATCTTTTAAGCTCTGTAAGTTAGCTTTTGCCCTTTAACTTATGTGGTGCCATACCTTAATATCCATATTTACTAAACTAACCTGGGGCGTAGCTAACTCCTAAGGTGGTTTGATTCTTTTTCTTGAAATATTATATATATAAATATATATATACACAGTATAAATGCTATAGAAAGTTCTGTAATTATTCAGTGCTAAGGGTCTTTACCCACTTGATCCTGTGTTTTGACAGTTGTCGATCAAATATGAATGAGTTGGGAATGTTCTTTAGGTCAATATGATTTGCAAATATTCTCATCCCCAAACATGGACAATCTGCCTTTATTCTGCTAAAGAACAATTGAGTATTTATTTATTAAAGTGTAAATATGTGTCGCATTTCAAAATGGCTTTGTCTTTTGTTTTTCCATGATGCTGTTTCTATGCCTAAATCTTTTGTATGTCTGAAAAATTGGTTTTATATGTACTTTTTACAATAAATATGCTTAAGTGTGATTGTGCTTTGGATCATCTTTTCTTATGTTTCCATGCTTCCTTTTTTTTAAAAGACTGGAGACTCTAAATTGATTTTGTAATGCAGTTGCACATTCGTTTCATTTGAGTTTTTATAGTAAACATTTTGAATTCTGTTAAAAAGGAAGCCCTTGTGCTTGAGTTATAAAGTGTCAAAATCTTGAATAACCTACATTTCAACAGCTCTTGTTGCACTTGCATTTTGTGGTTGAATTTGTGAAACTTATCTCTGTTCTGACTCACACACACAGACAGACCAACAAACATGGTCAAAGTATACTTTACTTTTTTGCCTACTTTTGTGTAAGAATACAAAGAGAGAATACAACTGCTAAAAGATTGCACAAAATAATTATTGTCATTTTATGAGTACACCATTAAAATGTACAGAGAATGTGCTGAGAAGGGAAGCCAATTATGTGCAATCAACTTCTGCACAGCAGATTTTCCACACTGGGTTTTTTGTAAATGATGTAAGCAGAGGATGTGGAACCTACTTCAGCTTGTGTGAAACAGGTGAGGCATTAAACCTCAGAGCTCTGAGTGCTCAGACTTCAGACAAGGCAACACTAAGGAGAAGGTAAGCTTCCCCCCTGTTTTTTCTAATATAAAATATTTGAATTACTTAATGTCCATGCAGAAATAGATTTTTTTAAAGAGAAAAACAAACTACTTATCTGTAAAGTAAAGCTGATCTAATTATAATCAGTAGACTCTTCAAAAATAAAGCGATAACATCAACTGAAATACAAATGAGAACAAAAGCCAGCTTTTAACACTGAATATGCACTCAATTGCTCCAATGTCTCTACTCAACTTTTAGACAACAAATTGAGGATTTGGCCCATTTGTAATCCACTCAGCATTTCCAATTCAAATGAACTGCAATACTACTGATTTAGGTGAAATCAGCATGCTAGAGTGATACAGTTTAGGATATGCAGTCTAAAGCATTTTCTGTGCAATCACCCTAATGAAAAAATTTTCGGATAAAAAGCCGGAATGAAAAAAAGTGATTTTTGAAAATGTTCTCATCTTGTCTTTTCTTAGCTAAAAGAGTTAATTAAAAAGACTTAAAAGAATATTAAAGCATAAATATATTCCTTTTTAGTGGAAATGTTAATATAGGCTATAATTTTAAAATTATATAATATTTATCACCGTATTTGTGCAGTGATTTATTTTCAACAGCTTTTAAAAAAAAAAAATCTATAGTCTTTCTCAATACAAATATATTAATGATGCATTTACTTTTTTAAATAAAAGTATACTATTATTTATATACTTTTTGGCAGACATGTTTCATATGCTAACACGCAGGTTCTCAACTCTTGCCCTCGAGATCCACTTACCTGCATTTATCTCCAACCTTGATCAAATTCACCTGCCTATAATTTTCTAGTGTGCTAACAAATTCTGTCTAAAATTGTTTTAGTTAGTTGTGAAGGAAATTATTTTAAAAAATACTATTTCCTCTGTGTCCCCTATCTAAAAAAAAAAAAAAGTGCCATATTTCACTTGCCATTATCTTATTTGTATACTTCTACACTCAGGTTCTTTTTCAATGTATTTCGAAATCTGCTGTTGGCATATCAAATAGAACTATAACAAACCACATAACAACAAACAAACACTGTAGACACCACTATTTCCTGTACACTGATGCTTTTTCTTATCCACATAGATGCTTAAAATTCACTTCTACCCCAATGTTAAAAACTCATTTCCTGTTTTGACAATCTGACAATACAATCTAACCACGTCTTGTTTAGGATGACGGACGTAGAGAGCCAAAAAGTTCAGAGTGGCCCTAGCCATGCAACAGCACCAATGTATCCTCTCCCTCCATACATGCCCCCTCCTTATCCTACGGGCCCAGTCATGTACCCCCAACCTGTTCCTGCACAAATTGGCTTTATCCCACCCGATCTGCCACCGGAAGAGGCAGGCGTCAGCAAAACAGAAGACCCAAAACCAGCAGGTACTCCACTGTTTACAATATCCATTTAACATTTACTTTATTATAAAGACAAAATCAAACAATCTGAGCTACGTTTGAGATATTTTAGAGGACGATAGCCATCTAATGACATGGAAGATATCGCAAGAATGTTTATTCTTCTTTAATACAGATGTATTTCCACCTGAGGAACCGTTCTTGTCATCATTTGAGGATGACACTATTCGGAAAGCGTTTATCAGAAAGGTGAGAATCTCTTGTCGTTTGCCAGCTACAATAAATGTAATGACTGCTCTGAACAGTAGTCCTCATTGTCATTTCCAATCTATCTTTCCACCCACAGGTGTTCAGTGTGGTAACGATTCAGTTACTAGTCACGTTCACTGTAGTCTGTGTGTTCACCTTCTCAAAAACAGTCAAGACTGCAGTTCAGGGTAACATCTGGGTGTACCTCAGTTCATACATTATCTTTGCAGTGGTGGCCATGTGTCTTGCCTTGTGCTCCAAATTCAGTCGCACACATCCCTGGAACCTGTTGGGACTGGTGAGTGTCTGTGCATGAATATGTCGGTTGCACTTTATTTTACAGTACGTGCACTTACATGTACTTACCTAAGAAAGTACTTTAAGGTAACTACATGGGTTAAGGTTAGGTTCAGGGTTAGTAGTACCTAGTTATTACCCAGTTATTGCAATTACTATAAGTACATGTACATGGGGAACAGTACTGTAAAATAAAGTGCTACCAATGTCTTTATGTTTTGCATTACATGTAGAACATTACTGCAACCCAGAAAAGTCACCTACAGTTAGAAGACGAAGAACGGCATCAGAATAGAGTGCAACAGTCAGGTTCTGGAAGTAAAAATCTCCCATAGGAAATTTTTTTTTGAATGGTAACTTATAAACAGATCTACTGTGAGCAACAAAGTTGTTAATCAATGGTGTATGCTTTTGTTGAAGCCATCAGCCCAAATTATTTCAACTTATACTTTTCAAATAATCGTGTTCAACAGAGGAATTCCTGGTGAAAAAATACATAATCCATGATTCTGCAGAGAAATCTCCATCAATCACTCATCCATGATGCACTGCGAATGACGTAGAGCCAGTTTCCCTACACTAAAGTTATTAGTATTATGCATATTTTGCAATAAATGTCAAATATATTGTTTCTATATAGCCTAATCAACATCTTCAAATCAATAGTTTATTATTTCTACAGTATTTTTAATTAAATTATGCCATTCTCAGTGCTTCATGGGATAGTACTGTCTACCTTTGTATTTTTGCTTCAAATCAAAGTTTGTAATGTTGCGATTCACCTTGTTCATGGTTGGTTTGGTTAATGGCTTAAAACTATTAAATGAAGTTTAATTTAAATTCCCTTACAGAACCAAGGCAGCTAAAAAAAACAGTGAACTGGCACACTGTTGTAGCTACTCTCTGCTTCCATATTCCGTGTGAAAGATTAGTTTGAAAACTGGCTGTGGATTTGAACTCTCTTTGAAAGGCAGCATTTCAGTGAACTATTAACCAAGTTGGTTCCTACTCTTGGTTCCTGTTGAATCTTCCCCAAAATTAAGTAGCCTACTTTAAAACATTCTATAGGTTTACCCAGGACAAAACCTCCTTCCCTCAAGTTAACCATTAGTGATTTTCACTCTGACAAACTGGTACAGCCTGTAGCCAACTTCCTTTGAATAAACTTAATTTCATTAAGTTCATTCAAGCTACATTTAGGCTATATAAAAAATTTAAAAAATGTATGTGAGCAATGAGCTGTTGCTACAGTCCGCCAGTCATTATCTCAAAATAAACGGTGAAGAGGGTTATTTTTGTTATGGCAGACTGTACATTATCTTGCTTATTATGCCTGCTTACCAAATGAACATACATGGAAATGAATTTATTTAAGAATTTCCGCCAGATTCACAATTGTAGCCTATTTGCTCTCACCTTCGTTCTAATTGATCCGGTTAATAAATCAAGATTTTTGTAAATGAGAGAGCGCGTAGTATTTTGCTTAAACACATACACAACATAGCATGCACAATTGTCCGTGTAAGGACTTTGCGTAGTATTTTGCTTAAACACATACACAACATAACATGCACAATTGTCCGTGTAAGGACTTTCTTCAAAGTTATTTCTGCTCGCTCGCGCTATTTCTCGCCCTCGCGATTGCCCTTTAGCGCATGCGCAACAAGATAGTCACAAAAAGTGCGCCATTGTCAAAATCACTTAAATCACGCGTTTTTAGATGAAACAAGTTCGTGTTTCGGACCTCAAATTTGCAATGATCTATACAGGCTAAATCTTTTGCCATGCCATCATTTTTAATTGGTAGCCTACTTAGTTTTTCGTGTGGTTTCAGTTGGTTCTGCAATGTGTAATAAACAATAAATTAATAAAGAAAATAAATTAAAGAATAAATTTGATCGCTATTTGATTAGTGAATGAGACCCATTGGCCTCCCTTCAATATAATCATTATACACATGGTTCTTGAACAGAAATCAGAGTGCAGTCAATACTTTAATATTTTCACCTTTCATGCAACATGTCCTTGTATTGCCTGCAGTCAGTGGTCACACTGAGTCTGTCCTACATGGTGGGAACTGTAGCCTCATTTCACAACACAGAAGCTGTGGTGATCGCTTTAGGATCAACTCTGGTCATCTCATTCACCATCATCATCTTTTCTGCCCAGGTATGTTCAGTTCCTCTATAAATCAGGGGTTTTCAAACTGGGGTCCGGGGACCCTCAAGGGGATGCTAAGGGGTCCGTTGAAAAGTTTAATGAAAAACATGTAAAAAATGTAAATGCGTAAAATAATACATAAATAATTTTGATTAAAATTTTTTAAAAAATGAGTAAATGAGTATCTAATAATGTAATGGATGGATGGATAGATATTTTCAAATTGATTAGGCCTACAAATTTTTCACTGAATAAATTTTCTTTATGAAAATATAGTTGCCTTTTAGATTTTAGAATTATCATATTTAGGGATCTGTGGCACTTAAAATATTAAAGGCCCCTGCTGTAAATTACACTAATCTGACGTAAGATCATTTGATTAAAAATGCAACTTAAAACACCAAAATCTTCTATAAAATGCATTAGTTTATGGAAAACCCTGTAAAAAAAAAAAATTCAGAAAAATGTAGAAATGCTTGACCTGAGCTTATATAGTTGCTCTGCCAGTTCTTTTCTTTTCCAGTTAGGTCATTCTGATTTGCTGTGATTCTTTCAGACTCGTTTGGACTTCACCATTTGTAACGGCATTCTGCTTATACTGGCCATTGACTTACTCATGTTTGGATTCTTCAGCATCTTTTTCTACTCCCGTGTTCTGCAAATTCTCTACGGATGTCTGGGAGCCCTTCTTTACGCTTTGGTAAAGCATAATCAATATTCTGTAATAGTTATCACATCTAAAACTATATGTAAGTGCTTAAGAATTACATAATTTCCTTCTCAATGTTATTTCTCTTTCCCTCTCCTGTAGTTCCTGGCAGTGGACTGTCAGTTGGTGATGGGGAGGCAAAAATACAGTCTTAATCCTGAAGAGTATGTCTTCGCTGCCTTAATTATCTACCTGGATATCATTATGATATTCCTCTACATACTTATGATTATGGGCGGAGGCTCCAAAAATTAAACGCACACATGCACAGTCTGCACATGCCTGGATTAAATTTAACCTTTCGACTTCAAATATTCTCACGTCACATGTCCGCTTTTGCCCCCTTTACTTTTCATTGATCTTGCTACTTGTATCTGGTTGTTTCTATTTGTTCCACTTTCTTTTTCTTTTCTTAGCAGATAATCGTGTAATCAATAATTTGTTGATCACAATAACTTTTTTTAAGTCTGCTAAATGACTTGAATCTTAAAGACTTCTATTACGGTGACAAACACCATAATGATGTGAATCATGAAATACTTTAACATTTATACACCCCTGTAATAATATGACTGCTTTCTTATTTATGCTTTTAATGAAATCAATAAAGTGTACTGTCAACAACAACAAAAAAGTTTAGCATGGATGTTTAAAGGAAAATATACTCAAATCTTTTAGCCTACACGTTGCATATAAATCTAATACATGTTATTTTGATTATCAATAATAAAATATTAATCCTCTTACATTAACAGTCAAAAAATGTTTTACAATTTCACCAAAAATTTCTAATTAGTCTAATATACACTGTCTGCGTACAAAATCACATGCTCTCTTGAGTAGGTTTTTTGAATAAGTAATTACTTCACGACCGCTAAAAAAAAGTATGTACTACATTTACCATGCTGTCATTATCATGAGACCTACCAGCGTCAGTTGCGTCGCATCACTGCCATTCCCAGATCCTCTTCTGTGGCCTCACGGGATATAGTGAAGTGTCCATCGTATGCACACTTAAGAATCTCGACGGAAGTAGTATGTCATTCGGGTACTTTGGTCATAATGTTTTGGCTCATCTGTGTATGTATTGATTAAGTCCTGGACATATACGAAATGTATCTTCGTTTTACATTCAATACCATTAATGAGTTGAAGAATTAAACTCTCTGCCCTGCCATATAGTGTGAAGAAGATAACATGGAACTAATAAGTGGTTTTGCATTAAGAAGTGAACGTGCCTTTGTTGTTGCGGACCCTAAACTCTGGAACAGGTTACCAGTTCACAATAGATTTGCTCCTACATTACAGATTTTTAAATCTTTGCTTAAAACTCATTATTTTTCCATTGCTTTTAATGTTCCTTAATGATTATTTTTGTATTGGACTTTTCTTTTGCAATTTAGTTTGAAAATTGTCTCTGATTTTATTTGTGAAATGAGTTTTCTACTGCTTTTGCTTGTATTTCTTTTATCTGATGTTGTGAAGCACATTGGTAAGCTGCTGCTGTTTTAATTGTGCTCTATAAATAAACCAAACTTGAAACTTGGTTGGGCAGGGTAATGATATTCATTGTAGTAGAGGGTGTAGCTACCTTTTCCTCATGTCTTTCAAAATCTTTGTGCTTTTATTTCTTCCACTGAACACAAAAGAAAGATTCTAAAGAATTTGCCATACAATGACAGTTTACAGTTCCATGTGTGCCAAGTGTCAAACAAGACAAAGAGAAGGGAAGATTTTCAGCAAAATAACTTCATATGACTTGAGATTTAGCGCACAAATCAGATGAACTATACTTCCATGGTGGATTTATGGTGTCCTTTTTTTTGTCCTTTTTGGAGCATGAAAGTGCTTTTAAACAAGTCTACTACACCTGGAGAAAGTTATCCGTTAGCATTATCATTCATCTCAATGTCCAGCTCAGTCAGATATGAAACTATTTAAAGCCTGTGTAAAACAAAGGTGAGGCTTTAAACATTAATACATGGAAAATATTTAGACGTGTTCACTTGTTCATCTAATAATTAATCAGTGAACTATAAACACTGTGATAACCCTCTGCAGCAATATTAATGAACCCTTCTACAGACTGTGATGACACGTTTCCGCAGTTATCAACAACGCAAATCTAGTCGTTTTTATATATATATATATATATATATATATATATATTTCTTTTTTTTTTTTTTTTAGCACGCTATATAGTTTGTTATATTAACTTGCCAGTTAAAATTAACACTGCCACAAGGGTGTTTCTTATACAGTGGTGAATGGAGTGATGGCAAATTTAACAAAATTCTCGTTTCTGACTGCTGTAATCAATCTAATTTTCCCCTCTTTTGGAATGTGAAAACATCTTTTTTTCTTTCTTTTTTTTTCCTTTTGGAGCAAATGGGAACTTCTGCTTCTACTAGACCATGAGACAGTTTTTCCACATTAAATAGTGCATTCTGGTGCTTAAATGTCCAAGCAACAAATTATTGACATTTGCTTCGTTGTAATCCACTCATTTTCTATATCAAATGCATTGGTTTGAGCTACTCCAACACTTAAACAGGTTTTAATCATTTCTAGTTTTTACCCTAAGTAAATACTGTTCTTTTCTATTCATCTGACTTTCTATTCAAAAAATCCTGTCAATTGCTCATACAACCATTCTTATGCAAATTAAACTGAAAGTGATATTTACATAAGAAATAGTTTACACAGATTCAATACCCATGAATGAGGCCCACTCAACGCCATTTCAAATCAGCACACACAAACACAAAGCATGACATTTAAAGATTTACAATGTAAATACTACATTTATGATAATCTTTCTCATCTTACACTAATCAAAAATAAAATCACAACAGTATATCAGTAGAAAATATATTTAATTATTATTTATTTCTATTAATAATTGCAATATTCCATTTATGTTAATAGAAATTACCCATATCAGCTTTAGGTTGTAACTGGAGATAAAACGGACATTAATAGAACAATATACCTTTTTTTTTTTAGGATTTTTGAAAGTCAAATTCATGAAATATGAGCTACATACTGTAGTGTAGGTCCTTCACCTCAGACTGTAAAGACTGTCAGTGTGCTTAATGTAAAGAACCCCCTCAGCTTCACCACAGCGAAGAGAAGTTAAACTGAACTCGAAGGAGGTACCTCATCTGTACCTGAGCAGGGTTATAAACTACGTACTCGTTGTAAAGGAGAGAGTAACCTCCTTTCTGCCCCACCCCAGTCTTCACTGAGGGCCCCATGGGTACCCTCACACCATCCCTGAGAGAGAACGAGGGACATTTTCAGTACAGCAATTATGACTCAAACATTTAAAATATAAAATGGAAAAATTGAAATGTCATCTCACAATGCAACATAGTTATTTGGGTCGGGTGCAGTCTGCCCCAGGCCTTTTATGCTATGTTTGCCAGAAGGCAGTTTGTCAGCACTGTAATCCGCATCCAAAAGTTCTTTACTATCCCCAAGGGCAACCTGTGTTGGGGAAAAGTGAACAAAATAACATATCTCTGAAATTAATTATCCAACACTTAAATAGATTTTAATTATTTTTAGCTTTTACATCTTTAAAATAATTGTAAATAATCACTTTTTTAAAACTAGTATTACTTACTCAAATAAACATTCCAAATAAATGCTGTTCTTTTCTATTTATATAACTTTCTATTCAAGCACCACAACACATTGACTCAAACACATTTCCGATATTTCAATATACATTACAGCACAACGTTTACATGCAAACAAATAATTTGTTAGTAATCGGATTGACGGCTCAATCGGAATGAAAAGCCTTCATGCAAACACCTTGTGTCGATCCGATTGAAAGGGGTGTGTCACAGTGAGGCTCTGTGTCTAGAGACACATATTTTGTAAAAATGATTCTTATTATGACACTGGACTGAGAACATACATGCATACATACACTTTTCATTCTAACATCATAACACATTATCGGTTTAGCGCAAATTTTAACACCAGTTAACACAGATATGTGTGTACCCCTGATTGTCTATTATTTAATGTTGTTCCTGTCCTCACCATGTCCTTTTTCTTTAATTTAACATTTAGTGAGTCATTAATTTCAATATGTTGATTCATGTATTGTGTTGTGTTAAGAAGTCAAACAAGACCGGCAGCCATGTTAAATGTTTATTGTTTTCAGTTAACCACTTACATAATATAAATAGTCATACTTAAATACTTGAACATTTTCCCATACCAAACAGACAAAACCCGGTCACAGTAACTGCCACCATTTTTGAATATCTTTTTCCCGCCAATAGAAGGCATAGTTAATTGTTCTCATGTGTGAGGGGGAAATTGGTATTCTTTTTCATTCTTTGTTAAACATTAATAATTAAAGCTGCCGTCGGCAACATTTTTTTGATCATATTCAGTGAAATCGACACTATAATCAGACAGAACAACATAAATAAAGTGGTTTTAGAAAAAAACCCGAGCTTCTAACTCCACCTGGAGCGTGTTATTTGTTTTGCAAAAATCCACCCGTCCCGGATCATCGGGTCCAATCAGCGCAGGGGGGTGTGGGATCTGACTGTCAGACTGTCGTGCACACGCCATCCCTTGCACACGTTACAATCACATGCACACGCCTGAAGTTCGCGCAGTAAGGAAGAGTGATGGTGGAAAAGATTCCAATTCCCCGGTTAACCTCAAGAGCTAGGAGGTCAAAAACAACACAGGAAAAGAGAACACCTGCTGAAAAGAAAGAAAGCGACCGTGCCCGTAAATAAACCAGGATCAACATCGGATCGGCTGAAAGATGGAGAGGTTTACGTGATTTAATTGGGTTCAAGCTGGATGCAGAGCTTGCAACATTTCTTCTCGACAGGTAATTGTGCTTTATCAACCAGTTACTTTATTTCTTAGTGTTATGTTAGTAATCTAAGTATGTTTGCCTAAATGTGTTGGTATGGATAGCTAATGTTAGCACTTGTTGGGCAGGTTCCTTAGCTTTGTTTGCACTGAAATCCGTGTGAACGTAACGTTAGGTGGATAAACATGTCCAGATGAAGGGATAAAGTTTGGCTTTTTGGAAGAATCAATGCTACTCTATCTTTCTTACGAGAGTAAGAACAGTAGTAAAGCTACTGTTATTGTATGTGCTATCTGACTAGCTCCAAATACTCCATGGTGTTGATGGATGCTGATGAGACGGCCGCGTTCACAGAAAATCTGGTGCACACGCACTGACGAGCACAAACTCGGTGGGAGGGTATTCGTTGATAGTGGGGGGAGGGACATGACAGTTGTAAACATTCAAAATTTTGCCTAAGTCCACTCAATCTGCCAGACTTGCCGACTGCAGCTTTAATTGAATTTGTTTTGTTCCCAAGGTTTATATAATTTTGTACTATTATAACAGTTTATCTCTTTGTTACTGTTAAATCAAATTTTTTTTGGTCTTTATTAAATTTCTTTATTACCGTTAATTACTAAATGGTTTAGTCCAAGTAGGAGGGGCTTGGCCTTTTTAAGAGGGCCTCTCAGAGTTGTTGAGGAGCTGGTCAGTGTTGCAACCTTAGCCCCTTTGTCGCTATTTTTAGTGACTTTTCAGACCCTTTAGAGTTTAGAATTTTAGTGACATTTTTTCAAAAAAGCGACTAGCGACTTTTTAGACAAATCTCAATAACCTCCAAATGTTGCCAGTACTGTCCTGCGAGCGCGAGGTCTTGCTTTCTCCCTGCCGTCACTGTCTCTAGCTGCGTCTACCCTGTTCAGTGAATGTCTGAGAGGAGCAGCAGCACATTCATCTGTTGAAGGCACAGCAGTTTTTTTGTGAGCATGAATTTAGAGAGAAAACACATTAGGCAGGCAGAATGCAAGTACGACGCGATGACGTCATGAATATGTTAATTGACGTATGACGTCATCAACTTTTAGGGAAGGTGTTAGCTACTTTCCTTTGAAAATAGTTGACAACACTGGAACTGGTAGAGTTTGTAGTTATTGCTCTGTTTTGGGTCAATTTATTGGCATAGCCTAAAGTTTGTTTGCGAATAACTTTGAACAGTTTATTTTCTTTTTGTTTGTTTTGTCTTTTTTCGGATTTTCACTGTAAATACCCTCTGCACTCTATTGGAAAACCTTTATTTTATTCCACTTATTGGAATAAATTGAACTTTTGACGTTATCATCATGTCACTTCATTTTTACGCCTCATGTTTCAAACTTTTTACTGTTTGAAACATCTTTGGGGTCCTATTTTTGACAGTTGGCACACCCCTGACTCTGTTACAGGGTGGTTTATTGCTTTTGAGAGAACATATTTTTTTATATTTTATTTATTTATTTGATAGGGACAAGTGGGAACAATCAACATGCACCACACTACAACATTTATAGCCAAGGCTAATTTGCAATGTCCGTCCCCAGATAAACACTTGATCGGATTGAAAACTGAAAGGACTGCGCATGCGCAATAACATAGAAATAGCGGGATGGCGTATGATGTGCGGAACGAGCTGTTCTTCCTGCTGAATAAAGTGTCATATAAATGAGTGTCCCGTCATTCTACTTTCACTCAGCGTCTGTGAAGTGGAGCAGGACAAATTCCCACCAATTCTTGTTCTTTCGGATTCTCATCCACAGACGACTGGTTTTGGGTGCAGAGAGGGGCATTTTTGGTACGCGATAATTATAAGCATGTAATTTCAGTCTATGCTTGAGACATAAACGCGCAACCCGATCACTTGTTTAGCGTTCATTTAAACACTACATTCAGATTCATCAATCGGAATGAATTTGGACCGATTGAAACAAAAGTTGTGCATGTAAACTTGCACCTCCCTGCCCCAACTGTTTTCTGCAGCAACTCAGCACTTTTCATATTATTTATCCTGGCTGAAGCACTTTTGTTTCAATCTATAAGAATAATAAAATCAGCCTATGTTACAGTTTAAAAATATAGATATTAATAATAAGTTGAGAGTCTTATGTTTATTTGATGATGATTTTACATTTCTTGTTTGTATGAAGGCTAAATACAAATAAAAGGTGAACATTTATTTGTACCGTTTTTATTTCTAAAATATATAATTTTATAGGAAAAGGTTTCATAGACGTGGCAAATTCATTTTTTCAGAAGTTTGTAAGTACAGACATCCGTAGTGGGCGTATGTTAATTTTTGTTCTTCCTTGTCGTTCGCCACCTTCGCAGTATTTTGCTTTACTTCATCTATGACAAAGACCCATCCACTTTTGCATTGCGTGTTTGTGCGTTTTGGGGTCGGAGTAATGAAGGGAGGGGTGTGTTTGTTTGGGTTGATTTCAAATATCAACAGTGTTTCTTAGAAATCACTTACTTCACCTTCAAGCAAAATGGGAGCAGATTTTTTTGATGTTTAGATTAAAAAAAACCAACCTCGCTCAGCAACAAGAGTCCCTGGTTGTTCTTCTGATTGGCAAAGCAATAATTGGCACTTTTAGATGACATGTCAGCAAAATAGATCCCCTTACCAAACTAGAGGAGGAGGAAAAGTAAAAAAAAAAAAAGGAAAGAAAAATAGATTGGTTACAGATGTCTTGTAGACAAAGACTGATTTAGAATTATTCTATTGATAATATTTGTGATTCAGTATCTGTTGGTCTCACCATGTATCCGGTCACAGGAGCCTCTGGAGGGGCCACTCGCAGCCCCTGACTCAGGATCCCCACCCAGTTCATCAGACGAGAGCCATGCCACAGGAGCATCCTGTATCCACACACAAAAACAACTTCTACTATCTGAAACACATGGTAAAATTGTCTTAATCTATTAAAATCGGATGAGGCGCACACACTAGATCAGAATCTAAGGGACCGCCTGTTTACATAGAGTGATAAAGTGTAATTGAGGAAGGTGGTTTGGTACTTGTTTTCCAGCTCAGAGTTGAATTTGTCCTTCTCGCCCTCTCTTTCCACAGCAAAGACGTCCAGAATAGTCATTGTGTAGTCAGTATGGGTGGGTGCATGAGTGGACACAAGATACTTCTCTATAACCTACACAAAGACAGACAGTTTGTGTTTTGGGATGTGCAAAATTACATATTTTATAATCGACTAGTCAAATTTTTAACATCCACCATGCAAGATTTTACTATTAAGATTCTATTTCAACCATAAAAGTGGTAAGTCCCCATGTACTGAACCTTGTATTCATTGCAGTGAGAATCCAGTGGCTCCAGACGACACTGTAGAGAGCGATAATGTCTGTCCAAAGGATGCTCATCAGTCTGAACACTAGACTGAACCATTTTCACTGCTATCTGAATGTCACTTAGAGCCTAAAAGAGAGAAAACAATGACAGAATTTTCTTTTTTGTGTGTGAATTATTCCTTATTGTCTGTAAAATTTGACTATAAATATAGAATTCTATGAGAAAGCATTGAAATGTAAATTGTCAAATCACTTCTACCCATTCAGCATCAACAATGCTTTCCCTATAAGGAGAGCAGCAATTACAATGTCACACCTCAAGCAAAGCGATTTTCTCCTTTAACTCATCCTCTGTGCGTATTATGGGTGGTGTCTTCAACCTAAATGAGGATAGTCAGGAACCACAAAAATACACACACACACACACACACACACACACACACACACACACAGGTAAATGTAAAATCTGAGTCATTAAGTTATTATTTAAATAAGTATTGTATGCTCACCAAGGCTGCATTGATTTGATTAAAAATACAGCAAACAGTAAAACTGTGGAATATTATTACAATTTAAAAGAACTGATTCTATATTTTAAATGTATTCGTCTGATGGCAAAGCAGCAATTAAGTCCCTGATATCCTTCAAGCGAAATTAAAGAACAAACTGCTGTGACATAATTTAGAGAAAAATCAGGCCGAAACAAAGTTCACTTTGGGAGTTCGAAACAGCTTGCCAAAATGAACTTTCCGGAAAAGTTTGCTACAGCTGTTAAACACCTTCGTACTACCACTCTGGTCCATGGCAATTACGTAATAGGTAGGTGTGCGCTGAGGCTTTCACATGGAAATCTCTTTCAGTTCATTTCTCCTGTTCAGTCTGACGAGGTCAGACGTCCACAAGTGAAAACATGAACACACTGGAGAGCAGCTTTATAGTAGAAAATGAAGTTGAACTTCTGATGAAATGAGACACTGTCACAATGACACTGTTTTTCATGTTTAATACGGTAAAGCTGCTATATTTCTGCTCCCGTATCCCGAACTTCGTTTTAACCCTAACCAAAGAACAAAAAAGAATTTCGCTGTGAGTATATCGGGGCCTTTACTCCAGTCTTCAGTGTCATACGATCCTTCAGAAATTATACTTGTATGCTGATTTGGTTCTCGAAGCATTTCTTATTATCAATATCAATGCTGAAAACAGTTGTGCTGCTTAATATTTGTGGAAAACTTGATACATTTTTTTTTCAGGATTCTCAGAATAGTAAGTTCAAAAGAACAGCATTTTGTTTTGTATTTGAAATAGAAAACTTTCGTAACATTATAAAGTACTTGCTGTCACTTTTGATCAAATTAATGCATCCTTGCTGAATAAAAGTATTAACAACATTTTTAATCGTACTGACCCCAAACTTTTGAACGTAGTGCAACTTACCCAAAGTCATGGGGGATACGGGTGTAAAACTGGTTGCAAGCATCCAAGAGTTCTTTATTACTCTTCTTCCTCTTTAAACATTCTTCAATTATCTTCAAGGAGGCAAAGCCAGCTCTTATTTGCTCTGTAGTTAGTTTTCCTTTAGGGAAAATTAAAATAAATTATTTCAATTTGTTTCATTTGCAATCATCATGAAGAATGTGCTAAATTATTTTCATCAGTTTGGTACACAAATGCACACACACACACCAAGCGGGGCTTTTTTGGTATCAAACTTCATCTCAAGCACATACTCCTCCATGGCTTTGAGGTCACATATAAGCTCTAGTAGAGACTGGACCTTGCTGTTCAGTTGGCAGGGCTTTTGAAGTGGGGAGGATACAACAGCCTTGTCCTTCTCCTGGTGAAAGGAAAAAATAGGTCTTAATATGACTATAAAAATTAATTAAACATAAATGCTATGTAGAACAATGGATTGGGCACAAAGGTGTCTTTTTACCTTATCTTCAGTGCTGTAGTCTATAAACAGCATGTCATATTTTCCTGCAACTTTCTCAAAATGTGCTCGATGCTCCCACTCATTTTTGGTCTTGTCAAAGAATCTGAATATAAGCAGATTATATGCCGATTCATCCACTCATATCGTATATGAGGAAATAACATTGATGATATAAAGTAAAAGATAAACTTACTTCTTTTTGAAGGTGTCTTTGGCCTGAGTTAGATTCCCCCGACAGTTAACTAAGCTGTTCTGTCCTACTTTACCAACTAAAGAAAAAAACAACAAGAACATGTATAATAATAATAAAACATCATGATAACAAAGGTCAGCCTGGTAAAGACCATCTGAGGTGTTTCTGCTCATACCTCGTCCCCACCGCATCCAAACACTGTAGGCTTTTGCACTGTCATCC
The DNA here is from genome assembly GCA_026230005.1 of Gila orcuttii. NCBI lineage: Eukaryota > Metazoa > Chordata > Actinopteri > Cypriniformes > Leuciscidae > Gila > Gila orcuttii. Next base: position 15,322,269 of record JAPDVR010000008.1, read on the forward strand.
TGAAGAAGCTGGATCAGGTAATATTTGTTATTGTTGAACTGAAGATTAGTCTGTAACGCAAGAGTAAAATTAAAATATGTCATACAATGTCCAAAAAAAACACACAAAAATATTAGGCGGAACAAATTTTTTCCAAATCATCATATTAGAATGATTTCTGAAGGATCATATGACACTGAAGACTGAAGTAATGATGCTGAAAATTCAGCTTTGCATCACAGTAATAAATTACATTTTAAAATGTATCAAAATAGAAAGCAGTTATTTTAAATTGTAATAATATTACAGTTTTTTACTATAATTTTGATCAAATAAATATAGCCTTGGTTAGTATAAGAGACTTCTTTCAAAAACACTAAAAAAAATCCAAACTTTTGAACAGTAATGTAACATCTTCAATATTCACCTGATTCAGCATAACGTCATATACATCGGCGCCCTCGTTGTAGACGTGGGCCTGTGAATAACCAAAGAAAAGAAATCTAATCAGAAGAATGCATTAAAGCAAATAAATTCTGTCCTGAGGAAAGGGAAAGATTACAAAACAGTTAGTCAAATACTATACAGCAATTTAATTTTGCTTGGTGCAGCCATATTTAGAATCTTTTGACTGAACTTCCGTCTTTGTGGTAGATCTGTATATTTCTTTGGCATAGCTGTCTAAGAGTAATTAGCTGGTGAAGTGGATTTACTAATTGTAGAGTTAACTAAAGTTATAATGAGAATTGTAATGTTTGAAGAAGATGTCATAACAAATGTCAGTAGAAGATTTTAAAACGATCGGTTCATGCATTCTGTAAGCAAACCAGAAGCCAGAACACAACGGGCGCAAAGCTGAAAAGGGGCTACATAAGGTCTATTACATATAAGGGAATTACCGTTCCAATTTTAGCCTTGCATTCCGGATCAACTGGGGCTTTTCCCTTCATAACCACCGTCTTTACAACCTCTTCTTAAAAACAGGAGGAAAAAACAACAACAGGTAAAATCAATCTGAAAAGTCAATTATGTAACATAATGTGATGCATTTGTGTGGAAAAAAATGTAGGACAGGATATATTTTTATTTTTATTGTAAGAGTTGTGGAAGGTGCCTTAATTTGAAAGGAGATTGAAGGATAGGGGTTGAAAATAAATAAGAGGGACTGGTAACATCAGACCAAAATGAAAGTTGAGGGAACTTAATATATTAGGGAAGCATCACCTTCACATTCCTCTTTTGCAACGGGCTTGGCTTTGTTCACCCTTTGACTCCTCCCTTCTTTGCGTCTCTTGGAAACGGGTTGCTCCTCTTCCTCCTCTTTCTCTTCTTTAATCAGAAGAACAGCTGCAGCTCCATTATTACCATTCAAAGCATCCCCTTCATTCAGATCTTCTGCAATACAGCAAAATACTGCTATTAGTTTTCTGTGCCAGATACTGATGCATAATCAGATGCTAATACACACAGGCGTACCAACCTGACTTCACTTTCTGAAGGCGTATTTTTCGTTTGTACTTAGTGACAGTGTTAGTTTGAGTCATTTTCACAAGATCCACTTCATAACCAGGTCCAAGTGCTAGTGACACCGACTTTTCTCCAGCCTGTTTTGCTGTTTCCAGCTGGACACAGACAGCTGGAGGATACTGTTCCCACTCATCGTCCCCCTTCCACTGCCAAACTGGAAAGAATAAAAACTTGTATTCAGATGATCACTCCTATGTAAAAATATGAAAATCTAAACCTAAACCAGTGTCACACCTATACAGATAAAGTCATTTAGAGATTGTATTCAATCAAATTGGTATGGCTACGCTACGCACTTAAATACATTTATTTAGAAAATCATTTAGTGTGAATGGGCAATGTTTGTTACTTCAGTGCGTGACTCACAGACTTTAACTGCTGATTGTGAAACTTTGAGCTGTTTTGGCATGTTCACTGAAAGTGAATTCAAACCTGTCTTTGTCTCTGACGCTTCACTGCCTGAATCGGCCACAGACTTGCCCCGGCAACTCCTTGTTCGTCGCATGCTTTCAATAAAACTGCTAAAATGCGAGGAAACGTTTATAGTAAAGGTCAGCAAAGGTTCACGTATCAGTATGAGGTAAACTCAATTATTCAGATAGGGCATGTAAATGAGTCTGTATTCACTTCCTCATTCTCATCTACGTTAACGTTACATGGGACACAGCCATGGATATGGCGCCAAAACAATTCAATAAAAACGTTTGAACAAAACATACGTAAAAGTCACAATTTTCTCTTACTAAAATTCTAATAATCACAAGATTGAAATGGTTTTCAACACCAACCTGGAAGATTTTGATTGGCGCCAAAAGTATACTACCTCGGACCTGTTGTCTAGGAACGAATTGTTCACAGTTTCTTTCTACACGGATTTATTTTGAAGTCGTGTTGCCGACGAGCACATGAGCAGGCGACCGTACGTACTGACCGATGTTAACAAATAGTGACTGGAAACGGCGTTAAATTAATGCAGTATCTAATTTGTTGTTGTGTGTAGTAATTGTAAATAAAACATGTTTTTACTTGGCAGCCGAATTTATGTCAAATGTTCAAGATGCCATTTTGCTTTATGTTTGAGAGAAGCGCAACGGGTGAGTTAATCCGTCATATATCTTAATGATGAATACTTACAGAATTCTTAAGAATAAAATATATCAATCGGCAAAAGAGCGGAGGGAGAGTAGTCTGAATTGGGTTCTAGCAGCTTGTGCTAGCTCACACATTGAACTCATTCGCCAGCCGCGAGTGTTTCCAAATCAGCGGGGATCGCATCAGTTGAATTGCTGTAATTTGCGCATACATCAACGTCTCGTGCGAGAGAACACCGCGCTGTGACCCGTGTTTTCTGTGCACTCGCTCATCTATTCAGATGATGTCCTGCGAGGACAGCGTTTGGCTCTTGTCTCAGACCTTCCCCGAGGTGTATAGACGAGTGACGAGCACCCAGCATGTAACCTCTACAGTGAGCTTCCTGCCGCTGCGATATTACTGCTTATGCAGCTTCCGTTTTATACCATCCGATTATAGCTGTTCGTTTAAATAATGGTAAGGGGTGGTAATCATTTTAAAATGATTTTTTTCTTGTCCGACTAAAATACTTTCTTGAGAAAAGTTATTTTTTGTTGACGAAACGTTTTGTTTGAACGAATAAATCTCAGTAAAACAATAAAAGATTGAGAATATGTTAATAACTGCTCAGTGATTGGTTAAACTTGTGATTGGTCCTGTATGTGGCCAGTGAGGTATGTATGTGAGGTATACACGCACTAAAAAAAGACATATGCATATATATAAAGGATCAAAGTATAAAGGATATATATCCTGAAGAAGGCTGTGTAGCCGAGTTATTTAAAATTGATTTGTAGCCCAGTTAATTAAAAGCTTTTTACTTTCACCACAAAAGTGCCTTGGAGTATTTCATCTTTATAATTTGATGTTTACCTCCAGTTTATCCAGTGAGCACCAGTGGCTATGTAAAGACACCCATGTAGCACTCTCTGTTTTTGTTTTTTTGTAAAAACTTATTTTAAAAAGTATTTTATTACAGCAATTTCCCAGGGAAACATGTCTCATTTTCATTTAGTTTAACTCAATGTACTAAAAATTACAAAAACAAAAACTATAAGGACTTTTAGGCATTTAAAAAAAAAAAAAAAAAAAAAAAGCTAATAGTATCTCAATGATACCAAAATTACTGCCTTCCCCTCCAACCAGCTGCTATGTACTTGTATGTACATAGCATTTACATTCTTTCTTCCTTTTTTTTTTAAGTGTCAGAGTTCTGCAGCAACTCTGGAACAGGCCGACTTCTTGAAAGGTGCTCCTCATCGAAAACACCCCGGTGTGACAAACCTCAAAACAGTGCGCCTACCGGAGCAACTGCAGGTGGCAGCACAATCCGTCTTACAAAGTAAGTTAACATTGATCTACCCGTCTATATTTTTTAGCGTCTTGAGCATTCAAATTAGTCTGTGTTCTGAAATGCACAAATCAATCACATACCTCTATAGTTGTGTGTGTGATTGCTCTTATATGCCTTTATTTGATATTTAGGGGCAGATGTAAAAAGTCTGACAGAAAGGGCACATAAGCTGTCCAACTTCCTTTGGAGCAGGAAGCGAGCGATAGAAACCTCACAACTCAGGGAGAAAGCCACCCTTCTTGAGAGGACATTTTTGGAGCAAGAGGGGGATATCCATAAAGGTGAGTTATGGATGTGATAGACTCTACACTGAAGACTGTAAATAAAACACTTATTATTAAATATTTCCTTCAGGTGGCAATGACCACAAACTAGAGGCTCGAATAAAAAACAGAGTATTATCTGAACTGAGAAGAACAACATACCACAGGACTCCTCTAAGGTACAAATACATAATCTGTATTAAACATTTGTCATAGAATGGGACTGTGAGGTTTTGTGTGTCTTATTGGATAACTCTGGATTTATTTCAAGGTACAATGAAGATCTTGGGTTGGTGTTTATGGCTGCTAGACTAGCAGGTGGTTATGCTGCTGTCCTCAGAGCATTAAATGAGGTATTTAATGCACATTTTAACAGTATTTTCATTGCATTTTTTCTGTCGTAAACAGTCTTTCTGATATACATCTTAGATTAAGAAGAGAGAGCCTTTATTTGTACCATATTCTCTAATGGACTTTGGATCAGGACTCGGAACAGGTACATGGTGAGTATGATTCAGATATTCATATTTTAATATTCTAAAGTGTAAAGAACATTGGGGGCATATAAATAGGATTGATTTATTGTGGTATTTATTAACTTGCTTTGAAAGATGCATGTTTAAATTGTGTATCAATTAGTGAATTGGTATTATATTTTACTCGGTATGTACTATGTACATGTACAGTCTATGTACTTATTATAACAATTACAATAACTGGTTTATAACTAGGTACTAACCCTGAACCTACCTCTAAACCTAACCTTAACCCATGTAGTTACATTATGTTACCAGTAAGTACACATACTGTAAAATAAAGTGAAACATTTTACTCTTTCACTCAGGGCATCACACTCACTCTGGGGAGACTCTCTGAAGGAGTATGTTTGTGTAGACAGCTCTGGAGACATGAACACCTTGGCAGAACAACTTCTTAGAGGTAAGGTCATTGAGTTGAAATTTTAAGCAACGTGTTATATAAACAGATCTACAGAAAAAAAGTGTTCGTTTGTACCAAACAGGGGGCAGTGAGATGGATAACCCAGTAATCCAGCAAGTATATTTCCGCCAGTTCCTCCCTGTTTCTCCTAAGGTATCTTCAGCTGAGATCCTTAATTGAATTTATTTGCCCAAATGATACATTGCTTTTACACAACTGAATAAAACGAATGTATTTCCTTTCCACAGGTGCAGTTTGATCTTGTGGTAGCCGCTTTCTCTTTGTCAGAACTGGCCAATCTGAACGAGCGACTGAATGTTATTTTCACACTTTGGAGAAAAACCAACTCCTACCTTGTGAGTGATTATGCTCGAGTTGTTCTTATTGATTAAACTAATTTAATAAATTATGGAACTGTGACATTGAATATAGTTTTTTTTCTTTACTGCCTTGCAGTATTGTTAAATAAAACTACTAAAAATATTTTTGTTAATCGAAATAAAGTTGAAATCAAATAATAAAATTTGGAAGTGTAGTTCAAGTTCTAAAATTACTGAAACTAAAACTGAAATAAATATAAATCAAAGCTAAATAAAAATAATGACAAAACACTTAAAATGACTAGAATTAAAATGAAAAATGAAAATATAAAAATAAGAGCTAAATCAAAATATTAATAAATACTTTAAATAAATATTGCTAAAATAACTCTACTATCTAAACAGAATTATGTTTTCCTAATGCAGTTCTTAATACTTTGTACAGGTATTGGTGGAGAATGGAACCAAGGATGGCCATCAAATCTTAATGGAGGCCAGAGACGCTATACTTAACGTATGATCTAAGTTTTTTGCTGTATGTCAATTTGCTAAAATATGTCTGTCAGTTTGAAGTGGTAGTGATAGAACTGCATATTTCAGAAATCTTCAGAAATATCAGAAAGTGTCTGATGTAATTTTTCTCAAACTTTTGCTGTATAACTATAGAGAGAAGAGGAGGTACAGCATGACTTGAGGAGACCATCTATATTTGCTCCTGTAGGTTGAAATATCATTGAAACCATCCTTATATGTTCCATTAATATGAAATACTGATATGTGACTGACAATATCTACTGCTGGGTTTCATTTTGAACAGTGCACTCATGAGCTGCCTTGTCCCAAGATGATCAAGCGACCTGTAGTACCTTGTAACTTCACTCAGTTCTACTATTCTCTGCCCTTATCTCAGGTATGTTCAAAACTGTCTTCAAGCACTTGTCTTTCGAATTGTGACATTCGTCTTGAATAACTGAATTTTTGTTCTCTAGTTTTCATAAGATGTCAACACTTTGGCTATTTATAAAGTAGTTATGGATGGTTGTATAATCCAATATGTTATATATTTCTCTCCCCCATCTCTCTATATGAATCAATCATTACAGAGCCAAGAGAGGCAGCAGGAGAAGTTCAGTTTCCTGATTATATCCAGGTCCGATGGAGAGAAGGCTCAGGAGACTGAGCACTGGGACATGGCCAGACTGATCGCACAAGTCCGTCGCCGACCCAGACATGTTCAGTGTCAGCTGTGCTGCGCCAATGGAGAACTCAAACAACTCGCTGTTACAGCCCGTCATCATGGAAAGTATGTTATCCTTTCATAGATCTCTTCTTGCATTTTCAGCGAATGACCTCCTCTTATACTACTACCTCTATTATGTTATGCAGGTGGAGATCATACAGGTTGTTTTAACAAGGATTTTTGTTGTCCATTTTAACAGGGACATGTACAGATGTGCTCGTAGCAGTGAGTGGGGAGATCTGCTGCCAATATTTCATGCAGAAGATTCCACTGAAAATGACGAGACTCAATGAGGCTACTACGATAATCTGTTAATGCAGTGTTTGTGGATTACAGTTGGATTTTTGTAATGTTTCTTTCCAAATACACTAGTTGATCAATGCAACCTGTTTGTGATTTGCTAATGCACTGAACCCAATGCTCACTATATACCAGTAAGTCCAAAATCCAAATTAAAGTCATCATAATTGAAGCTGCGATAGTTCTGTATTGAAGTGAAACAGCTTCTGAACAAGACGGGCGGGACTTGGTTTTGTCCATCGGGAATTGAATTGATGGTTGTGTTTGCTAATGTAGTGATCTCATGACAGGTTGTCCCGCTCTCGCACCAGTAAACGCGTCATCAAAGAAAAGAAGAGACATTGTTGCAAGAGGGAAGGAAAGTTATTTTGATTAAAAATTATGAGGGCACATAAATGAATAAAAATATGTGCATATTGTGCTCAGATAATTTATTTATAACAAATACTGCAATATTCCATAAAAATAAGAAAATGTCCATTTTGATTTCATGGTCATTAAAGTTATACATAATAATGCATAATTCCCCACAAGGCAGAGCTAACAGCAGTATATAATATAGTTCTAAATATGAGTAGCATTTTAATAGTTTTTATTATTTAATAATAAGGACACTTAATAAACCCATACATAGGCCTGGTTTCACAGACAGGGCTTGGATTAAACCAGGATTAGGCCTTAGTTGAATTAGGACATTTATATAGCTTTTATAAATGTGCCTTATAAAAATAAAAACATTACTGGTGTGCATCTTGAGACAAAATAATGTCACTGACATATTTTAAGATATGTCCGTGCAAGTTGCTTTCATTTAAAACATTTACACATGCTGTTTTTTTTTTTTTCTTACACGGGTCTAATGAAACCGGGCAATAATAATAATGCATATTCATTTCTAAAAGAGCGGAGGGAGAGTAGTCTGAATTGGGTTCTAGCAGCTTGTGCTAGCGCACACATTGAACTCATTCGCCAGCCGCGAGTGTTTCCAAATCAGCGGGGATCGCATCAGTTGAATTGCTGTAATCTGCGCATACATCAACGTCTCGTGCGAGAGAACACCGCGCTGTGACCCGTGTTTTCTGTGCACTCGCTCATCTATTGAGATGATATCCTGCGAGGACAGCGTTTGGCTCTTGTCTCAGACCTTCCCCGAGGTGAATAGACGAGTGACGAGCACTCAGCATGTAACCTCTACAGTGAGCTTCCTTCCGCTGTGTTTCATGACGTTGTATGCGAATTCTTTATATGCTCGCTACCGAACAATAATTTACATAGATGGTGAGTCATTTAGGTAATGGGAAGTAAAACATTTATAAAACGTAAAGTTATGAAACATTTCAGGAACTCATTTTCCCAAATAACTGTTATTTCGTTTGTTATAATATAGATAGTACACGAAACTCGGTAGAACATTCAAGGTGGTGTTTATGTAAATTTTTTCTCAGTGATTGGGTAGTTGAGGCATGACGTATCCTTAGACCTTTTTCATATATTTTTGGAATGTAAAAAGTAATACATAATGTAATTGTGTATTTTATTAGGAAAATACCATTTACACAAATTCCTACATTTTACATATTTAAAATTATACATAAACCTTTTGAAACCAATACATTAAAAATGTGTAATTATGTAATACATAATGCTTTAAAAGCATTAAAATATATGCAAGATTTTTTTTTCTGGATGCAATTGTAAATAATTTGACTGCTGTAATACCTCTTGTTCTCGTGGCACTGAATAAAAACATTATTGGATAAGGGAAGTTGTATGTTTAAAATTTCACAATTTTTGCTTTTGCTAGTCTTTATTTTAAATAGCTGCATGCTTAATGGGAAAAAAGTGAAATACTGTTTCAAATAATATTGCATGGAGTATACCAAGATACAACACTAGAAATGTCAACTTCTCAAAAACATTTAATGAGTATTTTCATATATGTGCAATTTTGGATAGCTAAGGTATTTAAACTTTCCACTATCCGTTCCACAAAGTTTTACTTTTGTGCTGTATCTCAACATAATTCATCTTGAGGTTAACAAGTATTAATTATTACTATTGGTCGTATTTTTAGTTTTATAGGAAGCAGTAACATGATAAATTCTTACGATTAATCTAAGATTAAAAAGCTGGTGTATGTGAATTGTGTCCATACATACACAGACTTTTTTTGTTGTTGACGTGCTTTTGTTTCAATGGTAGTTTTTGAAGAAAAATATGTAAACGTTCCATCTAGAGGATGACCTCATGGATCAGACAGATGAGCCAAATATAGCCACTCAAAGTCATGAGAGACATAACATCTGCTATTATCATCTAATTATGGAAAATACTCAGATATACCACAGCTGGACTCAAAACATTTCATGTAGACATTTATTTACAAATGCAGTGCTCATTTTGTACACACAAACAAATATAACTTGTTCTTACGAGGGACAGACAATCAAAAGAAAGTTAAACCATTGTTTCTCTCAGAGTATCTACATTAAATCAAATTATTTAAATGTATTTGTCGTTTTTGTATAATAAAGCATTATTTTGTATATGCATAATTCAATTCAACAATTATATGTTATAACTGCACTAGTATGCATAAAATAATCTCTTCATATATTTTCTCTGTTTCGACTGATCACTAATATCCAACAATTTCTTTTATAGCAGAAGTAAGATCTGGGTATTGAAACTCAAAGCCTGATTCAAGAGTTCTCTTGGGCACTACTTTCTGGCCTTGTGTGAGGATAACAGCTCTTTCAGAACCGAGGATGACATCCAAGAAAAAGCCAGGCACAGGGAAGATGGTAGGTCTTTTTAGAGCACTGCCCAACTCTTTAGTGAATTCAAAGTTTGTATTCAATGCAGGCGCAACTCCATTAAATACATCTGGCTCTGTGGATGGTGGTCCTTCATGGGGCTCCAAGGTATGGGCAATGATGCCAGCAAGGTCTGAAACATGGATCCAAGGGAAGGGCTGACGTCCCGAGCCAAGCGTCCCACCCAGGCCAAGCCAAAAGGGAATCATCATCTGTTTCATGGCGCCACCGTCACGGCCTAACACTGCACCTGAAAATTAGTGGAAGACCGTACATAATTGCACTACCATTCAGAAGTTAAGATTCAGCAAGACTTGTTTTGATGCTTATCAAGGCTGCATTTATTTCAGCAAAATACTGTCAGAACAGTAATGTTGTAAAAATATTACTATTAAAAACAACTGTGTTCTATTTTGATATATTTTCAAATGTACTCCATTCCTGTGATGGTGAAGCTGAATTTTACTACAGCCTTCAATGTCACATGATCCTTCAGAAATCATTCTAATATGCTGATCAAGAAACATTTCTTATTACCAATGTTGAAAACAGTTGAACTGCTTAATATTTTTGTGGAAACCATGATATATTCAGAATTATTTAATGAATAGAAACTTCAAAAGAACAGCATTTATTTGAAATAGAATTTATGTTATGAATGTCTTTACATTCACTTTTAATCAATCTAATGCATCCTTGTTGAATAAAGGTATTTGTAATGAATGAGACATTTGTTTAGATTCACCTGGTCTGATGATCACTTGTCTTGTTTTCTTAGCACAGTTTTCAGGAAGTTGTCCTGCCCCCTCCCACTCTTTCACCAGGCGAGACAGGAAGTCAAATGGTGTCCAGTTGCTCTCTTCAGTGTACTGGTTTTGAAGACTAGGTTTATAACACGCTGAAGACAAAATCAGAGAAAAACTCCAAAAAAGTCTACTTTATAAAATGACTATTCATTCACAATTAAAAATAACTGTAGAAAAAAACAACGACAACATTATTCTGACTTTTTGTCCTTTAAATTATCAAATCAGTATAGAGGAGACAAGTGAATGAGATTATTCTGTATTATTTGATCAAAAAAGTCATATTTTGTCTAGCTTGCTAAAACACCACCACTTATTTACCTACTCCTGTAACAAGCACCCATGAATGTGGTGGAGTAGGTGATGCAGCAATAGCTTGGGCAAGAATTCTGGTTGTGTTTATTCGGCTGGAGAACAGATCATTTTTGTAATTTTCATTCCACCTAGAGTGTCAAATACAAAACATTAAAAATAATATTAACAAAACCATATTAAAGGGAGGGGGAGGGGGAGGGGGGGGAGTCCTCACCATCTCAAAGGGTTCATAATATTCTCCCCTGCTAGATTCACAGCGCCCTCACATGGCGGGAGGCCCCCTGATTCTACATCAGCCTGTGATAAGTAAACATAGGTCAGGGACTCAGGGGTCCAAAACTCATTTCCTGGAAGGCCACAGACATGCAGAGTTTAGTTCCATGCCAGCTCCAACACACATACCTGAAGTTTTCAAATAATCCTGAAGGACTTGATTAGCTGGATCAGTTGCATTTAATTAGGGTTGAAGCTAAACTCTGCAGGCCTATGGCCCTTCAGTAACTGAGTTTTGCACGCCTCATCATCAACATTTACATTTAACTCTACATTTAAGAGGTATTTACGCATCACACATTTAGTGGAAAAACTCTGAACTGAGCCAGGCCTTACAAGCAAATTCATTATTATTTATATGATACTGAATAATATCATAGCATGTCTGGTATTACTTTGGCTTGTAAAGATATATATTCACCACTGACATATTTACAGATACCAAAAATCATAAGGTGGACTTATATCAATATAGTCTTTAATGTAAGTGACATCATACCCATGTTATTTGTCCTGGACCAGGCTGCCTGGATATGATTGTGATTTCATGGCCTTTGGTTTTTAGCAAACGTATCAGCTCACGACCCACAAATCCTGAGCCTCCGCCTGATGAGAGTGGAAAAATAGTTAGAAAACTAAAGCTTTATAAATTTTACAATCAAATAGAGAATATAAGGTAAAACCATTTATCCGTATGAAATAAGATTATATATAGCATATGACATTTGCAGCCCAAAAATAATAATAATACTAGTCATCTCCCGCACGTGTACACGCGCATGCGCTGTTACAGCACTTACGAAACAGATCACCTTAAGAAAATCAAACTATCATTTATCCAGTGACTGACAAATGAACCCAGCCATATCATAATAACACAATCACATACAATCAAAGAGGGTTCCAGGATAGTTTAATACATAAATAAGTTTTAATGTTTCTATCAAAAATAGCTCTCAGTGTTACAAACCAGCACAGACAATGAGTTATTTTTATTACGCTATCATGCAGGGATAACGAAAAAATATATAAATGTGATATACCTATTACAACTCTCATTATGCTTGTAAAGTAGAGTCCGTTTATCCTGACAACTTGCAGAAATCCACTTCTTTTACATCTTGCCTGCTACTACTGAGCCTAAATGCCTACGAAGGTCATATGTACCACGTGATCCACACAAATTGGAGCGTAACTGCAGCCATGTTGATAAGGACGACTTACCTTCCTTTAACTGAAAACTATCAACATTGTACTTAACTATGCAACAATGCTATTCCATACCTATATGTAATATGATATTTAAAATATGTTATTATAAATAATAATAATAATTCCCTTTTAGTAAAACTAATCTTTGGAATTATTGTGCATTCTCAATTATGCCCACAACTACTGTTTTAAATGCATCATACTATGTCTACTGATAATTCCTATAACATAAAAATTAATCAACGATTTTCTATACATAAGTCACATCATGCTGGACTGCCTCAATTTAATGATATTACTCAATAGAGTATTACTCTGATCCAGTTTATAATTATGGGGGTAGGGTGCCGCCCGCAACCGGAAGCGCTTTTTTTTTTTTGTAGAAACACGTGGTTGGTTAGGAGATAAATTCGGCCTCATGCAATAGTAATATCCTTTCTGCTTGCAATTCTCAATGGGGTTGTAACGTTTGTGTGCGGTCATCGAAATATTTGTTTTGATTTCCATTTTAGTTGTATTAATACCTTAGCACTAGTTTTGTTGGCATTTATATCGTTTTTTATGTATAAAATGTTTTATTTATGTTTAACTATTGACGAATAGTGGATAGTTCTCGGTATGCATGCTCTGACCGTTTTGGAAAATATACATAACTACAGGTCAAAATGATGCGTTTTCATAACCATACCGGTGTAATGAACCCATTGGAGCGTATTCTGTAAGTTTAACCTTTAATTCATATTTTAGAGCAATACTGAAAGCCAATAAATACGTGTTTTCAATGACAAGTTATATTGGTTGCTGAATTGGCAGGTGCATCTGCTACATCCAGATGCCGCATGTTATACCCAGGTTATACCCGGCTGTATCATCGCTGTAAAGTTTTTGCCTGAACCAAGTGCGCAGCTTCTCAACCTAGACATGATGATTTTGCAGTCCGTGTTTCACCTGAATCTAATGATTACAAACCTACTGCACTGACTGGTTAAAGCTGCGGAATAAAGCTATGAGATGTTATGTTTCCCCAAAGAATACATTCTAATGTGCGATAATTTATTTTACAGGGACCCGCCTTTATGGAAATGGTGAGTCCAAATCACGTGTTTCTCCTGCTAATGTCTTGCACCAAGTTGATGAACTGCATGCGTCCGTGTTTATGAAATTCACTGATTTATTGACATGCTCTGAAAAAATGCTTGTTGGTTAAAACGAATCTAAGTTTAGTCTGAATGCTCTAACATCATTGTTAATATTCTGCAGGAACCTCAACTTATAAAAATGTAAGCGGGCGGGGGGGGGGTTCAATAAGGTAGGTTTTTCTTCCATTCTGACATTAAGTGCACCCTTAAAGAACCGTCTGAGATCTTTCTTTATTCTAAGTCTGTGTATTTTGTTTTTTCTTTGTTTAGGTATTTACTTCATGTCACCAGGCTTTCTATTATGGAGTTGATTGAGGTTTAATTTCTCTTTACACAGGCCTGCTAGAGAAAAAAACAATTCTATGCTACCTAAAGCCTGGTTCACACGGCAGGATAATTAGGCCGATTTTAGCCCCGATTTACCCCCTCCGACAATCTTAAGGATGCTCCGATTATGGTAAAATAATCTGATCAGATATTCCTGCCGTGTGTGGTGTGTTAAGAGTGCTCTCGTCTGTTCGGAAGGACGTCGGGACCGCTCCGATCTCAAATCGGGGATATCCAACATGTTGGATTTTTTTTGGCCCGATTTCTCCTCGTGTGCGGTGCTCCCCGGGGACAAACGAGCACGCGGACTGTGGCGTGTAGCCAATCAGAAGGCGATATGACGAGGCGCAGAGGAAGCACCGGGAAACAAAATCAAAACAGCCGCCCATGCGCGCGTTGTCTCCACTTCTTTGACCATCGCCTTTTCTTTTGATAACGTTTTTTTTTTCGGTTTAAAACAAACTACAAACTATTGCCACTGCATCCTCTTCGTCCGCCATGATTGTTTACTCTGAAGTCACGTTTGGTCTCGAGGGATTTTGCGAGATTTTCCGTCTGACCTGGGAATGCTCGGGAGTCAAATCGGTTCGTGTGTGATGTGTTGATTTTGCCGTGTGGCTGCGCACCACACACTGTACGACCAAAACTGTTAGACCCGTGATTTATTTTTATTTATTTTTTTATTTTTTTTTTATTTTTTTAAATCGCCGTGTGTGGGGTCTGTCAGGTTTGGAAAATCGGCCGACAATTTTAAAATCGTCCCGTGTGAACCAGGCTTAACATAAGAATATATATTATTGTGACTTGTAGATTTGTACATTGAGTTGCATGCTGTCTTGTTCATTTGAAAGGTCACCAATACTGTCAGTGATGTAAAGACTTGAAACTGCTACAATAAATTATATCTGGCTTAATTCATGGTGTGAATTTAATGCATATTCCTATGAAATTGGTTTTCAAACCATGTCTTAGATATTTGACCATTCAAACAGTCCTGGGCCCGTATCCCTAAAGATTCTGAGAATCCTCTCAGAGAGCTCCTAACTTAACCTAAAAATTCATTTGCCAGGAGTTTTAGCTTAGAAGTGATTCCAGAACATTTTCAGTGAACTCTGAGCAAGGAATGGATAGAAAATCCTATCTTAGTGGGGAGGTGTGGTTGACCCCGTTGCTAGGTATGAGTCATTTCAAAAGCCGTGATTGGTTGATCTTACAAGTTTGATGAAATTGAACTTTTGGTGATAATGAGTAAAGGATGTACCCTCAAATCAATAAACATAATTATACATTCTAATCTATGCAGACTGTAATTGTAAATAATATTTCACATTCAAGAAAATATCTGTAAAATGAATAGTGAGCTGTAGGGGTTATAGCCTAACATTAGAATCTAAAATATGTGAAAACTTAAGCTCATTACACCCTGTTCAAATAATGATTCGTGTCTTATTTGCTCATATTAATATCCTAGCTGGCATATTTTGTACTTTCACTCCCATATGGACCCCACTGAAAACAAGATGGCCTATCTCAAGGGGCTGTCCTTAATGAAGTAGAAATTGCAACGTTACAACTCAGTGTGGTCTTAACGAGGGTAACACGGCTCAGCTTTTATCAATGTCTGTGATTGCTGGCTGGTCTATTTATGAAGGCTTGTTAACAAATATCCTACAAACACAGAAAATGGAGAAAAAAAGGAATCCTAACCTATTTTGTGCAGCTGCTTAGGGGAACTCCTAAGCCACTAAAAGTCCTCTTCCCTGCTCTTAGCAGATCTTGGCTTAGGAGCCCTTTTAAGCGCTAGGAATCTTGAGGAATAGCTTTTATATTAACTGGGATTTTCGTGTCACTTTTAGGGTAAATTCTAAGAAAACGTCATGACTCTGAGAATTTTCTTAGAATTTGGCCGCTAGGAGCCACTTTTTGCACAAAAATTCTTTAGGGATACGGGCCCTGAAGTGTTTGCTTTCTGCATTTTTGAGTTTGTACTACCAACAAGTGAAAGCACGAAGTATAATGTTCTCGTGCTCATGTAATTTCATAATCCCACTCCTGTAAAGGTAAACGTAGACACTGGTGTGAGGTATAAGTACTCTTTGTGCAAATGAATTATATTTACATGAGAATACAAGTTTATATGCAAAACCACTCCAGATTTACCAGGATGTTTCCAATGTACAACAGCATTCCAACATTGTGAACTGTTTGCAAATTTGGAAGGTCTTTTAATATGAAGTTGAATTGGCTCATTTATATCAATGGAGTTAAATAAATGCATTTTAAAAGGCTGCTTTATGAATTGCCCTGGTGTTTATTCTCTACAGTATCAAAATGTACTGGATTCTTTTATATGGTTCTCCCCTCCATGAGGTTTAAAGTCTGATAACCTCTTTGGTCTGGCTTCTTCGGGCACCATAGTCCAGGACTGTGCCCTCAAAGAGTCGGGCCATGAATGCCATGCCATCAGCTTTGATGTAGGAGCGTCCAGCAAAGGCGTAGAGGATAGGATTGGCACAACTACTGATAAAAGCCAGAGCGGATGTAACAGCACGGCTCGACTGTGAGAAATGATCCAATCTGGGGATAGACAGAGAAGGTGGTGGTTGACTTTTGGAGAAATATCTGTACTTTAACATTTTTAGCACACCACTCACTTTTTTTGGGTTGGTCCCTTTTGTATAAGTGCTGCCACCACCTGACCAGAAAACAAATGATAATTCATTCATACACTTGTTCCAATATAATTCTTAGGATTTGGGAAGATTAGCAGATAAAAAAAAATAATAAAAAAAACTTACTTGCACAATATTAATAATGTGATAAGGAAGCCAAAAAATGCAGAACGTCACAATGATGGCTTGAATAAGATTCTCGCATCGTACCCTTCTCTTGAACATGGTCTGTCTGAGGCGGCGAAGGATACACGCATAACTGCTGACTATGATCACATATGGAACCAGGAAGCCCACCACTGTCTCAAGTGTGTACTGGAATACCACCTGTTCACAATGACATTATGTATGAATTATGACATTTTGTAAGGATAATGCACAGTCAGCAGAATAAACCTGGAGTAGTTTATATTATATTAATTTACTGTATATTATAGTACTGTAATATCAAATACTAGTTTTCTGAGGTAATTATCAATATGATTAATAACTGAAATGAAAGATGGCACCAGTTGCATTTATATCGGTGGATCTCAACCTTTTTGACTGGAAGGCCCCCAATTGTCCAACAAAATGTTCAAAGGCTCATCATATAAATTACAATAATTTCTCCGGTACTCATTTATGATAAAGCAGCTTGTTTTCAAATATATGTAAATATATTCAGAAGTTTCTAGAACTGTACATTCTTTAATAAAACAAAAGTTCTTAACAATAATAATAAAATTTCACAATGAAATAAGAACTTTTCAAATAAATATTTTAAAAAAAATACTGTTTACACCTTGATGTGTTTTTTAGTTTATTTTAATTCAGTTTAATTTAACTTAATATAAATAATATTAATTAATCCGAGAGCCCTGTTGGAAGTTAGAATCCTCGGGCCTATTGGTTGAGAATCACTTGTTTATGAAACGAGAGCAAGTCTGCAGCGTGAAATGAGAGATATGAAATACAATACTAAGCAGTTTGATTTATACAGCATTTCTATGGACGATGGATAGACCAATTATAATCAAGTATTCAAGCATCAGTGGAGCAAAGAGAAACCACTCACATGCTGTGAATGCTGGTGATGAGTTGCACATATTGTGCGGTTCTTTCCATGGTCATTCTTTGTTGTTTCTTCTCTGAATATCAAAGCAGGAAGTGCCAAAAGAAATACAACAATCCACAGGCCCCCGAGCACAAGTAATACCATCCGTCTACGAGTACAAGCAATCAAGTATGTGGGAAACACCACTGCCACTAGTCTGTGTAGACTCATCAGCGTAATGATCATAATAGAAGCGTACATGTTTGTATTGCACAAGTAGAAAAGCAGCTTGCACATGACACCTCCAAATATCCACTTCTGCTTGGCTAGGTAAATTATAAAGAAAAACGTCAGACACATCAGACAACCGTCTGCACACGCCAGGTTTAAGATGAGCAGGGTAGTGACAGAGCGTTTGCGGGCACGTGCCAGGATGCTCCAGATAATGAAGAGGTTGCCAGGAACACCCAGAAGGAAGACGATGCTGAGGATGAGGGCCCCAAAGGTAACAGAAATAGTGTTACCCACAATGCTGTCACCCTCAGGATCGTTTGTTGTCGAGTTATCCATGTAGGTGTTCCCATTTTCTGATTCCATGAGGAAGGCGTCAGAAGAACTGATGGAATCAGAAAGCAATGTTATTTGAAGCTGGACATTGTTTCATAACCCTGCTAAAAATGTTTTGAAAAAGTGTCTAAAATCCCTATAAAACCAGTCAACAGACTAGCCTGACAACAGATAAGACTGGCAAACTAGCTTAGGATAGATTATTTATTTATGTATTTACTTATTTGTCAGCTGTTTTAATTTTTTATATAACTGAAAAATTAGATTTACTTTAAACTAATTTACTGCTTGTAAATTTCACAACTAACTAATAAGAAATTACAAGTACCACATTGAATCAAACATGACATTTTGATGTAGCCTATAAGAAATTGTATCGTACTTCACTAATCTTGTCAAATATTTGACAAAAATAACTAAACTTAACAATGTACTTTTATTTTCTATACTAACTTGATATTATTATTAGCACATGATCAGGTTGGGTAAAAAACAATTATATTTGATCATGTTATCTAATTCAGATTATGTACAATGAATTATTGAGGATTTTTTTCTTTAATAATGTTTGCTTCAGCTGGGCAAATAAAGTATGAGCCAGCATCAAGGATGGGCTCTCAGCAACCATGTAATTATTGAAATTCAGCCAGTAATCTGTCATCAATGAAGAAAACATGCATGGAAACAACGTGCTACAACTTGCTTTGATCTTGCGCTCAACTAAAGCCATGATGCTGTAATACCCGTTGATCAGAGGATCACGTCCTCACCCTCATCCCAAAAGTTCTCTTCTGCTATCTAAAAGTACTAATTTCATTTTTTTACAGCAATTGTCAAAAAAAGAATATTTAAAGTCAAGTTAAAAGAACACAGGTAAAGCAAGGCATTTAAAGAAATAGCATTGGGAGGATATTCACAAATTGAACTGTGGTGAATCTATTCAGTATTGTAATCCCTACCATGTAAGAAGATAAGATTGTACAGTCTGCAATTTCATCAGTTGGTTCTGATTACGCACGTTGTTGACCTCAGAATGGCAAAGATGAGTGAAATTGAGAAATTGGACAGAGTTGCGTCAACAGAAAGTGGCCTGAAAGGACAAAGATGGATATGGAAAAGTACAGGCAGATTATGAGAAAAAAGACTAATGTATTTCCACTTTGAAAATCAAATAGGGTTTCTTGTAACTCACCAATACACTTGATTAGATCCGAATGGCTGAAATGTATTTTCCCTGAAGTGACCAGATGGACCTGGTTAGGTTGTGTGGTCTCCGAGTTGGTCTCTCTATTTCTTTCCCCTGTCTCTCAGATAAACTTTCACATCTTATTCTAAATTTCTTAAGTTCTTTATATTGTTTTTCAGTGATCTCACTCAATAAAATTTTATATAAGCTATTTAATAAAACACACTTATAGGCTACTTATCAATGCCCTATACGACCTGTTACTAAACTGCTAGTCTTCTGACATATCGTGTTCAAATTTACTCCCCCCCACCATCCTCATTCTCCTCCCTATGTTTCAACACATCAATTTCCATGTCTTTTTTTTTTTTTAAATGAAAGTACAATGTTCTTTTCTCTAACCTGCAGGCTACAGCATTCCAGAAGAATGCGGAAAGGAGTGGATGAGGTGTATCACGCAGTTACATGCCTTGGCATGTTTCTTCTACCTGCTCTTACCTGCTTTGACTTTTCTCATAGTTCTTTACCATTTTTTTCCTGACACATAAATATCTTGATTTAAAATCCACAAACCCACCCAATATTTACCAAATATGAATATTGGCATCAAGTACTCACCATTATGTTTCATACTGTCTTTCTTTTCTCTGTGGAACACAAAAGGAGACATTTTGAAGAATGGCCACTCATTCTAATGAAAATCACTAGAGAAAGGTGATGTTGAGCTCCGAAAAAAGAAAAAGAAGACGAAGAAGCATAAAAGTATCATAAAAGTGGTTCATACAACTCATCTACTATATTCAAATGTCTTTTGAAGCCATACTTATTAGCAAGGTATTATTACTCAGAAGAGTATTAAATAGAAGAGTAGAGAAGAACACAAGTCTCAGGTTCATCCAAGAAAATGTGTGCTTTTAGCACTTGGTAAAAACTGGCAGCTCTCTACACCCTTAAAAATAAAGGTTTTGGCATTATAGTTCAATGAAGAACATTCTTCACACGTTTAAAGTCAGCATGAAAAAGAAGTTACAACTTCAATATTGTGACATAAGTGAAACAGTTTCTTGAACAAGAAAATGGTTTGGCCAGGACTTGATTTTATCCATCAGTAATTGATTGGATGGTTGAATGATTTGCTGTTGCTGTGATCTTTGGGGAACCCAAAATTATTCTTTTGATGAGTAAAAGGATGTCAGTGAGTAGGGAATTGGTTTCACACACACACACACACACACACACACACACACACACACACACACACACACACACACACACACACACACACACACACACACACACACACACACACACACACACACAGACAGACACACACACACACACACACACACACACACACACACACACACACACACACACTCATTGAGACATGTCTTTCAATGACTATTATTGAAAATATGGTACTTTAACCATTCCCCGCGAACCATTTTATGGGAAACTACTAATATATATGAGAAATTTGTGTGTGTGTCTGTGTGTGTGTATGTGTGTGTGTGTGTGTGTGTGTGTGTGTGTGTGTGTGTGTGTGTGTGTGTGTGTGTGTGTGTGTGTGTGTGTGTGTGAAAGAGAGAGAGAGAGAGAGAAAGAGAGAGAGAGAGAGAGAGAGAGAGAGAGAGAGAGAGAGAGAGAGAGAGAGAGAGAGAGAGAGAGAAAGAGAAGGGGGGGGGGGGGGGGTGGACTTAGCGAGAAAATACACTTCCTTATTTCTGACCTCTGGGTCATTATTCTGTGACCTGTTTCCCATGAGTAACATAAGCTTCTCCAAACTCTCATGGGTTCAATGGAGCACCAAAGTGAGCAGCTTAATCATTGCTTTGCATGAAGTTTAGAGTTACTCAAATTTGCATATATGTCATTGTGACGTGATTGGAGGCTGTGTGGGAACTAAACATACTAGCTATCTTTGTTGACCACATGATGGCAACATTATTCCATAAATATGCTTTTGGTCTATGGATGGTATAGTTGAAGCCGCAGCACAGATTGCTGCTGATGAGAAGCTCATGCATAACTCTGATATTTATTTAACTAGATGAAATGGGCCACCTCACAATCAAGCGCTGTGCTTAAGACCATAATATCCCATTTCAAAAAAGGCTTGTATTCTTTATATGCTTTATTCTCTCCCAGAATTATGGCTGTTCCCATCACTAAATTAAATGGGAATGCAATTCCAGTACTGATGAATCCCAGCCAGATGCCTCTGTACATCAACTTATCAAGCAACAGATGCCATGGAAAGCTCACTTCTAAGCATCAAACTTGAGACAAGCTTTAAAATAAGACAAAAGATAATTATTGTGCGAATTGTCAGAAAGCAGAAAGAGGGAGAGAGAGAACATGTTTATTTAAGTTTTTCATCTCCGTCTCAGACAGAGTGCAGACTACAGAGAATAATGAGAAACAGATCTTACAGGGTGAGGGAAAGGAGGGAGAACTGGGATAAAGAGTTGGGGAAAAGGAAGGGGAGGGACATAGAAGGGGGAAAGTATGATGGGGGAGAGAGAGAGAGAGAGAGAGAGAGAGAGAGAGAGAGAGAGAGAGAGAGAGAGAGAGAGAGAGAGAGAGAGAGAGAGAGAGAGAGAGAGAGTGTGTGTGTGTGTGTGTGTGTGTGTGACTGTAGTTATGGCGTCATAGGACAAACGTTCAGCATCAGTGTCTTGTCTAAAACAAAAATAGCCACTATGTTTAAGCATGTGGAAAAGGAATATGAAATGTGTTTTTCTCAGAACCTGTTTGCCAGACAAGACTTTCCCTGGTGTCTGTCCAGGGAATTCTCTATTGGGCAGAAGAGAATGTGTTTCTGCTTTTAAAAATGTGTGTTGGAATAGATTCTTGTGGGTATCATAAAGTTATACTTCACAGTTCACCCTAAAATATGTAGTTGTACTCACTGACCAATCAACACACTTTGCAGCAAAAGCGGGTACGTAAAGTTAAGGTCTGTTGATTGACAAGTCAAATAGCCAATTGGGAGAGAGTAACGGTATTGAGGAACCCGCCCAAAGGCAATTAAGGGTAAAGAACGAAAAAGAACTACATATAACTTTTTTGTTCTAAGCTGGTGGAGGAGTGATGGTATGAATGTAAATTCTACGGATATTTGTTATTGAACGTGAACGTATGTGGGACTTGAGGCTGAGAATATCCGGACTGTTCTGGACGATGGAAGTTCGTGAGATGAAGTTATAATAACCGACTGTCACGGAAATCGCAAGCGAATCTACAGGGAAGAAAAAGTTAGATAAAGAGATGTGCAACTGTTAAACAGCAAGAGCGATGCGGAAATAAGAAAATGGTCAATGCAAATGTGATACTTCAACTTGAGGATAACTTTTAATTCTTTAATGTAGCCTAATACAAGGAAGGCGCACGAAGGATAAAGTGGATCGCGCACAGTGATATTCTGGAAAAGCTGTATGGCTCCCATTAGTTTTAGACGGAGCCGATATTGAGAAGTGAGAGAGGGTCAGTGATTTCTCTGTCGCCGGTCTCGGTCGTACTTTTTTCGGAGTCAGAGATGGGGGCCGCGCCGGGCTCCGGATGGGAGGAGGGAGAGTTCGAGTTCAAGCTCGTGTTCGAGGAGGATCCGCCGCGCCAGAGCCGCTGCGGCCCAGAGGAGACCGAGAGCGGCCAGAGGCATCATGAGCCAGCCGGTATGTGTGAAAGATGGAACTGGGTGGCGAAGCTATAGGTATTGGGATGGTGCATATGAGTGGTTATAGATCTGGGCTGGTAACCGGTGTTTCAGGTGCAAAAACCGTAAATCATAATCTATATTAACTGATAAACTGTTGTCCCCTTGAGCAGTCAATTAATTTATAATAGGTTGCGATGAGGTGACGCTATGTTATTCAAAGCACAAACAAATTCAATTCAAACAAATAAAAACATTTTCTATTGGCCTAATAATTGTTTTTTTCATTTTCTCAATTAAAAGTATTTCAGTTATAGTTTTCAAAAATGTCTAGGTGGTGTAACTGCCCGAACAGCCCATAAAACCTCATAAAAAAACATCCACCCATAAAAAAAGTTGCCACATGTAGTTTGGCTCATTATTATTATTATTATTATTATTGAAATATGATGTGAAGCGAGTTTGCATTTAAATATTATTAATATTTTGAAGAAGAAAAAAAAAGTTTATCTGGCAAATCATTTTGTTGTCACGTGACAAGAAAATCATAAACAGTGAAGACCTTCATGACTGTGTCCAGGTCGTTAAGTTAAAAATAAAAGGAAAACAATTTTTCACCTTTTATGAAAGGGAACACTTTGTTTAGGTCATTATATAAAATAATGGCTAAAACATGTTCATACAATATTTTTTACATTGACATGTTTAAAAAGTTTTTTAAAAAATAACGATAAGTCGTGGACACTAGTGAATTATAGGTGGAAGGAAAATATTTGACTTTTTTACATGATGATGGTTAGACCAGTTGACATTTTTATATATAGTCATTACTTCAATATTTTTTGTGGAAAAATGTTTAATATTTTTTAAAATACATGAACTTGATTCTTATTTGACGTTGACCCATTGACAGTATACTTTTTGTGCATATTTAAGGAGACTTTTTGAATGTCTTTACTTTTAAAAAAAGGCACAAAACATGGAATTTCTCTAAAGAATTCTTACATGTTCATGTAGTCTGACTCACTGCCCATGTAACTAAGTTTTATCCGCTGAAGTGTGCGTGTGTTTATGGGTAAGTGTGGAGCACAGCGCAATGTGTTTTTAATCAGCTGTGCGTGTGAGCAGAGTTAACAGCTGCCATCTGGACCCGGACCCTCAATCTCTGTTTACTGAGCATGCATTTAGATACCTCCCTCCAATATTCCCTCCTTTTCTCTGCCCTGTTTCCCCCTCCTGGCACACATTATTTTGTACACCCATCCTCCGCCTTCATATTGGCATAAAGTTGTAGGAACATGCACCTCAGGTTTCCGTCCACACACACCGCATCACTTTGCTGCCTTTTACCGCAAGTGCTTTCTTCAGATGTTTACTATGTTCTTAAGCGTTGCCATACATAATTATTTATTTACTTGTGCCCTACATCATATTAACAACTTTAAGGATTAGAACTTTCTGAGTAGGTTCTAAATTTTGAACTTTAGAATTGCCCCTACAAACATTTAATTTGTTAATCATAGTTTACCACAACAATAGAGCAGTGACTGCAAATGAGGGCTTTTACCAGTGTGATGAGTTGATTTTAAAGTAGCTTCTTTAATTTCTGAAAAATTCTATCAGACAAATGTGTTTTAAGTGTTAATTTAAGCTAAATTATCCTAAATTATTAAGCTGAATTATTGTGTAAACATTTTTGTGTAAACTATCATTGCTATGCTAAGGATTTGGTGTGGCAGATTGTAGTTTTGAGAGTTGAGAGATTTCAGAAATCACCCCATTTGGAAAACCTTGTGGATGTGTTCTGAGGTAAACAAGTCTGTGTGTACTTGTGGAAATAATAAATGACGTTTCCACAAAGGCTTCCCTGTGTTTGTTATGATTTTCTATTGAGTGGCCTCGTGTCTCATGTTTCAGCAATTGTTTATCCCATATGCACATACTTCCAGCTCAAAAAGCATGTGATTTGATATGTACAATAATCTTTTTTTTTTTTTTTTGCCACCAGATACCCAGTTGACTTCCACACAGGCTGTCCAGCCCATGGGTATCTCCTTGCCTCCACAGTCAGCCGGCCGCAGAGCTGGGATGCATTCGCCACCCCCCAGGCGGGCATTAGTCAGGGAGTTCAGTGGCACTTACGAGAGTCTGCCAGCAAGATCAATACAGGTGGGAAGCACATTTGCCTGAATTGTAGATTTCTAGAACATCCTGATACTAGGATAATGTTACACATTGTGATTAATTATGGCAAAATAAATCCAGATGTCTGGTTTTAATTTCAGGAGTTCATTTTTGTTGCCCAGTAATGTTTATTGTGAACAGAATCAGTTGCCAGGACCTGACCTGCATTTTTTTATTTTGGCACATAGGTCTGTAGATAAATGTCAGAGTTCAAATTAAATTTGAGTGTCCTTTAGTATTTTAAATCAACACAAAACCAGAATCGACCCTATTTATTTAATACATGTTTCTGGCCATAGTGTATGTCATTCATCTGCAAATTATCATCCAAAACAAAACATGTTTGTCTTTGTAATTTTGTTCTGATGGATAAAATCAAGACCTTTTTCTTTAAAACTCAAAAACATGTAAGAAACAGGGTTGCAAATAGGATGTGGAATCATTCTAGTTCCGCTTCTGATTCCTCATAACAATTCTGGTTCATTATTATGGTTCCATTAATGATTCTTTTAGTATTATTTTAGTATTTATTCTTTTTTCTGAAAAAAAAAGACATTTAGAAAAGAAAAATGCAATTCCATTGTCAAATTATGAGAAAAATTATAATAATCTTATCTTATTTGTTCAAATAATATAACATTTAAAACAGTTATTGGAAAATATGTGTGACTTTTTAGTTGACTTTCACTTTTTAGAGGTAGCATAAATGCAGTTCCATATTAGCCTTTTAATATACAACAATATTAAACAATCAGGTAACACATTTTATTCAATAATATTTCATTTTAAAATTAAAAACTTCATAATGGGTGAAAATCTTTAATTACACATTATTATATTAACATTGCTGTTATAGTTAACTAAAACTTGAACTAATTGAAATAAAGCTGAAAGAAAACAAAATATAAATATTAGATGACTTCCCCCTGTAAAAAGTCCCCCTGTAGTCAATCATTTTATCCCTTAAAACTCATCTTTGATCACCAAAATTACATATCTAACAGGCTTTTCCTTGAAAATATTTTCTTCATGCCTTAAAATAGCTTGAATGTAACTACACCCTTCCCTCATTTAGTATAGGCGGTTCTATGAATATGCAAATTATCCCCGCCTCCACTCACTCAACCAGCTCAGAGATCCACTTGTTGACGATCGGTTACAAGGTAGTTTGTGACGTCAGAAACACCAGTGATTTCAAACCGCGTTTTAGAGACTGTCTTTGGTTCATTGCAGTTTTAAGGAGAAAATTTACACATGGTTTGTCTTAGAGCATATTAAAAACACCACATAGACATATAAACAATATTAAAAGCTTGATTTTCACTACAGGGAGACTTTAAGAAAAGAAAAAAAGAAAGAAAATTTGTTGTCTGGGTCATTTACTGAAGTTGAAGTACTAAAAATAGCCAAAATTTAAATTTAAATAAATTAAAACAAATTTAAACTAAAACTAAATGATATTCAAATAAAAGCTAGTTCCAAATAATAATAAATGCTATAATAGTATATAAATAATACAAAATAACACTGAATAGTCAGTAACTACACTGATTTAAAACTAGGTAGTTGTGAACTGTATGTGTTTGATTTACTAAAAGTAACATGCATAAAAGTCACATAGTTCGGGAATCCGAACACTGATTGTGCTGTATATTTTTGATTCACTAAAAAGAACTGCATTCATTCATAAAACGGACAACATTGTTGTCTGTTTTGGTCATGCTGTAGATTCATTAGTTGTGTTGCAGCGCTGTTGTGGTAGTTCAATAATATCACAATTATTTTAAGGTATCAGATTCTAGAGTGCTTGAGTGCCCTAGTATCCAGATCACCACTATCTCCCCTGAAGATGACTCAGGCCCAGCGGGGGGAAGTTACTGGGACAGTGGGGGTGGCTGGGACAGGGAGCGTCTATACCTGCCCCTACTGGATTCCTACCGTGATGTCATGACTGGGGCAGGTTCCCTCAGCCCCAGTCCCAGCCCCGCGTCCAGTTCCTCATCTCGTGGATGGTTGAGTCCAGCTTCCAGCTGTGATTCTCTCCTGGTGGAGGAGGAGGAGCTGAGTGAAGCTGCTGCCCACTTCTGCCTATCGCCCTCCTCGCGCCCTACGTCTCCTGGGGGCAAAAAGCGCAGGAACTCCCCAATGGCCTCTCCCAGCACCTCCCGCAGAAGCAGCTACTCTGAGGATCTCTCTTCCCTCCCAGACGCGGGAGAAACCGTGGCTCAGTCTCAGGCTCCAGCGAGCTGTGAGCTCAACATCCCACAGAAGACCAGGAAAACCTCCCTGGAACAGGTGATCCTCTTGAAATCCTTAATCTCACTGATGGTCCATTCTTGGTAATCAAACAAAGAAATTAGTGTGTTATTTGAAGAATTATCTCTGTCACATGACCATCTTGGTGTGTTTCTGGGTGTTCACAATCTGTATGCCAATCCAGGTGTCATCAAGAGATATGGAACCAGAGCTGACCCCCATTCAGAACTCTACCAGCCCCCTCCCAGAGGTCGCTCAGCTGAGAAGGGATGCCCCCACACTAGGGATGGACTACCTGTCTGTGCCTCCTGCTCTGGGCTGGGGCAGAACCAGGGCCAGCGCTCACAGTCCTCTCTTTAGGTTAACACACATCTCTTATGTTTCATTTTTAATTTTTACATTAAGGAGTTGCTTAGAACAGAATACTGCCTAATATTTAAAATAGTACTTGAAACAGTAAGCAAACATTTCAACTGCAGTACACTACATTGATGTCACATTGTATTTGTTCATCTTAGTTAATGTTAGTTAATACAATTCTAGCTGTTCTTTGTTTTTTCATGTTATTTCACAGTGCATTAACTAATGTTAACAAATACAACTTTTGATTTAATAATGTATTAGTAAATGTTGAAATTAACATTAACAACGAGTAATAAATGCTGTAGAAGTCCAGTTCATTCAGTTCGAAAATGTAGCATACTAAGCCTACTGTTTTGCTCTCTACTTTAGATTTACATTCTAATAGAAATCAGAATAATGTCTTAGATAATCAACTCTGCTTCCTTAATACTTCCACAGATCTAATGCACTGCCGCCACTTGATTGGCCACTTCCTTCACAGTTTGACCAGTATGAACTGCGTATAGAGGTACAACCCAGACCACACCATCGCGCTCATTATGAAACTGAAGGAAGTCGAGGAGCAGTAAAGGCATCACCTGGAGGCCATCCAGTGGTGAAGGTAACGCTCATAAGCTACAATTAATGTACAATCCTGTACAGTATGTGCCGTTACTTTATAGGTGTGTGACTTGCTTTGTAAGTGTGTGGCATTTTACCATTCAGAAATATATATATATATTTATATAAATATATATAATATATGAAAAAACACACACACACACACACACACACACACATATATATATATATATAATTTTCTGTTGTATTACTGTATTTAGATAATTAGATATAGAGTATAGATAATTTATTTGAAACAATTGAATTGATATAAATTTTTTGCTCTTTTCTCTCTGGCATCCAGCTCGTAGGTTATACTGAGAGACAGCCGCTCTCCTTACAGGTGTTTGTAGGAACTGCTGATGACAGATCAATACGTCCTCATCCTTTTTATCAAATACATAGGTAAAACTCTATGATATTTCACAGTATTGAACAAAAGTGTTTTTGGTTGATCCATGGCTTGACATGTGATATACTTGTCTCTCACACAGAGTAACAGGGAAGATGGTAGGCACAGCTAGTCAGGAGAGCATCCAGGCTGGCACCAAACTCCTGGACATCCCACTCAACCCGGAGAACAACATGACTGCCCTGTGAGAAAGAGACATTTGACCTCTGATTAAATGTCATAAACACCTCAGTAAGTGCTCATACATGAATTCCTGTGATTGCCTCTCAGCATTGACTGTGCAGGTATTCTAAAGCTGAGGAACTCCGACATTGAACTCCGGAAAGGAGAGACGGATGTAGGAAGAAAGAACACTCGAGTGCGCTTGGTTTTCCGCACACACCTCCCTCTGTCTCCACCCATCGTCCCCCCAGGACGAGTCTTAGCCCTGCAGGTGGCCTCTTTACCCATTGAATGCTGTGAGTGAAGCAAATCACAATTATGCATTTTTAACTGCAACTCCCATGTGTAAGTCACTTTTTAATTTCGTCCTATACACTTTTTAAACGTGCATTTTGATGAGCATACATAATACTGTTTCAAACATCAAGTCAATTAAATGCTTTTTATCTTTTTCTTTTTTTTATTAAACGTCTTTTTTAGAAATTAAGCACAATTTTCTCTAAAATACCAGCATCGTTTAGTCACTCTTTGTTCAAACTGAACAATCTTCATTTGATGTTCACTCAAATTTAAGCTTAAATGTATTCTTGTTTCTGCCTGCAGCACAGCGCTCTGCACAGGAACTTCCTGTAGTGGAGTCTGTCAGTCTTACTTCCTGTTCAACAGAGGGAGGGGAGGAACTGCTTCTTGGTGGGACTAACTTTCTACCCACCTCCAGAGTCTTCTTTATGGAGAGAGGATCAGGTATTCGAGTAGGCCTGCAATAATGCACATTTTCATGCAGAAAAAACAAATTAAAGCTGTTTTTCTTTACACCTTTACACCTACTACACCTTTTTCAACTTAAACCAGAATATTTTTCAATTACACGACAACAGCGTTTTGGGGGATGAAAACGCAAACTTTTGAAAGCGGGTTTCAAGTTTTTAAAAACAATAACTGTTTTTAACCAAAAACTGTTTTTTTCTAGTCATGTAAACTACAAAAACGAGAATTTGTGAAATGGTGACGTCATGTGCATGCGTATTACGTGTTCAGTCATTGTGACATCACCAACTACTGGCCTGGCATGCATAATACAGCGTTTGTATTCGTTTTCGCGGATACGTGTAAACGCCAACGGGGATCATTTTGACAACGTTGTCATCTGTAGTCCGTTTTTTTGTAATCTGTTTTTATAACATTGTCGTTTAAATGTACCCTAATACTTTTATTTAGCCAGGATGTATTAAATTTAAAAGTGACACTTAAGACTTTTTCATTGTTACGAACAATTTTATTTCAAATTGATGCTGTTGTGTGTCGTGTTACGGCCCCTAAGTTAATAACTAATGATTTTTGTAATGGAAGTAAATCAATCAAAACTAACTTTAGCTGGACAACAACTTTGTTCTAGAGCTGCTGTAAAGCCAAAACAATCTCTGTTACTGTACTTTCCTATTATCACTGTAAAGCTGCTTTGAAACAATCGATATTGTTAAAAGCACTACTGTATATAAATTAAGGTGACTTGACTTGACTAGACTAAAGACTGGAGTAAATGTATATTTTTCATCACAGGAATAAATTACTTTACATTTTAAAATGTATTAAAATAGAAAAGAGTTTAAAAAAAGAGAGCATTAATTAGCATAAGAGACCCCAAACTTTTGAACGATAGTGTACATTATAGCTTACATGAGCGCATAAGGAAGAAAACACCATAATATCACAAATCAATGATGTTGTTGTATTTATTTTTATTATTTATTTCTAGATGGCAAAGTGCAGTGGGAGGAGGAGGCACATGTGAACAGGGACAAAAGCAATGAGGTAAATCGACCATATACCTTAATTATGACTCTGTGAGTTAGACTCTGTGTAGAACTTGAAAGGAAATGGACTAATTCTGTCTATATTTACTTATGGTCCAGAATTTGCTGTGTGTACGAGTGCCAGCCTATAATGATCTTTCACTGAACCACCCAGTATCTGTCTGCCTGTACGTGTCCAATGGGAAGAGGAAGAGGAGCAGCACACACTGCTTTAAATATCTGCCCAGTGAGTGTTACACAGGCAGCAGTTAGCTGTGTTTTTACATGGTAGAATCCCTCTGCGCATGGTATTTATCGTTGCGGTTGACAAGGAATGCAAAATATGTCTTTTGCATGCCATGTGTAATAAAGAACTTGTTCTCTTTCATAATCTAAAAGCGTATTCAACTCAAGCATCACGTGCTGCTTTGACCTCCAATAAAGTTCCAGATAGCATCACAGAAGAGCAATTTTAATGTCTTTCTCTTATTTTTTTAAGAAATTAATCATTTGAATAATCTTTTTTTTTTCAGTAATGATGCATTAATTTGATCAAAAGTGACATTAAAACATTTCTAATGTTACCGAAGGTTTCAGCTGTTCTAAAATAAACTTTGTTCATTAAAGAATCCTGAAAAAAATTGTATCACAAAAATCGACAAAAATATTAAGCAGCACAACTGTTTTATAAGTGTTTCCTGAGCACCACATCAGCATATTAGAATGATTTCAGAAGGATCATGTGACACTGAAGACTGGAGTAATGGCTGCTGAAAACTCAGCTTTGCCATCACAGGAATAAATTACATTATTTAATATTACATATAAAATTTTCTCAATGTCATGGTACATCTTTAATGTTGTGTTATACAACTAACTGTAAATAGGTAAACAAAATATATTTTCTAATGCAAAACCAGCTGAACCAATGTTGTGAATTCAGGGGAGGGGAAATCTGTTTGGCTGACCAGTGGTCGATGGGGAGTGCACAGGAAAGTCACTAAATGTCATAATATGCCCATCTTGGCTTGTGTGTTTTCCTCATTTTCTAGTCATGTTTAAAGAGGAGGATCCACTCCTATCCCGTCCCTCCATCTTGCCCCTGGAAGGGGTGACGCTTTGCCCTATGGAGAGCGGCAGTACTGTCGACATGAGGTCAGACCTATCCGTAGATGACAGAAGCATGTCTTTCCACCTCCCTCCATATTCCAGTGAGTACTCTTACTCCTTGCACGGCTACCAGGAGGACTACTGCCGGAAACCAGAGGTTATCGAGGATGGTGGAGGTCGCGGTGCCCTGACCGAAAGACATCCTAGCTTTGAGAGCCTGGAGCTGGGTTTCACAGAGCTTCTTCCTCCTATGTACCCAAGAGCCTCACAACCTCTTTCCCCCTCCCCGTCTCCGTGGCTCGACTCTCCCTATCTGTCCTCTTCACCTTCTCCCTCACACTCTTGTTCTCTGAGCCCGTTCCCTGCCAGCAGTCCGATCTCCACCTCGCCTCTTCCTCCGCTGTCTCACTCCCCATATCCACACTGTCCTTGCCCCCAAGAGATGTGCTCCTCGCCTCCGTCAAATACTAGCCACTATCAGGACCTGTGTCCACCTCCATACGGCCAATATGAGAGCTGGGAGCACCAGATGTGCCCCGCTGAAAGAGACACCGCTTCTAGCCTGAAGTTGGAGGGACCCCCGGACTTTACGGGCCCTTCACCGATGCAACATATCACATTAGAGGAAGGTGGGTATGATTGATTTTATGTGTGATGCTAGGGATGCACTGATATTAAAATTCTGATTGATACAGATTAGCCAATAATTGTTTTCATGTTATGGTCAATAACCAGTAAATGGCTCATATTCAAATTCTATACTAATATTTTTGTCTAAAAAAATTAAAAGATGCTTCTTCGCAAACATCATGTGCTGCTCTGACCTCTAATAAAGTGTTGCAGATAGTATCACAGAAGAGTTTTTTCTCTTATTTCTTTAAAGAAATTATTTTTTATTCTGCTTATTCTCATACTGTTCATTCAAATAAATGCTGTTCTTTTGAGTTTTTTAAATAAATCTTGAAAAAAATGTATCACTGATTTAATTAAATTACTAAGCAGCTGTTTTCAATATTGATAATAATAAGAAATGATTCTTGAGCACCAAACAAGCATATTAGAATGATTTCTGAAGTGTCATGTGACACTGAGTAATGATGCTGAAAATTCAGTATTTCACAATATTACTGTTTTACAGTATTTTTGATTACATACATGCAGCCTTGTTGAGCATAAAATACTTCTTTCAAATCTAAATGACCCCAAACTTTTGAATGGTAGTGTAATCATATAAAATAATAATTTACATAGTTATAATTTAATAATTATGTAGATAATGGTTAATTACATTAATGTATGAAATATTATTGAATGTAAAACATTATAATATAATATTTAATGATACTGAATGTCATTATATAGATACCAATAAGCCATTAGTTATATTTCATGTTATGACCAATAACCAATAAAAGGCTTATATTAAAATTCTATGCTATTTTGTAAAAAAAAAAAAAAGGTTTTTAAATGAAACACTAAAAACTAAATTCAGTCATTTTAAATGCTACAAGTGAATTTAGGCATCACAACATTATTATTTCCAGTTTAAAAATGCTAAGTAGAGTGATTTAGTAATGCTAAATTTGCTAAGTAGAACCAGAGTCTCATGATAGATCTGCATCAATCAATTAAATGATTTCTATCATAATTTCTCATCCCTGCAGTGACTGAATTCATCGGAGAGGATATCAGATCCTTTCAGATGGAGTCACACATGGACAGTCGACCTGGATGACAACATCCTCTCAGCTGTAGTTGATAATCAGTGTATAGATAATATCATATCAACATTTTCTGTATAATTTTTTATGGTATATTGCTAAAATATGGCAATAATAATAAAGATTGCGCTACTTCAGTGGGGAATCTGTGGTAAAACAAAAGGGAGGCATACAGTTGTAAGTATGTAACTGTTACTGCTTTCTGACTGCATATTTGAATGGAACTAATGTTTTTAATCTGTATGCAAAATAAATTATCATTATATTATTATGTTTTGATCCTCTAAAAGGTCCATTTATGTGGGTAATTAATTTAACGATCAGGTAATATAAAACAAAACCTTAATATTTTCCCCATTCCTTTTTTTTTTTATCTGGGAAACTGGCCTTACCTTAAATTTTTAATCACTGAACATGTCCTTTGTACACAGTGTCTTGGTAGTTTAAAAGTGAGTTCTTCACCCCTGCCCCCACACAGGAAATATTACAACCCTCAAACATCTAAATATTTGTAAAGGGAAAATATCAAATTTATAATCATTGAATTCATAGTCACTGAATTGTAAGAAGACAATGTGGACTTGTTGTGATTTGTGACTAGTTTCTGTCATGGTTGACAGTGTAAATGAAGTGGAATATTTGTCTATTTGAACGACAAGAGGGACTCTGCCCTGGGAATCTTTGGGAATCTCTGGGAATCTTATTACGCCATTTAGATGTTAAAGTGTCCAATTTTAGTTTGAATGTTTCAGTAATAGATGGCAATGGGTGAGAGGGTAAAGTAGGAGCACTAGAAATTGAATCATAGTAGTTCTTAAGAGCATGGCGTTCATTTAGCTTCAGAGCTTCGGTAAAGTGTCAGTAAAATCTGGACAGCTTTGCACAGTCCAGATGACAGAGATAAACAAAAGATTTAGCAAAAATAAGGCATAATGCAACTTGACCTTTAAAAAATCTGGATTTAATATAACCTCAGGTTGTAGAGCTGATAAGCAAATAGTTTAATCTCAGTTGTAAATCAGTTTAATTCATCTGAATCACCTCAGTAAATATGTGAAAATCTGTCTTGTGGGAATGTTGTGTTGTTCCAAAATAAGCAGGGCAGCATCTTGGTGGACTGCCAAATAGCAGGATATTTTCAGCCCGAAACTGGTGCTGGTAAACTATCATGGTCTGAAAGCATATTGGTGAGGTTGTCTATGGACCTGGATCTGTTCCTCAGTTCCTTACACTGGTTATCCCAAACATCATTCAGTCAGTCTGTCAGTGCACTCACATGAGCTTAGATAAACTATAGGCTACATTACATTTACATGTTCATTGTAAATAATTTATTGCCAAAGCACTTATTATTATTATCAATCCACAACTTTTGATTTCCAAAGTAGACTTCACCCTCATCCAGACTATCTCTGAGAAAAGTTGCCTACATGTTCTTGGCATTCTTAACGCAAAATGATAGTGAATGTATTATAGTAATTTTAAAACAGTTTATAGTTATAGTCATTTATTTTTGAATCATCTGATACTAAAATGTGTTTTTCTCTAGTAGTTTTTCAGGTGCTTTTCCTCTGAAGGCCTGGTTTTAGCCCATTTGGCCACCAGATGGCGCTGTTTCTGTTATTTTGTCTATAAAGCTTTGGTTGCTGTTCAAGCGTCTGCTCCAATGGCAAGCCGTTTTAACATTTAATCCTTAATACGTAGCCCTATCTATTTTCATGCTACTTGTTTTTTACTATCTATTTCATTAAGTAAGTACTCATTCATTAACCACTAGTGCTTATTCTTTAGGTAGGCCTACTAGTGCTTATAGCCTACTTATTCATACTTATTTATTAGATACTAGTGCCTGTTACATTGGTACTAGTAGCCTACTTATTTATTAGATATTAGTAGCCTACTTATTCTTTAGATACTAGTACATAATAAATATATACTACTTATTAGATACTAGTACTTATTCCAATAGCGACTAGTAACTATTCTATTGTTACTAGAAACACATTTTAGCCATTGACTTCTTTTGGAATCTGCCATTCAGATATCAACTATTCAGTTTTGACTACAGTATGTATTCCAATTATGACTAGTTCATATTTTTTATATACTTGTAATTGTTCATCAGGTACTTATTTTTTTAGATACTTAGTAGGCTATATATTATTAGATACTATACTTAGTCATTAGATACTATTTATTACATACTATTTATTCATTATGGGCCTAGTTCTACTACATCTTATTCATTAGATACTCATTAAATAGATACTAGTACTTATTCATCAGATACTTATTCATTAGCTAATAGT
Organism: Gila orcuttii; assembly: GCA_026230005.1. Taxonomy (NCBI): domain Eukaryota; kingdom Metazoa; phylum Chordata; class Actinopteri; order Cypriniformes; family Leuciscidae; genus Gila; species Gila orcuttii. Next base: position 15,358,176 of record JAPDVR010000008.1, read on the forward strand.
ACTTATTCACATCTAGTACTAGTACACATTTATTATATACTAGTATTTATTACAAATGTTACAAGGAAGATTTTTTATTTTATTATTTTATTTTTAATTGAACTCTACAGTAGCCATTCTGACTAGTCCTATAACATAAGACGAGTAAAACAGCAATTGTGACTATAGTGGAGCGCAATTGGAAGAAAACAAAACTAGAGTTTTTTCTGCTAGATCTGCTTATTTTTCAACCCTATTAGAGGAAAATAAACAAAACCCTAGGTGTTTATTTGAAAAAGTGGCTAAATTAACGAAAAATAAAGCTTCAACCCTAGACGTTTCCAAGCAGCACAGCAGTAATGACTTTAAGAACTTCTTCCTTTACAAGATTGATAATATCAGGGAGAAAATATAACTACTCAACCATCTACTAAAGTATCACATCAGGCAGTACACTGTAGTCTCCTTGAGGAAAAATTTGATTAATTCATTGTTATAGCTCGTTAAATCATCTAAATCGACAACATGTATGTTAGACCCTATGCCGACCAAGCTACTGAAAGAGATGCTTCCAGAGATCCTCTTCTTAATATCATTAATTCATCTTTATCATTAGGATACGTACTAAAAACTTTTAAGCTGGCTATGATTAAACCGCTTAGTACTGAGACAGCTCTCATTAGAGTCACAAATGATTTGCTCTTATCATCCGATCGTGGTTGTATCTCTGTATTAGTGTTACTCGGTCTTAGTGCTGCATTTGATACTATTGATCACAACATTCTTTTAAATAGACTCGAAAATTATGTTGGCATTAGTGGAATTACATTTGCATGGTTTAAATCATACTTATCTGACCGTTATCAGTTTGTAGCAGTAAATAAAGTGATGTCCTATCGATCAAAAGTTCAGTATGGTGTACCACAAGGCTCAGTGCTAGGACCGTTGCTGTTCACTCTGTACATGCTACCCTTAGGAGATATTATTAGGAAGCATGGCATTAGTTTTCACTGTTATGCTGATGATACTCAGCTCTATATTTCTTCACGCCCTGACGAAACTTACTAATTCACAAAATTAAAGGAATGCATAGCTGATACTGTCTAACACAGTGGTTCTCAACTCCAGTCCTCGGGACCCACTGCTCTGCACATTTTGTATGTCTCCTTATGTAACACCTGATTCAGATCATCAGCTCGTTAGGAGAGACTCCATGATCTGAACTGAGTGTGTCAGATAAGAGAGACATACAAAATGTGCAGAGCAGCGGGTCTCGAGGACTGGAGTTGAGAACCACTGGTCTAACACTTGATGGCTGCTCTGTCAAGTCCTCGTCGTCAGTTAGGAACCTGGGTGTGCTCTTTGACACCAATCTTTCATTTGAAAGTCACGTGTCTAGTATCTATAAAACCGCATTTTTCCATCTTAAAAATATATCTAAATTACGTCATATGCTCTCAGTGACAAATGCGGAACAATTAGTTAATGCGTTCATGAAATCAAGGCTAGATTATTGTAATGCTATTATGGGTGGTTGCCCTGCACGCTTAATAAACAAACTACAGCTGGTCCAAAACGCAGCAGCTAGAGTTCTTAACAGAACCAGGAAGTATGACCATATCAGCCCGGTTCTGTCAACACTGCATTGGCTCCCTATTAAACATTGTATAAATCTTTAAATATTGCTGATTACTTACAAAGCACTAAATGGTTTAGCTCCCCAGTACTTGAGCGAGCTCTTAATGCATTATAGTCCTTTTCTTATTTAGCACCAAAACTTTGGAACAGTCTTCCTAACATTGTCAGGGAAGCAGACACAGTCTGTCAGTTCAAATCTAGACTAAAAACACATCTCTTTGACCTAGCATACATATAACACATCATAGATTAGGTCAGCCGGAACCGGGAACACTTCCCATAAATCCTGATGTACTTGTTACATCATAAGAAGGATGGCGTCTACACTAATATTAGTCTCTCTGTTTATCCCGAGTTTTACCGCAGTCCGCTGGATCCAGGCCGTATCCAGATCTGATGAAGGACCAGCGCCTGGACACGACGACAACGCAGTCCTGAAGTGTCAACTAGTCTCTCCCCTGTGAAGGCCTCCTTCTCCTTCCTTTTACCTCTGTACAGATAAAACGTTGTCGGGATAATTCCGGTTCACGTGGCTGCGCAGAAGCGATAAATAATTCTTTATTATAAATTTTTAAGGCCAGACAAGTAGTTTGTTAAGGGTTGGTTTGTAAAGAAGGACTACACGCCTGCCTGCGCACATATATATTCAAACGCGCATACCTATAGACTAAACATGTGATGCGCATGTGCATGCCATCAGCGTTTTTGAGGTTTGCGCAGAGATAACCTTTTTTTTTTCAAAAATTTCAAGGCTTGCACCTTGGAATCTATTTCAGGGTTTGCGTTCTCGAGCCACCAGGCACTGTTTTGTGTGGATGAGCGGGCCGGAGCGTGTTGAGTGTATTCTGTTAGAATGGTGTCGTCTTAGTGGCCCCTAAGTTAATAACTTATGATCTTTGCAACGGAGTGAATCAATCAATCAAAACTAACTTTAGCTGGACAATAACTTTGTTCTAGAGCTGCTGTAAAGCCAAAACAATCTCTGTTACTGTAATTTCCTATTATTACTGAAAAGCTGCTTTGAAACAATCTATATTAAAAGCGCTATATAAATGAAGGTGAGTTGATTTTACTTGACTAGTAAGATAAGAATTGTTACTAGTAACAATTTCAAAAGATACCAGTGTTTAATAAATAAGTACCTAATAAATAACTAGTATCTATTAAATAGGTACTAGTATCTAATGAAAAATAATAACATTTATTTAAGTACTGGTATCTAATGAATACTTAATAATAATATTTAAAAAGATACTAGTCATTATTGGAATAATTACTAGTCAAAAATTAATAGATGATAGCAAAAACAGAATAACTACTCCTATGCATTTGAAGATATCCTAAACCTCATAAGGAACTAGTGTGAATGAATTTGAGATCTCCTTTCAAACAGATCATTACATAAACATGAGTACCTCTCAATCATCCAAACAGAGTTCACATGATAATACAATATGTTAACATATTGAATGAAATTGATTGTTTGTTTATAAGTATAACTGGCTTTGTATGTTAGCTGGCTTTGTATGTTAGCTTATCTTGCTAATTGGTTAGCATCAAAACACAAGGAAAGATGTATGTTTAATATGTAATTTATTGTTTTTGAGTTACAATAAAAACTTGACTGTTTGGATTTGATAATTGACAGTTAACCAAAAACCAGTTAATGCACACCAGCCACAATACCCACTCAAACAACCACAAAACCCAACATCCACCACCGGAGATTTTTTTAAAATAAAAAAGAATTAATATTTATCTACAGCTGAGAGGCATGTCAAAATAAGAGTCATTCTCTCCGTGAAATAGGCCTTCTCAAAATATGTTTCATTTGAAGACTAAAAATTGCTACAGTTTGTGAATTTATATTTATGAGTATGGGCCTTTGATAATAAAACAAAGGTTTTATTCAAAAACAAATCTTGCCCTTATAATGTTAATTATTAATTAAGTCGTTATTTCACTTGTACATTTACTGTTTTCTGCACTGTTTCTTAAGGGCCAGTAACTCTAATACAGCAAATTCACCTGCTGACAATGGTGAACACTGGCACAACAATGCTAATGAATGAAAAATAACATCAAAGAAACTTGAGAACTGCCAAACAATTAAACAAAATGGAATAATGATGGAAAACAATAAATAAAAAATATTTAAATACACACACACACATGTTATACATATAAAATATGAATAAGTAATAATGAAGTATAATTAAATACTTGACACTATTGGAATAAGTAGCCTACTTGTCTAATAAATAAGAACTAGTATCTAATGAATAAGTATCTTTAAAAAGGTACTACTACCTAAAGAATAAGCACTAAAATATGGAGAATAGGCATTAGTACCTAAAGAATAAGCATTAGTAGCTAATAAATAAGTATAAGTATCATAAAAATAGATACTGGTACTTATTAAGGATTAAATGTTAATATGGCTTGCCATAGTGTGGCATTTATTTGAGTGCTTGTACTGTTAAAACATACATAAATGCTATAAAACATCAAAGGAAATAGACTCTGCGATGTGAAGAATGAGGTTGACCCTGAAAGGCAAAGCAATTATATTGGTAAACATATTTTATTTGGATTGTTAGAGACGTTTTTAATCAGAACTGACAATTAAAGTGTAAAGGCATTCAGACAATATTAACCTCAAGGGACATTCCATGGACAGAAATAACAGCAATTCACTGTGTGTAGTAGTAGACAAATGTGTCACAAGTGTTTGGCTGGAAAAAAATATTTTGGATAATGTATGATTAGGAGTATAGAATATATAAGTAGACTACCATTTTTCAACATTACATTTCTAATTATATTACCATTGAGAATTTAATGCTCACTTAAAGTTAATCTTTAAAAATGAATTACTGTTAAAAGTAATCATATACTGAATATCCATTTTTGATTCCTAAATTTACTTAATTTTAAATTACTTATTTTAGCTTTTAGTACTTTATTATTAATACAATAATATAATTTATACAAAATATGACATTATTTTAATGTTAGCCATTAGCTATCAGTTATTTACCATGACATGAAAATAATTATCGGCTTATGAGTCTCGGTCAAAAATATTGTGCATCCTTCGTAATAATTTGTGTTGATATTTAATGTAAATCTATTTTTATCTTTAATATTTTACCCATTCTTTCATTCAGTACCAAATTTGCCCTCACTCCAACTGACACAGCTTGATCGAGGCTCCACAGCTCACAAACTCAAAGCCAGGGTAGACAGGTTGTATGAATGTGGTCTGAACTCTATGAAGGAGGGTCATTGAGTCATCAATGCTGTAAAAAGCTAGTGTCCCGGCCCTATGGTCTAGATAAACCCCTATCTTTGACGAGCCAGGCTCTGAGATCTTACTGACAATCCTGTTGTGCCGGAAAGCATAACCTTTCCTGCAGCAGAACAAACTCCAGGATTTATCATTGTGACCGAAGTGAGCTTCATTGCTTTCCCCTTTCCTGGCAATGTTTTTGTATGCGATGGCAATGTTTACTCCCATCCCACTCCATTCCACCTCCCAGTAGCTGCAGCCTGTCAGGGCCTCAGTGCCTAGCACCTGGCACCAGTAATCAAAGCGCTCCGGGTGGTCGGGACAGGATTGCTCTTGGCTCTGAACAGCCGCTTCTCTGTTCCCATTGGACAAACTAAGGTCCTTGTGGGCTGTTAAAGGATTTAGTTGCAGCGGGCAAGAATCTGAGAAATGGATAGAGCATAAGAGATCAAAAATGTTTATTCATGGTGTATTATATTCAAATCATATATAAATACATATCAGAGAAGTTGAAGAACACTATGGGGCTTTCGCACTGGAGGAACCTTTTCATAGTTCCTAGAACTATTAGCAGAAGTACCCGGATGTCACCGTGTTCACACCGCAGGAGTTCCTAGATTTTAGAAAAACTACGATTTTAGTTCTAGGAACTCTTTTGGAGGAACTAAGGGCCTGTCCCAAGTGGTGCACTTCATGTGGACTTTCTGTCTCATGGACTTAAATTGCGTGTGCTTGCTGAGTCTACGAGTCTGTAGGCCTTCCCATTCATCATTTTAACACTCTGAAGTGTGCTCAGCAGCGCCCCCTTTGTACCCTTGAAGCGTTCTTCCACGAAGCCCACATGGATGCAGGCTCCACACACTTTAACTACCCAGGAATCCTTGCGAAACAGCCAATCAGACAACGGATGGGAGGAGATTTTGCTCATGGACAATTGTTAACATGGCTGAGATGAATATATTTAAGTGTAAGTATCATTACGGTTTTTATGACCTACATTTTACCAGTTATTACCTACAGTTTATACAAACATTATGGTCATCAACCAGTGGTTGATGTCTCAAACATAGGCTAATAATAGCACGCTGAATAATACGATCGCATAATGATTCATTAAATAAATAGAACCAAATGTCAGGGATTTACTGAGTCATATGTAACAAGGAGCAGCATATTTCCCCAAACCTGCAGCTCCTGTCCATAACAACAACCAGACCGTCTTCTTCTTTCCGGCGTGACGATCGAGTCTGTCCCAAAAATACCTCTCAATATGCGCCCTCGTGGACTCGTGCCAAGGGCCCTACAGGTCTGCACTACATGACGTCAGCAAAGTGTGGACTCTGAGGAAGTCTACAAGTCTGGAGTGTGCCATTTGGGACAGGGCCTAATTTAGCTTACTTCAGAGTAGGGTCACCCACCAGCACTATAGGAACTATCCGTAGACGTGAGTGAACGCGGATTGGCCGAACGAACGCACGCCAAACACTAGCACCCGCCATTTGAAAAAAAGCTGTGTAAACACACCGATTAGTCTATACGTTTACTCCAGAAACTACCTCTACGAACATGGAAAACATACATGGGCTTCTTGACTCTTACGCTGAGGAGAAAATCCAACGCAACTTTGAGGGGACCAAGCTAAACATGATCATTTATTTCTGCTCAGCTAGCAACACTGGACATCAACCACACGGCATAAGTTACGCTTATAACTTTTAATATACTGTCTACTTTCTATGTATAACAGTTCTATCTAATTACGTGTTATACATATCGTAAACTAATGAACATCCGTAAACTAGAGAATGCGAGCACTGTTTGCTCAGACTCAGTCGTCCTTAGCCCCTCAAAATAAAAGTCATAACAACAAGCGCGGCTTAACGTTACGTCACTTCAGAGTTCCTACTGGCGGTGCGAATGCAACCAGAAAACGTTCCTGGGGTAACCACCCTGGTGGTTTACTTAGAACTAAGATTACTAGAACTAAGATCCTAGACTAGAACTATCCAGTGCGAAAGCCCCTGGCCATCTACACTACCGTTGAAAAGTTTGGGGTCAATGAGATGTTGTTGATTTTTAAAAGAAATTAATACTTTTATTCAGCAGGGATATATTAAATTGATCAGAAGTGACAGTAAAGCCTGTCTGCATTGTTACAAAACAATGTACAATTGTTGTATTCTATTTCAAATAAATGCTTTCTATTCATCAAAGCTTCCTGACTAAATGTATTATGATTTCTACATAAAATATATTTAAGCAGTAGCCTATGCCTTCGACTGTTTTCAGCATTGGAAATAATCAGAAATATTTCAGGAGCACCAAATCAGCATATCAGAATGATTTCTGAAGGATCGTGTGACACTGAAGACTGGAGTAATGATGCTGCTTTAAATTGTAATAATATTTTATAGGCTATTACAGTTTTTTGAGCAAATGAATGCAGCCTTGGTGAGCTTAAGACTGACTTACGGTACAGGAACTCTGATCTAATTCTGGGCACTGTGCAGTGAAAGATCTTCATTGATCTAGCTGGAGACAAAATGGAAAGCATGTGCGCATCACAAGGAAACGATTTAACCAAACAGGCTGAATTACAATTTGCAAATCAGTTAAACAGGAACTTAGGCAGCTTAGGCAGAAAGATCAACTTGGGGTGTTTTCCCCTCACCTGCTTGGTAAATCCTGAGCCATTCCCCTTTAAAGACAACTTCAAGCTTCTTCTTTAAAGCAGATATTGCATCGTTCACCTTGCTAAAATCTGAGAGTGAAGCAACTGTGAAGGGTGGGTTAGGAAGGCCAGAAGAGAAGGAATGACAGTTCTGTAAAGAGAGAGAGAGAAGTATTTGTCAAATGGCTTCTGAGCAATTTTGTTGTATATTTTTTAGTCAGCACTGGGTTCAGGGTTGCCTGAAGAACATGAACGTGATCTTCAGACTTCAGAATCATCTCAAGCTCATGATCTCTCTGTTTGAGCTCAGTGATTTCTTGCTCCAGTGTTTGCAGCATGCTCTCCGCAGCTCTCTCCTGATCTCGGATCAGATCTCTGAATTTACACCTTCTCCTTTCAATAGACTGCAGCAACTCATTGAAGATGTGTTCACCATGTTCCATAGCAGCTTGTGCAGAGCTCTTTTAGGGCACAAAAACATTTATCAAGTGATTTTTATTATTAAAATATATTTATTGTATTTAATAATATTTATTTTAAAATAAACTATGACTATTATTATTATTAATACAAAGTAAAGAGTTAATTAATACATTTTCAGGTTAATTGTTTTTGATTTCAAACATTGAGGATTCATCTATTTTAAGTTAAAGCAGTTTTGGACATGTCTTACTTTCAGGGCATCCACAGCTTGTTTAAGCTCCAGCAGGTCCTTTTCTTTAGTGTGGATTTTGAGCTTGTATTTCTGTCGTGTCATGCCCAATTCTTTCTGTGAAGAAACAAGTGTTTTTATTGTAATATTCATGCTTTTTAACTATAATCATGATTATAATTAGAATGGAGGAGTGATGTTACAGATAGATTATATGGGAATTTGTTAACGTTGCTTAGGTATAACTTTATATTTTATTTGATCTTTTAATATGAGGTACTCTTATACACATTTGTAACAAATAAAATAGTGAATACACTTTATATGTGAGGACATATATCTAGAATATTCAAAGTAGCTGACCAAGCCAACAGAGAAACCTCTCTCTATATAGGGATATGTTTGCATAGCAGGTTGAAATTTAAATCTAAAGCAGGAAGTTATATTTGTTATATTATCAGTTCAATGCCTCCTTTCTCTCACATTTTGTCCCTGTTACTCTGTTGAATGAACTTTCTGTACAATGAAAGCTGTTCATATTGAGCTGGAGTGCACTTTGGAAAATGTGCATTGCCTCAGTGGAAAATGATTTTGGCTTCTAAAGACTTCTGAGTATACTGTAATTTACTGTGTCTTCCATAGAGTTAAGAACCATGAAAAAGTATCTCAAAGAAAAACAAGAAAGATGATTGTTATTTTTTTTTCTTTACCTGTTTCTTTGTGCTTTCCACAGCTGCTGGTACTGTATCATGACCTTTGTGGTCCTCCATCACACACAAAGGACATATGCACTGTTGATCAGTTCGACAGTATATCTCCAAATATTTGCCATGATGAGGACAGATCTCCTGCAGGTTGAGGTTCACAGAGGCTTCAATCAGCTTGTGTTTCTTCAAGGCAGGAGATTTGTTGTGTGCTTGAAGGTGATTTTGGCAGTAAGATGCCAAACATACCAAACAAGACTTCACAGCCTTTTGTTTGATATTTGTACAGAAATCACAGGTTACATCACCTTGCATGTAATTGCTACAAATCTCAGAGTTGCCTGGAAGTTCCAGTTTTTTCGGCTTGTCCACCATATCTGCCAGTATGGTATGGTTCAGAATAGGCCTGGGGCTAAATGTCTGTGCGCACTGGGGACAGCTGAAGACCCCCAAATTATCTTTTTTATTCCAAAAATCATTAATGCATTCTATGCAGTACCTGTGCTCACATGGTATAGCCACTGGATCTTTCAGCACATCCAGGCATATCGAACAACGAAACTCTTCTGTATTCCGGAGTTCTTCCATTTTGTTGTCTACTGTAGGGAAATGTTTGAAATGAAAAAGGGTCCGTCACTGAGAAGCAGTTCGCAGTTTTGCATGGATGTTCCTGGGCCACACCCCTCAGTTCTTCCTATTTAGATGACAGATAGGCAAATGTGTGTGCCTATTGCACTGTACTTGTAATAAAAATGCTGCACTGTAAACTTTAAAGAAAAATCTAAAATTAAATAAAGATACTTGAAGCACCATTTAGGGTTCTTTAGATTGCCACAGTGGATAACCCTCCTGAACAAACTCTAAATCAGTGTTTCTCCACCAGGGGGCCTCAAGAGGACTTAAAATTATTAAAAATGACAAAACTTCAAAATATCAAGATATTTCTTCTTTTAATTTACCCCCATAACATTTTTCTTCTTTGCATAACCAGGATTCCTATGGCCTTGGAAAACTGGGATGCCTAGACCTGGAGAAGTCATGTAAATGAATCAAACATTTTAATGTTTTTTTTTTCAAAGAATTCAAATTTTTAGTTATTCCAAGCTTTCAAATACCTACTGGGTATAGATACAGATTATATTATAAAAAAGTATTCAAGTAAAAAAAGTGTAATGGGTGAAGTTGCTGCAATAAAGTGCATGACAAAGGATTAAACAACAAAAACGGTCTAAAAGATAATCTAACTAGAACAAGCAGGAGATTTCAAGAGTAATAGTATAACAACCACATGAAGACGTAAACAAGACCGAACAAAGAACTGAACGAACTGAAGGCTTAAATACACAGACTGAGTAGGCTAATCAATGGAAAACAGAACAGGTGCGTAAATTAGGAACTATGGAAACTAATCTACATTCATGTTGTCAGTCCAAATCCGATTATTTGTGTATCGGTTTGGAATCTGATCTAAAATTATTGACGTCCACATTGTGTATCGCAACTGTTCAGATCCGATTTGTGTGTCCATGCCACTTACGTTTTCTGAAAGAATTGCATTGGTTTCTATGGCAATTACGTTGTGTTGGTAGGCATAAGCCAAACAACAAGAACCACAACATGGAGGGTTTGCAGTACAGATGTTTCTTTTTTACAACATGACAATGTGTAGCCACTGCACTAGACAGTACTACATCTTCTGAGTCAGCAGCAGAAATATAGGAGGCTGGTATGAGCGACTTTATTCTGTGCTGTCATCTCCGCTATAGTTTCAAAACATGTCTCTGTTATAGTGTCATTTTCTGCTCGTCCGGCACTTTGCAACAACACATCCTTGTTTCTGCAGAGACTTTCAGCATGTTTCCTAACAACGGCTGACAATTACGTTTCACGTGGCGTGAGAAAGTCACATAAACCATGCAAAACTACACGTTACAAAAAGATTGAGAAAACTATATCTTTATTGCAGTGACTAGGTGGTGCCAAGTGACTCATAAGAGAGTCATTGAATCATTCATTGATTTGATTCATTCAAAATAGCTCAACCATTTACGAACAAAATAAGTCTTTATGAGTGAGTCACTGAATCATTTAGTCATATGATTTGGTCCAAAATTGCTGATTCATTTAGGAACCTGAAAAAAACTCAAAGGAGACAGTTCATGTGTGTCTGTTTGTATTATCAAAATTCTCCCATTTGTGTTTTTTACAGAGACCTATTAAATTGAATTCAGATCAAATACAGCAAATGGAGATTTTTCAATTGAAAATTCTATACTCTTTCTGTATATCAACAATTGTTTGATCTTTATTTCTTAATTTTAGGAGAAACACATCTGGCAAAGGTGATTCATACATTCAACATAACTGAACAATCCAAGTCTCCTGAGCTGAGAAAAAGCAACCTCTGAGCAATTAAATGTTCCTCTAGGTGAATGCACTGTACGTGAATGTTCTAGAATGTGATTCATTTGTTCAGGGATGGAGAGCCAACAGATGTTCTTTTCACACATGAGTAAATGTAAACAGAGATTACGCTTGTTTCTTTATCGTGGTTTTTATTCAGAGCTTGGTTACACATTCACACAACACTGCGTGTGCCGTTCTCCTCTCAGCACAGAGAGAGAGACAGTGCTGCATGTGGTCTTTCACTTTTTTATAATACAATGAAAACATTCTCATTCAAGCATCGAGCACTGTGTAACAGTCTGTGACAGGCACATGCAGAGACTTACAGCACAGCAAACAACATTTCATTTTCTTTCATTATTGTGAGGTGTCTGTGTAACTGATACTGTCTGCTTGTGTACAAAAAAACAGCAATGGTTTCTATAGAGATTTGACAAGAAAAATATTTGTAGCATTTGCATACTTCGCAAATCCATATGCACATATATAGCAATAATATCCTGTAAATATGAATCCAGTACAACATGTATATAAGAATAACAATATATTCAAGATGTCTTCAAAGTTTAATGATATGTCCAAATATACATGTATATTTCCCTCCATCGTCAATGTGTCAAAGTTACATTTTAGGAATTAATTTTGTACGGTTCATTACACCATATGGACTTGACATATACAACAAAAAGCAGTGTAATGTACTGAAACATATCAAGTATTACATAACAGACATTAAGTGCAAATACAGTTTTTAACTGATGCTGATTAACCTGAATGAGCTGAAGGCTGTTATGTTGTGGTGATTTGTGATTTGAAATGCACTCATACAAACTCACAAAGCTATAGTAGCTAATAAAATAATCCTTCATGCAAAGCAACTTACAGCACAAAGAAACAAAAATAATAATAATTAAAATATTAAATGTAACAAGTGAAATTATATATATATATATATATATAATCATTAATTTGTCTATTTGTTAAATTTTTTTGCCTACTATACACATGATTGCTAAACAGGCATGACAAAAAAATATAGCTAACAGTGAATATAGTTTATGACCTTTCATTTCAACATCATTACTCTCCAACCCACTTCCCTCTTTTTGCCTTTTAACTCTTTGCTGTCTTCTTGTATTAATTCTAGCTAAACCCCTTAAACAGTAACAAAAACCAGCCTGGCTGAGTAGATGAGATCAGCCAGATAAAGAATGAAGTTGAGAGCGCTGAGCACCGAGATGGCCAGCAGCTTGTCCCACGAGCACAGGCCGCTGCTGGAGCCACAGCTGTTGGGTCTGTGGCTTTGGCCTCCATGCTTATTGTCAAACTTATATATGGGCCAGATGATGGTGGCGGACAGATACAAGCCCACAGCCAGGAGTGCATATGAAGACAGGAAGCGGGCGAAGGAGAAGGGCAGGCAACCTGTGCACTCTCCTACGCACATCACGATGATGGCTGCCGAAAAGATGAAGCAGATGCAGTACACAGCCAGGCACCACTTGGTCGCCGCATTCTGGTCATACGATATCGGCTCGCTGATAAAGACGAATATAATGCAGGCGACGAAGGTCTCGCACACCTTTAGCAGCCCTGGTGCTGTGGCCATGTAGCCAGCCACCTCTCCCGGACGAGCCTTACTGAGACTCACCTCGCTTAAGTACGCGATGGTGGCGAGGCAAGAGAATACGGTAGATGCAATGCGGCAGTTGGTCATCTCACTGCGACCAGCAAAGCCTTTCAGGAAGTAAAGGGGGAATATAATCGAAGCGGAGAGACAGAGGAGGGAGGCGTAGCAGGCGAACGTGATCGGAAAGTTCTTCCATGAGACAGGGGCGCGGGTCTGGAGGCCAAACATTTCCACTAAGATTATAAGAAGAGTTCCAACGAAACTGAAACTCCAGCAGAACACGCACCAGTCACCCGTGCCGTGGGTTAGACCCGCTCCATAAAGAGCTACACTGAATGCTACACAGGCGAAAACCATGGCAGCCACACGGGCCCACAGGAGAGGTGAGGAACGCAACACCACCGGCATGATGGGCTCACAAAAAGACGATTTACAGGCCAATTAATGTCAACTGTGAGTAACAGTAAACAGGATTCTGTCTCTTCTTGGTTGTCTAGGAGAAATGAAGAAAAAGTAATCAGTCAATCGTAAGAAAAAAACACACAATCTGAACAAAACATCTAATAGATTTCTCACAGATTAAAGCGAGAGTTCACACAAAAATTACAATTCTGTCATCTCTGTGACTCATGTCGTGAGTTGCTTTTTGTTCTTTGGAACAGAAAAATCATAGATATTTTGACTAATTCTATCCAGTCGGAAGATATCAAACATATTTGATATGTTGAGCTGGTTCTTGAACATTTTTGCATTTAGCAGAAATGTTCCAAAACAAGCTCAAAATCTAAATATCAAACGTTTATTGTAAGCCAATTTTAGAAAGCACATTGTTTTCGTTTGTCATGCGTCTCCTAGCAATAACAACCATACTGAATAAATTTGGTGCTCTACAACAAAACGTCTCTGAGACTCTTTCGGGATTCCAGACTGGGAGTCAGTGAAATTATCTCAGTAATGTATTCAAGCTATTTAGACAAACTCGGCACAAGCGAGACCTTTACTCAACCCTACAGTCCATCTGTCATCGACCTTGTAGGAGGAGCCAGATAGGCTAACAATCGGAGCATTGAGGCCCCCTCCCAGCCCACAGTTCTGTAACAGCCAGGAATACCTCCTTCATCTTGTCGGATAGGTTCAAGTAAACAATAGAGGCATGCATGTTTACATTTTCAGGGTTAAGTGGACAGAGGAGAACATAGTTAGGAAATAAAGGACAAAAAGTGATAAAGACGTTGTAAAAAAAAGCATAATGCCATGTAGATGCATTCAGAGCCAGATATGGACAAACAGCCGAGAGGTTTGAAAAAGCATGCCCTTTCACCTCACAACGACTCATATTTTAAACACAGGCGGGAATAGCTTAGCTGTGAGTCATTTATCCCTCGCTCCCTCCTTTTTTCCCCTCTCTGCCTCTCTTATGCTCTTTCTCTGCCTAGTGTCAAATTTTCCAACTTGCTGATCTATTCCAGATGTTCTGCATCCCATCAAACTGCAAATTGAGAGGGATGTGCCTGGTGTTTTCCACTCAATTCCCCCAACCTCTCTTTCCTTACTTGCAGTTCTACCACACCCACCCTTCAGACCTTTTTCTCTTTTTATACTCCTTTCGTTCCCTTTCAGAATTGGTTACTACAGAACTAGAATAGTGAAAGGAGAGTTTCTCCTTGCTTTAAACCTTCTCCACAAAACCTATTTAACATGATGATATGGAATATGCTGCTGAATTCAATGCAATACACAATTATTCATGTTCTCCGTCAGCAGCAGAAATTGACTATGTCAAAGAAAAAAATCTGTAAATAGATCCAAGGAAACACATATGAGAAAACAGGACATGGCTTGGAGAGCTTGACACAGACCTAGAGGAGGGCACGCTGATGCCTGAGACATGCCATATATAACTCAATTTTCTCTCTTAATCTGGTTACAGTGCTGTTATTTGTCTGTACAGAAAAAACAAGCTCTCTACAGCCGTATTGGTGCAGAAAGAAGGGGAAAAAAATAATGTGCCAGCTGTATTGACTGCTAAAATGTTTTTCAGTGGAAAAATTTACTTTTTGTATCAGAAACCATTTGGTCTAATGTAAAAGACCAGAATGGAAGGAAAAGCATTAGACTAAGGTCAAATGGAAAACATAAAATTAAATTAATTTTATGTAGGCTACTTTGGAAGCAGTAAATCAAAACAAATTGTATCAAATAAACGGATCAATTGAATAAAATGGCTAAAAGTGACAGGACATGAAAATGACATTTAGCTAGAAATGAGATCACCATCATGCCAGACACGACAAGTGGGCGCGCCTCCCCACGTGCCGCACCCATTCATACAGGATATATGAATTTTACTTTAAAACTTTTAAAAGTCAGAATGTCAAGTAAGTAAATATAGAAAAGTACATTTCTGTCTCCGTCATCATTCCAGATGCAAGATTTACATATGCGAGCTCAACACGTGACGTGTGCTCGAGGAAATAGCCTAAAGGATTTTACATTTTATTTATTTTTATCTGACCAATTGATCGCTACGGATGCACACTACACCACAATCAAAGTCTGAAGGAATAAAATAATGTATAATATTTAGCATTTTTATCGCCATCATCAGAATCCAGAACGCAAGTAAAACACTGTCAAGTAATGGCTATAAAGAATGTAGCATGTCAGTAGGCAAAAAGTAAACATAACGGTCCTGGATGATCGAAACGTCTGCTTTTAAAAAGATGAAAGTAAACTATCCTCAGCCTCTTTCTTACCCTTGTCCCGTTATCGTTCTCTCGAAGTGCTCAGTCTGAAACAAGTAGGCGCGGTCTTGGATCTGACTTTTCAATCAGTGAGGACACTTTAACCCATGTTTATGAGGGATACCCCTCCACCCACCCCAAATCCGCCCATTACATGCCAAATTAGGTAATTCTGTTCTCTCTCTCTCTCTCTCTCTCTCTCTCTCTCTCTCTCTCTCTCTCTCTCTCTCTCTCTTCTGCTCTTTCTTCAATCCTTAAATAAACTGCAAATGCTCCTCACAAAAATTTCTGAGCATGAGCAGACGATTTACTTTCTCATTCATGCAGTAACTCAACTGAATTCAGCCAAAGAAAAATACTGTAGTATTTACAGAGTATCGTCTTTTCTTGCTTTATTGACTAAACTTAACCGAACTAAACTTCTCCATCTTTCATATTCTATCCCAGCCGCCTGGAGGATAACAAGAAATCTCACCTGTCTGCTTAGTTTATCTTGTCAAGCAAAATGTACTAACTCTATTACAGAGGTCTTCAACCCTGCTTCGACCTGGAGACGTATTGTCCTTCAATGTTTATTTCCAACCTGCTTCCACACATCACTTTTAAGCAATCCTGAAGACCATGATTAGCTGGTTCAGGTCAGGTCTGGCCAGGTCTGCAGCAGTGGGTCTCCAGCAGCTGGGATATGTTGTCATGCATAGCTATTAGGATCTGCTGCCTCCAAGACTAGTATACCTTGTTGTGAGACAGGACTATCCCACATCACAAAACATTAAAACATAAGATTAAAAGAATGTGTGTATATAGAGAGTGGATAAGGTGAACCTAGGAGTTAGGTCAGTAAAGCATCTTTTACCTCCCATAAATTAAACTACAGTGCAAACTGACATACTGGTAAAACACCTAAAAAAACTCTAAATGGCCCATATCCGGCCACATGGTTGTGTATCTATTGTTATTCTACATTATCAAGCACTATACATCTTAAGTGAATGCTGGTCAGGAGATTTTCACAGGAATGTTAGCATATTTTTCTTTTCTTTTCTTTTTTAGGTCCATACGCTTGTAAGGCTTGGATGTAAGTGTTGCAATGTCACTTAAAGGGAAAGTTCACCAACAAATTAAAATTCTGCCATTATTTACTCACCCTCAAGTTGTTTTAAACCTGAACCATAATGTTCTTTCTTCTGTTGAACACAAAAAAGATATCTTGAAGAATGTTGGTAACCAAACAGTTGCCGGTCCCCACTGACTTCTAAAGAATAGAAGAAGAAAAAAATACTATGGAGGTCAATGGGGACCAGAAACTGTTTGGTTACCATCAATCCAACATTCTTCAAAATATCTTCTTTTGTGTTCAACTCAAGGTAGAAATAAATATAGCTTTGGAACAACCAAACTCTTGAGGGTGAGTAAATGGTGACAGAATTTTCATTTTTGGGTGAACTATTCCTTAAACTGCAAGTTATTGAACTATAGCCCCTGTATTTTATATTGTCTTTAATGCATGCCATTTGTCACCCATGTTAAATAAAGATTTGTCAAGACAAAAGTAATTTAGTGGGCTTATCATGGATATTGATGATGAATATCACATTCTCAATTACAAATACTTTACCAACAAATGTCATAAACTAAATAAATGTACCAAAAGGGTTTATAAGGAGGGTGACAAAAGTGAAAAGAAGGGGTGTATATCCATTTCTGCATATGTTTCTACAAAATAACTGTACATGTTATAAGATTGGTATGGTGTGTTGTAACTTTAACTCACAATCCAAACCATCATTCACATCCATAACCTAAAAATCCACAACCTTTAAAACCAATAGAAATACGTTGCTCCGGTAAAAAGTTCACACTAGAAGTTATCATGATATAACATCTACCTCTTGGTATTTATTTCTGTTGCTAGGATGCAGAGAGCATGTTACTATGGAAACCAGATGTTTGTTTGTGCTGTAATGTGGTTAGAGTGATGTGTGATTCGGAGCTCATGTCCGCTCGCTGAGAAATGCTGCAAAAAGCGGAAACAGCGATTCCCCTCTCTCTTAAACACTCCCTTCCTCACAAGATGCTATGTTCACACACAGAAATAGAGAGTAAGAAAATGTATACAGAGAGAGGATAAGAGATTATGAGAAAGGAAGAGCGCAGCTGAGTATTAAGATAAAAATAAAATGCCCATTTTACACTCTCTTCTGATTCGATAATCATATTTATTTATGGAATTCTATATAAGTTTGTAATTAAAAACACTATATAAATGTATCAGCAAGGGTTGTGATAAAGCACACAAAGATGAAGACTCAGGCAAACAGTCTTTAATAAACTCCAAAGTAAAATCCAAGCAGTTAAGAACAGGTAATCAAAGAAAACAGAACCTTAACACAAACGAGACCAGACAAATGAGAACTGAAAAGACTGCAACTTAAATACATGGTAAATAATGGTAAAATGACAAACACCTGTACAGATCAAATTAATCACCATGACAACTGATAAGTGGCGGGAAAACGTACTCGGTTACTAACGTAACCTCGGTTCCCTGAGAGTAGGGAACGAATATTGCATAGCTATACGCAGGTGGAAAACTCATTTTCTCGAGAATATTGAAGCCATTATTTTAAATCGACTGAAGCGACAGCACCTGGGCCAAGCTTAATAGCATGGCAGGCTATGCAATACTCGTTCCCGACTCTCAGGGAACCAAGGTTACGTTAGTAACCGAGTAAGTTCCCTTTCGAGAACGTTCACTTTGTATTGCGTAGCTATACGCAGGAGGAGCCCATTTTAAAATGCCTTGCCATTAGCTAGCGACTTTGCACTGAACCATTACCTGGGGCTGAGTAGCCCGAGGTCAACAGTAAAGTTTGAATGTCACAATTCACCCTAGGACCAGACAAAGGTCGGCCCTTTATTAAGGTATAATGTTGCGGAGGCTCGGGGCCCTCGGGGCCGAGGCCTTTAGATAGAAAATACCCGTGCCTGCAGAGCAGGGATCTCTAGGTTATAGAATCTCACAAATGTGGACGATGAGGACCAGCCTGCCGCCGCACAGATGTCTTCGATTGGTACACAACTGGACCAAGCCCATGAGGAGGCCGTGCCTCTAATGGAATGAGCTCTAACACCTATGGGGCATTGAAGGCCCATGGAGGTGTAGGCTAGAGAGATAGCATCTACTATCTATCTAGAAAGTCTCTGTTTTGTGACCGGCAGACCTGTAGTGCGGCCACCGAAACAGAGCTGTTCCGACTGTCTGAATGTGGCAGAGCGCTCCAGATAGATTCTGAGAGCCCTGACAGGGCAGACCAGATTCAAATTATTATCATCTTCCGACGGGGGAAGAGGCGATATCACCTGGGCTCTGTACGGTGTTGAGAGCACCTTAGGAACATAGCCGTGCCTCGGTCTGAGCACGACTCTGGAGTTGCCAGGCCCAAACTCAAGGCATGCAGCGCTTATGGAAAGCACTTGCAGGTCGCTTACTCTTTTGACCGACGCCAGCGCTAGCAGGAATGCAGTTTAGAGGAAACGACCAGACGTGGTATCCCGCCAGATCTGGAAGGAAGGTTTTCAAGGCTAAATAAACCGCTCTCAGTTGGCAGTTGATATGTAGGCACTTATCCATGCTCGACCAGAGGCCGGAGACTGGCCTGCCCTCGCACAGTGCCCCCCAACCCAGGTTGGAGGTATCTGTTGAAACCACTTTCCGTCTCGAGACCAACCCAATGTCTACACCTGTCTGGTACCAGTCGGTTAGCTTCCAAGGGGTCAGGGCTTTGATGAGCAGGCATTCTGCATTTCAGCCATCGCTGCAGGGGAAGCATGTGCAGTAAGCCTAGTTGGAGTAATGAAGACGCTGAGGCCATAAGGCCCAAAACCCTCTGAAACGTTCTGAGCGGCCTGTGAGAGCCCACTTTGAACGATGTCACTAGCTGCTGAATAGTAAGGGTGCGGTCTGGCGAGAGCCACGCTTTCATTTATCTCGAGTCTATAATTGTTCCCAGGAAGACTGTATGCTGGCTGGGAAACAGCGTGCTCTTTGCAAGATTGATCCTGAGACCCAGGCATTCTAGATGGCTAAGGAGCCAGGATCTGTGGGTTAGCAACTCGCTCTCCAATTGGGCTAGGACGAGCCAATCATCAAGGTAGTTCAGTATGCGCATTCCCGTTGGAGGGGAATCATTCGACTAGGAGGGTTTCAAGGACCAGGGTCGAACACAAGCTTGGGTCGGGGGCCCTGACATACCGGGAACAGGTAGTGCTTTGCAGGCTTATGGCGTCATTGAACTTCAGCCGCTGGGCTGAGCTGAGAAGTCAGTGGTGCGGGCTTGGCTGGCTGAAGGGGCTGTGCTTTCTTGGGGCACCCTGAAGCTGAACTTGAACGCTTGGGCAGAATGTGTAGTATGGTGACAATTTCTGCGCCTCAGTGAAGCACTCAGAGAATCCTTCACCGCTGGGCCGAAGAGGCTGGTGTTGGAGATTGGGGCATAGAGGAAAGTGGTTCTGTCCGCGTCCTTGATCTCCGTAAGGTTCAGCCAGAGATGGCGCTCCAGCACAACCAAACTGGCCATACCTTTGCCGATCGCCTGGGCGGTGGTCTTGGTGGTGCACAGTAGAGTTCTCAATGGGCCAGGTGGGTCCGACAAACCCGACGAGACCCGCGGGTTTGGGTCGAAAATATATGCAAATGACACGGGTCGGGTCGGACCTCGGGGTTAATCTTTTCCGCTCAGTGAAAAAAAAACATTTATTAATCATCGCTGCTGTTCACCGTAAAGTAAGTCTGGCTGCTGCGTACAACGTGCATCGCGGGGGCAGACCTGACGCCGCTGCGTGCACGCCTTTAGCCTGGAGAAGCAGATGGAGTTGGTGAATAGTAAACTTGCCGCAGGTGAATTCACCGTCGCTAGCCTACTACAGGAGTGGGAAAATCAGAGGTCTGGAATGTGTTTGGAGTGGTGCTGGATTCTGATGGAAATTCTACAGGTTATGTGCAATGCACAAAATGCAAGGTGCTGATAAAATATGACAGCAAAAAAACAGGGTCGTCCAGAAGATTTTTATTTGATGCATATTTAGTAGCCTATATAGCCTATTTATATATTTAAAGTTTGTTTCAGTTGTTTGTATTGTTTGTAGGCTATTGTTAAAAGACGTGAACATTAAAGGTTGATCTGAATTCCCGTCTGCTGGTCATGATAATACGTGTATGAGAAAAAAAGGGTGGACCGCCTTTGTTCTACATCCGCTAGAGGTGGGCGGAAAGAGATGCGCGTCCACAGCTTCCTCTAGCGGGGGTCAACGTGTTGTAGCCCTTCTCCACAGCGCCGTCAATAGTTGAGAGCGTTGCGGAGGCTGATGTCTTTAAGTGAGCCGAGTAAGGGGCGCGCCATGATTTGGTCAGCCCATCGTGTACCTCGGGGAAGCAGGGTGCTGGTCTTTAACGAGGTGTCTGCTGACACACTCGCTGTGTCCGTCAGGCTCTGCATGAAGTGCATCCGGAACACGGCATTTGAAACAACGGCGTAGAAATTTGTTCTTTCGGCTTCTAGAGTGTTGCGACGGCGAACACACAGAAGTAGCAGAAAAAGGATATAAAGGCTTCAGGGGATATAAAGGCTTCAGAAAAAGGATTCAGGGGAAGGCGGTGCTGAGTTGAAGGTGTCCGCTTATTCAGGTCGCTCGTTCCGCTCCAGTGGCTCATCAACGGCGAAGGCTCGGAGATCAGCAAAGAAGTTGTTCGCTGAAGGAAATTAAATCTGATTCTATGGCAAAATGGTCTGTTTATATAAGCATAAGCCACGGCCATTCTGGTGGGTTCTGGCGCACTCTGGGCGCGAAGCGACCCGACTGGTCAGCCGCCTCTCCATAGGTTTGTGCATTTTGCTGAAGCACAGCCAATGAGCGAGCTAGACGCTCTGCTCTGTGCTCCCTGTGCAGCTGCACTGCGTTTTAAAATAATGGCTTCAATATTCTTGAAAAAAGGAGTTTTCCCACTGCGTATAACTACGCAATACGAAGTGAACGTTCTCGAAAGGGAACTAGACAAAGGAAATCAAGAAACTAATGAAAACAAACTAAAAGTCCATGAAAATGAAACTTAGACCAAAATAACTGAATGTCTGTGACAATATATTAAATTATATTATATATTATTTTGTGTTTTTAATATAATTTGTATATAATTAAACATATGAAGGCCTGGTTTTACAGACAGGGCTTAGATTAAGCCAGGGTTAGACCTTAGTTCAATTAGAGCATTTAAGTAGCTTTTATAAATGTGCCTTTTAAAACATTACTAGTGTGCATCTTGAGACAAAACAATATACTGACATATTTTAAGATATGTCAGTGCAAGTTGCTTTCAGTTAAAACAGCTCAAACATGCATTTTAGTCTAGGGCTAAGGTTAAGCCTTGTCTGTGAAACCGGGATAGTGTTTTCAAAAATGTTCAGGATTAGTTTTTAATCAGACTGAAAGATTTGTAAATTTGGAACAGAACAACCGACACTAAATGACACACAATAGCATATTTTAAATAAAATAATTTATTGACGGGGTTATCAAAAAGTCATGTATTAATTCTTAATTATTATAATTATTAATTTATTATTGCAAATAAATTAAACTGTAATGTCATTGTTTGTTTACCAAATAAAATACAAAGTAGGCTATAGTGTTATAAATATACATATTATATATGTATATTAATAATATATAATAATATATTTTACGATGCTGATAACCGTTAATACGCATCATCACAGTCTGTGAAAAGGATCCATAGTGAGGGACCCTTACAGACCTTGCTAAAGGGAAGGGATTTTGGTGTTGTATGCTACCACCTACTGGTGAGAACCAAACACGCACGGTGAAGTACGGTAACTAACCCATGACGTTTTAAACACACACACACACACACACACACACACACACACACACACACACACACACACATATATATATATATATTTCTTTACCTTGACTTTTGAGAGGGGTACTGGATCTTGAATGGAAATAGTTTGTCTTAAATTTGCAGGTTTACCTTAGGTCAGGTGTTCACCTGAGTCCGCGCGTGACAACTGCAATGGCAGTTTGAATGCAGGCGAGGGCGGCGTGTCATCATCACACACATCAACTGCAATTAAATCACACTGCGATGTCAGGAAGTAACAAGCCGCCAGTGTCGTCAACATTCTGGAGGCGAGATACTAGTCTTCCTTATTTTTCGTTGAAGATTTCTCCGTGTCAGTCACTTTTAGTGTTAACAGACTTTGTTTCACCTGTGCCGTGTATGTCGGTTTATCGTGTCCGGTTGTGCAGTAATGCAGGTGGACGGCTTTTATTAGTAGGCTAGTTGCCTGGAAAGGACGAAAGGATTTTTTTCCATGTTGGAAAGGACTCCGCTGTGCAACTCAACGAGGGTGTTTTGAAACAGGTAGATTTGTTGTTGTTATTTTGATATAGCCTACTTTCATGTTTTTAATTGCCAATCTCTTAAAAGGCAAATAGTCAGATTTTCTTAACTGATGGTTTTAAAACGTGTCCTGACGTTTGTCTCGTGTTTGTTGATTATTGGATGCGTTTTTTATTGCGCTGTTTTATATATATAGGCTATTGAAATACATTTGCTATGCCAGGATGGATTTTGTATAGATTTTGTGTGTGTATGTATGTATGTATATATATATATATATATATATATATATATATATATATATATATATATATATATATATATACAAAAATAGAATTACAAAACCTGTGCCTTTCTATGTTCCGAACATTTAGGAAAATATATCACTTTTACTTAAATGTTAACACCTAGTCAGATGCAACAGATGGAAATAATCAACCAAATAGAGAAAAATAGTAAAAAAATATATATATATATATATAAACAGCAGTACTTAAACGCTGAAATAGAAAATAATTTATCTATTATTAAATTAAAACTGTTTAATTTTGTTTGTGTCACAGTTTATGCTTATTTATAAACTGCTTACAGTTCCCACATTAGACAAGTTTGTACATGTATACACTGGTGGTCTGACTGCTGTTTCTTGCTCAAACTTACATTCTTTCTTCTCCAGATCCTTATCATGCTGTACTGTGCACTGCGGTATGCTGATTCATGTTTGTGTGTTTAAAGAATGAATGTCACCAACTGCAAGGGTACAAGCGGCCAGGATGAAATGGGCCACACTCTGCAAATTTACCCCAGGTTGTCCATCAAACCTGGGCAAGGATGCATCCTCAGGGTCCCAAAAGAGGCAACAGTTGCAACTGTCATCAAGATGGCTCTCACCACACTTAGCTTGGACACATCCAAACCTTACATCCTTGTGGAGGTCCAAGAGTACGGTGGAGAGGAGTGGGTCCTTCAAGCAAGCGATCTGCCTGTTCATAGAGTCCTGCTCTGGCCTAGAAAGGCCCAAGATAAGCACCCTCAAAGTGATGGATACTATTTCGCCCTTCAAGAGGGATGCAAGGATGGATCCGTCCAGTATGAGGTTATGACGTCTGTACGGCGAGAAAAAGTAGCTCAGGGACTTGTGACTCGGGGTTTCGTTGCGCAGCAGCCTCAGGAATATGACGATTTATGTAACCTCCCTGAGCTGACAGAGGAGAGCATCTTGGGAACCCTACGACATCGTTTCCACAAGCAGAATATCTACACATTTGCGAGCAACATTCTTATCGCTGTCAACCCCTTCAAGTTTCTCCCCATCTACAATCCCAGATATGTCAAGATGTATGAGAACCACACGCTGGGCAAGCTAGAACCTCACATCTTTGCCATTGCGGATGCAGCCTTCCACACAATGCTGAACAAACAGGTTAACCAGTGCATCGTCATCTCTGGAGAGAGTGGTTCTGGTAAAACCCAAAGCACCAACTTCCTTATCCACTGCCTGACTGCCCTCAGCCAGAAGGGATATACTAGTGGAGTGGAACGAACTATCCTGGGGGCAGGCCCTGTGCTTGAGGTGAGTTCTGCTGTAGGTTTATCACTGTTCATTTTCTACTTTGAAGTTAGCTAGTTGTAATAGGAAACCAAGAAAGGATGTAAGATGGGAAGTTATTTTAAGACTCTGATGTAATTGCTGTTTTACGAGGATTATGTCCGTTGGATGAATGAATGGTGGCTATTGTAGCCTTGTTCAGAGTTTAGCAATAAATAGTGTTTCTTCAACTATGGGCTTTTTTGCACTTCAAGGGACTTTGTCATTTCCACCACATTTCAAATGATGCATTGGGTTTAATAGGGTTTCTGTTGTGGAAATAACGGACATAAGTTGATATCAGCTTCAAGTTCAGGCCGAGACCTGAGTAGGTTGAGTCTAAATACACGGGGCAACTTTTTAAGCAATGTTGCTGGGCAATGTTGCCGTAAATGGGCAACCAGGTGAGACACAGGGCCCATGACCGATCTAAAGAAATTTGTTGGCTATTCTCAATGGGAAGTGCCCAAGCATCATTGCTCAAAAAAGTTCCCCCGTGTATCATCACCTTAAGGCTGAGACCAATAACAGGTTGAGTCAGAATCTAGACAGAGTCTGAGTCCATAACAAGACCAAGACCATGGAAATATCGTCTTGAACTCAGACTTCAGATGCTCCCCTATGTCTCGCTAATGCTCATTTCACAGCTAGCATTTTTTTGTATCCTTTATACGCAATATTGAATAACATTTTCAGTGTCCAGGTCAGTTTTATTTTCAGTATTATTTATATACCTTTATAGTATTATTATTAATATTTAGCTTTTATTTTTTCAATTTTCCGTTTATATTTTATTTTAATTTTAGTTTACATTTTCTTTTGTCATTTTATTCTTTTCTTTTATTTTTATTTCATATTTTATTTAAAAAATATTTCTATATAGCTTTAATTTATTTTTATTTCAGCTTTAGTTTTTAGTAATTAAACTTATTTATTTCAGGTATTTGCCAAGACAACATTTCTAATTTCTAATACAATTTGTAATAAAAAATCTACCCCCAGGACAAAAAAGTTGAAGAAACACCCGAACAAATGGGATTAGATTCACTACTTACTTTTTTTTTCTTGTACACTCTGTATCTTGTCTTTAACTGTGGTCTCATGATTTATTATTGGGTTGCTATACTTATCTCTATATCTTGATGTACTGATAAAGAGTCTCTTTCAGGCGGAAATGGTGACCTCTGTTCAGGAAATGGCTTGCCCTCTCGTATTTTCACGCTTTTAGCTGTTCATGTTGATGACTGTTAACCAGTGCAACTCTGAAAAGTTTGATACTGTCCTTAAATCAAATGCAACAAATTGTGTAAGAATGGTTTCCCCTTTCCTCCCTTAAGCATGGTCAAATAAGGATCTAGAAACCATTCGGCCATGCCTCACGCAAGGGGACTTTCACATCGCTTTCTCTGCATCTCCCAGGGAAAAGGGGACTCCGAACAGACCTCTGTCTCCTTGAGCACTTTAAATAGACACTGTAGATCATGAAACACAATGAGTCGCAGTTTAAGGGTTTCAACACACTCTGATATTTTTGGTGTTACCATTGTTAATACATAAACAATGAAGTGAATTAACAACACTCTCAGGAGTTTGAGTTTTTCCACTGTTGTGGAAATGTGTTGATTACAAGTTTGGTATATCTCTGAACAGTCCACTTCCTACATTTCCTGTTCAGAATTTAGTATGAAGTGCCACTAATTTGCTAATGAAGTTCTACTGAGGGAATTGCTCATAATTCATGGGTTTTCTTTACCGTGGCCTGAAGTCCCCCCTTAAACTGAGCTGTCAGTCACCCTTTGTCATGCACTGACCAACTGGGATTCTCAATCTGATCCAAAACCAGTCAAACAAGTTCTCTGTTTTTCTTAAAAGCTTTCTTTTATCAGCACGTCCACGCCCCTCTCAGTTCTGCAGTTTTGCTTACAAAGAAAGTAAATGGAGGAACAAGCGACTTGTGTTATGACTTGGAGATTTAAAATAGAATTTCTTATAAAGAGGGATGAAAAAAACCATTAGGTTATGTTTTTGTATTATGGCTAAAGGAAGCAGATTGAGACTTAAAAACATGGTAATATGTTGTGACCATTAATATTTGATGAGAATTAATATTTAAACAAATAGATTAGATAATTATATACACGACCGTTCAAAAGATTGATACTTTTGTTCAGCAAGGTTAGGGTTAAACTGATCAAAAGTTACAGTAAAGACATTTACAATGTTACAAAAATGACCATTTTTAAATTCTATTTTCATCAAAGAATCCTGAAAAATTGTATCACACTATTTACAAAAATATTAAGAAATACCATGATACCATGATATTGTTCCTGGTTGAGCATAATGCTAGCAAAGCAAGTACATTTTCAGGGAATGCACATACTGATATTAAAGGTATAGTTCCCTTCAAAAATAAAAAATCCCCAAGTTGTTCCAAAACTGAGTTTCTCTCTACTGTTGAACACAAAAGAAGATATTTTAAAGATTGTTGGTAACCTGACAGTTGGTGGCACTCACTGACATCCATCCATAGTAGGAAAAAATACTATGGAAGTCAATGGGTGCCGCCAACTGTCGGGTTACCAACCATCTTTAAAGTATAGTTTGTGTTCAACACAAGAAAGCAACTCATACAGGTTTGGAACAACTTGAGGGTGAGCAAATGATGACACAATTTTCATTTTTGGGTAAATTATCCCTTTAAGTCCCTTTATTGTATATAAAAGGTCTTCCAACTGAATAAATTTACATCTATTGTAAAGATAAAAATAAAATAAAAACTGTGGTAGTGCTATGATACTTTTTGGTACTTTTAAATAAGAGTTGCTTGCTTCATGATGGGTTCTATGGTCTCTGCTTTTGGTTTTGTTTAATCAAAAACACCTAACCTGTCCCTGTACTCCACTTTGTGTATTCACCTTTGTGTATTGCCTTCACGTGGTGTACCCCTCTAACAATATGCACATTGTTTGGCTGGTAGTGTTATTTACACATGTACTACTTTTGAACTATTATGCATCACCGCTAGAGACTCCACCTCCTTGGTAATTGTGTTTTATGTTTTGATTCAGACAGCATAGCCCTTGTACTGATAATGGAATTGTATATCTCAACTCCACTGTAGAGAGTTCATCATTAAAAATCCATTACCAGCACATTTGTTCCATTTAGGCATTCATACTTATTCTAAAATTCTAAATGCTATGAAATTGATATGGTAGTCCTGTTTTATCAGCCCGTTTGTAAGAAAATAAGAAGAGATATGTCTGAAATAGAGCCAGATATAGGCAATGTGGGAGGCATATATGGAGGTGGAAATTTTGGGCAAGGCAAGCATCATTTTATTTATATTAACACATACATATTTAGCATTAGAATGTATTCCCATCTTAAACTTACTGCTGCAAGTTTGATCTACACTCAGACATGAATTATGTCTCAAATCATGAGACTTATTGAGGAGAGATTTGCTTTAAACTTTCTAAGTGATCAGACTTATGATTTTTGCTTGGTAAATAATCTTTGTAGATGAAAATCCAATAGACTTGCATTGAAGGAGTAACCCAAGCCTTATGTAGTAACCAGACTCGAGCAAAGTATTAACCATGTAGAACACTGTAGCAACTCTTAACAACATTCTAAAAAAGACTTACCAACTGCATATCAATGTGCTAGAAACCATGTGTAACTCTTTTGTAGGGACACACTCCATATTACTTTTACTTCTTAAAATGTAAAAATCTATATAGTGTTGGAAATGTACTGAACAGATGTTTGAGAAAGAAAAATGGGTCACAAAAAACTGGGCCATCATATCTTGAGAGTAAAATTTGTTGCACTTGCACTGAATTTTTACTCTCACTTTCACTGAACTTTGACTGAGAGTCTATTTTTGCATTTCAGTTTCCAGTTTCATTTGATAGTTGTAAGAGGTGCCAATGCTCTGTTATGACATCTGAGGAGTGCGGTTGTGACCTTTGTCCATTTACTTCTCCAGTGTGAAAGGAATAAGAGAGAGCTCTGGGGGAAGAGAACTCCTAACAGCTGTTAAATATGTACTGCAGTGAATCTAGGCCTTGTTGTTCAGCTCTTAAAGAGATAGTCCCCCCCCCCCCCAAAAAAAGAGCACTTTCTGTCATCAATTACTTGCTCTCATGTAATTCCAAACCCAGACTTTTTTGTTCATCTTCAAAACATTAAGATTTTTTTATTGAAATCTGAGTTATGTCCCTCCATTGAAAGTCTATTCACCCAAAACTCTGACAAACGTTCATAAAGAGATAAATAAATCCATATGAATCAAGCGGTTCAATCCAAGTCTTTTAAAGAGACATGATCACTTTATAAACATTTTGAATCATCAGAGTTTTAGTTGAATGGACTTTCAATTGAAAAACAGAAATCTCTCACATTTCATTAAAAATATCTTCATTTGTGTTCCAAAGATTAACGAAAGTTTTATGGGTTGTGAACAACATAAGGGTGAGTAAATGATTATAGAATTTTCATTTTTGGGTGAACTAACTTTTCTGTTTCATGTGTAGAAGCCCTGGGTGTTGACAGAATACCAGAAAGAGTCTGCGTACGTCAGCATGTCAAGACAGGCTCTATCAGGCCATTGTATAAAAACATATCATTTGACAGAAGTAACATCTTTTTCTATTCTCTCTATTCTGGTGTTTTATGACCACCTTTCCTCAGTATTTGTCTTCCTATACAATTTAAACATGGAAGTGGGACAAGGAAACTATTTGTTTAAAAACATGTTTACTACAGGATAAAGTCCTGAAGGATGGTAATGTCACAGATCGTGTTGAAAGTATGCACATATTGAGAATCAATAGAGAGCAGTGTGAAAGCCTGTTGGTACATGTACACGTCAAAGTCCTTTTACAGAATGTTTAGTTTTAAAAACTGCAGTGTGTAATGTGTTCCACCTTTAGCTGCACAAATAACATTATTAAATATGATTTCTCAAAAACTGCAACTTTCTGCAACAGTTCTGGAAAAAAGAGAGAAACCAAGATGTTCACTGATTAATGAATTTTGGTCTGTTATTTACACACTGCTATCATATAACTTCACAAGATTTATAAGGAATTGGTATTAGTCATCTTTTTTTTTTTTTGGGGGGGGGTAAATTTTCAGAGGTTGGCAGCCAGTCCACAACATATCTTCATTGTATTGAAAAGAGTGGTTAAGAGAGTATTCAAACAAATTTTTTTTGTGTTCTACTCATACAAGTTTGAAATGACATGGCTGAATAAATGATGACAAATTTTTCATTTTTGGATGAACTCTTAATTTTAACTGGAACAGGAGGAAGTATTTTAGCATGGGTAAAATTACACGTATATTAGCATTAGCTACATCAACAAATAGATCAAACTATAGGCCAATGTCCTAATTTGTTTGTGGTTCCTGTGGGTGATATAAAAAGGAGTTCTGTGCTACCCACTACATTTTTTTCTATTAAATTCTTGTCATAGACAGATTATCTATGTCAACGTACCGTGTAGTTGAGCAACCAATAATAATGATAATTTAATGTCAGTAATGGTTCAAGAGTTATCTGTCAGCATTCATGAAGACCAGATATCAGTGGGTTTTTTTTTTAGTCTGAAATATTTTTCTGTTTCCTCAAAAACAATTTGCCTATCTGATGCATTTCTCTTTTGTCTCCTCAGGCCTTTGGCAATGCTAAAACGGCATACAACAACAACTCAAGCCGCTTTGGAAAGTTCATTCAAGTGAATTATCTGGAAAGTGGCATTGTGAGAGGGTGAGTCATCTGTGTACTTCTGCCTATCTTCTTCACACACCAGAACACCCACTGAACATGATGACAAATGCATTTTATCTAATGCATTTTAGATAATTTTATCTATTAGCTTGTTAATGAGGAAATGTTTATTTATTAATGTAAAATAAATGTTGAGCTGTGTTGCTCATGCTGTTAATTCAGGTTAAGATCCACCATATGACATTTTCTGATATCATTCCCCCTTTTCTCTACTCTCTTTAAAAAAAAAAAAAAAAAAATTACATGCCACAATTGATCTAAAATTTATACTGTTAAATTTAATACTGTTTGCTCAATGTTTCAGGGCTGTGGTTGAGAAGTATTTACTAGAGAAAAGCCGTCTAGTATCCAGAGGAAAAACTGAAAGGTAAAAAAAAAAAAGGAAAATCGCTATATCCATTTTACAGTTGAATTAAAAGTGTCGGAGATGTGAAGAAATGTATCACAACAACATGAATTCCATGCCTGTTTGTTATTTAACCTGCAGGAATTACCATGTGTTTTACTATCTTTTGATTGGGGCCTCAGAAGAGGAGAGAGATGAGTTCAAGCTCCTGCGGCCTGAATACTACCACTATCTCGAACAAGTAACTCAGAACAGTCATCACAAAGAATCAGTGTTTCTTAAAGGGGTCCTATTATACCCTTTTACGAGGACTTGATTTTGTTTTTGGGTGTACTAGAATATGTTTTCATGCTTGATTGTTAAAAAAAAATTATGCCCCTCCTTCTGAAATACAAAATGTGCTGTACTTGTTTAGCTGGCCCAGTGTGTTGATTGGCACTGTGTAGTGCATGTTCGGGAAATGTCCCTCACTTCCACAACTGTGAGTTCTGCTCTAGTTTAAATATTAAGGATATGGCGTGAATTTCAAACCAATTCGAGCCCGATTTACTTGTTAACGAACAAGAGGATCGTGCAGAACGTATTTCATTCAAGTTAACAGGACGTTTCAGAGTGGAATGTTTTTTGTAATTTTCTTATACATTATAGATAACAATGTTATCCACCATTTAATCATGATATTTGTCGGAAAGCTAAGGTAATACAAAGAGTAATCAGTAAAAAAAACATGGTCAATCTTCCTGAGGGGCGGTAAACCGTTTTACAAATGCAAGGGCGTACAAAAGCTACAGAAAATAAGGTGTTCTCCATAAAATGTGCAGCGGATTGATAAATGTTGGGGTTACAATGTTCAGTAGCAGTGTTAAAAATAAATTTTGGCCACTCTAAGTTTGTCCGTCTTAAGATGGCCAAACAATGGGGTTTTGGAAACGGGGTGGGAAAATAAGCGTCTCTTTGACATAGCCGCAACACTTTATCTTCTCTAGTGCTGCTCAACCAGTCCTCAGTCCCCTTTTTTTGTGTATTTCGTAGGCACGGATTATTTAAATGAGTAACATTGTGACTTCATAAGATCCGGAAAACTCGCATTGTAGTTCTTGAAAAGCAAATTCTGTTAAATAAAATAGCTCCCTTTAGAGTGAACTTTGAGCTTCGTAACCTTGCAGATATTTTTTATGCTCTAACAGCAACATTACACAATAGCTTAAGTTGAAAAAGTGGAAAAGCATAATAGGATAGCTTTAATAAAGCTGTTTCAGTTTTCAGTTTCAATTTGCATTCATGATGCTCTCAATTGTCTTCGGGGCAACAATGATATTAAATTGAGAGGAAATGGAGACCTCTTCTTGAGCTTGTCAGATTTTTGTCCTGAGAAAAGGACCATTTCTTTTCCTGTGAATGATCATTCTTCCAAGACTAAATTTTCTGGGCTGTCCTGTCCATGTTAATTGTATAGTTGTTTATTCATAAACTGTATGTCAACAATTGTCTTATGTTTTGTTTTTGTTTTTTCATTATTTGTTCACTCTTCTATGTTTACACCTCGCAGGAAATACCGATTTTGGAGGATCAAGCAGAAATGAAACATGAATTCAGGAGACTTCATCAGGCCATGGAGATGGTCGGTTTTCTGCCTCCGACCAAAAAACAGTAAGTGAAAAATGTTTTCAAGTAAAATGATATTTAAAAAAAATAATAATATTGGCTATGATAATGCTGTTTGTTGCTATAATGCTATCTCAGTCTGCAGCTTAAAGTACTATTCTCTATTAAATTATTTTGGTAAGTCTTCTTAGCGATTACATTATAATGAATTATTATGTTTAATTACAAACATAATAATGTTTATTAACACACATTTTATTTTTTGATTATGTGTGATCTATAATGTTAATTTAGCCCTGCTAAAACCATTACATTTACAATGAGCTGTACTCCAATAATTATCCTTAAAAAGTAGATATCTATAAATATAGAATACTTCCATGTAAATAAGATTTATGGTGTTTAATTATGTTTGTCCTGGAGGGATTAAGTCACACTGCTGAAAATTTACCATCTGTATTCATGACTAGCAAATGAAGAATTCTGCTCTGGAACAAGTCTGTGCTTGTCATGGAGAGGGAAAATACATCAAGACTTTCAATTTGCACTGTGCTCTTCTGGCCATGACGTACAGAGTGCAATAGTGTCAGACCTGACACATTTAGATCATTATGAACTGTCTTCCATGGAACAGCAATGTTTCAGTGTTAAATGTTCTGGCAACTAATAATTATTTACACAATGTTAGAAATGTAATTATTTGTTTGAAAATTTAATTATTTGAACAAAATGCTAACTTATTAAATTATATTTAAGATGCATTCCCATGTGCCATATGATTTACAATGTAAAATTACCTACAATTACCAAAACGTTCCATGGTTATATCATGTAGCTTAGAAATGTATTATTTGAGGCACCTTCCAAAGAAAATAAATATATTTTGGATTTAATGTGGTTCAACGGTTGATGCTCTTTTTCAGGATATTCTCTGTGCTCTCTGCCATTCTGTACCTGGGAAATGTGACGTATGAGCCAAAAGATGTTGGCGAGTGTCTTAAAGTTGGGCCAGATCATGTCCTTTCAGCTGTCTCTGACCTTCTCAAGGTACCACTGGCTACTTTAATGTTCAATATAAATTCTTCATAGGAGGCTGAAATTCTGTCCCTCCTACTGGTTATTGTGGTAAACCACACAGAAATAAAAATACTTTAAATAGTATAATGCTCAACAATAAACCTCACTTCCCAATTCTTTGGAAATGCTGTGCAGTGACATTTGTTGATTAACTTGGCCACCACCACTGCATGGTGAACAAATACATAATTCAACCAGTTGTATCATTACTTTTAGAGGACTCTTAGTGGATTGGTCCATTTGGATTCTTTTGGATTGTCTTTCCAATTTTCCAATAGGAATCCTTTTCCCATTTTGCACT
Source organism: Gila orcuttii (assembly GCA_026230005.1). Classification (NCBI taxonomy): domain Eukaryota; kingdom Metazoa; phylum Chordata; class Actinopteri; order Cypriniformes; family Leuciscidae; genus Gila; species Gila orcuttii. Next base: position 15,392,038 of record JAPDVR010000008.1, read on the forward strand.
TGTTGAGTTGTTATTTGGCTGTCATTTGAAGGATTACACACTCTGTGACAGATTTCTGTCATCCTATGTTCAAATGTGTCTTTACCATAATGTTTGTTTGGTTACTCTTTATTTTCGATGGTCCACTTTAGACACTCTACCAAGTAACTGCAACTACATGTCAACAAATTCTCATTGGAGGGTTCGGATTAGTAGAATAAGTTTTACATTTTAGTTGCAAAGTTATTTCTAGTCAGTAGAATGTCTTTTAGGGGAGCATCCAAATAAAGTTTACTTTGCAGATATTAAGCAGACAGTCTGCTAGAATTCTAGTAAAAGTTAGTTGACATGTAGTTGCAAAGTTACTTATAATTAGTAGATTGTCTAAAGTGGACCGTTGATACAAAGTGTTATCTTTTGATTTTATATAATTGCTCTTAAATTACAGGTTAAAGTGGAGCTCCTTGTGGAAGCACTGACTACAAGGAAAGCAATGACTGCTAATGACACACTAATTCTGCCTTACAGCCTCAATGAGGTAACTTCATCTATAATGTGTTGGGTGGTGCAAATGATGACATTTTCTACTCTGTACCATTCATTCATTGACTAGTCATGTGTTAAATGTGCATATCAATCATACCCTATGTGTGAAGTCAGCTGTTTGAAGAGGTCCCTTGTTGCTCTATCCATTTGTCTTTATTCATTTCTGTTCTCTAAGAATCTGCTGACCTCATGTTCAAACATTGTCCTGTCTTTAGGCCATCACTGCCAGAGACTCTATGGCCAAGTCTCTGTACAGTGCCCTGTTTGACTGGATTGTCCTGCGAATCAACCATTCTCTACTCAACAAGAAAGATTTGGTGGAGTCTGTCCCGGTATGAATTCTGTCAAGATAATTTATGTATTTGATATATTTGTATATAAATATATGTATATAAAATTTGATATATTTGACTAATTTCAGCTGTTTACTACCTATTATATATAATTGTGTGTGTATATATATATATATATATATATATATATATATATATATATATATATATATATATATATATATATATATATATATATATATATATATATATATATATATATATATATATATATGCAAATCAAACACACACACACACACAATTCAATAGTATTACTATTAAAATATATTTTCAAGATCAATGTTTGAATTAATCCAATCTTTAAATTTATATCGTGATTATTCTATATAATATACACGACTACCAGTCAAAAGTTTTGGATCGGTAAGATTTTTAATGTTTTTAAAAGAAGTCTCTTCTGCTCACCAAAGCTGCATTTATTTGATGAAAAATACAGCAAAAAAAAACTGTAATATTGTGAAATATTATCTATATGAAATTATGAATATATAGTAAAGTGTAATTTATTCCTGTGATCAAAGCTGAATTTTCATTACATTTTCATTCATTAGAAATCATTCTAATATGATGATTTGATAGTCAAGAAACATTTCTCATTATTATCAATGTTTAAAACAGTTATTTACACTGTTCAAAAGTTTGGGGTCAGTAAGAATTTTTATTTAATTAATTTTATTTTAATTTGGGGGAAATAAATAAAAGAAATCAATACTTTTATTCATCAAGGATAAATTAAATTGATCAAAAGTTACAGTAAAGACATTTCTAATGTTACAAAAGATTCTATTTCAATAAATGATGTTCTTTTGAACTTTCTATTCATTAAAGAATCCTGAAAAAAAATTTGTACATTGTTTTCAACATTGATAATAATAATTAATATTTTTTGAGCGTCACATCTGCATATTAGAATGATTTCTGAAGGATCATGTGGACACTGAAGACAGGAGTAATGAAGCTGAAAATTCAACTATGATAACAGGACAAAATACATCTTAAAATATGAAAATAGAAAACAGTTATTTTGCAATCAAATAAATGCAGCCTTGGTGAGCAGAAGATGCTTCTTTTAAAAACATAAAAAATCTTACCACCCAAAACTTTTGACTGGTACTGTATATTCTCTAATAGAATACAATTTACATATTTTGCTTTTTAATATATGTATTATTCAATATTATTATCATCATTATTATTATAAATCTATTCAAAGTGCAAGTCTAAATATCTGATTTAAATTGATCTAATCTTTCCTTTTTAAAAAAAAATGTTTTTTGTGTTTTTAGATATACTTGACTTGATTAATGCAGCTAAAGTGGCAAACTGAAAGCATCTACTTTAAATCCTTTGATATTGTATTTCACTACTATTATAATCGTATTTTCATTTTATTCTATTCCCCACAGTGCTTATCCATTGGTGTACTGGACATATTTGGATTTGAGGATTTCAAGATAAACAGCTTTGAACAGTTCTGCATTAATTATGCTAATGAGCAACTACAGTATTACTGCAATCAGCGCATATTTACCCTCGAACAAGTGAGTTATGACATCTGAGTTGTACTTTGATGTCTCCTGTATTCATGGTGGACAGGAATGTCTGTAGCTTAGTGTGCATCGGCTCATGCTTGCATTTTGTTTTAGGAGGAGTACATGGCAGAGGGAATCACATGGCACACTGTTGACTACCCTGACAACATTGGCTGCATCAGTCTCTTTAGCAAGAAGCCCACCGGACTGTTTTACCTGCTTGATGAGGAGAGCAAGTGAGTTCCATCCCATAAAGCACTGTTTCTCAACTCTAGTCCTGGGGACCAACCTATCAGAATGTTTAGATGTCTCATTAATGCACACTGATTCAACTCAGCAGCTTCTTAGGGCCAGATTTACTAAACAGGGCAAATTAGCATGAGAGCGCAATCTCATTAAAGCGCCGATAGGAGTGGAAAGTTCTGCTCGTGTTCTACTGACGATGCGCAAACTAAGAACACAGAAATAGCCGGATCATTTCCATAATGACCAACGTAATCTACCAAAAGCAGCGCAAATTAGCGAAACTCATACAAATGCATATGATCAATAAGGTCAGTCACAAAAATAACCCTGTCCTCGCCTGTTCAGAGCTAATTTTTCACTGCGTGTCTTTAGTAGGCAGGCTGGCGCAAGCTGTTTGTAAATCTGGCCCTTAGTGTGTTACATAGGGAAGAATCTGTCTCAATCTGGGAGGTGTGTCCCGAGGACTTGAATTGAGAAACACTGCCATAAAGCAATGCATATGCATTGTAATATTTTTACATAAAATGTAATTGCCTTTAGTGCAAAGACAGTAGATTTTACTTTTTTACTACTTATTAAACATTTTAAATCTAATTTTCAGCAATGGCTTTGTTTAAAATCATGATTCCTCTTAATAGATAGAGATACATAAATATTGTATATTGTTAAAAGCATACGCACACTGTTGGAATCCACTACTTGAATTGGATCTGGCAAGCTATTTAGAATGTATAATACAGTATGTGAATTAGTTATTATTCAGTGTTATGGCCTCTCTCTAGTTTTCCTCAAGCCACAGATAGCACTCTTCTAGAGAAGTTTAAGCAGCAGCACCAGGACAACGCGTTCTTTGTACAGACCCCAGTGCGGGAACCAGCCTTTGTCATTCGGCATTTTGCTGGCAAGGTCAAATACCAGATAAAGGTAAAGAAACAGACCCTGAAACTAAACTTTCCCTTTGCACAAACATTTGGAGTGTAGTTGTGTTACAAATGATGTGTCTATGGTGGGAAAACAGTACTGAGAAGCATTTGTAATGTTCCTGCCCTTTAGGACTTCAGAGAGAAGAACACAGACCACATGAGGCCAGATATTGTTGCGTTGCTTCGTAGTAGTGAGTGCAGTTACCTGCGCCAGCTGATTGGGGCTAATCCAGTGGCTGTGTTCAGATGGGGCATCCTCAGGGCCACGATACGCACACTGGCTGTGTTTAACGAGGCAGGACGCAGCTGGGCGGAAAAACATCCAGGTTACGATCTACTAATACCTTTTTACTTACAGCTTCCAGAAGTGGATTATCATTGATTTAACATGTTAGTTTCCCTATCAGATCAGATCAAACGCTACTCCAGACGTTCTCTTGGGGAAATGAGGAGACCCAGCACTCTGATAGGGAGTCTAAAGAGGTAAATGGACTAGATCAGTTCCTGTAGACGTGTGACCTCTTGATGGAACACAAAGGATTTATGCCAAATGAACGTGTTTGTTTTAAGTTTGCTCCATACAAATGACAGTTCAACTGCTTCTAATTGCAACTCGATCTCTACAGCCAGAAGTCTTTGATTGACTTTTCCTTTGATCGTTCTGAAGAGGGTCCACTTGAAGCATTTGAGGACATTTTTGCAACATTTGAAAATAAGAAGTAAGTTCACCATCACTCGAGGAACTTACTGAGCTTGGGTTCTTTTCTATTTGATGATGATTTCCTTCTGTGGATTAAGAATCTAACTGAGGTTACTGCATGCATTTTCTGTGAAATGGGTGATTGAACTGACTAATTTCGGCTGTTTACTCCCTATTGTTTTTATTTTATTGTGTTTGTACTATTTATCTGCTTTCTAAAATTCTTCTGATTTGGGGTTGGGGCAAATCAGGGAATTGCATGCCAAAGTTCTCCACTCCCTAAAGCAGTTTGGTGGTGAAGTACCTCACAAGCTCCGTCTGTCCACAATTTCTGTGAGGAAGTCTCGTCTCTTCTCTCAGTGAGTGGGACACATGTTCTGTGACCATCTGTCTGTGGCGGCACTACTGCTCTCTGTCTCCGCTTGTTTCTTATTTTGTGCAATTTAATTGGGAAAAAATCAAATGGGATATTCTGCTCTGTTTTTTCCCCAAATCTTAATTGTAATAAAATCTTAATTATGTTACTACTTTCTAGGAGGAACAGGCCAAACAGACACAAGCAGCTAATTCCTAAGGTAAATTCATGAACCAGTCCTTGTTGTTGTGGTTTTTGCTAAGGCTATTTTATAGAGTTTAATACTTGAATTCAGCAGAAATGCTTTAAAGGGATAGTTCACGCAAAAATGAAAATTCTGTCATCTACTCACCCTCAAGTTGTTCCAAAACTGTATGAATGTCTTCTGAACACTGAACACAAAAGATATTTTGAAGATTAGAAGATATTTTGGTAACCAAACAGTTGACGGTAGCCATTGACTTCCATAGTATTTTTTTCTTCATACTATGGGAGTCAACGGGGCATTGGGCCTGTTTGGTTGCCCATATACTTCAAAATAACTACTTTTGTGTTCAACAGAAGAAAGAAACTCATACAGTGTTGGAAAAACTTGGAGGTGATTAAATTATTACAGAATTTTCATTTTTAAATGAAGTATCCCTTTAAATTTGATCAAAAGTGACTGTTAATACGTATACATTGTTACTTAAGTTTCTATGTCAAATAAATGTAACTTGTGTATCATGGTTTCCACAAAAACTTTTCAATAACTGATCATGTTGTTAACGTAATAATAAATGAAAATTTAATAATAAATGTTTCTTGAGCACCAAATCAGTATATTAGAATTATTACTGAAGGATCATGTGACACTGAAGACTGGAGGGATGGCTGCTGAAACTTCAGCTTTGTCATCACGGAAATAAATTACAGTTTTAAAATGTATTAAAATAGAAAACATTTGATCACAAGTTTTGTGGAATCGTAAGAAACAAATTAAATTTGACTGGTAGTATACATTACAAAGGCACCCAAAATGTGTTTAGTGAGAAGAATATCAGAGACTTGGTCCAATGAGTAACCAGCAAGCAATGCCCTAGCAACCACACAGCAACATGCTAGCAAACTAGGCAACTTCATAGCAACGCCCTGGCAACTACCCAGCATCCTAGCATCAAGGTGCCGAGTTGTACATGGGCGAGACCCACTTCAGAAATGTAAAAAAAAAATAATTATTGTTCATTATATCTGTATTAGTTTACTTTATTATATTTTAAGATGTGAGCGATTGCATCAAATGTTATTCTTTTGTTTTACTATACAGAATCTCATAGATTCACACTCTCTGAAATTCATCATGGCCCTCACGCAGCACAACCGAGCAACCAGGTCCCTGCTCCATCTGCACACAAAGAAGAAACCTCCAAGCATCAGCGCTCAGTTCCAGGTTCAGTATTATTATTATCTAAGTGTGGAAAGCATACGCTCCTTCATCATGGGGCTCAGGATTGGTTTGTTCCATTTCTGTGTGAAAGCCTTTTGTGGTAGTTGTAAATTAGATAAAAGGTTCAGACCCCAGAAGCTGTGGGGAGGTTTTGATATGATTTGCAGGGTTTTAATGGATGCTGATGGACAAACCAATGAGTCACATGATTTCATATATTATACTGTTCAGGCATCTCTAAACAAGCTGTTGGAAACCCTGAGGAAAGCAGAACCGTTCTTTGTCCGCTGCATCCGATCAAATGGTGATAAGGTATGGTGGAGAGCTATTGTATGTTTTTGGGATTAATCTATTATGTGTATTACTTAGGTGATGGATCATCCTTATTTTATATGTTGGTGAATGTGTTTACAGAGGGAAATGCACTTTGATGATGCTCTAGTCCTTCAGCAGCTGAGGTACACAGGCATGCTACAAACGGTCCGGATTAGGAGATCTGGCTATGGAGCCAAATTTACCTTCAAGGTAGTGTAACATGACTTTTTTTAATTAATATTTATCAATTAGGACTGTCAATTTAATGCAGATGTCCATGGGTAAATAATGAGGTAAATAACCCATTTAATCATACCCCCTGACCCATACATACATTTTCTAATAAGGATTTAGTTTTATTTTATTAAATTAATACAATTTTATTAAATAACTTAATAAATATATCAAATAAATAAATAAGAAAACAGAGGAATCCAGGTAAGATTAACAGACTCTTACAAAATGGATCGCTGTGGACTGTAATACGCATATTTCTTTTTAAAAATGTCTATATAATGCTTTACTGGTCTGCAAAAACAAGGCTCTTAATGTCATCCTCATTTGAAGATTTCTCAGCAGATATTGATATTTTTAGAGATTAATTTGAATTCTTAATAACTATGTCATACTTAATTTGATGTTTTATTTGATAAAATACTAGTATACTACAAATCCATTCATATATTTACTGACATATCGCTTGAGACTTACTGATATAGTTGTAATTAAACTTTATTTGTAGTACTTCTTTATGTACTTCTAACGCGCCAGAGAGAAATGTACATTTCAGAAGGATTACATAAGCAGAGAGCAGTTTGTCTTTCATTTTGATTTGTTCTGTTTAAAAGTAGACATTTCAATAGCTATATTTCTCAGGTCTATACGCTGAGTTTCGGTTCATTTATGAGACGAGTTGCAGTTCACTCGCCGGCGCCTCCGTTTCGAGATTATCTATTGTCTGTTATATTTACTTCTTATTTATTAAATCCAGGCATTTGGTTGATGAAACATTGATTAAAATTAAGATATAATTAATACAAAACGAAATTGACTTTCCGTTATTTCCTCATAAATGCGAACACGAAAAATAAAATAAAATGAATATTATATGTTCTGTTGAGAGACAACCCTTCTTCCTCCAGTGGGTAGTAGACTATTACTTTTGATATGCACTGTGTAATTCACTGAATTGATTTCTCTGCTGTCAGCCTCTGTCACGTATTGTGTGAGCTTGTGACTATTGCAAGCGCGCAGCTGAGAAGTCCTGATTATATTGTCTGCTATATTTACTTCTTATTTATTAAATCCAGGCAATTGATTTATTAAACATTGATTAAAATGCGTGGCGCGAGCGATAAATCTCCGACAGTAAACGGATGGCCCATTCTGCTCTGTAACGGGTGCTTTTCCGCGTCTCGGGTAAACAGCTGTTGCGACTCACGTGAGCAATAACGGCCGCGTCCGGTGTGTAGACACAGTGTTAAAGCTCATTCTGCCTATAACGCTACGTTACAACATCAAGCAATATTCCAATAATTTATATAATTATAACACTTTATATAGGGCCATTTTGCATTAAGAGTAGGCTAGTTTCACGTTTAGTAGGTACATTTTGCTTACTACTTATTTAAAATAGTATAAAAGTCTGTACATTATGTAATTAAAAACGTTTTCATTATGATATTATACATTTTACTTTAGTAAAAAGATCTGAGTTCTTCCTCCACTGGTAGAGATTAGAGGAATTAAGACTAAAAATAGAAGATAATGTCAGTGACACTTTTGATATATTTATTGATACAAGTTGTTTTATATAACGTGACTAAATTAAAAGTCAAAGTTGTTAGTGAAGATTATGCAACAGTATTTAGAATATAATATAAATATAGCATGCAATGCAAACTAGTTTGGTTACAGCTCAAATGTATCATTCTCATTCTATCATTCCCCCTGCCTCCATTACATATCTTTGTCACACAAGTGTTTGATCACCACATTTGAGTGATCATTGCAAAACGTTTATATATTTATTCTGTTTAAATACTGTGTATTCTATATACAGTACCCATCAAACGTTTGTACACACCAATAGGAAAGTGTGTCCAAACTTTTGACTGGTACTGTACTATAATACACATAAATAATATTGCTACTGTACACATAAATAATATCGGCCGATATATCGGTATCAGGCTTTTTTTTATCGGTATCGGCATCGGCCCCCAAAAATCCATATCGGTCGGGCTCTAGCGAATTGCTTTTATTATTTGCTTTATACAGACATGTCTAAAGGTTTCATCTTACATTGTCACCACAGGAGTTTACAGATCAGTTCAGAGTACTGCTGCCAAAAGAAATATCTATACCTCAGGAAGATATCACCAACCTGCTGATGAAAATGGGACTTCCCAGCTCCAGTTTTCAGATTGGCCGAACCAAGGTTTATTTCAGTTTCACTCTTCACTGAAGAAATATCCATAACCTGCATTTTGTCATTCAGATAAGTTTCCAAATTTCCATAATTGACCGCTCATCTGTGTGCACAGGTGTTTTTGAAAGAATCAGAAAGACAAAAACTTCAGGATGCCCTTCATAAAGAAGTGATGCGGCGCATCATCATCCTGCAGAGATGGTTCCGTGCCTGTTTGATGAGGAAACAATACCTACAAGAGAGGAAAGGAATTATAACTATACAGGTACCATTCATTTGATTGGCTAGGGACTTTACATAATCTTACATAACCTTGTCTGAAAACGATCAGATCAACAATGCGTCTCAACAATTTATCATATGCCTTTTATTGTCAGCTGAAACCCTGTGACCTAGATATATTTATTTACTTGCTTCCTTTCACAAGTTTCAATTAAAGTTCTAATGTTTTTTTAGATAAATTAATACTTTATTCAGGAAGGACATTTAAATTGGTCAAAAATCTTACAAAAGATCTCTTTCAAATAAATGCTGTTCTTTTGAACTTTCTATTAATCAGAGAATCATGAAAAAAAATGCCTTTCCACAAAAAGGTTTCCACAAAACTATTAAGGAGTTTTCAACATTGATAATAATAATAAACGTTTCTTGATCACAAAATCTGCATATTTAGGGCCAGAGTACCTATGGTGTGAGGACCCTCTTGGAATTGCTCCGTTTATTTCAATTGACTTCTGAAGGATCATGTGACATTGAAGACTAAAGTAATGGCTGCTGATTTATGGAGTAATCAGTTTTGCCATCACCGGATTAAATTACATTTTAAAATACATTGAAATAGAAAACAGTTTATTTTAAATTGTAATCATATTTCACAATAATCCTGTTTTTTAGTGTATTTTATATCAAATAAATATAGCCTTGGTGAGCATAAGTCACCAGACCTCTTTAACAGTAGTGAATGCATTTATAATTTACTATCTTTCTCTTCCTTGTAAACAGACCAAAAATTTTTAAGATTTATCCTGCACTATTACACGGATGTTCAAACAACATATTCTCATTTTATGTAATGCTATTATACATTGTGGCTTAATTTATTGTTATTGTGAACCATCCTGACTCACAAAGGGTTTGTGAACTTGGTTGTGAAACCCTGCAAAAAATGATAATGTACCTGAGCAGAGTTTTCTGTTTCTGTTTCATCCCACAGCGATCGTGGCGTTTTTTGCGTGAGACATACAGAGGCAGAGCAGCTACTGTGATCCAGGCTGCATGGCGAATGTCCAAGCAGAGAGCAGCGTTTTTGAAGGAGAGAGAAAAACTCAAAGCACAGACGTAAGTCCAAGTTACCATTGGGTGTTTATTACTTTAAGGTAAAACAATATTAGTCATTTTGGATTGTTTTTTCAGATCTCAAACAGAACTGGCCTATTTGAACAAGCCAAGTCAGCCAAAACCACAGCCTCCACTGCCTGACGAATCTCACACCCCTGAACAAAAGAAGGCAGAGGATTCGAGCCTGCGGTTAAACACCGAGACCAAGTCTAAGGTTACAATAGAACCTACTCCTAGAATCACAAAGCAACTCAGCATCAAGGAGGACCAACCTGCTCGAGATGTTAAAGGCAAGATTGGCAATAAAGAAAGACAACCATCTCCTTCAGGCCTCCCTCGGCCTGTGTCGCTTCCACTGAACATGAGCGAAAGTGGTTCTGATGAGACTCAAAATGCTGTACACCTACAACGCCGTAACAATACATCCAGGTTGAAGGAGAAGCCTGATAAATGGAAGGAGAGGAGCAGTGAAGCAGCACATTTGGAGAACATCAGTGCTGAGATACTACGACTTCAAACCCAGAGGAAATTGGGTTTGTGGTGAGAGTTATATTTTGGTCTTTTTTCTTTGTAAGTAAAAACTCATTTTTATGTTGTTTTTCTTTATTACGCAACTCTCTGGAGTACTTCATTCTGATTGGTCAGTCTGTGGTCAAATATTTTTGTATAATATCATCAATATTTATGTCTGTTTATCTATTTTTAAAAGCAGCCATTTTATACTTTTCAGGCAGTTGGCCACTATCTCAAATTTTTTACCCTGCCTGAGTTTATTTTGCGGTAATGCCTGGGTGGTAGTACATTATCCCTTATTTATTTGTTACCGTTTCTTATATGTTAGGAAATCTGGCATTTCTCAGTCCTTGGATAATGTGTCCAGAATGAGTTCTTCAGAGTCAGACAGCTCCTCCTCGCCATCCAAAAATGAGGTACTGTTTAAAAACTAGTTATGGTCTTTCTGTTAAATGTCAAATGTTATGCTATATGTTGATGCAAAAAAAATCATATTTTTGCCCCCCAAAACTGACATATAATATTACAGTATATGGATATACTACCTTTCAAACGTTTGGGGTCAGTAAGATTTTTTTTAACTAAGAAATTAATACTTTTATTTAGTGAGGACACATTCAATTGATTAAAAGCGACAATAAAGACATTCTATTCATCCAAGAATCCAGAAAAAAAGTATCATGTTTTGCACATTAATATTAAGCAGTACAAAGTTTGATAATTATAAGAAATCTTTATTGAGCAGTGTGGCGAGCAGGACGAGGCCGTGGGCCGTGAGAGATACGAGACCGGTAGGTCACGCATGTGTTACTCATCAGCAATCATGCCACTTGTCCTGCTCGCCACAAGCAGCAAATCGGCATATTATAATTATTTCTGAAGGATCATCTGACGCTGGAGTAATGATGCTAAAAATTCAGCTTCGCCATCATAGGAATAAATGAAAATATATTAAAATGGAAAACAGTTATTTTAAATGAATATAAGATTTCACAATATTACTATTTTTACTGTATTTTTAATGAAATAAATGCAGCCTTGGTGAGTGTAAGAGATGTTGACAATTTAAAAAAATCTTACAGATCCCAAACGTTTAAATTAAGAGAATTTCATAGATTATTTTACAGTGTTTATGGATAACTGGATTAGTAGGCACAGGTTACTTTTTTTTTTTTTTTTTTTTTTTTTTCTTCTTCTTCCCCCACCTAAACCGGTTCACATATCATAGGTTATGGTTCAAAGCCGTAAGCACCTCAAACACAAGCGCCGACTAGCACGTCCCCGCAGTGGACTGAAGTTGGATTTTTTGGATCTAAGCGACATGGAGTACTGGAGTTTTCCCCTTCCTCCCATAAGCCCCTCCACTCCCAACCAGTCTGGTATCCGCATGGTCATGGAGACTGTGGTAAAAGTCTGACCCAGTTACCAAGGGACCATAAGAGCTGCTGTGGGCCTTGCTTTTGCACGCAACAGCTAACATAAGAATCAACATTAGATACTGTACATGGGAAGCGTTTCAGAGACTTAGTCTTTAGAAACCAGACTAGTCCTATACTTGGATGTTTCTGACTGGAAGCTGGTTTCTGACCTTTTTTGTATCATTTGACACCGTTAACAAACACTGAGGCCGTCGCTAGTTGTGCTAATGAGTGAATGTAGTAAGTAGATATAAGAATAATGTTGTGGTTGTTAGGTTGCAGATATGTTTTAAATGTATCATTATATAAGGGATTTCTTTTATAATACTAATTGGGTTTTATATAATATTACATGCTAGAATGTAATTATCATAATCACATTTTATTTTCTGTTAACTTTTTTGTAACATTCACTTCCTCAAAATTGTCTCCAAGCTATAACAGCCCCAGTATCTGGTTTTGTGAGGTTTTAGTTTCTTATTTATTTACTTTTTTTACCACAGAGCATGATCTCACAATGGTGTATACTGTGGCTCTGAAGAGCTTTGCTAACTAATTTAACAATAATTGTCAGGTTTTATGCAGGTTATACTAGACAATTTTTATCCAGCAATCTGAAATATATCTCAAATTCTATAAAGGTAGCAAAAAAGGTCAAAATGGATTTTGGAATGCAGTGTGGGAGATTTAATGCTGGTGGTGGCACAAATAGAAGGAAATAACCTCAATCAATCTGCATTATTAGTGAACATTATGATTACAAAACATTCTTTGCTAAATAGTTATCAGCTAAACTTGTTTTGCATCCGCTTGAATGTGGTCTTGCTTTTTCCTGAGCTGTCTGTGGTTGTTTTGCTGAAAATAATGCATGATGGGACTATGGGTAACAAAGTGACATGTTGTAAAATCTCATCATTAGTATGTGTAGGTTTGATTAGAGTGATTTTCAGAAGTTCAGGATTTGGCTGAATGAACCACCTCATTTTTTTCTGCAGTCTCATGCTAATCATTTTTAATCTCTAACATGTTTTGGTCTTTCAGATCCAGTCGCCTGTAGAAGCCGATGGGTGCTTGAGTATCACAAGGAGATCTAGTGAGGATGAAGTTGTAACGTCCAGCACACCAGAAAGGTGATTAGTCCTTTCCCATCAGCATGTTACCTTACTGAACTGTACTGTTCTAGATTTTACCTGAAATATCATTAGTGTGATTTAGGTTTTTATCTGTTTTATTTTATATTTTATCATACATAAAAGTGCTTTCATGTCAATTTAATAAAACATTTCTGTTTATATCCTGTAGGCGGGGATTCCTAAAATATTTTCGGAGGCGTCTGACACCCCAGGATGGGAATACTACAATGGCAAAGACACTGTCAGAAAAAGAGGGGCTAGGTTGTATTATTCACCCAGACCTACTTCATTCTTCCATTCATTTATTGATTTATCTATTATTTCTATAATTATGTTAATAAATAAATTAATAAAGCACAGATTGTTTAAATAAATATTTAAATTGTTTAAATAAATATTTAAATTGTTTAAATAAATATTTAAATTGTTTAAATAAATATTTAAATTGTTTAAATAAATATTTAAATTGTTTAAATAAATATTTAAATTGTTTAAATAAATATTTAAATTGTTTAAATAAATATTTAAATAAATATATAAAATAAAAACAAGAAATGTTGAAAAAAAAAATTGGTAAGTAGTAGACCAATTTTGAGTAAACGTTTCAGTTGCAGTAACTCACCTCTTTTTCTCTCATTTACCTCTGTTTCTTTGGTCCAAAAGCCAGTGGCTCTCACTCGTATTCTCCACGTGCCAAGACCTCAGCCAATTATCCTGGACCCCGTCGTAACCCCACCATTAAAATCAGCCGAGCTACTCGTGTCCAGGAGCAGTGGAATGCTTCTCTGGACAGGGAAATCACTGATACTAATGAACTTCGCCACCTGGATGAGTTCTTGGGAAATCAGGTTTGTGTTGATGTTTATATTCATCCGCTTTTGTAAAGGCATTTTTTTAAAAATCCTAAATTTGGATTTTTTAGAAATGCTTTCAGAAGTTCCTTTTTGTTTATAGTCATATCTTATCAACTTTGTACTTTTAAGCACGTAATCTGTTGGTGTAATGTTGAATTCAGATGAACGATCTAAGCACCCGCACAAAGGAACTCTCAGAGACAGAAAAAATCTTCTTCTCAGCCACCACACAGTTCAGAGACACCATCAAAAGCATGTACTCCATCTCAGTAAGTTTATCTGTGCTCATATTTTACCTTCCCCTTATCATAGTTTCACAGATGCAATAGATAATAAGCACTGAAAAATTTTGAAAATGCAAATGTTTGAAATGATCTGTTTCCTATTCCCAAAAGAATCCCAATATCGGCTATAAGGCCCTGATGTCAGGTTACCAAGCAAGGGTAGCCAATCTCGCAGGGCTGAAGAAAGTGTCTGAGGTGCCGCTGGTAATAAATCTTTTCCAATCAGTTCTGGATGGATTTATCAGGGGGGAAGTCAAACGACTGGAGGCAGAGCCTTGTAAGGTAAGAAGCTGTAAGGATTTCTACAGACGCTTAACTGTGCTCAAATATATAAGGCAAGTCACCAGACCCTCGAGGAATCTGGGCCGTTTACCCTATTAAAACCCATTTCACATAATTCTGCTACATTTCTAATGTTTTTGAAAAAAAAGGTTTCTAATGCTCACCAAGGGTACTATTATTGGATCTAACATAGAGTAAACATTTAAATATTATTACAGTTAAACTATTTTAAAATGTTATTCCTCTGATAGCAAAGTTGAATTTTCAGTGGCTATTACACCAGTCTTCAATAGTTAAACGGTAGTGTTATAAAATGTGGACCAAGCTGGCAGATTCCCAGTGGACCTAGTTATCAGTTATCCTTGAATTTATCCTAATTACATGCCCCTCTTTCTGTTTTTCAGGTTAAGGAAAGGAACAGAAGAAAATCTAAAAGAGATGCATATGTAAGTTATTTTCATGATATAGAGACGTTATATAGCTATATTTATAATGCATGATGTGAAAATACAAAACAACACTAATATTTTACTCTCTCTGTAAGCCTGACAGTCCACTAGGTCACTTATTTAGCACATACCAGGTGACCATTATGCAATCATGTGACCAGTGCAGCTCATACATATGGGGAATGGAAAAAGCCATCATGTGCAGCTGTAAGTATCCACCATCCTTTTCCCTGACCAATCCAAATTGACAAGGATTCAGAGGTACTTTATGCTGCGCTTTCTTTTTCAGCTTGTAAAATGGTGTGTCACAAGAAGTGTCTGAGCAAGATAACAATAAATTGCACAGGTCAATGTGCCAGGAAGGTGAGCAGTATTACTGTATCACATACTATATATTCACAGGGAAAATTCTGCCATCATCTACACAACCTCACTAACATGAGTGTAGATAATCACAGTTTATTTGTTTCCATTCTTCAGAAAGAGGGTGAGCATACCCTCCACTTTGGTGTACCTATCTGCACCTTGGCCAGAACAGCTGACTCTGTGCCCTTCGTCATGGAGAAGATGCTGGTACATGTTGAAATGAATGGACTGTACACAGAGGGCATCTACCGCAAGTCCGGCTCAGCCTGCCGAGCCAAAGAGCTTCACCACATACTAGAGAAAGGTAATAGTGTGATTTGATTGGTCTTTAACCCCTCATTATCAGAAATTAGAGGGTGCTTTTTCAAAGTAAAGGGTTTATGACCCTTGTCATGTACTTTACTGTTGGCACATCTATTTTCATTTAATATAACTGCTTGACTTTTTTGCATTGAAGGTTTTTGGTTTTTCCCCTCAGATCCGCAGACTGTCTGTCTTGACAATTACCCCATCCACACCATCACTGGCCTGGTCAAACAGTGGTTACGGGAACTACCCGACCCACTTATGACATACAGCCTCTACAATGACTTCCTGTATGCTGCGGGTAGGTTTTTGATCACATGCAACTTAAGGTATAAAGGCTAAACATTTATGCCACATATGTTAGAAAGAAATGCTTGTTTTTTCACCCCTCCAGATTTGCCAGAATCATCTGAGCGGTTGCGTGCCATCTACCGAAAGTTGGATGAACTACCTCACTCAAACTTCTCTACTCTCGAAAGGCTTATTTTTCATCTCGTGAAGTAAGGAACGATTGCATATGACTGGGATGAATATATGACATCCTGTGCATTGCTTCACCTCTTGCCTAATTTCTTTTTGTATCCAGAGTGGCTAAAGAGGAAGCTCACAATCGAATGTCAGCTAATTCTCTATCGATCGTGTTTGCGCCCTGCATTCTACGCTGCCCAGATTCTTCTGACCCTCTCCTGAGTATGAAGGATATAAACAAGACCACTCTGTGAGAATCATTTTGGTTTATTTGCCTTCCTTGTTTATGATAAGCTTGTTTGTTTGACTTGATTTGTTGATTGGTTGATGGTCAAGATAGGAGAAGGTATACTAAAAATACATAAATAATGTGAGATTATCTAAGCAGCTAAATCGTTAATGTTCTTATTCAAGGCAAACAACTTTCTTTGACTACATTCATCATATATGAACCTTATGGTTAACATTTATGTGCAGTTGTGTGGAGATTTTGATTAATGAGCAAACAAGGTGCTATAATCAGAAAATGGAAGAAATTCAGCAGTTGGAAAATGCAGAAGCTATCGCCATTAAACAGCTCAACCTCAGGAGACAGAACACGGTAAGAAAAGCTTCACATGCTAGTTTGCAATATACTACAATCCTAAAGATTTAAAAAAAAAAAAAAAGTAATTAGTACTTTAATTAGCAAGGACACATTCAATTGGTCAAAAATGACTGTCAAAATGTTACGTTACAAAATATTATTTTACAAATAAGTGCTGTTCTTTTGAACTTTCTATTCATCAAAGAATCCTGAAAACTGCATCATGGTTTCTACAAAATTATTAGTCAACATTGACAATAATAAGAAATGTTTCTTGAGCAACAAATCAGCATATTAGAATGATTTCTGAAGGATCATGTGACACTGAAGACTGGAGTAATGATGCTGAAAATTCAGCTTTGCCATTACAGGAATAAATTAAGATATATTCAAATAGAAAACCTTATTTTAAATAGTAATACGATTTCACAATACTTCTGTCTTTACTGTATTTTTGATCAAATAATTGCAGCCTTGGTGAGCATAAACATTTAAAAATCTTGCCGAATGGTAATGTACACAAGATATCACACTTTAAGAACAGTTGTGAAATAAGCATTATGGCATCAGCTTCATGACATAGAAACAACGCTAATAAATCCTTATGGGTTTTCCAATTATTCTGAAATATGGAATATAGCAACACATTACACCTGTTCACCTACATACTGTACATACTATGCACCCCTACCATTAACCTTTAACTGGCATCTACACTAGATGCCAGGGAATGTATTTTGTAGTGGAAAGATAATATTTAATATTCTGATTAATTAAATGTTTTCATGAAATATTGTGCAATTAATACTTTCAGTATGTGGTGACAATTTATAAAAGTAATAAACCACTCAAGGCTCTGTTATTCTGAATATTGTCTTAGCTGTGGGTGTTAGCAAACACCCCATCACACATTGTGCCTAACTGTACTCATAATGGAGCAAAGCCTCATGTATCTTATTGCTTAAATGTATCTGTCATTCATTTCTGGTCTAATATTTAGCCCCTTTGGTATAGCCGTTTGCAAAGTGCTTTTTGTGGCTCTTATTTTACATGATTTCATGATCTCACTTTCAATTTAGATATTTGAGCGGCCAAAATTAGATTCAGATGCCTCCTCAATGGACAGAGCTGAGCTTGAAATTGAAAAGAGCCTGCTGGAGAAGATCAAGTCCATTAAGAAAGAAAAGTGAGTTGAAAATGCATGTTTAACTTTTTATTGTTTAGTCAATACATTTCTATTGTCTTCTAGAACAGTTTTAAATGTGCTTCGATCACAGTAAAGTTGTATCATTTCACTTTTGCATTTTGATTCTATGGTTTCAAACTTCAGTAACTTTCGTCCAGGGGCACAGAAAAAAAAATTTGTTGCTACATAGCAACACTATGTAACTTTTGCTCTCGGGGTCCCCCTACAGTTGGGAAACAGTATTATCTTCTACTACTGTTGTAAAATCTGTCATTAGCCGCTTTCCGACCGGAGGGACTTTTGCAGTTCCTAGAACCTAACATTCCTATAACCCTTTTTTTCGCGTGTTCCGACCGGACTAAGTTGGGGATTTTTTAGTTCCTCAGAGCGTAGTTCCTATAACTCTTTCAGTACCTAGTCTAGAGCGAGGACTTTTTTAGTTCCCTTTCCCTAGGTCTACGTTGATTGGTTTAACTTATAAGTCAAGCTCACTGTCAACACATTTTCTTCACTGTCTGTTGCAAATCGCCTATGTAGGCTATGCTAACTCATAACTTAAGACAAACATAACGCATTCAACCAGCTAATTGCTAATGCTTGATAAACTTACCCGTCGTTTTGTTTGCCTTCTGCGCTCTGCTCTTCTATCTTCTTCCATCATATTACTTAAGATCATATTACGCTGGAGCCTCCGTCTTCTGTGTTTCTCTGTACAGAACTCAAGCCGTCGTTCGTACTCCGTTATTAAGTTCCCGGCAAGGCAGAACAGTAACATTCCGATAGCCTCCTCCATGCTGGTTTGTTGTTGTATGTAGCGGCGCCGCCGTGCTTGCGTCACTCCCTTACCCCTCCTACCAGTTCCTATGGCCACTTGGCCAGTGCGAACGCAAACAGCAAAACCGAGTTTGGGGGAGAGTAGTTCTTAGAACTGTTTAGAAGTGGACAGTTCCTATAACTAAGTTCCTGTAACTACTTGGTCGGAAAGCGGCTATGGTTACACCAGGGGATACACGTGCATTTGTTGACAAGCCGATACCGTCTTTAGTTCTCGCGAGTTCTCACGTCTTGGGCAGACTGCCTGCGTTGCGTGTGAAATGTCTTCATCCCAGGTACATTGGCATATATTTCAGCATGTCATATGAATATAATTTCATGAGTTTTATTTTTTTCAAACGCCAAAAGATCGCGTAGCTCATGTTTACAAGCCAGCGTCATTATAGTAGACTATCGGCTACTGTTTTACATAATGGATATGCTAATTCAATTCAATGTTTGTGTGGTAGGTAATAGCGATAGCATGCTAACCATCGTAAACTAGCATGTTAGCGTTTAACGTTACTAGCTACCAGATTAATAATTTGCTACTCTACTAGCATTACTTGAGTCATGAAGATAAATGGAGGACCAGATAGATTCCATAACATGGCCAGGAAGACAACAAATTCGAAAAAATAGAGATAGTATGCAAGCAATATATTTACTAGTCCAACAGCATGACGGCCAGGTCAGCATCGGTCGGGCACCCCTCCTCCTCCTTTAGCTCACGCCAGCGAGTGAACGCTGGACCAATATTGATCCTGGTTCGGCCTTTTATTTTGTCACTCTCCCTTTTTCTCTTTCTAGTCTCCTCCGACAAAACCTTTGCCTCCTTCGTTTTAGTTGCTGCTTAGGCCATGACAACAACATGCAGACGGCAAACAAACGCTAGTTGGGCTCTCACGTCAGAATTTGAGGAAGTGGGGGGTGGTGGGGGAAGTGAGGTATGCCGTAAAGCAGTTGAATTTTGTAGTTCTTTTTGTGCTCGGGTTACTACCCGAACCCCGAAGTTACGTAGTGCCAGTAAAAGCGATACAGACACTGTCAGGCTATGGCAGACGTGTCATTCAAACTATTGTAAGTCAATATACCAGTTCAAGGGTCTTGGAAATATATATTTTTTTAAGAATTACAAGTCCCTCTAATTGTACAGTTCAAAACTCATTCTGTTTGTGGTTTAGGAACAATTTGGCCTTCAGACTGCCTGAGTTTGACCAGGATAGCTCTGATGCTGAGAACATGGACTCCGAATCATTGGTCAGCTCTGAGAGTCTACTAGAAGATCATTGTGTGAGTTTGGACTTGGAAGGTCAGTACTGAGGTACAGAAAATTTTAAATACATTATGCATTGGATTCCCCACATGTTCTGACTCTTGGACTTGCTGTTCTTGTGGTGAGCTGGTTATTGTGCTTGTTATTTAACCTGCTGTTTCTCTAACCACGGGTTTGCTCTGCTGCTTTTATATTAAATATAAGAATGTTTGTATATTTGGTTATTACATGATATTTGTATTTTAGTCCCTAGTGGCTAATCCAAGGCATCTATTTCAGCGAACACTGCTTTGAAGGGCTCCAAGCCAGAGAATTCTGCTAAACCACCTGATCCCACACATGATCCCAAACCAGGGAGCAAACAGCCTGCTGAGGACCGCAACCAAAACCATTCCTCCTCACGCCGAGATGGAGTCCAGTCCATGTGTGTCATCCAGAGCCAAGATATTTCAGAATCTCTTACCACCTCCTTTCCTGCAAGTAATCAGGGCAAGAGACGATTTTCAGACCTTGACATTCCTTTTATAGATGAGGACGTGTGACATTAATTAACACCGAAAGATCTATGCAAATATTTGTCTTTCCTGCAACTGTTCAAGCAACAATCAATTTCTCATTTCTGATCATAAATCAAATGCTGGATTCATGCATGCTGTCCCAGAACACCTGTTGTGTTCATAGAATACATTTGTTAAACAAACCTAATGATTTTTTATTACTTTGTATCATGTTTTGCTAGGATTATTTAAACATTCCTTATAATCTTGGCAACATTTGTAGTAGGTTTATAATATATTTTAATAGCTTTTTTCTTTTTTGTATAATGCAAGTTTTTCTATGGACCACATTGGAGTGGAATTGGCCTTATATTATTGTTTTTTATAGCCACAAGTCATAGTTCTTTATTTTTATTGCAAACAAGGAACTGTAGAGAACTGTTATATTCTTTATTAGATTGTTCCATTAATTGTTTTCTGTGAAATATCTGTGGTGTAAATAGTTCTAAATGACAGTGCTTTCCCAATTAAATCAAATCTGATGAGTCCCCTAATATGTGAATATTTTTATCTGCTGGTGTGGCATTAAAACATGAGAAAAAAATGTTATCAATGTCAGATTTAAAGAGGTTGTATCAGCAGTCAATTGTTTGTGAGGAAATGGTAGTATCATAAATGCAGCTGTTTTATACGATTGTTAGGACAGTATGGATTCTGCTCTAGTGAGGAGAAATGGTTACAACCATAGGTTACAACAGGTGTGTTAAAGTGAATGCTGCATATTGTTTTGCCGTTGTCATTTTATAAATCCAATATAAAGTTCCAGCAAAAAAATATACCCAGAGTTTTTTGCCAGACAAAACCGCGTCTGCTCGTTAAGTAACACAATACAAACAACACAACAGTTAGCAGTTTACAAGACAGGGATTCTTCATTGTTTTGGGTACACTCGCACGGACGATGTACTCGGCCAATGAAATCGCGAAGAAAACCACTCCCGTGTAAAAGTGACTAATCAGAAACCAGCGCAGAAAAATATGGGCGGAACTCGAGAGCTGAGAACAGGAAGTCGCTTATCTTAGCGTGGATGCTAACGGTAAACTGTAATATTTAGCCACACCTTGCAGGTCCATCTCCCACAAACAAGAATGGATATAAGTTAACAATGACTGGAGAGAAAAAGAAGAAAAAGCGGCTGAACCGCAGCATTCTTCTAGCTAAGAAAATCATCATTAAAGATGGAGGCACTGTGAGTAAAACATTTCTTTGTGGCAGTTAGCCATATGCTAGTCAGGGCTAGCCAGCTAAACCAGTGTTTTTACCGAGCTGTAACAACTCCACACTTGGTGTCTTTACGATTGGCAACCTGGCAGACACTTTCTGGTGATGCAAACTAGTAACTGTTATATCTGTACTATAAGGAGAAATAAAACAGTAATATTTGAGAGACAATAGTTTCATTACACAGCCAACAGTGAAAACAACAAGCCAGCTGGCGAGAAAGCAAGCCAGAATTTTCATGGCTTGCGTTTTGACATCGAGTTAGTTATCTTATGTTCAAAACCTAAAAAATGAAACCGGAAGCTTGAAAATAGGACAATGAATTAAGATAAATAAAAAGTATTTATGGTGAGCGTCTGTGACAGAATTGGGTGTCCCGTCAGGATAGAAATTAACATGCTTTTTATGACATATGTTCTGTCCGACAGTTCACCTGACTTGTTCTTTATAAGAATGACGAGTTTTTGGTTTACCATGTCGTTTTTGTTGTGAACTTTAGAAAATAGTCGATTGGCACTTAAATGTCAAGAAAGCTCCTAATGGGCTGTCAAATTTTTACTTCAAGAATCAACTAGTAGCCTATGTATTCACACATGGTATAATTTATCTGTTGTCTTTGCCACCATTGTCCTTTTAGGAAACACTCGTCAAGACGATTTCTTCAAATTCCTTAAAAATGTATTAAAAAAGACAGTGAGGCCAATGAGTAAGTTGGCATCAATGTGTTGTAAACTTTTGTCCACAAACATGAATGTAAATATAAAACGAAACTCCTGACAGTACGTTCCCAAATGCAACAAACTATACATCTTTAAATCACAGCCTTTGATTTTATAATCACAATTCGATAAGAGACATCACTATTTAGTAAATTATGCAGCCCCATTTGTTTATTTTAATGTTACGTTTAATTAATGATTAGCATTTAATCAACTCATGTTTGGGAAACTCTGGACTAATATTTAAGTGCAAATGAATGGTCCATTTGTACCAGGCTAAATTATATGCTTGCTCTGAAAGTAAATATTTTTACTTTGACCTGTCCTCAGTATGAAAACATGACGCGTTTTTAAATTACAGTGTAAGAGGGTTTTACACGGTGCCATAACCAGGTTGTACGTTACCAGAGGTTTCTAATCATTGACTTATTGTACAAGTGATTAGCTTGAGACTCCTGGAAATCGACTGAAAAAGGTTTAACTCTATAGCTTTATGAATCAACAGCAGCTCCTCAATATCACTATTTATATCTTGCTCGTCTCAAATTTAACAAGAGCTTTTATGAATACATTACAGACTGTACAAAGAGAGATGTGTATGTTGACATTGTGTTAAATGTCTATCAACCTGCATAGTCCTTTCAGGCTTTGTTTGCACTGTTAACTGCTTGGGCACAGGCCACGACTCTTTCTCTCCCCTCTTTCTAATGATCCGTAGCATTGTGTTCAATCTGCAGGCTGTTAAACATATTTAGTGCGGGCTTTCTTGCGTGCCATTAAATGAATTCTGATTTTCGGCATATACAATTTTTAATAAGGGTTTGGCAAGGTAGTTTTGGCCGTTTAAGGGTTGTATTAGGGCCAGGCATCCATCTAATATTTGTTTAAGTGAAAGTTTTTGCAGTGCACCAGATAAAGAGCAAATAAATGTGAACTAATAAGTCTGTCATTGTATGCCCGTTGGACCCTGTTATTGCACACTATGACTTTGTTTATTTAATGGTTATAAAGCATATGTTTTTTTTTTTGTTTTTTTTTAAAGCTATTTGCTGTCTTATGGTCTGTAATGTGTATAATTTTTTCTCTCATTGTCCAACCTTTCTCCTTATTGCTTCTTTATCCATGTTCTTCTACATTACTTCCTGTATTATGTTTGTTTGTAGTAACACTAACTCCTCCTTGTTTAGCCACAGGGGTTTGGAGAGCCCAGTGTCTATCATGCGGTGGTGGTTATCTTCCTGGAGTTCTTCGCCTGGGGACTGCTCACCACTCCCATGCTTACGGTAAACCAGTTTTGACCCTCATTAAACCCTCATTCACCGTTTCAGATCAGAGCAAATTACGAGCCATGAATGTTTGCATTCATTCTCCCTTCCTTTTGTATCCATAACATGGAGTGACATTTCCCATTGCCCAGATCCGAGAAGTCTTGTACAAATTTATGAATAAATGAATCCTGATCAAATGAAGAGGGCAAAATTATGCATACTTAGTTGATGAGGGATGCATTGTGTTGGCTGAGTATAATTGACCAAGCGATATTAAAACGACATCAAACAGTGTCATGCTAAAAATGACCTTTTTATTTTGAAGGCTAACTGGAGGGTTTGTCAGGCCACAATGGTTATAAATGAAGCCGAACCTGTGATTTACTTTGTAACGTAGTGACAGTTGTTTTTATGCCAGCATGATACTGTTGTTGACACTGTATCCAGTACAGTCACAGCATGCTACATGATCCATGGCTTTCACTGTAAGTAATGTTTCCTTAAATTTACACTGCATGCAAAGTGGAATTGCTGTTTCCTTTTAATGAATAATGCATGAGTTGAAAGCAGTTTGGGTTTAACTCTTTCTGCAGGTCAGAAGCCCTTTAGAGAGAAATGTGGCCCACTCAGGCCAAATCAATATATAGTTATTTATTTATATGTATATTTGGCATATATACACATCTGTTAAAAAAGTTTGGGGTCTAAGATTTTTTTAAACGAATGTTTATGAAAGAAGTCTCTTATGCTTACCAAAACTAATTTATTTGACTAAAATGCAGCAAAACAGCATTTATTTGAAGTACAAATCTTTTGTAACATAATAAATGTCTTTACTCAATTTTGATCAATACAGTGCAGTCTTGCTGAATAAAAGTATTTAATCTTACTGACCCCAAAATTTTGAATGGTACTTTGACCCATTCAGTCTTACTGCTATTACATTCAGGTATCAGATATTCCAGCTTTGTTTACTTTGTTTCTAGGGATGTACTGTACAGTATATATGTTACCATATCAGTATCTGCAAATTTTGGCATTGGCATCAGTCTGTGCTGCATTTGTTCAGCAGAATGAATTTAAACATTGTAAAATTTAAAATGGTCAAACAGAAAACAGAGCTGTGAACACAAGACTACTCTTATTGTTCAATGAAAGAATAAAATTACCTCAAATATTGACTAAACTAACTTTTTTTTCATTGGTTTAAATGGTATCCGTGACTTCAATGGCACATTAGAAAAGGACTAAACAGTATGCATCATTTTTATTGTACATTGTAATTCTTTGATGTCTGATTTCACACTGTTGATCAGTGCCAACACAATATATGGTAACACTTTAGTTTAGGGTCCAATTCTCACTATGAACTAGTTGCTTATATGCATGCATATTTCTAGGATATTGGCTGTTTATTAGTAATTATAAAGCACATGTTAATGCCTTATTCTGGATGGCCATATTCTACATCCCTTAATCCTACCCAATACCTAAACTTAACAACTAACTTACTATTGATAAGCAGTAATTAGGAGTTTGAGACAAAAGTTGTCATTAGTAGATAGTTAATAGTGAGAATTGGACCCTAATCTAAAGTGTGTAAATTTATTGTATGAGCCTTGATATCGATTATCGGCCACCGCATATAAAAGACCAAATTGAAATCTGGATTTTTTTTGTCTTTATTTAAACTTGGAAATAATGTTTTAAGATTTTGAAATATTTAAAACAATATTTTGTGACTATTAAAATGTATTATTAAATGTAATATTAAAATGTGGACATGTTCACTCAAACGGTTATTCTTATTGTTTGAAATGGAAATCATGTAAAAGAAGTATCTTCTCTAGTGGTCAGTTTTTGAGGCTATATTATTGGCTTTTGGTAGTGGCTGAAATTTAAATAGTCCTGGATAAATTGCTTATTTATGTTTCCTTATTTCCCAATGTGGGAGGAGGATTTGCATTTAATTTGTGCTGTTGAGCCAGAGAGTCGCCTCAGTGCTCTTTGCTCTGGGCTTTTATTTGATTAGTAGCTGCTGAAACTGAAGCACTAATGACCCTAACAAACCTTTCCAGATGAACGCTGCACTGACAAGACTTATCGTCTCAGCTAGTGGCACCGTTTTGCTCTTTCAGACAGTGCAATCGAGCTCTGCTTCAGTGCGTCCTAAAATCTGAGTGCTCAGCTGAGTGTTTAAATTAACACAGCAGGTGAAACGTGTTCACATGCTTTGTTTTGATCTGTCAACAGAGTGTAGGAACAGTCTGTTCACAGCATTCATTCTAATGTTTAGAGTGGGCCATAGCCTGAATTTAGTGATTAGTGTTACCCATCATTTCTTAAATAAATGAGAAAAAACGTGAAAGTGGAGAAACATAAATTCCTATTTCTGAATGTAAAATCTCAGCTCTGGTCAACATGCTTCTTATTTTTCACAATTCAGTTAAACGTTTCTCACAGGTGCATTATGAGATTGTTAGACTTTACATTTCCATGACAATAACAGTGACTGATAAAGAAGTAACAGTATCAGGTTTTGTTATTATATGTCATTATATGAATCCAACCTACGTATATATATACGAGCAGAATGATTTTTGCAGGACAATATGCAAGAAATCCTTTATAACAAACAATGATCAATAACCAGTGTCATTTCCCTTTTCTAAAATATGTCCTAGCTGTGCAGTTATAGAAAATTAATAAATGTTTTGCAATATATATTTTTTTAACCTATCAGGATTGAACATACCACTGTATAGGCTAAGTAAGGCATATGCCCTCTTGGACTTCAGTCCTATAATGTTGACTTCTTGGAACTGAAGACTTTCTTTGAATTTGTATACTGGTCAATTAATTTGTTTCCCAAGAGAACAAATCTCTTTTGTACACTTATGTAAAACATTGACTCTTGGATACAGTGTGTTTAATGATGAATCAAGCCGTGGGAATCATTGCTCCAGTTAGAGGTATGCACCTGCCTTCAACGGCAATGACTGATCTTATGCTCAGCCTTAAATAGAAAGCAGATCAAATCTCAGAATACTCAAGTAACATTTGTGTTTGCATACAGCCTTGCCTTGTACTTGCCTTGTTATGGGTTGCTCAGTTCTTTGCACATTCAAAACTACAGGTTTTGTACCCATGGCGATTATTTTGTAACCTCTAAAAAGTAAAGCAGCAAAAACAAATGACACTAGTTTATGTGGGAATAATAATGTAATTATATATATATATGAAGACTTCAGATGCAAAAGCCTCTAAGTCCGTCTAAAGTTTTTGTTTAATATTAACATTTTTATCAGGCTCCATATATGTATAGGCTTCATATATGTATAGGTTTCCACCCAAGTACCGGCATTTCTGAATGGGCTGAGGCTGGGATTTAGTGAGTTTGAAGTGAATGTATTTGATGAACATATACTATGTGCGGAGAGCATTGACTCAATATTATTATCTCATTTTTGACAGAGGTGGTTTTTGCCTCGGAGGTCTTCATATTATGTTTTTTATTGATTACTTGAAATCTGAAGTTTTAAATAAGAGACTATTAACGCATCTCTCTCTGTCTCTTATTCTCACAAGAGATGAAAAAATATGTTTGAAGTATCACCCAATCCTTATTGCCAAGTGTCGGCCAGTAGAAGTACTTCTTTGATGAGCTCTGCCATGGAGTAAATCTAGTGAATCATTAACCTAGTTATTCTGTACCCAACAGATTATCTGTATATATGTATAGCATACACTTTATGATCAATCTGTTTTTTGTTTCAGGTGTTACATCAGACATTCCCCCAGCACACATTCCTAATGAATGGACTTATTCATGGTGTCAAGGTAGGACATTGATCCCTTTTCCACTTATCCCTTTCTGATGTGACAAGAGATAAGAGTCATGATTAGAGCTAGCTACTCTTACGTTGCCATGTTTATTTATGATAAACCCTGGTCATACAGTGATGCCCTTGAATGTGGTGAAGTGGGTACAGAATTTTCCATTTTCAACCTCACCGATAAACATGATTCTGCAATCCAACCGGACCCGGATGTTACTGTGAAATTAAGATCCAAACAGTTTGTCAGATCCGGTCAGGCTCAGGTTGCAGTTGTTTTTTGAAACTTTCAGATTAAATGTACCATTTAAGGAAGTCAAGTGCTTTTGTATTCACTCAGGGCCTGCTGTCTTTCCTGAGTGCTCCATTAATCGGTGCTCTGTCAGATGTGTGGGGCCGGAAGTCCTTCCTGCTGCTCACTGTGTTCTTCACCTGTGCTCCCATCCCTCTCATGAAGATCAGCCCATGGTAAGCCTCTTGCATGAGTCTTGTGTGTGTGTGTGTGTGTATGCATGTATAATATGTATATAATGTATATCATATATATATATTAGTGCTGGGCAACGATTAAAATTTTTAATCGCGATTAATCGCATGGTTTTCTTGCGATTAATCACGATTAATCGCATTGTTATGCGCAAAATTGAATAATGACTTCTAAAGTAGTGTATTGCGCACTTTTGATTTAAAATGTACTGCTATATACACAAAAGTGCAATAACTTTAAACAAATAAGGTGCTTTTATACCAGCAGTATTCCCTTTACACAGTAATCTCAAATCTCAATTTAAACATTAATGTAATCAAATCAAATATTTAAACAAAGCTATTTGCCACTGCCAGGGCATTACCTTTTATCTAGTTTGTTAAAACGAGTCCAGTTTTCTTGGTTTTTTTTCTGAACAGGTATCTTTTATCAGGGAGCAGCAGAAACAGTCTATGTAGTAGTCAGAGGTCATGATCACTACTATATAAGTCGACCAACGTTACTTATAGTAGCTTAGGTTTGGTCATGCCATGGTTTCCCACGTAAGATTACATTAAACAGAGTAAAACAAAAAATTTATACTTTATACTCACGCCGTTGCTGTGTAGCGCGCATACACTTCGGCGTACCCTGACGTGCACCTCTCCAAAAATGTAACGTCAATTCTACGCGTACCGCAAGCGCTGTGATTGCTACAACCGCTCCCCGGGTTTCACATGCTCCCTCTGCATGTGTAATTGCGCGTCAACGCGGACAACGACGCAGAGATATAAATGAAAACCAACGCGTAGTCTATAGCGTATTGTCTTCGACGTAAGTCCGACGCAGAAGTATAAATCAGCCAAGAGTGAGGTGACGTGGTCGAGCACAAGGTGCAGCGACAAGCGGGTGCGTTCCTGTGAAACTGTTGCGGTCATGCTCGCCTCACGCCCGCGCCCGCTCGTTGCCGAAGTTGAATTGTCTATAACTTTTTATAAAGGACGCGCAGCACAAATCATTAGAAGAGAGACTGATCCTCGGCTCGCTGTTAGTGAGTTTCCAGAATCTAAATAGTTATTATCTATAGGTTTTATAGGTACTATCCATAGAGCGCCTGTCATTCACGCGCGGAGCGCAACCCTTTAACTGTTCACCAGAGAGAACCTGCCTCTCTCCACTGCTTGTTTGGGTGGGTTATTTGCTGGCTGACCAACATCCCACCCCTCCTGTGATCATGGTTTGACTGTAGGCCTATGTGTATTCAGAGCCAGTGAGCAACGGACTTTCAAAATAATAATAATAAAAAAAACTGCGTTAACGTGCGATAAAAAAATTGTCAGCCTTAATTAATAAATGCGTTAACGCGATAATAACGCGTTAACTTGCCCAGGCCTAATATATATATATATATACTACTGAATTAAATTGTTGCCCTTTTTTGTGAGCCTGTTTTTTTTAAAGCAGCACTATGCAGTTTTTTTAGTTTAACTGAACAGCTTCGGAGTTATTGGAATGGTTATATGACTCTTTTCGGGTTGAATGGTGGTCGTCTCGCCCCCCACCCCCCCCACCCCCCCCGGTGCCTGTGAGTGGAAAAACCGCACTTGCAACTTTGGACCGTCGTCAGGAAGTATTGCGTGATTTCAGCTCTCGTGATGTAACGAATTGCTTTACGGCACTGCACACATTACACGCATACACGCCCCCATCCAGATCCGGCTAGCTATAAGAACAACTATCCTCCCATGGCAAAGCCAGCATATAAGAAGCAGAAAGCTAGAAAAGCATTGTCGGAGGAACAGAGAAAGAGGAAACAGCAGACTGACCGAGCGAGGAGTCAGACACGAGTAAACATTGGACCTGCATTTTCAGAATGGCGGAAAAAAACGAAGAAAGCGCGGTCGGAAGAGTCTAGAAAAAGGTAACGAGAATCTGACAGCGTGAGGAACCGGACAAGAGTCCTACTCGCTCAGGCTTTCACTGTTAAAGTTGATTCCTGCGATTATCATGAGAACAGTTGTCAATATCTCACATAATTATCAGGACATAAATAAGCCTACATGTTGTAAATAGTGTAAATGAGCACAATTTTCAAACTATTATGATAAATATCAATAATCATGTCTAACAACATCATAACGGACATTGTTACGAAAAAATGTGTCTTACATGATACACTTTATTGGTGTCATCTGGCATTTAGGCTCAGGTAAGCCTAACGCGGTAGGCTACTTTATTATTATGAAGTGCAGAGGCCGTGAGTGCAGATCATAGACTGTCACGCTCTGCGTGAGTTGTATTTACGACAGTAACGTTAAATACAAGTACTCTACAGCGACTCTAGGGATCGCTTTTTGACAAAAACAGAAATCCTGCATAGTGCCGCTTTAATAGACTATTTTTATGAAATATTTAGTTTCTTATTTTTTCTTTTGATTTTGGGGTAAAATATAGCCTTTCCTTTAAAATATTAAAATATAGCATATTCCTTTGTGAGTGTTGTTTTAGTAAATTTGTTATGTGTATGTAATTTTTTTTAATTCTAGTTATTTAACAAAGTATTTTACTTTTTATTTTAGTACTTCAGCTTATTTCAGTTACTTTCTAAGGCAACATTTCTAATTTTCATTTAAGTTTTTCATCTAATATTTATATTTTATTTTATTTCAGGTTTATTTAAATTAATGGAAATTATTTTTAATATTTGCAGTTTTTGTTAACAAGAACACTGTTGTGAAGGATTGATTGTAAGGATTGATTGTTTGATTGACAGACAATATGATTTGTTCATATTAACATCCTAATTTAATTTTTTTATTTTAAACATTTCAAACAGTCTAAATGTTTCATTTTAGACTTAATCAGATTTTTTTTTTTCTCGGATTCTTCTCATTCTCTTTGTCTGATCCTACAGGTGGTACTTTGCGGTGATCTCCATGTCTGGTGTGTTTGCGGTCACTTTCTCTGTGATCTTTGCATATGTGGCTGATATCACCCAGGAGCATGAAAGAAGCACAGCATATGGCCTGGTGAGCAGAGGAACATGACTCATGATTTTTTTTTTTTTTTTTTTTTTATGTTGTGCTGTAACCCACTTCACAGCCACTGTATGTGCAAGAGCAACGCTGGATATTGGTTTCCTGTTATTTTGACAGACGTCTGTGGTTTCCTTTTTGGCCCTGCAATGAAATTAAGGTGTTAATTGCATCATGCAATATCTTCCTTGTGATCAAGACAGCTGATTGATTTTTATTTTGCCCACAGGTGTCGGCCACTTTTGCAGCCAGTCTGGTGACAAGCCCAGCGATCGGTGCGTACCTGTCAGTGACTTATGGAGATACATTGGTCGTGATCCTTGCCACGGCCATTGCCCTGCTAGACATCTGTTTTATCCTGGTAGCGGTTCCTGAGTCCCTGCCTGAGAAGATGAGACCGGCTTCCTGGGGAGCCCCCATCTCCTGGGAGCAGGCAGACCCCTTTGCAGTGAGTCAATGATGTCTATGCAAGTACAGTCATGGGGATGCAATGATACTTGTCTGTCACATGATAAGGTTGTTGGTACCTGACAAGGTTGAGATAATTGTTCAGATAACTGACTAATCAATTAGTTTTAATTTTAGTTGTTTCATTTTTTGTCGTGTTGCTTTAATAAATAATTTAATACATATACACTACCATTCAAAAGTTTGTGGTCAGTAATATTTTTATTTTTTTGAGAACTTTTCAACAACAATGCATTAAATGTATCAAAAGTGACAATCATTTTTAATGTTACGAAAGTTTTCTATTTCAAATAAATGTTGTTCTTTTGAACTTTTTATTCATCAAAGAATCCTAAAAAATTATCATACCCACAAAAATATTAAGCAGTACAACTGTTTTCCTACTCTGTTTGCCTTGTTGCCTCAAATCAGTACCATTGTGAATTCCATTTTAGGGAGAAAAAAAACAATGAGCAGGCATTTGAAGAAGAATAGCGAAGATGTCTTCTGTCACTTATTAAATGAATCTGCTGTGCTTCTGCCCACTCATTCTCTCTCAGTGTCTTCCTCCCTCTTTCTCATGCTCTCTCTTTTGTTCACAGTCCTTGCGTAAGGTGGGCCAGGACTCCACGGTTCTCCTGATCTGCATCACAGTCTTCCTGTCCTACCTGCCTGAGGCTGGACAGTATTCCAGTTTCTTCCTGTATCTAAGACAGGTACAGTGCACACCTTTATATCGATGACACAAAGACACAAAACATGGTGGATCTCTGAGGTTCCTACTACTGCATGAATATGCTTAGGCAATTATGCAAACACTCTAACTTTGTTGTTGCTTAAGCAAATACCTAAAAAGTGAGTCACATATCTGTGAGTCATACCTCACATAGGCTCCCTCACCCTACAAGTAAACAGTTAGAAATAACTTGAGATAGTCATGTGATGTTTAACTCACTCAGCTTCTGCAGTAGTTAAAGGGGATCCGTTTTGCGGAAGGCATTTTTCCCATATTTCAAAACAGATTTGTTTGGTTTTGTGGATGCATGTACACAACGCTTAGATACATCATTGTAACACTTTCTTTTCTTCTACTGTCAGGTTGACAATTACTGGAAATTAAGCAGGTCTAAATAAGGAAACAGCATGAACGACACTGTATGCTGTTGATGTTAATGGGTTTTATATTAATAAAATTAAAAGGTTATTTCACACCACTGTTGTTATCGTAACTAATATTATTAAAAACATTTTTGTTAATTGAAATAAAGATAAAATAAAAAAGTAAATATTAGATGAAAAATGTTAACAAATATAGAAATGCAAAATTTTCAACTAACTGAAATGTTTTAGTTGAAGTACTAAAATTACTAACTTGATCAAATAAAACCAAAAGCACAACAAAATTAAAATTAATTAAATTAAGCTAAAATTATATTTTTTGGTAAAAATATAAGGATGAAAGCTATTCAAATTATTAATAACTATAATAGTATCTAAATAATACTGAAATAATGCTGTTTCAGGCGATTAGATTCACTGGTCTGTCGGCCGCTAACTAAAAATGCTTTTTTAATTATTAAATTATTAAAATCTTAATCGAAATATGCCCATTTTTAATTCCCAGGTTATTGGATTTACATCAGAAACAGTTGCTGCCTTTATTGCTGTGGTGGGAATCCTGTCCATCTTGGCTCAGGTTGGTTTCCAGGATTTTTTTTCAACCTCTTCCATTGTGAGTTTGTACCGCCTGACTCTGAGCAGCACAGCGTGTGTTCATTCATACTAATCGGCTCACTGTGTGAGTGCATCAGGCTAGGGGTGTGCGATGTGACCACAATCCAAATCATTGAGTAAAATTACTCAAAAATATTACACAAAATATACATTGCATAAAGTTATTTTTGCTTTACATAAGGTTTTTATAACATCAAAATTTGAGACTATTGAAATTAATTCTTGTCACCAATTTCAATATCACAAAAAAGTACTAGCCTACATAAATTGTATAAAGTAATCCAATGTTTAAAAAACAAACAGCGGCTTCATGTGCGTGCGTCTCTCAGACAGCATGCACATATAGCTAAATGAGTTCCCTTTTGCTTCTTATTGCATTTCAACGGTTTAAAATCACTTTTTTTTTAAACCGCTATGCGTAATGCATGGAAGCTATAAGCTTCCATCACCACGCAGCGCAGCACAGCAACGTCACGTGAGCGTAACTGCAATAGAGCCGATAGTCCAAAATATCTACTGGTTGACAAATTTCTACCAGTTAATCATGTCTACTGTTAAGTCACCCACCCCTACACAAGCCAGTGAAGATTTGCAAAGTAATGATTTATGTCTCTGTGCAGACGGTTGTCCTGGGAATCCTGATGCGTTCCATAGGGAATAAGAACACTATCTTGTTAGGCCTTGGCTTTCAGATCCTACAGCTGGCCTGGTATGGCTTTGGCTCCCAGCCCTGGTGAGTTGATCATCTAGAAAGTAACCCACTAGAGGGCAGCAAACTCTTAGTTAGACATGGTACATTTCAAGTTTGCAGTTTGTATTGGGACTTTTTACTTGAAATCAATTATTATAGTGTTTCATAAGCTACATTTAAAGCACTTTACCAAGATATATTTCACAGCTATTTACTGTTCTGAAATATTTGTTGTTGTTGATAAATGGATGAAGAAAATCAATGTATTTCATTCAAGATGGCATGTCCTGCTTATGTGACATTTATCATGTCATTAAGTTATCTTTCTGTGTCTTTTGGCTAGAACTCAAACAAACATAACCTCTGCAGTGTGTGTTTTGGATCAGTGCATGTTCCTGAAAGTAGTTACACATGCACGTGAACTGAAACCGATTGAGAGTCTGTGTGTGTGAGAGTCTGATGGTTTATTTTTCCCTTAAGGATGATGTGGGCCGCTGGAGCTGTTGCTGCCATGTCCAGCATCACCTTCCCGGCAATCAGTGCCATAGTGTCCCGCAACGCAGACCCTGACCAACAAGGTGAGACACGTGCAGCCATACACAGAATAATTATATTATAGAATAATTTTACAGGGAATATTTAATTCTGATGGGTCATTCACTGCATTCTCCAGTCAAAAACAAAGATGTGCTAGTTTCATGTTTCTGTATCACTATTTAGTCTCTTCTTCCATAAAAAAAATTAAAAAATCATATTAACTGGTTGATTTTTCATGGCTATTTATGTATTTGGTAGCGTGTAAAAAACAGGATAATATATATTTGGCCAGTGCAGAACAAACCCCTTCAATTTACTTTTAACCCGATAATGACTCTCTGACCTTATTACATTTTTGATTTAGGGATGAACTGAATTTTGGTCGATACTAATAAGCTCATTAATTATTTTCATGTTATGGCCGATAGGGAAAACATATGGTATATTAAATTGTTATATTATTTTGTCTAAATAAATGTGAAATAATACACTACTAAAAATAATACTAAATATTTTAAATACATAAACAACTGCTCAAATGTTTGGGGTCGGTAAGATTTATTTAATATTTATGAAAGAAGTCTCTCATGCTCAAGACTGCATTTATTTGATCAAAACTACAGTAAAAACAGTAATATTGTGAAATTATATTTATATATGTTTTCTATTTTAAAATAAAGTGTAACTTATTCCTGTGATGGCAAAGCTGAATTTTCAGCATAATTTCTCCAGTCTTCAGCGTCACATGATCCTTCAGAAATCATTCTAATATGCTGATTTGGTGCTCAGGAAACATTTCTCATTATTGTCAATGTTGAAAACAGTTGTGCTGCATAATAATTTTGTGGGAACAGTGATGCATTTTTTTCAGGATTCTTTGATGAATAAAAAGTTCAAAAGAACATTTATTTATAAAAAAAATTTGTCTTTACTGTC
Source organism: Gila orcuttii (assembly GCA_026230005.1). Classification (NCBI taxonomy): domain Eukaryota; kingdom Metazoa; phylum Chordata; class Actinopteri; order Cypriniformes; family Leuciscidae; genus Gila; species Gila orcuttii. The sequence goes on from JAPDVR010000008.1 coordinate 15,427,563, forward strand.
AATTTTGATCATTTTAATGTGTCCTTCCTAAATAAAAGTATTCATTTATTTATTTTTTAAAACAATCTTTTCAATGGTTGTGTATTATTACAATATCATATAGTAACCTGTTTGTTTTTTCGTTTTTGTTTTCAACGTGATTGGGAAAGTACAGTCTCATTCAGTATGTCTCTTCGTCTCTGTCAGGTGTGGTGCAGGGGATGATCACAGGAATTCGAGGACTATGTAACGGTCTGGGTCCTGCGCTCTACGGCTTCGTCTTTTACCTGTTTCACGTGGAGCTCAGTGAAATGGACCCCGCAGAGAGCCCAGAGAAGGGTGCCAAACCCAACATGGCCAACCCCACAGATGAGGTTAGTGGTGATAAGAAATAAGAAATATCTCTCTATTACATACCATGCATGGACCCACAAATCTCTGTATATTATGCCTCTTCAGAGTGCCATCATCCCAGGCCCTCCTTTCCTGTTCGGAGCATGCTCGGTTTTGCTGTCCCTTCTGGTTGCTCTCTTCATCCCAGAGCACAATGGCCCCAACATGCGGCCCAGCAGCTACAAGAAGCACAACAATGGCGCGCAGAGCCACTTACACAGCTCGCAGGGTGGACCCTTTGAGGGCAAGGAGCCTCTACTGGAGGACAGCAGCGTATAACCCCACTGACGAGGGGGGCGGGCACGGACCCCAACCCCCTCACAATCACCACCCCAACCTGCCCAGGCGCACATGAGCAGTGCACCTTTTTACAGAAGATGACATCACCGCCCTCTCTTGTTCCCCTGCAGCTCGGAGGCAGAATGAGCTGTGGGAATTGGCGCACACATTATAAGTGCGTAACTGGGCCAACTGGGAGCTGACCTTGGCCTTGAGGAACAGGAAGTGGAGCAAAGGACATTTTGGCTTGAGGGAAATGCAAGCAGACAGCTGTGTGCTGATATGGACTTGGTGAAGGTTTTCCTCATTTTTACTGTTACACATTTTTTTTTCTTTTTTTTTTTTTTTCTCTCTTTCAGAGTTTCAATTGTATAAATGTTCCTTGTCCAAAGACCTGGTAACCGTAACAATAGGGAACGTGTCTATCGTGACGTTACAGGCTAACTTTTGATGTGCTGCTTTCTACTGGTTCTTCTTGGTTTTGTACTTAAAAGACGCTTCTAGGGAAGAGTGTGTCGTCTTTCCGAACCCTCAAGGAAATGTAACCAAGAAATGTCAGAAAGAAGGTCATCAGCGTCATTTCTCACAGTCATTGCTGTTGAATCATGCTCCTTCAAACTATACTTTCTGTTCTAGTACATCAGGTGAAATAGTTTGTACTTCCTCTCCCTTCCTCACAAGAGGTGTCAGAATTCCTGCAGAGGGAGTAAAAGTTGCCTAAGTGACTTTATCACAATTACCAAACCCAGATGAAGACTACACTCTGAGAAGGGTCAAACGTATCGCTCCTGTCGGAGCCTGCGCATATTTGATTTTCGTTTATCGTCTGCTTCGCCACCAGAACTCCCTGTGAATGTCAGCACTGCCATGTTACAACAGGCTAGCAGGGTTACAAGCTTACTGACCGCATACCTAGTTTTCATATTATCGCAAGCACTGATGTGGGTGGAATAGCTTAAATGTGATTGGATGAGCATCGCTAGATCCAGTGAATCTAATATCACACATGCTGCTACTGTAGGGTGTACAAGGTTACAAAGTTCTGTGGTATAATACTATACTCTTAACGTGGTGTTTCTATTAGAGCTAAGCTTTTTTGGGCACGCCATTGTAATTTTAGACCCCAAATTTTGTGGCAGATTTCCATTTGCGGTGGTTTTTTTTTTTTTTCTGGTGAGAAGCTCTGAATACTTTTATCAGATCTCAACATTAACGTTTGATTTTCCAGAGAAAACCTCAAGTGCATTCAGATCACTTTTTTTAAACTGATCTCTGGGTTTTGTTTGTTTGGTTTTAGGTGCCATACCTATGACTTTATTTCTGTCTTTGTGCATTTTTATTAATTTGTGTTTCATTTTCTGGTATTTGTATGGTTTTCTTATTTTTATGTTACTATAAAAAAAATGATTTTCAAGTATGTTCCACAGGCTTAGTCATTGTAACTTGTTTTTAGCTAACTTTTGGACCATTTATGTTCTCTTACAGCATTGAAAACCATGTAAATGTTATTTAAAGAAGTTTTCCATTTTGCATTGAGCTGTATGACCAAACTTGAATGGTGGTATTTGTCATATTAATCTCACCTTTTTTCTGTACCTGCATAATAACTCCTTTCCACTAGCCACTAACTTGCAAAGAAATCTGGTGTTTGCCTCAGAAAAAAAGCCAATTAATTTGTGCCTAAAATGTGCTCTAAAAGAATAGAAACAGTATGTGAATGGGGAACCGGCTGTAAATATTAGGAACTAATGAGAAACTATTTATTAAAAGTTTATTGATATTGAATTCTTTGTTTTCTTCTTCAAAAAAATATATATTATGTATCATATTATCATGGATTATTGTTGATTTTTTTGTAATGTTGTCGGCTAAAATTAAAAGATATTTCTTATATATTCTTTAAGTCTCAGGACAAGCATTGTTCAGGTTTTAGCAAAATGGTGCAATTTTTTAGGTATGCTATCCTCTTGAATTCATTGGGGGGGCGGGGGATTTTAGTCTAATACGTAGTCATTGTTCATTGCCGAAGTATTTTTTTGCCGCGACAAATCAATCGCTCCTTTTCGACTGACTGGCGTGCGTTCATTCACTGAGCTCGCGGCTGCTGCAACTTGCGATCTGTTCACGACTCAACCTCCACGGACAGTTTTTAATGTTTTATCAGATTTTGCTTTAGTATAATTTTCGGGACAATCAGGGCCGGATTCGGGACAACAGCCTAGATTTCGGGACTGTCCCGAATTTTTCGGGACTTCTGGTCACCCTAATATGGAAGAGGGTTTTTTTCTCTCTCTCTGATTACTGCCTTCTGCTTTTGGTAACTCGCCGTATTTCTATGAAGACATGCCTTTATTACTTTGAAACAAACAATGCAATGTTAATCCACTAGAGGGCAGCAGTGGGCAACATCATATCCAACACTTAGGCCGCAAGGTTCATACCGCAAGTCCTAATGCTCAATTCTGATTTTTTGCTCCGATCCGATTTTTTGATTGGCTGTTCACATTACCTTTTAAAATGTGACCTATATCTGATTGCAGTGTGAACTGTTTGAGGTTTCAAACTAACCGGCATGCGCAAAAGAACAATAACAATGACATAAGACGCAGCACGCGGTTGCACTAAAGTTCGGGAGGTTATGGAGGAAGTAAGCATATTCGCATTTATTTCATAATGTTTGTGTAATGGAAACTTTTGCAGGTTTATAGTTGCAAATTCACTACAGAGATCTGTGTTGATGCGTAGACGAAGTCAGGAGTGGTGGGAATATGACGTGAATAATTTCAGCTGAGACGCTGTTCTCCTGTGTCCCCGTTCTTCCATTTCGTGTGCATTTTTTTCAAAAACGGAGCGTACGGTAGGTCCTTCTAGCTTGAATTGAAGTATCTCCCCATATACTACTTAGATTTAACACCTCACTCTCATTGACTCGCTTCATCGCTGTTCTCCATATCTAGTCTTTAATGTTAGGCTACTGTCTGTGTCTGTTGTGTCTAGGGCTTCCTTGGCGCATAATTGTGACAAATGTCGACGTAGATTGACGTAAAAGTCGCATCAAATCCGCCTTGATTGTTCACACTGCGGCCGCATTGAAATAAATCAGATCTGGGTCTGATTCAGGACCACATATGTATGTGGTCTAAATCTGATTAGAAAAAATCAGATCTGGGCTAGATTTGAGTGTTCACACTACCTCTGAAGAAGTGTGACCTGGTCACTTGACCCCAAAAAAAGCAGATTTGGGCCACTTTTGCCTGCAGTGTGAACGGGGCGTTACTGGGTCTTTAAAAACTGGAGGTGAGGTAGTTCATTTTGTCACTACACGACAACCACAATATTCTCATAAGGTGTATTAAAATTTAAGACATTTTATTCACAATAAAGTATTGAATTGGCTTTCAGGTTCAGATGTGACTTGCAGTGCTGAGGACATTTGTGGGTTTAGGCTACTCGCTGGAAACAGTTATTTCGCTCTTCGTGATCCTGATTGGTTTTTGGTGACTGGTCTAAATGTCAGTTTTTGGACTTTGAAAAGGCAGTATTTGGTGTAATGCTGACACCAACTGCAGCATGTGTCAGAAATGTTTATAACAAGGAGGTGGAATCACACATGAGAAGTGAGAAACACAAACAGTTTGAAGAGCTGAGTCAGTGTTTCAAAACGTAACACCAGGGGCCGGTTTCACAAAGCTAGACAAGTATGTCTGTAGTGTTAGACAAGTCTAAAATTTGCTCATAGACTAGTCTAATGCAAGTTAGACTGTTTCACAAAAATAAAGACTGACTTAATTAAGACCAAAAAAATTAGTTATGTTGTGTATACGTGATTATTACAAGATGCAGTGGAGTGTATTGATATAATTGCATAAAAGGGAAATACTAAAGCTTCTCAAGTTTGTCAGAAAGTGTCTTTTCTTTATGGTTTACTATTCAACATATTAGAATAAGAAACTGACATTGTGGAGATTTCATTTCTTTTTATTTCCATTTCTCACTTTGAGCACCGGAGTATTCTAATCTTGAAAACACAGAAATGATGCACATGTGATGTTGCTACCATAGTATAGTGCACTCCACAAAGTTGTTCAATTTTTAAAAATGTGTCCCAAGATCATGTGCAGTTTTTCACTCCACTGCACTAGGTCTCGTGTTTTTAAAAGCAAAACTATGATTTTAAAATCGGCCCCAGGGGCCTGTTTCACAAAGCTATTTTAGACCGGTCTATAGTGTTAGACAAGTCTAAAATTTGCTCATAGACTAGTCTAATGCAAGTTAGACTGTTTTACAAAAATAAAGACTGACTTAATTAAGACCAAAAAAATTAGACACCTTACCCCCAGGCTAACTTAGGTCTAAAACTATGTTACCTTGGCAACCAGCAGTAACAATCAGTTACATTACAAACAGCCAAAAGAAAAGGGAAAATGGCTCAAAAAATGGTTTGCTGACTACGTTATGGAGAGCTATGGGAAGAGAAAGGGTTTTTAGGATATTTCCTCTTAAATGTTTATTTTTTGGCATCTTGTACCACGTTTTTGTATCTTTTCTCCACGTCTTTAATGCTCTGCTGAACGGTCGGATTAATGCTGTTGTGGCGAGCAGGACGAGGCCGAGGGACGTGAGAGAACGGCGCGATGCCGGTGGCGTGAATGAACGTCACCTGTGAGACGCACCGGTCTCGCATCTCTGGAAAAGAAAACAAAAAAGAAAAGATACAAAAACATGGTACAAGATGCCAAAAAAGAAATGTTTAAGAGGCCATTTTCCCTTTTCTTATGGATGTTTGTAATGTAACTGATTAGTGATGCACCGAAATGAAAATTCTGGGCCGAAACCAAAAATTTAGGAGGCACTTGGCCGAAAACCGAAACTGAAGCCGAAAATGGCTTCTTTTAAAAACTTATACTAATATATATATATATATATATATATATATATATATATATATATATATATATATATATATATATATATTAGTACAAAACCTAAAATATTTTTAACAATAAATATAAATAATAATACCAAATAATATTATTCTTCAAGTTTTATGTCCCATCAAATAAAAAAATTTTTTAACAGTTGTGCAAAAAGATCCACAATTATCTGAATAACTGCACACAAAATCACAGAATGGCAGTGGGCCTCTATTCTGCTGCAGTATGTAAACAATTTTTTACTTGCATTTTAAATTGCTGTGCAAAACAATGCAAAACAACAGTGCAAAAACAGCACTACAACTTAATCCAAACTCAAACTGTAAACAACATGTAAGCCTATTAGGGGTGGGGGAAAAAATCGATTCTTAGATGCAACGCGATGCGGACGTGGACGATTCTGAATCTGCATGCGTGCTACACGGTTTGGAGCACTCGCTCTTGCTCGCTCGCTCTCGCTCTTCCGGGAGATTTGAACTAATTTGCGGGCATCAGGGAGCCGCTATCAATATGCGGGAGACATCCCTATCTTTGATAGGCAGACGCGTGATAACAGCTTGACAGTGAGTGAAACCTAAGCGCTTGCGCACGGATGGGAGGGGCGGGGGACCTTCATTTTCGGTTTACGTTTTCGGCTGTTTTTTTTTTTTCGGCCCGAAACCGATAATGCCATTTTCGGCCGAACATTTTCGGCGGCCGAAATTTCGGTGCACCCCTATAACTGATTGTTACTGCTGGTTGCCAAGGTAACATAGTCTTGCCGGTTTCACACTGCACGCGTTAGCAGAGCGTATTTTTTCGGCGCCCATGTTAATAGATTAGAGCATTCACACCGCATGCAGAGGCGGCGCGGCAGCGCGTAGCAGGAGCAGAGCAGGAGCAGCAGTGCCGCGATAGTTTCGTCGCCCAGTCTATTTTTGCCGCGTTGCTTAAGCTGAATTAAAGTGACAATGCATTGATCATGGCCAAAATACACATCAGTTTTACCCAAAAAATCGCATTGATGATATCTATTGTGTTTTAAACAGACATTGATGATATCTATTGTGTTTTAAACAGTCAATCAAATGACCTTCATCAATTTAAAAAGAAAACAAATGTCCAAAAACAAACTTGTTGCCCAAACTACAAAAACAAAGATGAACCAAACGTTATATAATATATTAATAAAATAAGCTTCTTGACAAGTCTTTTCTCTTAAATGTATTTGAAAACGAAATAAAGCAATGCCAACTTAGCCATTATAAAGTCTACTCTGTACACACGCAGCGGTTCAGCCGCGCGCGTCAAACGCTGCCAGTGTGAAAGCAAAACGCGCGTGTCCTGCTTCCGTTCACCGTACGCACTGCTCCTGCGCTGCTTATGCTCTGCTAACGCGTGCAGTGTGAAACCGGCGTTAGACCTAAGTTAGCCTAGCTAGGGGTAAGGTGTCTATTTTTTTTAATCTTAATTAAGTCAGTCTTTATTTTTGTGAAACAGTCTAACTTGCATTAGACTAGTCTATGAGCAAATTTTAGACTTAACTTAACTTAACTTTAGAATTTTAGTCTAACACTATAGACACACTTGTCTAGCTTTGTGAAACCGGCCCCAGCTATAGGCTACCACATGCCATATTAGACTCTTCTTGCACTTATTTAGCGCTTACGTCAGAAGTGGGTAACACTTTATTTTACAGTGTCCTTGTTACGTATGTAGTACATAGTAATAACAGTAAATTATGCATAATTACATGCAACTAACCCTCAACCAAATCCCAATCCTACCCTAACCCTAAGTACATGTTGTTAATTACTTTGACTCAGTAGCCTACTTAAATGTATAATTACACTGTAACAATGACACCTTAAAATAAAGTGTAACCCAGAAGTGTTATTTAATTTGACTTAAACCTCAATAAACAAGATTGCACAAACAAAAGTACATTTAAGAGAGATTAGAAAGAAAGCCCTGTGTATCAGGGCTATTTGTTAACTTAAACATTTTCATTAATTAAAGTCCCCCTTGTAATCAATAATCCCCATCCTTAAAACTCATCTTTGATCACAAAAATGACATATTATGTTTTTTCCTTGACCAAAATTACATGTTTTTTTCTTGAAAAAAATTCTTCATGCCTTTAAAATAACTTGAATGTTACTACACCCTTGACTCATTTAAATTATCCCCGCCTCCACTCACAACTAGGCTGCGTTCCATTCCACTTTTGTGCATTCCATTCGACCGTAAGTGGACTGCGAAGTGGACTTCACGGGGTATTTCGCCATCTTAAGTGAGATTCCAATCCGAAGAGAGCAAACATGTTCAGCTCGAAGGGCACGGCAAACAGTGTAGGGAATAACTAAGGGAACATCGATACATCACTTCACAGGAAGTGGAGAGCGAAAATCACCCAACTTTCCTTGCGCACCACATCACCAGTCTGACTAACCATAGAGCAGGGCCGTTGGAAGAGTTTTTAAACGGCTTGTTTACGTATGCATTTGAGGATTCATAAATATTGTTGTTATTATTATACAAGCTAGAGTAGGCTACTTATGAATGGTTAGGGTGATGAATGTTACATTTCCATAGTCTATTGAATTAATTTGTAAACAAATTAAAAGTGTTGAGAAGCAGCTGAGGCGCTGTCATTTTTTATTTTTATTTTATTTTAGCCTATTTACCTCAGGAATGTTTACTATGCAGCTGCGTGTGGGAAAGAAAGCGCACGATGAGACCTCTACAATTACCATAGAGCACATTTATATGTATAGTTAACTAAATCAAAATTTATTTTCAAATTGAATGGACAGTTACAGTAGAGCTTCAAATATGTTTACAGTCAATTAAATATAAGTAGTCTATGTAATAAACTAATACAATGTTTTTATTATTATTTATTAGATACATACTGTGTTTTGTATATGTATGGGCCTATTATATGATTTTCAGGATTTATTTGTTATATCATAATCTGCGCGAACCCGTCGTTGCCTTTCTTTGATGATGTTGCAGGGCGTTCCAAATGAGCAATTATTGTCAGCGAAGTCCACTTCAACGGATATCCCATGCTCAGGGAGTAGGGAGCAGTGAACACTGCGTAGGGACCCTGTCGAATGGGACGCACCTGCGAACTTCCATTAGCACTGCCCCTCGGGGGAATCCCTGCCGCCATTTTGAAGTGAGTTCCACTTTGTGAAGTGGACAAGGGAAGTTATGAACAGACCCTCTACTTCATATGTACACTTCAGGCAGCTCCATACCACAATGCAACACGATTGTGACGTCAACGCACATTGCGTTTAATTTACCCCACCACAACTCTGATATATAACATCTCCATCTCCTCTGCATCTCCATCTCCTCTGCATCTCCATCTCCTCTGCATCTCCATCTCCTCTGCATCTTCATCTCCTCTGCATCTCCATCTCTTCTGCATCTCCATCTCCTCTGCATCTCCATCTCCTCTGCATCTCCATCTCCTCTGCATCTCCATCTCCAAAAAATTTTGGAGCAAATTTGAAAGCAAATTTTGCATGTCATTCGGAAATAAAGGTGCCAGAGTCTGGAGGAAGACTGGGGAGAAGGAAATGCCAAAATGCCTGAAGTCCAGTGTCAAGTACCCACCGTACTTGATGGTCTGGGGTGCCATGTCAGCTGCTGGTGTTGGTCCACTGTGTTTTATCAAGGGCAGGGTAAATGCAGCTAGCTATCAGGAGATTTTGGAGCACTTCATGCTTCCATCAAGTACCCAGTGTCAAGTACCCACAGTCCTGCCCTCTCCATCTCCTCTGCATCTCCATCTCCTCTGCATCTCCATCTCCTCTGCATCTCCATCTCCTCTGCATCTCCATCTCCTCTGCATCTTCATCTCCTCTGCATCTCCATCTCCTCTGCATCTCCATCTCCTCTGCATCTCCATCTCCTCTGGATCTCCATCTCCTCTGCATCTTCATCTCCTCTGCATCTCCATCTCCTCTGCATCTCCATCTCCTCTGCATCTCCATCTCCTCTGCATCTCCATCTCCTCTGCATCTTCATCTCCTCTGCATCTCCATCTCCTCTGCATCTACATCTCCTCTGCATCTCCATCTCCAAAAAATTTTGGAGCAAATTTGAAAGCAAATTTTGCATGTCATTTGGAAATAAAGGTGCCAGAGTCTGGAGGAAGACTGGGGAGAAGGAAATGCCAAAATGCCTGAAGTCCAGTGTCAAGTACCCACAGTACTTGATGGTCTGGGGTGCCATGTCAGCTGCTGGTGTTGGTCCACTGTGTTTTATCAATGGCAGGGTAAATGCAGGTAGCTATCAGGAGATTTTGGAGCACTTCATGCTTCCATCAAGTACCCAGTGTCAAGTACCCACAGTCCTGCCCTCTCCATCTCCTCTGCATCTCCATCTCCTCTGCATCTCCATCTCCTCTGCATCTCCATCTCCTCTGCATCTCCATCTCCTCTGCATCTACATCTCCTCTGCATCTCCATCTCCAAAAAATTTTGGAGCAAATTTGAGAGCAAATTTTGCATGTCATTTGGAAATAAAGGTGCCAGAGTCTGGAGGAAGACTGGGGAGAAGGAAATGCCAAAATGCCTGAAGTCCAGTGTCAAGTACCCACAGTACTTGATGGTCTGGGGTGCCATGTCAGCTGCTGGTGTTGGTCCACTGTGTTTTATCAATGGCAGGGTAAATGCAGGTAGCTATCAGGAGATTTTGGAGCACTTCATGCTTCCATCAAGTACCCAGTGTCAAGTACCCACAGTCCTGCCCTCTCCATCTCCTCTGCATCTCCATCTCCTCTGCATCTCCATCTCCTCTGCATCTCCATCTCCTCTGCATCTCCATCTCCTCTGCATCTCCATCTCCTCTGCATCTTCATCTCCTCTGCATCTCCATCCTCTGCATCTCCATCTCCTCTGCATCTCCATCTCCTCTGCATCTCCATCTCCTCTGCATCTCCATCTTCTCTGCATCTCCATCTCCTCTGCATCTCCATCTCCTCTGCATCTCCATCTCCTCTGCATCTCCATATCCTCTGCATCTCAATCTCCTCTGCATCTTCATCTCCTCTGCATCTCCATCTCCTCTGCATCTCCATCTCCTCTGCATCTCCATCTCCATCTCCTCTGCATCTCCATCTCCTCTGCATCTCCATCTCCTCTGCATCTCCATCTCCTCTGCATCTCCATCTCCTCTGCATGTTCATCTCCTCTGCATCTCCATCTCCTCTGCATCTCCATCTCCATCTCCTCTGCATCTCCATCTCCTCTGCATCTCCATCTCCTCTGCATCTCCATCTCCTCTGCATCTCCATCTCCTCTGCATCTCCATCTCCATCTCCTCTGCATCTCCATCTCCTCTGCATCTCCATCTCCTCTGCATCTCCATCTCCTCTGCATCTCCATCTCCTCTGCATCTCCATTTTTTTTCAAAAATTTTGGAGCAAATTTGAAAGCAAATTTTGCATGTCATTCGGAAATAAAGGTGCCAGAGTCTGGAGGAAGACTGGGGAGAAGGAAATGCCAAAATGCCTGAAGTCCAGTGTCAAGTACCCACCGTACTTGATGGTCTGGGGTGCCATGTCAGCTGCTGGTGTTGGTCCACTGTGTTTTATCAAGGGCAGGGTAAATGCAGCTAGCTATCAGGAGATTTTGGAGCACTTCATGCTTCCATCTGCTGAAAAGCTTTATGGAGATGAAGATTTCATTTTTCAGCACGACCTGGCACCTGCTCACAGTGCCAAAACCACTGGTAAATGGTTTACTGACCATGGTATTACTGTGCTCAATTGGCCTGCCAACTCTCCTGACCTGAACCCCATAGAGAATCTGTGGGATATTGTGAAGAGAAAGTTGAGAGACGCAAGACCCAACACTCTGGATGAGCTTAAGGCCGCTATCGAAGCATCCTGGTCCTCCATAACACCTCAGCAGTGCCACAGGCTGATTGCCTCCATGCCACGCCGCATTGAAGCAGTCATTTTTGCAAAAGGATTCCCGACCAAGTATTGAGTGCATAACTGAACATAACTATTTGAAGGTTGACTTTTTTTGTATTAAAAACAATTCTTTTATTGGTCGGATGAAATATGCTAATTTTTTGAGATAGGAATTTGGGGTTTTCATGAGCTGTATGCCAAAATCATCAGTATTAAAACAATAAAAGACCTGAAATATTTCAGTTGGTGTGCAATGAATCTAAAATATATGAAAGTTTAATTTTTATCATTACATTATGGAAAATAATAAACTTTATCACAATATGCTAATTTTTTTAGAAGGACCTGTACATATAGAATGCTGCATTAAACAATTTTGTAAGGGAAAAATAAATAAATCAACCCTAGTGGATCATCAAGGGCTTAGCACATTCCAATTCAGCCTATTGCAAAGGTTCCGCCAGTAGTTGGCACTCATGCAGCGTAAGCAATGACGTTGGCAACATCCGAGTGAACGAGACGGAGGGAAGTTAGCGAGTGAAGGGCATAACAATTTTGGACTGGAACGCAGCCCAGCTCAGAGATCCACTCGTTGACGATCACACCTTGACATGATTGGTTACAAGGAAGTTTGTGACGTCAGAAACACCAGCAATTTCAAACAACGATTTTGAGGGTGCTTTCACACCTGCCTCATTTAGTTCGCGCACTAAAAGCGGACCGAGACCTCCTCGAAGAGGTGATCTCGGTACGCTTTCAAACAAACTCTGGAGCGGTTCGTTTGTGGTGAGAACGTGATCTGACCTCGTACAGACCCAACTGCCAAAGAACTGCGCATGTTTGGACTAAACCAGCTGCCGTAGTCAGCTGCGCTGTGCATAATAGGATGAGGATTAATGTTTGTTGACAGTTTGCACTTTTAGCATGGCAGCTCGTGGACAAACTTGGAGTTGTGAGGAGGTGCGGAGCCTCATAGAAATTTGGTCTGATGACCATATTTGGTCCCAACTTTCAAAACCTCACAAGAACAGAGTAATAACTTGCTAGAGACAGATCCGTTCAAGATAGTTCATTTACTCAGGGAACATCAATTGCCAGCAGTACACTTGATAACAGCCCAGGTGGATTACATCTGCACCAAACAGGTTCTTCTTTGCTACTTTTAAGCCAAAGTCAAACAGCATTAGATTAGATTGCCCCCTACAGGTCAATCTACAAAAGCTCGCTCTAAAACAAACAGCGAGATCTTCGCTTTGTTCAGCAAACAGCTCTCCATAGTAAAAAAACGGTGTGTTGTCTGCCGGATTTTCCTCCTCTTTGTTTACTTCCGGGAGTTCTGTTGGAATTTTCTGACCAATCGAAGTGCAGTTATGGAAATACGTTCAAGACGCATCTGGCCAACGAGTGATGTGGATGTTGTCACATGACTGCATTTTGGTTCGTTTCATCAACTCATCAACTGATTCGGACCAGAGCAGTCAGTGTGGTGTGAAAAGGAACCAAAACGCCTGAAAAATTCTACAAAGTGTCATTTTTCGCCCTTGGTCCGGACCAAATGAACCGAACTACAGATGTAAAAGCACCCTGAGACTGTCTTTGGTTCACTGCAGATTTAAGGAGAAAATACTCAGCAATGATGTTGACTTATGAATTTGCTCGTGGTTTGTCTTAAACTAAGCATATTAAAAACAACACATAGACATGTAAACAACATTAAAAGCTTGATTTTCACCACAGGGGGACTTTAAAATAAACATTAATTTAAATAACACTTTCAAAAAACAAATTCTAGTTCATTTTGCCAAGGCAACATTTGTTATTTTAATTTAGTTTACTTGATGTAGCATACTAAAATAAATAAAAATGAAACTGAAGTAAAAATAATAACAATAAAAATTACAAAATTAATAAAAACGGAAAATTAAACCTATAAAAACTATAATAGTATCTCAGTGATACTAAAACAACACTTTTTCTAAAATGCATAGTCATAATGTATTATACCTGTAAGCCTAATGTATTGTCTCTGCATTCACTGTCACAGTACAGAAATGACATGGTGTCTAAGGGTTGTACAGTACAGATGATATAGTTGCTCAGGACTGTTTTTCATAGCAGCCCTGGCACATGTAATCCTATTAGACCTATTAGAGTGCTGAAGGGTCGGTGAAACAGGGACGGGGTCAGAAACAGGATACATTGTTTTCAGAAGGAGGCTACTGTCAACTGGAGTGGCTCTGAATGAGAATAATAGGAAGGGTAAAGACATAGAACTGATAATATATCAGGCCCAGCATATATATTTACATTAGATAGCAATGCATAGTGGAACCTTTGGGGTAAATCTTTGTTGAAATTCATTCCTGACATACATGGGAGCCTGCCTGACTGCCTTCACCTCCTGTTCTGTTTCCTTTCCAGTTCTATAAGCAGATATGTATAGATTTCTGTCTTTTCCCTTTGGTATAACTGCGCAGAAGTGAGCATTAACCCTCAGCGGGTGTGTATTCTGCTTAACAAAAGAAGTCAGAGCGCATGGGACCGTGCTGTCAGGTCATATTTGTGTTGTGAATGCTAGCGTGATGTGTTGGGATATGTGCATGCAAGTGGATTGAACTGCACTGAATGAGTTCATTTGATAAGTTAGCCTGCTGAGTAGTGAGTACACAAACAAATGATTAAATTCACCTGAATGGGTACATCTCTGGAACAGCAAACATTTTTACATAGGTGATGGGTGCTGCTGATATTTATGTGTTGTCCTTTTTAGCTTATAGCTGGCCCATTTCCTCCTGAGGTTGCTCTGTTTCTGTAATCGAATGATGGAAGGTGTAGAGTTAACATGGGTTGTCAACACAGTTTCTCAGCATTGAGTGCTTCCTGGAGATAGCAGCAATACATTTAGTTTAAAAAGGTTAAATGTTAGAGGTTCGTAAAGGGCAACTTATCTGAACTGAATTTAAGCAAAATGTTTCACACATCATATGAAATCACACATCATATGAAATCACTCACGGCATGTATGGCATTTATGTAGATATAGAGGTATACAAATGTAGATGAACACATGTTTATTTATCATTTATAAATGTATATTTAAAATGTATTAGACTAAAAAAACTATACAAAACCATTATTTAAAAAAAATTGTCCTGGACAATTAAAATTATTCCATATATAATAATATTGTTGAAAACTTCTTTTTAAATGTTTTTGAATGAAGCCAAAGCTGCATTTATTTGATAAAAAAAATACAGTAAAAACTGTAATATTATGAAATATTACAATAAAAAAAAACTGTTTTAATATATTTTAAAATGTAATTTATTCTTATTCTTCGGTGTCATATGATCCTTCAGAAATCATTCCGAAATTCTGCTGATTTGGTGGTCACTTGGCTTCTTATTGTCATCAATGTTGAAATTCGTTATATTTAAAGGGGACCTATTATGCCCCTTTTCACAAGATGTAAAATAAGTCTTTGATGTCCCCAGAGTGTGTATGTGAAGTTTTAGCTCAAAATACCCAACAGATAATGTTTTACAGCATATTTAAATTGTCACTTTTTGAGGCTCAGAAAAACGCACCGTTTTAGTGTGTATCCCTTTAAATGCAAACGAGCAGCTGCCCAGAGGGCGGAGCCTCACGAGCTCGCAGGACGTGTCAGGACAAAAAAGGTTCACCGCCTGTGAACCCCCGGCTAAAGTCAGTAGCACCTCAATGCAGTACATGAGATCCACGTGGAGGAGTCGGATCAAGATCCAAGGGGTGGAGATGGGTAGGATTAGGGTTGGGTTTAGGGATTATGGTTGGGTTTAGGGATTAGGGGTGGGTTTAGGGATCAGGGGGCGGAGTTGGGTAGGTTTAGGTGTATGTAAGGTGGGAGGAGTCGGATCTGGACCCGACTCCTCCCCGTGGATTGCATGTTCCGCAGTGAGGACCATCTCGCTAAAGTCGCAGAATCTAATTATGAGTAAAAGAGCGTCAAAGTAGTCATAGCCATAAAAATGACAAAAATAGGTTGTGTGTTTATTGCTGTAAATGATAGATTATACTAAGGGCTTTGAGATGCAATACTCAAATTTTCATTTATAACATGAGAAATACTAAAAATAATGATTTTATTGACACTACGTTATACTTTGGACGTGGGCTTCCTAAACATTTCAATCGTCTCTGGGTTTATTTTTCGGCGCTACAACACCTGCTGATTCTTATGTCATTCAGTTCGGGAACTTCTTTTCTACTTATTTTCTATTAGAAAGAGTAAACGGATCTTAATATCAATCCGCACGAGCGGCAATCAGGTCAACACAATGAAAAAAAAATGCAACTTAAGCCGGGTTCAGGGGCCTGTTTCAGAAAGGAGGTTAAGTGAAAACTCTGAGTATGTTAACCCTGAAATGAGGGAAACTCTGGGTTTTCTGTTTCAGAATTGGAGGTAAGTCAAACCTGAGAAAGCAGGGTAAGTCAAGCCTGTTTCTGAAAGAGAGGTAACTTATACTCAGAGTCAGTTACCATGGTAACTTACTCTGTGAACCTAACCTGGTCGGGAGCAGGTTTACTTCCGTAAACCCAGAGTTTATTTCGGTCTCCTCCCCTTTTTTAAAGAGGAAGCGGTGTTTAAACACCTCATTCATTCTTTCGGTACATTTATTCATTGCTGTTTTTTTCCCCAAGTTTTTTAATATGATGAAGTCTATATAACTTCTTAACTAGCAACTGAAAATACAGTAGATTAGAGTTACATCATGTAGTTCTAAACAAATTCTACAGAATTAAACTGTGGCATTCACTGAAAATCACTGAACTGTGTTCATCTGCACCAGAACTTGATGGACCTTCCTCCTGCTGTTCTTCCACACTCTGGGGACGGGGGAGAGATAAGAATATCCGTTTATACTTGGATATAAACTTAGATTATATAGGCTACTCCACATAAATAATGTGAAGAAATGTGAATGTGTAGATTGTTTGATAGACACATAATATTAACATTTCCTCTGTGGCAGCATAAACTGTTTCTTCCTCCCCATCGTCCTGTGAAGATGAGCATTTGGTTGAGCACATTTTATAATACTATTTGTCATAATTTATTGTGTATTGAGTAGGTTACTTACAACTGTCTGGGGTTCTGTTGGGACAGGAAGCTCCAAAAGACAGATATTACCATCAGAATCTGTTGGGAGCAACAAAAAACCCAACCCAAAGTAAAATATATGGAAATATCAAAAACAGCCTATATAAAAAATAACACATATGTAGAACTCTTACATTTTATGAAGGCACTTGAATCTTCGGGAGTGACTGGCTCTGATGAAGTCCCTCCAGGAATGCCCTCAGCCATTGGCCTTCCAGCATTCAGGCTCAGGGCCATCTCCATCTCCTCTGCATCTCCATCTCCATCTCCTCTGCATCTCCATCTCCTCTGCATCTCCATCTCCATCTCCTCTGCATCTCCATCTCCTCTGCATCTCCATCTCCTCTGCATCTCCATCTCCTCTCCATCTCCATCTCCTCTGCATTTCCATCTCCTCTGCATCTCCATCTCCATCTCCTCTGCATCTCCATCTCCTCTGCATCTCCATCTCCTCTGCATCTCCATCTCCTCTCCATCTCCATCTCCTCTGCATCTCCATCTCCTCTCCATCTCCTCTGCATCTCCATCTCCTCTGCATCTCCATCTCCATCTCCTCTGCATCTCCATCTCCATCTCCTCTGCATCTCCATCTCCATCTCCTCTGCATCTCCTCTGCATCTCCATCTCCTCTGCATCTCCATCTCCTCTGCATCTCCATCTCCATCTCCTCTGCATCTCCATCTCCTCTGCATCTCCATCTCCTCTGCATCTCCATCTCCATCTCCTCTGCATCTCCATCTCCTCTGCATCTCCATCTCCATCTCCTCTGCATCTCCATCTCCTCTGCATCTTCATCTCCATCTCCTCTGCATCTCCATCTCCTCTGCATCTTCATCTTCATCTCCATCTCCTCTGCATCTGCATCTCCTCTGCATCTCCATCTCCTCTGCATCTCCATCTCCATCTCCTCTGCATCTCCATCTCCTCTGCATCTTCATCTCCATCTCCTCTGCATCTCCATCTCCTCTGCATCTCCATCTCCTCTGCATCTCCATCTCCTCTGCATCTGCATCTCCTCTGCATCTCCATCTCCTCTGCATCTTCATCTCCATCTCCTCTGCATCTTCATCTCCATCTCCTCTGCATCTCCATCTCCTCTGCATCTCCATCTCCTCTGCATCTTCATCTCCATCTTTGCGAGCCTCTTTCTTCTTTCTGTTGGCTGAGTAGAAGTCAAATGAGAATGAACATTTAATTGTGTTAATTAGACCTGTGTCAAAATGCTGCTGCACTGCAAGACACTGGATGCATTTAGTTATTTAATATGTCAAATGTTTGTAAAGTCAGGTAGCCTACACTCCCAGCTATCCAGCTACATCTCTGATTTGACTCCCACTCCGTGTAATGTAGTGTAGAGAACAAAACCCATTCAATGAAAACCGTAGCATTTAAAATTATGAATAATGTCCATGGCCCCCCTCCTGAAACCTCATGCCACCTCTTTGCCACCCCAGGAAAAAATCTCTAGATCCGCCACTGGGTAAAATCGATTGTCATTTCCAAGGAGATGAACTCCATAGCCTAAGTTAGGTGTCCATTCTCATTTTATCTTGAATAAATGATTGTGCCCTTTTGAAATTAGTTTGGCACAGATCCGTGTTGTTTTTATATTATGCACAACAGGGTCTGATGTAGCTAAGCCTACATAACATCAGTGAAACCTGTGGAAACATAAAAAGAGCCAAGTAGCCTAGGATAAATAGTACATGCTAGTATTTGAATTTGTTTTTAATTGGTTAGTATTGTTTTTACATTCAATTATTTCATATTTTTAGTTTGATAAATGTAGTTTTATCTGAGAACCCTAATCTATCTTAACCGTGGCGATCACGGTGGGGATTGATATGGTAGTGGACCATGATGGTCATAAAAGAAGTGAAGGAGCAGTACCCCCCCCCCCCCCTCCCAATTATGGTGGGGTAATTCACACTATTTTTCCATCTTTCTTTTATCCACTATTAGTACAAGCCTGTTGTAGCGGACCGCGTCAGAATGTTGTAAAAATATAGCTGCTACTGATGAGTTCAGTGAAGTTTATTGTACATCACACAAAAGATGAAGCGTCAATTTTACTCCAGAAAATTATGGTAAGAGCTGAATAAACACAAGAAGTCCGCATTAAAGTCTTATCCATAAACTCTCTCCCTTTCATTATTATCAACATACACAGCGAAGTACAAAAAACACTCGTTACAACTAACAGTAAACAAATATTATACACACCTTTTCAGGGGGTGCTTAATAAACTGATAAACTGTATATCCGTAAAACAACTCCTATGAACTGTAATAAAGTGCGCGCCCTCACTTTCATTACTGCCATGATCAATAATGTTAGGCCTATCGCTCCAGTAAATAAACAGAGCTATGTGGATTAATACATCCAGCTACACAACACCGACAACACTTGGGAGACATTCTCGTCAGTGCAGCAATGGCGGATGTGTAAGTTACAACTCTCAACTCGCAAAAAAACCCCAAAAAAACCTCTCAACTCGCTGTGAACTCGATCAGGGCGGTTCTATGTTAGAACGGCAGTGTCTGTCAACACTCTTGGGCGGGGCCTGTGGCTTTAGTGACGTCACTAAAGCCGCATTCTGAAAACAGGTCCTTGGGAGACACTGCTTATGATTTATGGGGATTTAAAAAAAAGGAGTGGGTGGATTTTTATCACTGTTGGCTGGTTGTGTACACACACTGCCATCACACATTTATGTCCAAACAAAATTGCAAAAGTGAATTTTGCATAATAGGTCCCCTTTAAAATAGGTTCAATATTTTTGTGGTAGATTAATACAGTTATTTCCCGGGGATTTTTTGATTAATGGAAAAGATAAGAACAGCTTTAATAAAAAATATATTAATTTCTTTTTTTTAAATATACTGACCCGAAACATTTCCACGGTAGTGTATGAACACAACCAGAATCGATCCCTGCTAAAGAAAATTATTTATTAATTTGGATGTTTAATTTACCTGCAACAACTAAAGCTTATTTTGAACAAGAGACAAAAAAAAACAAAAAAAAAACAGAAAGATCTGATGTCAGACATGAGAAGTTCCCAAAAACATTTCGATAAGTAAAAAAAGAAAAGAAAAATCATTCACTTGATTCTTGATAATACTTCATGTTCTTCTTTTAATCCAAAACAACGGAAGGCCAGCAAATTTAATAAAGCAATTAATAGGACACATCCTGTGTTCTAATATGTGAGCAGTGCAAAAAAACATCCTGTCCTATTTTGTGTTCATTTTTAGCCCATCTTCAAAAGTGTCATGTTTTGTAAAAGTGTTATTTTCATTGGCCAATCCACCAATCCCTGGGTAAGAACACAAAACACAATCTTGAAATTTAAAAGCATGTTGTCATGGAGACCTTTGTACAGAAGCGATTAGTGAGCTGTAGCAATTTACTCCTTCCCATTCATGCTTATTTGTTCCTAATATGAATGTTTTTAAAACCGAAAAAGTAATTTGAGAGGAAATTAAGGTATTAAATGAACTCAGGCTATTCTGATGGCAAGTAGCACAGAACTGCCAACAACCGAGTCCTTGTTGGGTCTTCAACTAGAATCATTCAGGACCATGGCAATCACATATTGGTTCTGGTGCATTATTTATTTGTTTATTTATTTTTACCACATAATTCAGTAGTCTCCTAAAAATAATCTGAGATAATGAAATATTATGAGTGGTCAGCAAATGCTGATCCCATTTAAGTTGTTCCAGCATTGTATAATCTCTATACTATACATCAGATTCATATATCATCAGGGCTGCTAGAGCGCAACAGTCGGGTTCCAGAAGTAAAAACTCCATTAATTTTCTCCATAATGGAAATGATTTTTAACAATAACATATAAACCTTTAAAGAAAGACCTACTGTGACCTACAATAAAGTTTGCTTCTGTTGAAGCCATTAGCTTGCATTATTTCAACATAGTTTTAAAATAATCATGTTTAGCAGCGGAATTCGTGTTGGAAAAACTACATTAATGATGTACAGACAACAGACAAACGTACAGTTGAAACCATATATATACACATACATAGATGCCTCATTAGCAGCTATACGTAAGCTGTCTGGCATATTGAAGCACTCCTGAACATTCAAGAGGAAGTTGAGCATCTGCAACTAGTTAGACGCATGCATGAATATGGAATAGGTTAGACTTCAGCAGATGATTTTGTTAAACTAACACAATACAACAAGACAAATCAGACAGCTGACACGGCATTAAAAAGTTACCATAGTAAAAGTAAAAACATGTAATATTGCGTTAATAAAAACACAAGCCAACACATTCTCACCTGTGAAAGGTTATCCCACTTCTTCAGGAATTTTAATCTCGGTTTCAAAACCAAAAGCTGCGCAATGTTGTGGCCTCATTGATTTTTACTCTGAGTAACGACACGCTGACCGTTGCAAGATGGCGCGCGGCGAATGAGGAATCTACATAGCCTATCTATGGTCGAAACAAGCAAAATGCACCAAAAGATCTCTTTAGCTCACTCCGAAGCCATGCGAATGATGTAATCAAGTTGGTCTCCCAGCCTACACTGGCAAAATATTTCAATGTATATGCATATTTTGAAATAAACTTAATTTTTATATGTATTTAATCAACATTTTTAAATGCATGGCTTTATATTTCTCCATTTTTAATTCTATTATGCTGTTCGCAATGCTTCATGGGATTAGTTTTTTCCCTCACTTAAGCCGTTAAGTACAGAGTCTTGTGCTTTTGTTTTTTTGTCCTATTTTCTAATACTTTTTTGCTTCAAATCAAAGTTTGTAATGTTATGATTCACCTAGCGGTTTGGCTTGGTTCATGCCTTATAATGCTTTAACAAAGACTTTTTAAAAAAATATATGTTAGGCGCATCAGATGAATCATTTGGATTTCTGTCCATTATGTTTCCCTCTTAAAATAAAAATTCAAATGCTTCCATAAAAGAACCATTTTGGGTTCTCAAAGAACCTTTCAGTAAACAGTTCCTAAAAGAACCATGTTTTTCTTTGAACATTTTTAATAATCTAAAGAACCCTTTACTACTATAAAGAACCTAAAGATTCCATTCATGTTAAAGGTTCTTATCCAATATACCTTTATTTTTAAGATTGCATTACACACTTCTAAAAGCTTTGCATTTTACATTGAAAAGGCATTGGTGTCTTTTTTTCACTTCGAGTGGTTATGTTTTCCCTCTGTGTACCTGACATTTGGAAGGGTTTAACGTGGTGTTCCCACACATAATGGTGTCGGTTCTTAGAACAGAGGATGTAAACAGGTTGTAGGGCAAGAGGGATTGGGGATGTTATTGTGCCTCCTCCTCTCTCGCATGTTCATCAGGAAGGGAAGACATCAGTCAGAATACGCATTGTGTAATTTGTTTTAGGACATGGCCTTTGGCTGTGTACTCACAGAGATGGAAACAAGTCACTCTTCAATGCCAGAACATGATTAAATTAGTGAAATTGCAGATTCAAATGTAATAGGAATTCACATGGCCCCAAGGATTAATGATTGATTTTCTGTATTGTTCTACAGGGAAATGGATGTGTTAAAGTTAAAGTTCCTTTAAGTTAAGTTCAACTGACAGCATTTGTGCCATAATGTTGATTTCCACAAAAAAAAAAAGAAAAAAAAATCATCCTGTGCCTCGTTTTCTCTTAAAGGGGTCATCGGATGCAAAATTCACTTTTATATGGTGTTTGCATATAAATGTGTCTTTGCAGTAAGTGGACACAACCACCATACAATGAAAAAAATCTATTCACTCACTTTTTTTTAATCCTCAAAAAGCCTTGTATTTTCTGAGCAATATGATGTCAAATTGCTCATGCTCCGCCCACGACCACTGACAGACTGTCCCGTATTAGCATATTTGTTCCCTCAGCCATTTGTATACTTTCTTCTGACCAGGTTGCCATGGCAGCACTTTACTGTCTTGTGTTGATGCCCCATGGAAGAGAGGGGTGGGGTGACAGTTGCTCATTATCATTTAAAGAGACATGCACCGAAACGGGTCGCTGTGAACAGAGCTGTTTTTGAGGAGGTAAACACGGTGTTACACAACCATTGAGGAATTTTAACCAAAGTATGTTACAAACTTTACACGTAGACCCTAAAGAATCATACCAACTTGTGGAAAATGGGCATCCGATGACCCCTTTAAAAAAGCAAAAATAAGGTTACGGCTAGGCACTTACAATGGTAAATGGGGCCACTTTTTTGAGGACTTAAAAGCAAAGTTTATAATTTTATAAAAGCATTTACAATAATTCTTTTACTAAAATTAGTGTATTATTAGTGTATTATTACAGGAATTTTATACGTTATGGGATTATGTTGTAATGGCAACAAAGTTGTAAAATTGCAATTAACTGCTATTTTTCACACTAAACTTATGTTAAAGTGACTATTGTTTATGTCTTGTGGCTATATGTTTGAAACTGAGTATTTTATTGTTTACAGACTGGCCCCATTCACTTCCGCTGTAAGTACCTCACTGTTTTTTTTTTAAAGTCGGCATGAAACGGAAGTTGCAATAAACTTTTCTTCTCTATTGTGACGTATATCTGAGTGAAACGGCTTCTCGAACAAGAATTTTTTTTACCGAAAAACACGTCATTGGAGAAGAGAAGAGATGTCACTGCAAGAGGGAGGGGAAGTTATTATGATAATGAGGGCGCATGAATTTAAAAATAAGATGTGCACGAATAAATCATTTATAATAAATACTGCAATATTCCATAAAAAACAAGAATTCTGAATTTTGATTTCATGGTGACTTTAAAGAAAAGGGGAGACTTTAATTGAAATGCCACAACTAGGTTAACTACTCTACTTAACTGGAATATTCCTAAACTTATGTGAGCAGAATAATATTTTGTAGGCTACATCTTGTACAACACAGTCCAGTTTCTTACCAACAGTTCTTACTGTTGTCCAGGATGTGCATGTTTATTGACATAGTGTACACTGTTTTTCTATGGTGGTGATCTCCTTCCATCTTAGAGGCTAACAAGTTCAACTGAACTACACCCAAAGATTCCCTTTTTTCCCCCCCAAATATTTTTCATAGGTCCTGGACAACATGGTTAAGCTAATACAGTTGTACTGCTACCTCCTCAATGAGCGTCAAATAATGTTTTATTTCCAGTAAGCTCAAATAACACAAAACTAACAATTTTCCGAAGCCATTTGACTTTGCCTAAGGAAGATGATATGGATCAAACTGAGTAGATGGCAAATGTCAGCATCTTAACACCATCATCTTTTTTTCACCATCACCTATTCAACAAAACCGGGCATTATTAGCCTAATGCATGATATGAGTAATCTCTTAGTATTCAAGTTTTCCTAAAATAGCTGTTGTCAATGCATAATTAGAGACAGCAATGCAGAAAGTGTGAGGCTGAAAATGCAAGCCAGTCTTTACAGTATACGGTCTAAAACACTTAAAGGGATAGTTCACCCAAAAATGAGTTGCCAATGAGAAACCTGTATGAGTTTCTTTCTTCTGTTGAACACAAAAGAAGATATTTTAAAGAATTTTGGTAACCAGACAGTAGACGGCACCCATTGACTTCCATAATAGGAAAAAAAACACTATGGAAGTCAATGGGTGCCGTCAACTATTCAACAGAAGAAATAAACTTATACAGGTTTGAAACAACATGCGAGTAAATGATGACAAAATTTTCATTTTTGGGTGAACTATCCCTGTAAGAGTATTTTCCATTATCACAAAATAAACCCTGACAGGTAATCAGGGTGATAATGCCCGGCTTGTATATTATCTTGCTTACCAAATACATAAATGGACATGAAATATTGATCTGAGCTGAAATTATTTTATTATGTGAGAGTAAAGAGAGCGCAGAGCATTCACAATCACTAAATTCAATCAATCAAGTTGATTGAGTTCAGTAGGCTACTCGTTGTACTTAACATTAAATTACATAGTAGCCTATATGGAGAGGTTGTAGATTTAACTTACATTTGAAGTAGCTAAATATGGGAATGTATATATGCATACATAGTATAAACTTTTTCTATGCTGTGCAAATAATTTCATGTCGATGCATTCTCTTGAAGATAATGTTTTTTTTATAATATGCAAAGTGCACACTCTAATATTTAGAGAGCGCGCTGTTACTCTCACTCCGTCGTTCCAGTCCACATTTCCCCTGTGCTCTATCTGCCTCTCTGGCAGGTCTTGTTTACTGGCGCAAAGACAGGAAAGGGGATCCTCGAGCGAGGGGATAAGTCAATGCACTAGCTACAACCAGCGTGTGGGAATAAATAAAAACACACATTTGTTCTTGCATTTTTATTCTCCTCTTTTTCTCCGCGAGAGTTTTAAAGACTAGTCAGTGACCTCTGCGGAACCAGCTTCACTTCGTTGTATTGATCTGTGAGGCGCTCGCCAGCAAAGCGACGTAGAAAGACTGCATGTGTGGAGCATTTGTGCTTGGAAGTGTCGCGGAAACCTCAGCGCTCTGCAGTGTTTTTGCAGACGCCCCCAGAAATGCTACGATTTACTAGGCTGTCAGTTTACAGGCTATAATGAGGAGTAGTACGGAGAAACTACTGCGTGTAGTCCGATGACCCGTGAACGCACTACGGCGAAATCTCGCTTTCAGCAGGGACTTTGAAAAAGTACATAGCATACTGAAATCCGCCCATCATGAACCCTGGAAATCTTGAACATTTCGTGAGAGCACTATCTGCAACTTATGAGTCTGTGAAGCGTTTATTATAACTACAAGATCTTTCCTTTTGAAAAATAAATCTAAACATAGCAACAAAAAAGTCTCTCGTGCAGATTCTCAATTGATTATTTTGGCCTGCGCTCTGTGCGCAGCCATTCCTCTCCGTGCTTTAACAGTGTTTTTTCCTTTTTTTTTCTCTCTCTCTCGCCAGACTCGGTTGGAGCAATCTGCGCAAGTGCTGGACAAATATATGCAATCGATCGGAAATGATTCGGCTGCTCATCGTAGATGATGCCGCCTGCGTGCTTTATTCGTGTGGATTGTTTTACAGTAAATGAAAGTCGCCGCACGCGCTGTAATTAGCTTAGCGCTAGAGCCTTCATATCAGCATCCGTCAGTGCGCGCGCGGAGCAGCAGCGCGAGCGGATTGAACACGTTGAACTTTCCTCTCCGCCCATTTTTTTTTCTGAGGGGGGTGACAGAGGTCTTTTTTTTTCTTTTCTTTTCTTTTTAATTTTTATCTTCCAAAACAACACCGGACTATTAAAACAGATTTGTACCCGCACGAAGACAACTCGGAGGTGATTTTCGTACAGATTTTCGGCTTCCCTGGGGTCAAAATGCGGCTGCGGACTTTGATTGTTTTGGTTGCGTCTGTCTACACTGTTTGCCACTGTCAACAAACAAATGGAGAAAGTAAGTTTAACTTAACGGTTTTGTTTTGTCTTCCACATGAACACTGATTTAATATTTTAGGAGTCTTGTCTGCTTAAATGTTATTCTACAAAGTTATCGACCACTCAGAAAGGGAAAACGGGATCGTAGTTCTTGACCACTGTGACACATTTGGTAAAGCAGAGCCAGACAGAAGGACATTGCAGGGCAAGGGACGAGTAAATGAAATATTGCATCGTTTTGATTTCGATTAATCATTTCAGACTGGCTTTAATGACACGGTCGATTATACGGAGTGTGTGCCTTGAACCTAAAACCAGATTATCGATCGTTTGAGGACAGCATTGATCTATATTCGTAGCGCGAACTGCTAGTAAGGCTCGGAAATGTTTTTCAAGTTCAGCCAGGCCCCTGTTTCATGCAGCCATTTGCATCGTTGACAGAGTTGCAAGAGGATTTTAAATCCTAATCAGATAAATCGAGACCTATAGCGCCGTCTTTTTATTTATTGTTCAAAGAAATCATGAAACCTGACTGGTCCGATCTTTTTGAGTTTGGAAAGTGCATTACTTCGGCAGACAAGTTATACTAGAGCTCTCACATGTCCTTTTAAAATTGAGCTTTCAGCACAATAAAACTACTGTACATTGATATCACCAGGGCACAAATTTTATTAGCAATCTAGTCAGAAATGTTCTGTAAACACCGAGGCAGTCAATGCGGAACATCTGATCAATAAGTCTTCATTTATCACTTATTTTATGCCTTGATCAACTCAAGGCAGTGCAGTTTTAAGACCTGTTACATGGATTGAAAATGTTTTTTAATGCAGAATAATAATGTTGTTTATCTGTATGCCTGATTATTTCTATTTGTACAGAGATATCTCAATGTATAGTAAATAGTTTAATACTTATTAAATGCTTAATATAGTTAATATGTAACTTTTGTAATAAAACTTTATATAAAACACCCAACTTAGAATGTATTACTAAACACATGGCATAAACATGCTGGTAATTAGTTTTTAATGAGGCAGTACATTAGTGATCTAAATTGTTGTGTAATTAGGTACCACTTGTTGTTTTCTTTTTTAGTGCTCTTGGAAGACATCCTGCAACAGCTAAATAAATATAAGCATGCTTTTGACACACTTGGCTGTGTTGCTCCTAACAAAACATTGGTTTATCTTCAGTTCACCCAACAAATGAGTTTTAACATATATTTTTTTGGAAAATTAAACATTAAAGTAGTATTTTGGCATCATGTTTTTTTTTTGGGGTGGGTGAAACCAAATGAAATACTCAAATTTGCATTTCATTATAATAAGACTTTAAGGCTTTATTTGTTGATTCGTGATTAGTTTTAGACCCTAAGCACATTTTTCTTATCTTGTTGCGCTGCGGATTTCTAAATATAGCCTTGGTTTGGATGAAATTTATGCATTCAAAGTTCTGCCAGTTTCCATTTTGGGACTCTGTTCCATGTGTCTGACGCTTAGACTACTGTATGTCAGAGCAGTACTACGTGTAAAAGCTATGCTAGGTTTTAGGTTAAGGTCTACAGAAGTTTGAAAAGCTAATAACAAACACTGCATGGAAAGTTACGAATGAACAGACTGTTGGTCCCTTTCTGTCTGTAATAATCTGATGTGGCTTTAATCAGCCTTTTAATTCTTATTCCACAATAGGCCTCTCTCAGAATATATACCTTTTAGTACTGATATTAATTCCTGTTTATTTAAAATGTTGCTTGGCTAAATTTTCTGTATCAAAATCGGTAAGATCTGCATGCCTGGCTCATTCCCAGGTAATGTGATAGGAACATATTTGAAGTGCGTTGCGTCTTTGTATTTTGCCACAACATAGTTTTTAGTAGCAGGTAAGTTAACACCTGAGGGTGGATGCTACCTTTTTATTAAAACTGAAAATAAAAGGATTGAGTAATATCATGAAACCAGTTTGTGCGGGATTTTAAGAGCAGATTGAACATAAACAAGTTGTGTAATTGTTTGCCCCCTTCTTGTTCCTCTCAGGCTTGTAGTGAACCACTGTAGGGAAGAGTGAAACTATTTTGGTGCCTCAGTTCAACCCTGTCAGACTGGAAATTGCTCAGAGCCTAGCTCATTTTGGAAAATTTATTAATGCAAAGTTAAACATTTGATTTACATACAGTGGGGTTAAAATCTTAGATCATTTTTCTGATTTAATATGTCCCCGCCGTCCCGCCCCCCCCCATTTCAAATTATAATCTGTGATTAAAAAAAATGTATTAACAAGAATGTCTTTGAATGAATTTGGTTTGTGGCCCTTTTGCTGTAATGACAGCAGCACACAAACTGTGTGAATTCCCCAAATAAAAGCGGATGATCATGTTTTGATGTTTCACAGCTTGATTTGAGAATGATCCAAAGAGTATCTTGTACTTAAATGGAAACAAGAACATCTGACCTTTTGTATATCACAAGTATTACAAATTTCTTTATTTGAATATTGACTTCGAAATAATGCAAAATTTAAATGATTTATTCAGTGTTATAATTTTTCTCAGTTTAAAAGAAAACTTTGTTTACTTCCAGGTTTAAATTAGATTTTGAGTCCCAGATTTGATTATATATTATTAACAAATCCATTTTGTGCATTTTGCTTTTTTTGAAATGCTTAATTTCAATCGAAAAGGAATGCTCTTTCCTGTACTGCAGTGAAACAAATGCTAGCCTAAATTAAAAATATAGTGTATAAATTCACTTATAGTTGGAAAATGCTGTCTGCAAAACGAGTCTTCTGTATTCCTGCTAGTCAGTCTGTTTGTAAGTTTTTATTTGAGCAAACTAATAGTACAGCTTTCACTCTTTTCTTCTGTCAGTCTTGTCTTTACAGACACGGAAAGCGTATGACAACATAATTTATACCTCTACAACTAGAATTCAAAACCGTTTGACTCAAACACCTGCCTGGTTACATTACTAATATCCAAAAACAGGTCATGCAATTTTGTAATTGCTATGTTCACATTGTTCAGCCTCGGGAATTCCTGGCTGACTTGACATGACCACTTCAGCTATGAGAAATCATTTCAGATGTATTTGCTGCACCCTGTAGCCACATCACTTCATGTGTTCTCAGTGTTTCCTGATTGCGTACACATTCAGTTTCTATTATGAATCCCCTTTCGATCGCCTCATTCAGTCTGTGCGAGCGACATTATAACCTTCCCCTTAAGAGCTGTTATTTGTTCTGTTTTGAAGTCTGTCATGGCTGTTCAGGTGGTTTTATTGTCTCACAAGGAGGTTACTTAGTAATGCACAGTTTTTTTTGCTATATCATTGTAAGTGGTTCACGAATATTTGTAACAAGCCTGATTGTGCGTCACCCATTAAATCTTGTTTGAATTCTGGGCTTTTATCAATTTAGGCTCGTTAATCCTTTTTTTTTTAAGCACATTTATGGGTAATTTGTAATGCAAAATGTTTCATATATCAAATCTAATGTAATTCCCAACCTTCGAGCAATTGAAATTTCACATGCAGCTCGTCTCACAAGTTTTAAAATAGATTCAGTTAGTTGCAGACTCAAATCGTAACTTATTCCGCTCATGCAAATTCTTGAGCAACAACTGTTAGACCCCTCTTTTCTCCGTATTTTAAGTGTATGGGCAGACCTACACAGTTTAGCGGTGGGAACTCTCCCAGTAATATTGTTTTTCTCACCCAGTTTGAGGACACCACAGCAGCTGGTGTGCAGGTGCATCTTTAAATCATCCCATGTCTAGACTCTCTTCTCCTCTCGCTGTTATTGGTTGTTCGATATAATTCTCTGTGCTAAATTTATTTTCTGTAACTTGTTGCAGTATTTTTGGAGCAGGGTGGTCTCACTTTTATGCCCCCAACTTATACACGAATATTGCCTAAATATGCTGTAATATGCTTTAAAATATAAAAGAGATATGAAGGATGTTCTATAATTGTAGTCTGGCCTGATGCACAAAGCATGTCCATGACTTTTATGAAGTTGTTATTATTTTTAATGAGATAAAATGTACATTAATGTGTAAGTAACTTTATTAAAAAGCCAAATTGTTCAATTACAATTCTGTTTATTGGGTTAAATCCAAGAATAAAAACCAGTGAAACCTCAAAGAGGAAGTGGGACAAGAGGTGTGGAGACACGCCTAATTTTAAGACTTCTGCTTTTATATGGTCATACAGTTCCTTCCTGTGTCCTGGTTTAAATGTTTGCCATTGTTTGTCTTGTTTCAGAGTAAAGTGAATACTTTGTGTGGTTTGGCCTTTTGCCGCATTTAATATTTTTTCATTCAAGAACATTTGCATTATAAATCATTTGATTTATTTTAATCTCTTAATGGTGCCTGCTAAGGCAAACACACTTATGCAGATTGAATGGAGATTTCAATCAATATGTCAAGTCTGAATATACTTTTCAGGTCTGTAACAAAGCAGACTAGCTTTTCCGTTTGAACATAGCCATAAATCACTACCTCAGTTAAGTGCCTTTTCTTCTTTAAACATTTTCTTTTATTCTTGTCAAAACTTATTTTAAACCTAAATGTTACTTTAAATTGAACTTTAAACTTGTTAAAAGTTACAATCTATGTGTTGATCTTTTTAAAAGGAAAACTGCTTTTACTTCTTATGTTATTTTAGGTGTTGTTAATTGTTTTGCATTACTCACTATTTGATGTTCAGTGTTTAAGTTTAGCTAGAGCGTCATTCAGGGATTCACTGCATAAAATTAATGACTACACACAGTCAACCAGGACACGTCTCACTTAACCCTGCTGCCCTTCTTTTCATGTGCTTCAACACTACTCTTTTCAAGTGCCAGGCACCCCATTTGTACATAGTGTATTAGGAGTGTGGTGCTAAAAATAAGTGTTAGTGTAGAGGTATTGCACATTATGTGTGTGTGTGATAGAGAGAGAGAGAGGACACACAAGTCAGAAGGGTTATACTACGCATTTCAGCTTCCTCGTGCTCCAATACTTCCGGACTGCCATGTTCATGAATCCCTGTGGTGGGGCTACTGTTATAACTAGTGTAAACAAGTAGCCAGCTCAAGGTATTTTTGACCTTTCCAATGCCTCATGCTTTGACTGCCCAGTGTTTGAATGGTCTCAGTTATGCATAGGCTGACCGCACATCAGAGTTCATGTATGCGTGTAATTCGTGTAAACCATTGTGGAATCTTTAAAGTCCTGAGCAGTGGGGCCATTTTTCATTTAAAGGGGAACAGGGCACTAACAGGAAACAATAGTGTCTAATTAGTTATGTAACAGTCTAGGAAGTGGAACTTATGTTTTCATGTTGTTGTAACCTCTATTTTATTGTGCAGTTGTGTTATTTGTTGTCTGTTAATTTTTGCATCGTTTTTTGTTTTGTTTTAGTTAGGGCTTGGCGATAAAACGATAACGATAATTATCACGTTATAATTTCTCTCCATAAAACGATATCAAGAGTTCGATAATGTTTATGCGCCAAAAGCGGAACGAAACTCATTTGAACCTCGCGCCACACGGACCATTTATCCGCTCAGCTCAAAGTCCAAACGGCACCGCAGCGCGAGCTCACTACAGCAGACGCGTTTACTCTGATCGTCTCGCTCACGAGATCCAGTGAGAAGTGCTTGAATTCAGCGAAGAACACAAATGTCTCAGTGATTTTAAAACAGTTTAAAGGCAGATGAAACCGCGCTGACAAACAGGAGAAACACTGTGCGCAACGATACAGTCAGAATCTGAATTGATACTGAATCCATTTGCCATGGATTTACTGTAACGTTAGCCTAGTAATATTAACTGCACCATGAAATGTGGGATATACATATTGAATTGTATTATATTATTAATGTAGACAATGAATGTATTAAATGACTAATGGAATATAAGTATTTAGGCTACTGTTTTTCATACAAATACCATAGAAACCATAAAGTTAAATTTTTCCATGATAGTGAGGTGCTATAGTTAGTCTATGCCTGGTTTTATCTGTGGTTATCATGATCTAAATGCACGATACTTGATGACCAATGCTTCATTTTAATAAAACTCAAACAGTCAGAATATTACTTTTTACCAAATAAAAATGTGGTTGTTATATTTTTCTTAACATGTTACTGTTTTTGTTAATGAACATAAATTTAACATAGTAGTATTAGCTTGAGTTAGGATGCAGATTTACTGTCAACTCACTGTCAAATATGCGTTTCGAGACAAAATATGTAATATTAATATTGCAGCCTGCACTGCAAACTGTTGAAGATACGTGCCATCAAAGTCAGGCAACAAAAACCTGTTTCAAGACTTGAAACAATATCCCCCATTAGCACATGCAGAAACTAAGAAATATATTTTTCTATTCAGATATTTATTTTGTTAAGGAAAAATTACAAATGTTTGAATGTTCTACCTCAGATTTGTGAAATGTTCACCTGTTTGGCAAGTGTTTGTCATGATATGTTCTAGTTTAAAACCACAATTAACGCTCTGGTTTCTACAACTTTCACTTAGGAGCAAAAATCTGCCTTTAAACTTGAAATAAAGATTTGACATTTATCGTGATAATTATCGATATCGACTGATATAAAAAAAAAATATTGTGATAATTATTTTTGGCCATATCGCCCAGCCCTAGTTTTAGTCTTTTAAAGAAACTCATAGTTTCATAGTCTTTTGAAGAAACTTTTTAATTTTAGTCTATTTTAATCTGACCACTTTATACAATTATTATTATCTATCGATTGATCAATCGATCAATTAATCGATAGGTTTTGTCTAAAACCAGTGGTTCCCAAACTGGGGTACGTGAGATGGGTATGTGAACAAAATGAGTTTTGCCGTTCGTTTCATTCTACTCTACCTTAAAATAACATTAAAACCGAGCATGTATTTCTAACAGGCAAAATGGCGTAAAAGGTGAAATACTTGACATCCAATCAAATTGCCTCATCTTTTGCAGTCAAAACTGACAGCATCCACACAAGAAGTGTGCATATGATAGGTTGTGTGCAGAGTATGCTGCCTTAGCGGGTTGCACTACATTTCTGCCGTTCTTAACAATGTACCTTTTGTAAAAGTGGGAATTTAGCACTTATTAGCATGAAGAACAAATAGTCACAGACTGTGCATGGAGATCTATTTCAAACTCTCTTTGATACAAAAACATACCCTGCGTGAGTTCTTGTTTTTAAAGTTGATAATATATTATATGAGCAAGAATGCAATTTTTCCCAAATATCCATATGACTGCAAATATGACATTGATTTCATACAACAGTTCAACAAACAAAAGGGTCATATTAAGTGATGAACATTTTAAACACAGTATTGTCAGTATAGTTTGCTAATTAAATAATAGTTCCAATGAAAGCCACAGCAGAACTGCAACACACCGTGGTGTTTCTGAACAAATCTGCGGCTTTGAACGAATCGTGAGAGTCAATGATTCAATGACCCATTCATAAATACAGCCACTTGCTTCGTTGCTTTGAGTGAATAAATGTCTTACCACCACCTACTGGCGGTTTTAGTTAAATATTAAGTATCACTTTGTTTTTACCATCATTGCGTATTTCTCTATTGAACATTTTTTCATTTAAAACATTATTTATTTTATAAAGACATTTATAAAAATGCACTAAAAAATCAATTTAAGGGGGTAGATATTGTCCCTTAATGGAAAAGGTGTGACTGCAGTCTAAGTGGAAAAGAGGGGGTACGCAGAAGGATGTTAAATGCCTCGGGGTACGCCGCTCTAAAAAGTTTGGGAATCACTGCCTTAGACAAAGCATTTTTCATTCACCTGAAAAGCATCTCTCCAGCTGTACAGCTCAAGCACTAGTAAAGCAGCACTGGAATGTGAAAAGCTGCAGGAAGAGCTTTTATTATCTTTATTAACCATGTTATGTCATATGGAAGGTATCAGCTCAAAGAGAAAATTTAACAGTGTGACAGAAAACTTCATGTAGTTCTAATCATTTTTTATGGTTCTGTATATATGATCTCCTTTACTGGTTTCTATATAATACATTTTTGCATTCCTTGTTTGTTTTTGATTGTTACAGTAAAAATCCTGTTAAATTGAATCCTAAGGTCATCATCTGTAAGCAATTTTTGTAGAACTTTTGCTGTAGATTTTCACTGAACCAATTAACATTTTGCGGTCCTTTTTGTCGTTGCAGTTTGCCCAAGTAAAGACATCAGAAATAATGTGACCAACCTACGGGTGTTGGAGAACTGCACCGTGATCGAAGGCCACTTAAAGATCCTGCTTATGTTCACGACTAAACCAGAGGATTTCCGTGGCCTGAGTTACCCTAAGCTGACAGTAGTGACGGACTACCTGCTCCTGTTCCGTGTCTATGGCCTGGAGAGCCTCAGCAACCTGTTTCCCAACCTCACGGTGGTTCGAGGCAATAATCTCTTCTTCAACTATGCACTCGTGCTGTTCGAGATGCTGCAGCTGAAGGAGATCGGCCTTCACAGTCTGATGAATATCACCCGTGGTGCCGTGCGCGTGGAGAAGAACCCTGACCTCTGCTACCTCTCCACACTCGACTGGTCCATGATCCTTGACTCGGTGGAGGACAACTACATCATGGCCAATAAGAATGATCGTGAGTGCGGAGACGTCTGCCCCGGCACGGTTCTGGGGAAAACCACCTGCCCCCTCACCACCATCAACGGGGACTTCAGCGAGCGCTGCTGGAACCAGAAGCATTGCCAGAAAAGTATGTAACCTTAAGTACTTCTTTTTTAAAAAAATGTTTGCACTTTCAAACCATCACCCATAATATATTTACACCCTCAAGAAGAATCCTACCCGTTTTCTCCTCCCCCTTTATTAGCAGATAATCGTTTCAAATCTTCGTTTGTACTGCCACATAAGGGTAAAAATATTTACATTACCATAGATTCTTGAGATGTTTTGAGAAGTGAGCGGAAAGTTGTCAGGCCTGTGTGTGTGACAGACTGTGTTGGCAGTACTTTTGCTGGTTACTTTCAGCAATAGTGACGGCCAACACCAACCATGCTGGAAGCAACAAGTCAGGTGATCAGCTGCAGTTAAGTAAGCCAAGTTTCTGTGTCAAAGCATGAACCATGTTCCAGATTATGACGCAACTGCCCTGTTTGTGCAATAGTTCGGGGTGTGGGTGGTGCTTTGTGTAGCTGTTTGTGTTTTTAACCTGACAGGATCAGTTGGAGTGCCCAGTCGCACATTATAATCTACACTGAGATGAGGCTGTCTGCAACAGTTTGGTTCATCCATTCAATTCGAAGTGCAGAAGAGTGTGAGTTTGAACATACGGAAGAACTTTGCATATTGGGGCAAAGCCCTTGAGCTTTCACAATTACGCAACACATAGGACACATCCTGTAACTGTTCTTTGGACCAGGTATATGGTGTCATGTGTGTCTGAAGGCATGATCCTGTTCTGTTTGGCAGTGGTCTTTCTGCAGCCCCATTTTAAAAAGAAAAGTCATTCGTCTCTCGCTGTGTTTGCTTAGGCAGGTGTGAGCAAGTTTTCAGACAAAAATAGATACATAGATGTGGGCTAATATGATTTACCAATCATTTAAAGCACATAGCAACATGCTAAAACTATTCTCAACTCATCAACTTTTCAATAACAGACAGCTCATTTTCGTAACTCTGCTTTATCTGTTTAGTGGAGTTGAGGGACAGACTGCCTGGAGGTGATTAATACAGGAGGAAGGATTGGCTGAAGTCCTTGTTAAGTACTTTGATAAAATCCTTGTTCGGGCTGCTTTGACTCATGTCTGCTGAGTTGCAGTTGGGACAGTTGGAGTTTTTTGGCCAAAAGCACAGATTAAAAAAGTATTATCTAATGATAGAATCAGTCCTGGCCTGCTGCTTGGTTAGTGGTGAAGGACTTGTGGTTAGGGGTCCAATATTGCTGAGAGTCTGCAGCAACATAAAACCACAGAGCACTAAAGAGCAAAGAGAGACTGGAAGATGAATGTTGTTTTCAAACAGCTTTGATTTGTGTATGTTGCACAGACCTCATAGTGTTTGTTGCGTGTACCACAGGAATTATCTTCTCCGTCTATAATGGATTGGATTATGAAGGTAGTGAATTCGTAAAGTCCCCTTTTCTTTCTTTTTTTTTTTTGGTGTGGTATTTGCCAGAAAATGTCGGAATGTGTAAAGTGAGTATATTTTGTGCAGCTTTATGAGAGGTTTTCTTTTCTGCCATTTGGCACTTGACGTCAAGAGCTGTTGTAGCAGTGCCTTAAGACATCAGCAATTACATTATACATATCTTTTACATATCAATTTTAACCTAAAATACTCTTGGGGAAAAAATACTATGTTTTCAGTGCCTTAGCGACATAATACCAGATAAAACTGGGCCATTGACATCAGTCATGGTCGATCCGATCACAGGTGGTTGGCCGAGAGAGACATTACTGTTTACTCTTGGCATTGGCATCACAGATATGTCTCTTGTGACCACTTGTAATCAGATTTTGTTGAGGAGGAGAGCCTTTAGATTCATAGCTGCATACATCACTTACTATATCAGTATATTGCTGCATAAAAAAGACATAGAAAGTAGGGGTGGGACAATACAGGTACCTCACGATTCAATTCTGTGGCGATATGTGGTCCACGATATGATAATATCACGATTCGCGATATCTGCGATATTCAATATTTGGAAGAAATTTCATCAACGATATATCACGATATATGTGACTGAAAATAAAAAGAAGGAATAAGGAAATAAGGAAATTTTATGCATTTATTAAAGCCAACATTTCCAACATTGTGCAAAGAAATATGCATTTGCATAATAACTCACTGCCTCCTGGTCTTAAATGTAAACACTGTACATCTAGACAGATAAAAGTGCATGAACATTACAAAACAACATGAACATTAACATGTGTAAACCATAATACTGAAATGTCAGTAACTTTATCCAGTGCCTTTCCGTCGACTGTCTCGTAAAACCCGAAGTGTCTCCACACTTTAGAGTGGAAACTATAGCGGGTGGGTCTTTGATTAGTTTTTTATTGTTTTCCGCCATTCTTCTCGCTTCTCTTTTTTTCTGCAATTCAATTGTTGTTAGTTAACTTGTGTTCTTCACCGGCCGCTGTTTGCGCCACTTTACCCCTATTTACTCGAACAGCGCCCCCCGCAAACAGAATGGTAGATATTGGTTAGTGACAGTGACACTGACAACGGGTAAATTAATCATTTTGTGTTGTAATAAAATATTGATATTGGGCGTTAGTGTATCGATTATTTATTGCGACAGAGAGCACAACAAGATATTGCAATATCGATTTTTTTCCCACCCCTAATAGAAAGACACTGTTGCTCGAATATATTTAAAACATTTTTACATTAAAATACAGGCACAGTGTTTATAATTTTTAATCAAGCATTAGAATTATGGAATTCATTCATCTTATGCAGAAGTAAGCTATCTTCTGTGAATGTGAAGGTAAAGGTAAACTATAGGTAAATAACTAGAAGAATATTGAAGTGCAGTAAACGGTAAAACTATTTGCGCTACAAACGAAGCAGTGTATTTATCAATATGATAATAAATTAACATAATATAATGACAAATACCAGTTTCCAGTATCAAACAGACACAGGAAGCCTTGCACATTCAAGTTAAAAATACAAATACATTAATCAATTTAGAGGAGGATTTTATCCAAAACAACTGATCTGTCACAGCAATAATTTGCTTATTAGTCAATTATGTCACTGCATACAGCATAGCAAAGATGTTTTGTGAGGTCTGTTTATGTGCAGGCTTTTCCTAATTTGGACAGTTTTTTTTTTCTTTAAAAACGGCATCTAACTCGCAAAGTTTAATATATATATATATATATATATATACACATATGTATATATATTTTGCTCAGTTGTTGATTGGCTGGTGAGGAGAATTTTTTGCGGTTGCTTCGGGATGCAAAAGCATTTTGAGTTTCTTTCACTCTTTAAGAGGTTTAATTCATTGTTTATTTCATGAAATGTTATTTCTGTATTTTATTTCTACTTGGAATTTCTTAGTGTTAGCATTATTCAAAGCTTCATGAGGGTTTCTACAATGTACACAATGTATCGGTTTGACAATAATAAAGTGTTA
Organism: Gila orcuttii; assembly: GCA_026230005.1. Lineage (NCBI taxonomy): Eukaryota > Metazoa > Chordata > Actinopteri > Cypriniformes > Leuciscidae > Gila > Gila orcuttii. The sequence goes on from JAPDVR010000008.1 coordinate 15,465,747, forward strand.
ATCCCTGTGGGATTAAACGGTTATTAAGGTAAATTTTCCTTGCTCGTTAATCCCTCTACATGGAGGACCTCACACAAACTCTCTCTCTCTCTCTCTCTCTCTCTCTCTCTCTCTCTCTCTCTCTCTCTCTCTCTCTCTCTCTCTCTCTCTCTCTCTCTCTCTCTCTCTCTCATTCTTAATCATTTGCAGAGGTACCTCTGTCTCCTATGCCTCTATATATATAATATTGAATCACATTAAGAGCTTTTGTCTCACACACGACTGTCCAGCTGCTGGATTTCAACAGGGATTCAAGCGTGTCCCTCGCCCTCAATCCTGATCCACGTGGAGGGAGTTGCAGAATTACATTGGTTAATTCTGTCTGTAGGTGATTAGCGGCGAGTGGTCGACTGCAGCCACTCACTCTTTCTTGTGTCTGATCCAGAGAAAGAGGAAAGTTACTGAGGACAGCCAGATCAGCAGGCCTCTTGCACAGCTGCCTCTAAAAGAGGAGGAGGAGAGAAAGAGATAGTGAGAAAAAAGAGACTGTGGTAACTGCATGGGGATGTGCTGCCAAAGTCTCTTTTGCAGATTTCCGTGGTTTTGTCGGCAGCCGTACAAAAGTGGTTTTGTTTCATATTTGGAATACTTTTGGAAGTGTTGGCACTGTTTTCTCCTGAGCAGCCTTGCTCAATGTTGGCTGTTGGAAACAGAAAAATAGATTTAAGTCTATCGCTGTTGAGGAATTAATTAAGTCTGAAGGCAGATGAGACCCTTTTTTAATGGATGTCGAATGCTCACTTATACCAACCAATCACACTAAACTGAATAACCAAGCATCATTGTGCATCATTGTGTTCACCTTGTGAGGAACTGAGGCATTAAATAGGCTAATAATGAGGGGCTTTCACACCGGGTTATAGGAACCCCGTTATAGGAATTAGCAATTAGCAAATGGGGGAGAGCATTGGAGATTTGAGAACAGTTTCAGCCTGTTCTTCAAACCTGTGAAGTTCGCTGTCAGTGTAAAGTCCATGGTTTGTATATCAGATCTGTTAGGGGAGCGCAGAGGCTTCTGTTCAGGCTGTCAGCCAGTGCTGAATATGCTGGGCTTCCCCCGGCACTGAATATTTTACACACATTTTAAAATGATCTTCGTTATCTGTCCTCAGAGGGGATTAGAAACACAGCTGGGATGGAGAAACATTAGTTTGACTGAGAGAATAAAAACACTACATGTATAGCTAAATGTTTAAGTTTGTGGCTTAACGTCCACATCCCCAATGACAGATTGCATTTGGCTTAGACAATTGGCTCATATTTGATTAGCTAGTACAGTATGTTTCTTTTTTTATTATTGAAATAATGAGCTTTGTGTAGCAACTCGTATCCGATTTGCAAGGCTCAGACTGGGTCATATAGTTAGTCTGTCTGCTTATTCACCCACGGCATGTGGAGGAAACTACTTTAAAAGATGTGTAGCTAGTAGATTGGGAAGCTACACTTTCAAAGTCATTAAAAGTCTGTCTACCCTTTTAAAAATTAGTTTACAACACTACAAGCTACTAACAAAGCTACAAGCTCAAAATAGCTCACTGTTCCCTAAATTAACTCTCCCTTAAGTAGCATCCAAAGTTATTTAAAGTACACAAAAGATCAAACATATGAGATAAGGTATAATTGTAAGGAATTTAGTGTAACAATTCCAGTTCCAATTCCTATTTACAATTCTTAACAATATTTTGTTAAAATATATATATTTTTTATATTTAGATCATTTCTATAATAAATATATCTATATATTTTTTAATTGCAAAGGAGTGTTACACGTAAGAGACTTTTTACAGGCAGCTTAAATGCAATCCAATATTTGGCCTAACAATATGTTAAACAACAACACTGAACAAAACAAATGTCTCAATTAAGTTGTAAGCTGTATGGATTTGATTCACTAAAAAGAACCAGCTTGTAAGAGTCATTCGTTTAGGAATTGTTTGGACTACATGGTTTCACACTCAATATTTGTTAGTAGTGTTGTGGTGCCACTGAATAGCAGTACAGGAAACACTGTCTGAGTGTTTTAGTGTGGTTCTGCACACATCGGTGGAATAACTAATGCAAGTGTGGGACATTGTTACATATCAAAACATCATTATATTCTGGTATTATTTTAAAAAATGGAACTGGTTCTGAAGAAGAACATTTCAAATACATTTTAAATTGGCAAATATGATGTGTCTTCTTCCTACATGGTTGTTTAAGAAATTAAAATATACACACTAGAAGTCACAGAAGAATTGTTGGCAAACATATAACATGCTAGAGACATAATAATCACTGCAATAATGATCCAATCATAGACACTTAAGCATTTGCCTATTTAAATCTAAACAGTAACTTTTTTTTTGGCCAGGCAGTGTGTATTAATAGCATGAAAAAATAAAGATAAAGGCTAGAGAAAACTTTTGCAATGAAGTGGTATTATTTTTAACACTCTTTATAAGTCTAGACCTTGATCCTTCCTGTATTTTTTCCATGCGAGATGACACACACGTCCAGATTCACACACGTCAGCGACCTTCGCGTCTCCATCCGTTTTAATCTCTTGAGGGCCCGTAAGGGTCAGTTTTGTCACCCGCTAGAAAATAACTCACCTATGCTTCTTTTATTTATGTGTGGATCTTATGTATAAACTTGTTGTTTCTCTGTGCAAGAAATGTGAGTAATTCTGGGGTGAAAGTGTGTAAAGTGAACGAAGGGGTGTATCCTATAGGAAGGACGGTCTACAGCAAGAGGTTACACTATCGAGTTCCCCGTTTCCCCCTCAGTTGCCTGACACTTCGGTACTACAGGATACACTGGCGCCAGTTCAATCTCAGCATGGAACAATAGCTGTTATCGAACTTCACAGAATGTTCATCCCAATTGTTTCCAGGCATTGTTAGGCTGCTTCCTACTGGGATGTTATGAATGGTCCCAGGGGCAGTGCTCCTAGACCCTCTAACCATCACCAACGCCACTATTAGACGGGAACCAAACCCTTTAGTGCGGCATGTCACTGCTGGGAGGATAAGATTGTTCTCTCCCAGAGTTCAAGGGAAGACCAAGTGTTAGGATCTGTACACATGGAATGTGCTTGAATTGAGAGAATGGCAAAATGGGAGAGTGGGCGATTGATATAAACCAGTGTTTCGAGACCCACAAGTGGGTCGCAAGACTGTTTTGAGTGGGTCGCGAAGTGTGAAGGCAAAGAAACATCAACAAATGTAATTTTATGTTTTTCTGATGAGAGATTACTTTTATTTTTAGGATTTTTAGTCATATGTGTAATATCTTTTTAAAAATGCCTTTGTTGGTATGTGGCATACTGGATGTGTTGGTGGAACATTAAATTACCGAATTAATAATTATTATATTTAAAACATAAAAAACTTGAATGGTGAAATTAGATGGAAATTATAAATGTTACCATGGCAGTTAACTTAAGTTTAAGTTGACATACTAAAATGACTAAATCTGAAATAAAATAAATGGAAAGTACTAATTAAAAAGACAGAAGTACATAAACTATGATTAAAGAATAAATACTATAATAGTATATAAATAATACTGAAATAACATTGGGTAGTGTTCGAGCGCATCATGTTCAGCTGTGAACCACGATTTGCTGCTTTCTAGTCATTTTCAGTTGTTTTTTTGGGTGGAACATTCTCATTATAGCATTTGCTTGGACAAAGCTTTGTAGCGTAGGATGAATCAATATTTTTAATCTGTTTTCCTGGTAGACAGAGACTTGAATATGTAAGTGAATTTTGTAAACATTTAGGAGAACATAGCAGATTAGCCTAGAAGTTTACAGACATGGACTAAAAGCCAAAAGAACTCAAATAAATTTTGATAAGCAGGGACTTAAAACTTAAATAAGCAGGGATGTGAAGACAAGGGATGAAGATAGCTGTATACCTTTGAGGAAGCAGGTTTCTCTTTAGTGTCTTTAATTTGGTAGTAAATTGATTAATATTTGAATGCTCAGTTGACACCATTTTAGGATTAAAGCATCTTTTTGACGTTCGCTCAAAATGTAGAACTTCAGTGCAAGACATTTTCAAAACTCTTCCGTAGCAAGTTCTCATTCATTACACACCTTGTAGCCTCCTAAAAAAACATGTGTTCATAAGCCCAGCAAGAGCCACTTCATTGTCTCTAAATTAATAATCGCTATTACTCTCTTCCTCTCTCAGCCTTGTTCTCTCTGTCATCACTGTCTGTTTAAACCACACACTTACTCTACGCCTTCATCTGTAACCAATCTCATTCGCTCCATCTTTCTTTCTCTTGCACAGCCTTACTCAACAAAATGTTCTTCCTCTTGGTAAAATGTGGTTTATGAACACGCATCCCTAAAAGTGCTTCCTTAAGCCTCTTTTTAAATAGCCCTTCTGTAATCAGGAAATTAATCATGCCATATTCAGCATTAACCCGCTGTAATTATATGGGCTCTGCTGCATTTTGTGGATGGATGAAAGTATGCATTCTTCAGGTGCAGTTTTTTACCCTGATGAGCAGAAAGCCAAAAACTCATTCTTTAAGGGTTTATCTTCCCACTTATGAGGTCACTAATGGTGCTTTTCCACTGCATCGTACGGCTCGGTACGGCTCACTTTTGGGGGGTTTTCCACTGTGTAAAGTACCTAGTACTTTTTTTTTAGCACCACCTCGGTTGAGGTTCCAAGCAAGCTGTACCGATACTAAAATGTGACGTGTAAACTGCAGATCACTGATTGGACAGAGAGTATTGTCACTACCAGCATCATTGGATTTTGACACGAGACGCCAAACCCGCCAAATTTAAATAGTCAGCAACAGCCACCCCAGTATCATTTGTTTGCACGACTTTTTTAAACGACTTGCTTTAAACGATCGTCGCATGCAACTTGAAAAAAGAAATGGCTGTATCATGGTATATAACTCTAACGATCAGTTTATAATCCCACCCACTTTGAAGCGGTACTAAACTGCAGTGGAAAAGCAAACAGAGCCAAAGTAAAGCGAGCCGAGTTGAGTTGTGCCACGCAGTGGAAAAGCGCCATAAGATCCTTCAGCCACTTAAAAGAAACAATTATATGTCATTGCAAATTGTAAGTCCATGCTTATTGATTATAATTAGCTGATAACAGTCTGTTTATTGGATCTGGTTAACTTTTTTGAAGTTTCCACAGACTTTTTTGGCTGTTTTGGATGCTTGAGTTCTCACTGGGCTGATTATCAAGGCTGTATACTCAAGTGGAGCCCCTCCTTTTGGGCTGAGACAAGTCCATCGAATGCCAAAGGCATTATTAACTCAGTCAAAACCCTTACTGCTCCTGGAATCCCAGACATCCAAAGCATTCATCATTTCATCCGTGTTTTTAACAGTTTTTATTCAAAGCTCTTCTGTGAAGATGGCCAGGCTCTGTAGATGTTCTGCACATCTGTAGATCTGCTTTTGTGCTGACGAATATTGTTTTAAATTAATCATGACAATCAGATTTGATTTGTGAAGCACCATAGCATTAAATGTGAAACAAGATTAATCTCATTTTATCCTGGATATATTGCCAGTGTATTTGTTTTGTGCAGTCCTACGTAAGAGCTGGTGCTTGGAACATTTATAACTGAAGGATTTACTTTTTGGCTACAATCCTTTCTAGATTTGCTTGTTTTTAAGAGATCAAAGCCTGCAGAGAGAAATGTTTCTACACTGGGTGTGCAAACTGTCAGAGCATTGCTTGGAGTTGGCTGAAATTTCAAAATCTTAGGTTTAGTCAGTTTATAAATAATTGAATAATAAGCTGCTGTAACAAATTTAGCAATTGACTTGTTACTTTTTTGTGATGCCATCCAGTTTTTCCTAAATTTTATTTTAATCTTATTTTATTTTAGTTGTATTATTTTAGGTCCCTGCTTCTTGTCTTACTAGGGATGGGCATTTTTTAAAAATAATATAGTATTCGAATTGGGCTCAAATATATTCGAATATTCGCTTAATTGATTGAAGTTTATTTCAAGCAAAAAAAACCAAAACTAAATATATACTAACACAATATACATAGATATAGATATATACATATACATTACAAATAATAACTATACACATACATTTATACACACATATATGTATATGTACATATATACCTAAGTACACATACATGCATATATACACATTACAATTATGATACACATATCCACACAGATTATTTATTACCCACACACATTAATTAATTAATTAATTAATTAAATTAAGTTTAACGAGACAGACATTATTTTTTAATCTTTATGTTTTTATCACCATATCTGAACAAGCTTATGATTAGCAAATATAGACTTGCATTATATCTTGACGTTTTCTTTTGGTTGAAGACATTAACAAATGTGTAAAATATACAGAAAAAAAGCATTTAAGCTGAAGCAGAGCAAATGAAAAATAATGCTAATAAAGCAGAGTGTGCCAGTTATCGTGAAGAATGTACATGCACTCGAGTCTGCATATGGTTATCGTGTTTATATTGTTTCACATGTTCATGTTGAGAAAGATGTTGCAGGGACAAAGATAACTGTGCTAAGCGAAGTTTCTTACTGTGCTTTGTGTTTTCTGTTCTTAAACTCATCTCCCTTGACGAAACTTACAGGAAGCTTATGTCTTGAGAATTTTTTCCCCCCAAAATGAAGTCCCAAAATGTCATTCCGGGTAACTGTCCCGGCTTAAAATCTGAATACGACAAAAAATACGACAAAAATGTAAAAAATATAAATAAAAGTCTATTTGATCTAAAAGATTACCTTAAAGTGATGATAGGTAAGTTGTAGTTTTCCATAGGTGGTTAAGTTAGTGCCTGATTATAAAGAAAAAAATTTTGTTTTGCCATTCCTGGATAACAAAAAACCTCTGTTAGGTGTTAGCCAGGACATGTCATCCGTTATCCAGAATGACATATGCATAACAATCTAGTTTTTAATTAACATTTGTAAACTTTTAGGCGTAGTTATAGTTATATTATTAACATTAACATTATTTACATAATTGTATGTTTTTTGCCATATTTTTGCTGTCATTCATCTTGATTTCATATGATTCAATGAGTCACATGGGTCATTATCATTGAATTGAATTTTTTAAATCATTAAAAACGTGTGAGTGTCTCTTACTTTGTTCCAAGTTTGAGTGTTGGAAAGAAAAATGATACTGAAGATAGTTTTTATGGTAATCCTGAAAAATATTGCAAAATGTCCTTCCATCTAACGGTATGTCATTCCGGCTAACAATGACACAGGAAACTAATTTAACCCATATTTGTGTGTTAGATTACACAATTCTGTTTTTTGTTGAGTTAAGGATAAAACAAGTCTTATTTACTTTATTGGAAAACATTTTAAAACTTTTTCCAGCTTTTTTTTTTATTTGGTTCTGAATTTTGAGTTATCAGCAGCCAAAAAGGAGCCCATGTCTATATGAAATCCCAAATTGATTATATTAATTGTGATTAAAATGTAGTTTTCCGAGCACTAATTTGTTGAGCTCCAATAATGGATATTAGTACATTTGAATATGCCAACAATGGTAGAAATGTAATTAATTTAAAAATTCATTACGTCACCCAGGAATGACATTTTCGTGGGGAAAAACATCTGATTCACCAAAAAAATGGTTAATTACATTCTCGAAATGTGTACATGTCATTGCATTATATACATAACACTCTAATAAGAATAGAAAGTCCTAAAATGTGAAATTTTTGCCACATTTTTAATCCTTATCCGCCATTCACCCGGGTACAGCTACACTTACCTGAATTTGTGAATGCAGTGATGGACAACTGTATTTCCTCATTTGACTGGTGTTTGGATTTCATGTGATTTCATGGTGTGTTTTTTTTGATAACTCAGTTTAACCCGACAATGCTTCCACACGACATGGTGATCCATTTGATCAAAAGTAATTTCATTTTGTAAGGTAATTTGGTAAAACTATTTTAACAAAATTATTCCAAACTTTGCTGTGCCTAGAGGCAGACGACGACATTCTGTGATCAAATACAATCAACTGGTTTACACGCTCCACAGCACCGACCAGTGCATTTAGTTATAACTGTGAGTTTACTTTTGCCTGCTTAGGATATCACTGCATTTATGGCCAGCAAAACAACATATCTGCAAAAAATTTAAATAGTATTTCTATTTTTCGAATAGTAATTACAGATCGAATATTTGAATATTCGTGCACACCTCTACTTCTTACCATGAGTTCCCTATGTCATGTCTTTAAAGACCAGGCTGGTCTGTCTCCTCCTCCATGTTTCTATCATTTATGTAATTTTCCAAATGCATAATCGGTTAGAGTGGGTCGTTTAATTCTGTGCTTCTAACAATTCAGTTTGAGGTAGATATTAGTAATCTGCACACTTTTTTGTGCTAATTCTGAGGGAAGTATACTGCTAGAAAATGCTGAATGCTATATATGCTATGTATTATGCTATATATTATATAGCATATAATATATAGCAATATATATAATAAATGCTATATATTAGAGATATTATGAAACCATACAATAACTTTGTGTGAGAAACAGACCAACATTTTAGTCATTATTCACTGAAAATCTTGTGGATGCCAAGATTTTCATTGGATTAAATCAAAAGAATTAATTCAAAGCTATTGAATGACTTCAAAAGAATCAGAAAATGCTTTCCCTTGTCAGTTTTATGTAAGTATCTCTTAGGTAGTGCATAGATCTTTTTAATATTATCTCATCATTTTTTGTCCATCCATTGAAATTCTAGGCAATCAATATTTTTAAGCTTCAAAAAGTACATGACACCATAACAGTAATCATTATGAATCGAGTGGTTTAATCCAAGTCTTCTGAAGAGACATGATCTCTTTATATTATGAACAGATTTTAATTTAGGCTTTATATTCGCATATAAACATTTATCAATTACCACATCAATTATCTCACATGAATATTTGCTATCTCAATGCATTTGTTTACAGTGGGGTAATTTTGTCGCAATAGCACAAGGAAGCTTGATTTCAAACACTTGGCAAAATTGATTTAACAAAAGACAAGTAATAAAATAGAAACAAATAAACAAATTACAAATGATAGCACAGATAGGTTTATTAGGCTGCTGTCACTTTAAGAACGAATGCACAGATCTGCACAACTGTTTATGTTCACTTTATTGTTCAAAGACAAAACCAACTGTGTTCACATGAATACTCACCAAGGCAGGCATCTTCACATAATTTTGTGTGTAATGGACAATTTTAGTGCAAAAGGCCAGGAAAAAGAACTCAGCTTGGTAGTCGCAAGCTGTTTGAAAGGTGTCTTAATGTGTGTGTGCTTTGGGTGGGACTGTGAATGAGTAAAATCATGCAATCCCTCGCTGACATTCAGGCCCTATTCAACAGAAGTGAATGAAATGGGTGAGTGAGAGGAGGCGGGTATGTGTCAACTCGCTGTTGGCATCGGTGTATCGATACTAGGGAAAATGAGCATTGGAACCATTTCAGTATCGATACATATCGAAAAATCTATATTTTTGACAACACTACTCTTAAGTATCCTTTACAGATCAACCCCAAACCATAGACTAGTGTTTCAATCTACATTTATGTGGTACAGACCAAAAGGGAGATGGTGCTGTTGTTTCAGTAGCCTTAGGGGTGTGTTGTACAGACTGATCCTCAAGCTTCAGTTTGGGGTGTGGTAGTCATAGTTGATCTGACATTTCTCTCTCTGAGAGAGAGAGAGAGAGAGAGAGAGAGAGAGAGAAAATACAGTCATTAAAAGGATAGTTCACCCAAAAATTAATATTCATTAATTTACTCACCCTTATGTCGTTACAAACCTGTTACTTTCTTTCCTGCAGAACACATAACATGGTTATAATAGTTAACCATAAAAACATTTGTTACTTGAAATGAAATGAACATTATCTGAAATAAAAAAAATATACAAAAAAATCATAAACCTAATGTCAGCTAGTTGCAAATGCAACTAGCTGCATTTCTTATTTTTGTAACACAATGGGAGGAACACATTTCCTACATGTTTTTCTTATTTGCATGATGCCCCTTTGTTCATTCATCTACACATATACGGTTAATGTGACACTGTCTATGATCCTGATTAGTCATGTTTAATTTGATATCCTGACTGTCATTGCAATACTCAAATCGGTGGCAATGAAAATAAAAACGTGAGCGAGTACGATCGTGATGTTGGAGTGTTTTTCCTTCATTACGGGTGGCTGGCTGCCTAATGAAAGTGTTTACAGCATCTGTCTCGGCTCTACTGCTAGTAGCCACTGTTTCACCGCCTGCAGTGTGTCACATAGCGCCGTCACCTCTCTGAAACCACAATTAACCCCAAAACATAGAGACTAATTATTAGCTGTCCGTCTAGAATCTCATTACTTTGTCTACTTCTCACAGGCCTCGTCCAGTCATAGAACGAGCGCACATCTCTGGCGTGTTAGGCTGCCTGCAGAACTCTTGCATGGCCTTATTGCCACACACATCCTCTTCAATGCGCTCAATGAATGTGTAAGCACACATTAAAACAGCATCCTGTCAGGCTAAACTGGTTACAACGACCCAAATACACGTGATAAGACCAAGAGAACTGACTGACTGCCAGCTATTGAGCCAAATGTGCACTTTCTGACGCAGTTTCACTCAGTATAAGATTTAGTTTTTTGATCCAAGCTTAAATGACAATTTGTTTGGGTCTCTTGAAACATCCTAATGTTATAAATGGCTTGTTCCTCTCACCCATTTAAGAATCTTATTGAGTGGATCTTAGGTTACCGTATGTTCATTGTCAATTGACCTCACTGCATTTTTCATTTGTTTATTTCAGCAAGTGGCAACCTGTTATGATGTTTTAAAATAAAAGCTAATTTAATTTAATACTTTTATTTTATTGTTTTATTTATCAAGAAATGCTGGTTATTATTTCCAGTTGACAGCATGACACGGCATTCTAAAAACGCGGCGCTCAAGCTAAAATCAGTTCAATTTTTAATAAATGCGTCTTGATACCTTGCGTTTTTTCCTCCATTCTATGTTTACAATAATTTAAGACATAAACGACAATGTTTACGTGAATACTTGCCAAGACAGATATTTGTAATAATTCTGTGTGTATCTGACAGTTCATATCAGCATCGCAAAAACAATTATATTCCACAGCTATGATATTTAGTGGCTGCACAGAAAGCTCCTAATGCTTTGTATAATGTCGAATTAGCAGTACAATCTAAAATGGCTCAGTAGAATGAGTTTGTTTAGACAAATATTTATAAAGTACAGTGTTTACAGGATTTATTGAAGGCTCTTTGTGTTCACTTTACTTTTTTTGTAGTAAGCTTAGTCTTAGTTTGCATTCTCTTCATACTATATCCACATTATTCCTACGCCTCATGATGCTTTGCGCGAATTATGGGTGTAACTTTCGTTAAGCTGTAAACAATCAGTGAAAGACTAGCTCTATGGATGCAACAATATACATTTTTTAAACTGTGTACAATGACATTACGTTATTCTACTCACCCTTCAACCATTGAACATTAAAATGACATTTAAAAGTGTAAACAAGGTACTTTCCACAAACCATGAATAACCCCAAAAACTTGAATCTTTCCACTGCAAAATTGGATGGTTAAATATCACTGTGGTAATATGTATTATGTAGCATACGTTACCTTAATAAAAAAAAATAAAAAAAATTTACTTCAGCATTGCGTGATACTATTTCAAAGTGATTTTATTTTGACAGATAATAAATTGTATTTACCTGTGAAAACAAACCTGGAAAGAGAAGTGAGGATTTGGGGAGAAAAAAAAGAGAGATTCTTTGTGCATTCCAGTGAATTATTAATGGCATATATCGTAAATTAAATCGGGGGAACAGACCACAAATGTGCACTATATAACCTTTTTCATACTATTACAGCGGAATGCAAAAGGAAAAAAGAAAATAATCATGAGGAAAAGAATGCAGTGACTGAAAAGAGATCTTGCCATAGATATTCTTGTTATAACATGTCACGTTAAAATACCAAGTGTTATGTTATTCTCATGTTATTCTTCAATAAAACATGAAAGAAAACTGATAGCTCATGGAATCATACTGACGGATCAGCTTTATTTGTAGGGCAACCTTATGATTTGAAATGAAAACGCAGTAAGATCGTCAGGAATAAGGTGGATAAGAGATTAGGATTAGTGCATTCCAAATTATGGAATGTTGTAGTGTTTTGTTGATCTGGTGTGCATGCTTTTTGACTTTGTTTAGCTTACAATTCCTTAAGGCTTACAAAAGTCTTTTTTACTTTTTCATTTGTAAAAAAAAAGACAAAGAATGTGAGGCTGCCATTGTCAGGTTTGGGGTGATGAAAGTAGTGAGGACTCGATGTAGATTAATGGGCTTTTATTAATAAAACGGAATAACACAAAAAAACTACCCAGAAAGGGGAAGACTTGACTTAAAAAAAACACTACTGGAAACAAGACAGGTGAACATACGTCGACAATCTGGCACAGGATTGCAAACACTGCAAACAAGGCAGGTAACAAGGGAGGACAGGTGGGGCAGATGAACTGCCAAGCCAGTACTGGCAGAGCATTCCAGAAAGTCTTTAGGAGAGACCAGGGATGAACCAGGAGCTTGGGTGGAGCAAGCAGGGCAGGCAGCAAGGGCGGATCCGGCATCAAGGGAGGAACTGGCAGTACAGGCAGGGCAGGCATCAAGTGCCAGGGCAAGGTGTTTGGTTGGCTCTGGGGCGGCCTCCGGGCTTTGTGGGATGGAGGAAGCCCTCTTCCTCCTCCTCTGTTTGCAAGGGCGAGGCGACTGCATGGAGCTTACCACCTCTGGGGGCACTGCAGACTCTTCGGCCGCCTCTGGGGGTGCTGCAGCGTCGACATCAGTAGAGGTGGCAGGTGACGCAGACCCGTTCTTCCTCCTCCGATTACGGGTCATCGGAGGGCTGGGGCTTCCACTGACTGCAGGTGGAAGGGGGGAACAGTCAGTGTGGTGGAACTCCGTTTGGGCTGGGGGTTCAGGCTCCCTATGATGGAAGACGTGATATACGAAATCCCAGAAGCCAAGATTCCCCAGCTTCTCAATCTCCTAAGAGGCTAATCGAGGCAGATCTTAAAAAAACCTCCTTGATATCTGCCTCATTGTAGTCCACATGGTCCACCTCAATAAGGAAGTCACTGGTGAAGAAAGTACGTGCTGGATCAATAGCTGGCGGGGTGGAAAGTCCAGTGGTGGGAGATGGAAAAAGGAAGATGCACATTCTCTGCTGAGTCCTCTTGTGGCCAGATCGTACTGATAGGTTTGGGGGTGATGAAAGGAGTGAGGACTCTATGCAGATTAATGGGCTTTTGTTAAAAATAAAAATAAAACAAAAAACAAACAAAAACTACCTCTTGGGGTAAGACTTGAGACACACGATGGGAAACATAAGAAAGGTGAACATACGATGACGATCTGGCACAGGACTGCAAACACAAGGAGAATAAATAGGGAGCAAACAAGGGAGGACAGGTGGGGCACCTGAACCAATAATTAAGTAACAACATGGGTGGGGTCAGACAATAGACAGGAGAGAACATGGCACAAGGAAACACATGACAAGCCATGTGCTCACACCAAACATGACAAAAACACAATGAGAACACTCATAAGCTGCGTGTTCACACAAAACATGACAACATGAAAGCACGCAGCCGGTGAAAAACACCAACCGCGTGCTACACAGCACAAGACTAGGGATGGCTCGATACCACAGTTTTGGCTTCGGTACGATACCAGAAATTAATACCTCGGTATCGACACTAAATCGATACCACAGGTTAAAAAAAAAGTCTCAATTTAAGTGATACTTAAAAAAAACACTGCTTGAAACTCTCCACTACCAAATGTGCAAAGAAAAGGTATCAAAATGTACATAAAAAAAAAAAAAAATCAGTCAGGGAACATACAGTAGGTTAAATTTTGATTTAGAAAAAAAATACCCCTGAAATTATACAATTAAAATAGGTTAAGATCTATAATAATAGATTCACATATAGGCTAATAATAATAGAATAATGAAATGACATGTAAACCATAGCTGTCATGCATCAACAGAGAATTATCAACATTTATTGCATTTATTCATCTTGGTTTGGTTACTGTTTGGGTTCATATTAGTTTAATGCATTGCATAAAGTAATGTTAACATGCTAAACATGTATTAGTATATTTAATTTTTTAGGTCATTTAATTACTGATTGATATAGATGAATAAATGCTATAATACTGTTAGGTCAGGTTACCTAATGAATGTTGACAAATGTAGCTTAATTGTAACATTAGTAATATTCATATTACTACTATCTCTCTCTCTCTCTCTGCTTTGGTCGCCACAGCGGCACTAATATGCCATTCATTTTACTATCACTAATACTAAAATTAATATTATTCAAATTTTTATTCTGTATTCATTCAAATTCAATTAATTTTGTTTGAAAGTATAACAATGATGAGACCTTAACTGAATTGGTTCTAGCGTGTCATGCAAGGAGATTTGAGCTTTCGTGTTTACCGTATCATATATAATTGATAAGCTCTTACGTATGTGCGCTGTTCAGTGTTCAATAAAAGTCTACATTAAATCAGTTGAATGATGGACTAACCTGTCGATCTCTGAACTCTTTGAACAAGTCAAGATGAGCAACTGACGAGTCAAGTGAGGCAGATTTGATGTGTTGCCTCCGCGTTTGCAGAGTGGGGCATTGAGATCTGTTTCTTTACTTTTCTCATGACTTTTGTAGGCAAAGTAATGCCTTATTTCACTCATACTGCTCTCTCTATTTATTAATTTCGGGCGTGTAGAAATTCGAATGAGCTTCGTTTGATCCGGTTTGATCCATCGTGTTCCTCTGTCACCGTTTGCCGGTTTCGCATGACCCGCGTCAGTTTAGATAGCGCACTGCCGCCTAGCGGTAAACTTCGAAACAGCAGCGCATCAAATACCGAATTGAACAAAATTATGATATTGTACCATTTGAAATATAATATATACCGGTATTTTTGCAGTACCGGTATACCGCGCATCCCTACACAAGACAAAATATGACATGAAAGCACACGGCCAATGTAATCATGAACTGCGCGCTACACAGAACACAACACACGCGGACAGAAGAGCATACAGCCCAGTTAACTCGAAACCACATGCTGGCACAACGAGACTGAGCGCATGAGAACGAGCGAAAGCTCATCCTGTGCACTCACAAAAAAATACCAACACTCGGAGCATGAATGTCCGAATTCTGACACAGACCCGAAACCAAACTAGACATGAGTGCCAGATTCCGAACACCTGCTCCGAACATGAAATAAGGAACACAGACAAGAGAGCGAACGGCTCGCACAAAGACAAGACAATACAGGAGTGTCAGGGCTCTGTCACAAAACTAAAAATAAACTAGACCGAAGTGACAGAACCCTGACAGCCATAGCAGTTTTTTAAATACATTAATAATTTAGCGAGATGTTAATGCTATGCAAATTCAAAACTTATGCGACCAAGGGGTCTTATGACATTAGGAATGTAACTCTTTGTATTAATTGTGCTTTTAGTGCATTGTTGAAATATGCTAATTAAATGCAGCAATTTACTTCAAAATGGATTTAATACATTTTTTTTAGCTGTCACTGAAACAGGGTTATCAAGGGTATTTGGAGACTCTAGAATTGTTTAGCATTGATTTAGTAGGTAGTTGTCCCACTAAATCTCTCTAATGTGAATCCATGTAATGCTGAGCCAATCTTTCAGCCCTTTCTTAATAACATGATTGTCCTTCTGGGATGTTTTTCTAGCTCTGCACAGTAACTTGGGAGCTCTGAGGGGCCATCAGGTGCTTCGTCACCTCGCTGACTTTAGGTCTTAGAGTCTTCAATGTTAATTATATATTCTTCTTGAGGGTGACAGCCTCAGAGGTCTACAGAGAGTTCATCTGATTTTATGGCTTGGTTTTGCCCTGTCATGCACTTTGAACTGTGACACCTCTTGTAGGCATGTGCCTTTCTAAATACAGCATGCATACTACACAAGTTTTTGAGAAAGAAACTGAGTTTAATTTGAAAGTAAATGCTGTGAAATCTAATGTAAAAGATTTATTTTGTTTAATTTTTTAAATGATAGTTCATACATTTTTTTTTTTTTTTACATAACTGTTTTTTTACATCATCTTCTTGATTTTAAATTTTTAGGTGAACTGCTGAAATGTTTTTACTGAATCATTATGCGGCACTGTGTTTTGATTGATAAAAAAGAAAATCAAATTAATCCTCATAAGTAACCGTATAACCAAAAAATGCTGGATGAAGGGCTCTGAACACTGGTGCATATGTAGTAGACCTATAGTCTGTCTAGCATTATTCACATTTTATTTATGACTTGCCCAGGGTCATCCAAACTTTACCGTAATTCTTCTTCACTGTGTTTTGATGAAGCAATTAAATCAGGGTCCTCTTTTTTCAGGGCAATGACCCCTTACACCTGGTTCAGATTACACGATTTTAGCCCGGTTTTGGCACAATCCGTTTGACGTAGGGTGTCGTGGGGATCCGTAAACGACAACGGCATCTGGACGCAAGATTCGATCTTTTCATCTCGTATAGTGTCATAGTGGGCGACAACCGACGTCGAGTCTGCGATGCTTAACGACATCACGATAAAAAGACTAGCATGTTTATTTTTTTTCGGTCCTCCGCAACGAGTTCCGTCGTGAGTGAGAGTGTGAGTGTGAGTGTGAGTGTGAGTGTGAGTGTGAGTGTGAGAGTGAGAGTGAGTGTGAGAGTGAGTGTGAGAGTGAGAGTGAGAGTGAGAGTGAGAGTGAGAGTGAGAGTGAGAGTGAGAGTGAGAGATTGAGTGAACGAGTGAGCATCTAGCCTAAGATATTGATAGAAACCAACCATATTATGATTAAAAAATCACTGATTAAAATCACAATTCATTAGTTGTTCACAATTATTGGGGATATTCAAATTAATTAACCAATCATACCATTGATCAGCTCTACCAAACTTGGATGTCTTTTTTCCAGTAATAAACAAACATTAAGTTGTTTTGATTGATACTGTGAAGCAGCTTTGATACAATCTGTATTGTGAAAAGCGCTATATAAATATATTTGACTTGACTTGACAATTGTTGAAAATTATTTTAATGGATTTGTAGTCATGTATTTTAATTTTACTAATCAGATGGACAATTAAACATTTACCTGAACTTTAGATTCAAGTTGACCAAATCTTCACATTTTAATTTTACTGCGTGATGTTAAGAATCAAATCACTGAGCATCTGAAATTAGTGAGGGTTCTCTAGTAAAGTGCAGATGTAATGTGTAATTGAGACATTTAAGATTATTTACAAGTCATTACTTTTACAAATAATTGGAATGGAATATCAAAAATATATTGATACAAATATTTTTCTATTAATTTATTAGTCTGCATTTACCTATTTTGTATTTTAAGCTATTAATTTACCTATTTTGACATGCCACATTTTTCTCTCATGCTCGTTATCACTGTCAATTGCAATTTCGAAAGTGATTCCCACATATATATATGTAGATGTTACTTCTGAAATTTAGCTGTGTGTAATTGGCCGTATTTTGCTGTGTAATTGGCCGTCGTCCTCTTAGCAGCATGAAAAACAAATCTTTTATTCAGTGGATTATTGCCTCAAAAGCATGCAAAGACGGCTCTCTTTACAATCTCTAAAAAGCTGTCACTCATCTCAGTTTGCAATCTCACAAAGTTCCATTAAAATCAATAGTTGTCTACACTGCATAATTAATCTCTCACATACATAGTTTCTTTGTTTGTTCGATTCGCAAGCGTGCAGAACTCCGTACTGAACAACTCCAGCATTTTGAGTTTGTGAATGGATTCTGACTAAATTAAACACCTCTTATTGGCCAGTGCATTCAAGAGATCAACAAACATGACTGTGATTGGCTACATTTCGCACCGCTGCAAAACACATTGTAAATAGAAATGGTTATAGTTTGATCAAGGTTAGAGAGAAACTCTGCAGGAAAGTGGACCTCGAGGGCTAGAGTTGAGGATAACTGATCTAATGTATCGTCCTAGGCTGTGTTTGTGTCATCCTATGTCTGTTGTTTATGCGGCTTGACAGTGCAGTGCTGGCCAGGTCCATTAACCACCTATTAATGATATTATCTGAAATTGGCTGATGACTATGCCTGTATGGCTGATTAACAGCCAAAGTGTTTGTTCCCTCTTTTGTAAGTTATATCTACAGTACAATTCTATAACATTCACTGTTTTACTATATATATATATATATATAGACTAAATAACTCAATTCATATGGATTAATTTTACGATATCTTTATGAACTTTTTGAAGCGTCAAAGTGTTAGTTGCTTAGCTGTCAATGGAGGGACAGAAATCGCTCAGCTTTCATAAAAAATGTCTTCATTTGTGTTCCAAAGATGAATGAAAGTCTTGCAGGTTTAGAACAACATGAGGGTGGGTAAATAATGATTGAATTTTCATTTTTGGGTGAATCATCCCTCTTAGAAGCACAACTCTTTTTAACATTGATAATGATAAGAAATAATAATGTTTCTTGAGCACCAAATCAGCATATTATAATAATTTCTGAAGGATTATGTGGCACTAAAGACTGGAGTAATGGCTTTGCCATCACAGGAATAAATTACATTTTAAAATAGAGAAAACAAAACGGTTATTTTAAATTGTCATATTATTTCACAATATCACAGTTCTACTGTATTTTTTTAAATCAAATTAATGTGGCTTTGGTGCACATAAGAGACTTCTTTTAAAAACACTTAAAAAAGTACTATCCCAAACTTCTGAACTTTTATTTTTGGATGAACTGTCCCTTTAAGGAGAGGTTACTGTTACTTTTCTAAGTACATATGATTTTCTTACTATAGTCTTTCATATCAAGGACCAGAATATAATAAATAAATTATAAGTGATAAGAAGACTTAATAAACAATACAACTTTTTTAATAAATACTTTTGACTTGGTAATCAGCAACCTAGAATACTCTAGCAACTGCGTGTTTTACATAGAATGTTTTACATGAACAACTCAGAGAATCTTTTCTGCAGAGAATTTTTTTCTTTGTATTGTCAGAAGCATCCAGGTCAATTTGCCAGTATATTGCCGTTGCAGCTACCCTGCTTTCCTCAGAGATCCCTACTCTTTCCAAGAAATCCTTTCACCCATCTGTTGAATTATAGGGGCCCCCTTACTGTAGTGAAGTCCTCGAGATATGAACCTTGAAAATTGTCTGACAAGTGCACAAAACGAAGTTTAATTTCATAAACTGCATGTACATGATGATAATATGAAAAGACTTGCCATTGAAAACACATACAAAATACATGAGGGTTTGTGTGTGATTTGTTTTGGTCTTTTGGTTTGCTTCTCTGAGGAGGAGTTGAATCTCATGGCATTTGACCCAGTTTAAAGACAAATAATTTTGAGAGATATCTTGTTTGTTTTTTTTCTCTAAAAGTTGTTAAGGTGTCTGTTTGTCTTGCTTTAATCTTTTCATGGGTGTTTATGGGCACGGCATTTTTTGGGTCCTGGTTTACCCTACATTTCCTAACCGAATCTTTATAATGTGTCTTAGTGTGTATTTGCGGTGGCAAAGAGTAGATTGTGAGAGTGTTTGTCACTTGCCGACGTGTCAGACGTCGGCTGTCATAAAAACAATAGCTGAACTCTCTAGTTGTAACGTACTGCTCTGAGACATGAAGGTTGAGGATCCAAATGCAGTATTTATTGAACAGGGTAATCCAAAGAGTAATCCACGGAATAGGCAAGAAACATGAAACCAGGAAGAATGCTCGGAATTGCAGTGTAAAGGGCCGTACACACCGGGACGAATATCGGCACGCGTTATTCGCCAGCGTTTTTCAACGCGTTTTTTGTGTTCACACCCAAGCGATTTTCGCTGACGATGAGCCGAGTGAAACATGCAAATTCATTCCCTGACATTAGATGGCGCTTAATGTAAAACAGAAATAAAAGTTACAAGCCTATGTACATGAAAGACAATTAAGTGAAATGAAACTCACCATCAAGGCCCGTTTGCTTTGCAATACCACTCCATAACAGTTCTCTTTTATCAATATTTTTGTAGTCGCTGTCGCGTTTGTCATACAGTTCCTTATGTTCCGAGACCAGCAGCTCTACATTTATCTTGGCTTGCATCTTCCTCGTCTTCTTCCCGGCAGTGTGTAGAGGCTACTTGGCGTATATCTTCTTCGCCGTTACGTATGTGTGGTCAGCAAGACCGTTTTGTGTTTGAGCACCCCCAAGTTGTGTTTTACTGTAACTTCAGAAGCTCCAGACACGTGAGCAAAAGCGCCAATCTCATTGGTCGGATAGTTTGACGCGGCGCGTCAAACCAAAAAAAACATAATTTTTTTTTTTTAATTATGCTTTTACGCGTTCCGTTTATCGCGTCGGTGTGCACACTCATATTGGCGCCCTTTGTTTAATCACGAGGCGTTAAACGTCGGCGAATATCGCGCGTGAAATTTGTCCCAGTGTGAACAGGCCTTAACACTAAACAAGACTTTGCAGATAATGAATGAGAAAACCAGGCTTATATGGGGTGAGCTAAACAAGATAAGACACAGGTGAATGTGATAATGGATGAAGAGTCCAGGCAGTGAGTTATGGGAAATGTAGTTTGTGAGGGAATGACAATAGTCTGATGTGGAGTGCCCTCTGGTGACTCTCAAGGGCACTCCAGCTGGTGACTGTTACACTTGTGCTGCCTTTTCCTGTGGTACAGTTGTGTGTTTATAGACTTAGCTGAATGTGATCTATGTCCAACAAGAGGACTCTGCTTTTGCTGGGGTCAGATTCTGTGTCTCGGCCTCAAAGGTAAATACTTGTTTCCTTTCACACACCTCTCGTCTCCTTAACACTCTTCCTTTTCTCTGTCTCTTTCTCACACACACATGCTCTGCATATTCTAATGAAAGTTTATCTTCCCAACTCGGGTGTCTGCGCATAGGTGTAGCAGGAGGCGTTTCTGCTCATGCTGAACTTAATTGAACTACCGCTGAGCGCACGAACGCAGCTCGCTGTTTCTGATAAATGAGTCACATGCGGCCACCCACCCCAATGTTGAAAAGTGACCCAGATCCTGCAGATTGACACCTAGAACATGAATGAATGAAAACTAATGAGCAATGAATTATTCTGCCTGGTCACACTCAGATCTGCACATGAAGAGAAGGAACTTAGATTTTATATTGTGTGACAACTGACAAATTACATTTTTAGTAATAATTCAAATGGATTGTTGAATCAGTGTTTTGAAACTGACACATTTAATTGATTAAAGGATTGTAATTTTTTTTTTTTTTTATGTATAGTGTGCGTGTGCGCGCGTGTCTGTGTGTGTGTTTGTGTGTGTGTGTGTGTGTGTGTGTGTGTGTTAAAATTTTATTTATTCCTGGGATGTTGAAGCTGAATTTTTAGGAGCCATTATTCCAGTCTTCAGTGTCACATGATCCTTCTGAAATCGTTCTAATATGCTGATTTGGTGCTCAAGAAACATTGTATCAATGTTGAAAACAGGTGTTTTATATAGCTCTACAATTCGAAATGTGAAAATTGTAAATCATGATTTATGAAAGGAACAGCACAATTTTCAGTTAGCCACACACTTTATGTATCAAACATGCACCACTAATTGACAACAGTGCTCTGGACTGCAGGAGTTCCCAGCGTACTGCGGGTCTGTTAGTGGAGAGGAGCTGACATCTTTCCAGAGCAGAGGAACAAGTTTTTCTAACTCTTGTAGCTGTGTTTTCCCATCCCCTTGTCTTTCTGCCCAAGGTTGCAGACATGTGAGCAATAAAGGGTTAACTTACAGAGGCTCTGTCTCACAGACGGTACAGGACATTGAATGGCTACCTTCTACAGCCAGCAAACGCATTGGTTAAGGTTGAGGGTGGGTCTGCAGTTGAGGCTGTTAAATGGACTGGATTCTCCTGGATCAGGAGTCGCTGTGCACAACATTTGCTCATATCCACTGTCAACGGGAGAGCGAGGGAAAGGAGGGAGGGAGGGAAAACAAGGGCAGAGACGATAGGGTTTTTCAAAGAATAGACGATAATGAATTTTCACGTAAAGGCATTATAGTCAACAAGATTGTTTTTTGACACAATTGACACAATCTTGGTGGCTTGCCTGTTTTTTCCAACTTAGCACCTCCATTGTTGTCACATGTGCGTACACAGTCATACACCCACGCTTCCCCTCCTTTTCACAGCAGGCGGTGAGGTGGCCCTCCCTGGATTGTCATGTATAAGGGACAGAGGGTAATGTTGTTTTGCTCTTGAGTTGGCTGACCTGGTGTCACCTGACACTTGAGTGAACAACAACAGCTATACACTTGCTGTACTTGCTATATACCATAATGTGTAATCTATGTGTGAACGGCAGCACTGTTTTACACCTTTTCAGTATTTGGAAAGATGTATTGAAGAGCTTAGTGGAAAAACTGAGAATTGTTTTGAACAATTGAATATGAATCCATTTTAGCTGCTCGGATTACTGCCAGCACTCTCACTTTTCATGACAACTTTTCCTCTGTTTTTGTTCTTCTTTTCTTGTATTTCTCAGCACGTTCCATTTCCCCAAAGCTCTACATAAATTTACTTTTTTTAGCTGGCATTTCATGATGCCCGGATTTGTCAGCGCTTGTCAGGAGTGTTTGGAAACTTTAGTGAAGCCTCCAACCATTTTAGAAAGCTGAGTGTTGTTTGTCTAAATCACTGAACACTTGTCAGAGGTCAAAAGTTAGATGAATTCTTAATTGTCATGCATAAGGCAGGTCTGGAGAATTCTAAGCCCTCATCTTTTGTCGTTGTCATGGAAGTAGAGGTGTTTGTTGGCCTTTCTTTGGACTAAACCAACTCCAGGATTGTGTTTTACTGAGTTGTGGTGTTAACATCACTGGCAAGAGCCAATATTCCATTAGGACACACGCACACATTTCCTCTGTTTCTTGTTCTTAGAACTCAAAAAGGGACAATTTTAACATGCTGAAAAAAATTATCTGTGGGGTATTTTGAGCTAAAACTTAACATACACACTCTGGGGACAACAGAGACTTATTTCACATATTGTAAAAAGGGGCATTATACCACCGTAACCACCCCCTTTAATGTTTTTGAAATGTCTCTTATGCTCACCAAGGTTGCATTTATTTAATAAAAAATACAGTAAAAACATTAATATTGTGAATTGTTACAATTTAAAATAACCGTATTCTATTTTAATATATTTTAAAATGTAATTTATTCCTGTGATGCAAAGTTGAATTTTCAGCTGCATTACTCCAGTCTGCAGTGTAACATGATCCTTCAGAAAGCTCAAGAAACATTTCTTATTTTCAATGTTGAAAACAGTTGTGCTGCTGAATAATTTTAATAATAGATTTTTTTCACAATTCTTTGATGAATAAAAAGTTTAAAAGAACAAAATTATTTTTTTTTAGTCTTTGAAATTTGAAATGTATTTAATTTGAAATATTTATTTGAAATATAGCCTAAAACATTTGTAACATTCTAAATGTCTTTGATAAGTGTTGATAAGCATGTTTTTAATTTATGAATTAAAGCGGCATTCGGCCACTATTTCAACTTGATAAAACCGTTTAGAAATCATTTGGATGGTTTAATAACCGGTTCTAGTGAGAATGGTGACTTTCCCCGCTTCCCCCAGCATTCCCAGGCGGAAAAACAACCTTGCAACATGGGGACTAACGTCCCGGTAAGTTGGAAATAGGAAGTCTCGTGAGAAGCAAGAACGAGCGAGAAACACAAACTGCTTTACGGCAATTCGACATAAACACACACGCCGCCCTAAAATGTGTATGATGCCCTCAATGTGTATGATGTATTACCTACCTCGGTAGACATATTTCCACACGATAAAGTTGGCCGGCTCCGATAATAACAAATGCACATTAGCAGCGGTAGAAAGGGGGAGGAGGGTGCCGCAAGTGAGTTTTTTTACGACATTGTTGTGAAATATACGCCCCACAGCTGTAGGGGGAGCTCGTTGAGAAAACATGCAACAACAAAAGTGAAAATCAGCGAAGAAATAGCTAGAGTTGCCGAATGCCCCTTTAAAATGATCCTTAAGTACAATCTTCTTTTGTTATTTGTTAGAAATGCTTTAGTTCAGGTTGTAAAATGTCATATGGTATAGCTCCCCCCAAAACAATGGTATTCATGAATGAATAATTCATACTATTAAAAAAAACAAAACTTTTTCACTCGAAAATAATGATAGTCAAGGTACTTTTTATTTGATGGATATAAGAGTAATTCAAATTTAAAATTTCATTACAAGTAATTTTTTTTTTTTTTTTTTTTTTGTGTGAAGAAATATGTAAACACTGACTTGAGTAGGAGAGAAGGACTTGACTCTTGTCGAACAACTGGCAGCAGTGTGCTGCTCTCATAGACAGTAAAAGAAATGGACACAGCGACCCCGTTGATTTCAACGGAGAGAGTTGAAGCCAAACATGGGCACTCACTTCCTGATAGCCAAGCGTTCTGCGCAGGCTTAAACTGAGCTTGATGACGTAGATGTCACGTGAGCAACCTGACTGACAGTTGTAAATCTTCTAGTAGCTGTGCCAAGACTGCAGCTGCTGATGAGGCACATCCAGTGCAAGTAGCCTTTGACTAGTTAATTTTAATTAACACTATTTTATATGTCCTCTATATTGACATGGCCTTTTTGAAGGATGTTGGTTTACTAATAGTCTTTTTGTGCACTTGAGCTTAACTGAGAGTTTGTAGACGTTAAAGGCTGTTGTGTCGACTTTGATTTATTGCAATATTGAGGTGTTCAGCTTTATTTTGATTTTAGAAAATAAACATGATTATTTCATCTTACAAATAATTTTTTTCTTTCACCTGTATGTCTTAAGTCACCTAGATGTCTGTCAGCTGTCGAGGACTACATGCATCTTTTTTTTAGCCACATTTAGTATGAGTAAAATACTAAAATAATGCATTATAGAAATGGAGACTGTGGACTTAACTTGCTTAACTTGGAAGAGACTTGTCTCTTAGAACACATGTATGCAACACAGCAAGACATTTTCGCGCGAGGGACAATATGCTAGCAACAAGTAAATTGAAGTAAAAGGGAAGATGAAATCACCGGGGGAGAAAAAGAAAAGAAAAAAGCCAACAAAAAGTTATCACACTGAATTAACAAAATACCACCTATAACACAATACTTGTCTTGAATGATGATCAGAAGTTTCCAAGGTCGAAGTATCACGGCTCTCCAGAAATAAGGGCTTTGACTAGCAGGCGCAAGCAAGCTAATCTCGAACGGTCAATGACACATCAGAGTAAAGAGTAAACTCACATTGATGTGTGTGTGTGTGTGTGTGTGTGTGTGTGTGCGTGTGTGTGTTTTGGAAATCAAATCGTTTAGTATTGTAAAAACATAATATAATGTTTATTAATATATTACAATACTATTAATAATTATAATAATTAATTTAATATAACATATTACGCTATATAATTACAATATGACATGATAAAAGAAGTGGCTAAAATCGACTTTAAAATAGCCTACTTTAAGATTGTAATCGTTTGAGTAGCCTATCTGCAGTTCTAGTCATTTTAGTTAGTTTATTATATAGTTGAACATGTTTATGTATATATATCCATTAGATTTAAATATTTGGCTAGTACACACACACACACACACACACACACACACACACACAAACACAAACATAATACAATAAAAAATAACAGATAAATAAATGCATGTAAGCTACAGCACAATCTTCCAAAATTATTAAAAATGATTCAAATATAGGCACATATGCAAATAATTTTTTTCCTTCTTTTTCGTTTCCTTCTACATCAAACAGAATAATAACCCATCCAAAAAATACTTCTTAGTATGAGCCCAGGAACCATACTATAAAATACTGTCCCCTCGAGTCATTTTTTGTATCCATTCAATATTACATGACCATATAATATTCCAATATATAAAGAATTGTGAGCTAGGTGTTAAATCATGTAGTTTTGGCTAATAAATCATGGTCACAAACACTTAAAACAAAACCGTTTTTCTTTATTTCACGTTATGTAGGCATTTTGTACATATGGCTTCCGTACGGGATCACATTCATCTTCAAGCGTAGATCTGTAAATAAATAAAGGAACAACGTTAACCGCGATAGACATTGAGATGTTTTTTTTTCTTCTTCCATTGCCTGTATAATTTCCTGAAAATTAATTTCCCCATCCCCCGTAGGTGTAGTAGTAGATAAATAATTTAAAGTTCGTGGATAAATGTTACTTCATATGTATTCACTTGCCACATATCGAATTATTTCCAATACCTCAAAAAACGTTGTTTAAATACTTTGTCCCGTTGCTTTTATGGACTCTGTCTATCTATGCCATGGGCTGACTTTAGACAGAAAAGACTGTCTGCGAGACTGTGCGAGCTTCTCCTCCTGTCTATACGGTAATGTCTCTATTGTGCGACATAAAGTCGCGTGGTTATGACGCAATTTTTAGCCTATTTTTACAAGAATGGCTTCTACGTGGCCATAACGTAAGATACAAAGTAATGAAGCCTTTTATACATTGTCGTGTTTCTTTAGAAATAAATAATGGACAAATGAAGTCTTTGGACGCCTCAGATGTAAAGTTATTCGCTGTCAAAGTGACGCCAAAATGAATGTGAGTCAATGGGATGCTAACAGCAGGTGATAGCCAGCTACAATGGCGGCCCCCGGAGGCAGCTTCAACTTCCGGCTGATGGATTACACCCTTGGCTGCTCTGGGTACTGTGAGTTTATAGGGGTTTTTGTGCGTGTGTATGAGGGAAATAAAGAGCACATAAAAGGCAGAGGAATGTGGTTACACCATTTTAGGAGCTGCTTATCAGAGTAGGCCATTTTGTCATTGTTTTAATATTTACAATTGTAACCTAGTGTTACATCAAGTTAGGACATGACTGTAGAGTTGAGTTACTGAGAAACACTTAAAGGCATATTACAACTGAAGTACTGACAGCATCTGTCAATTTCCACAGAAAATAATCAGGCAATTAATTTTTCAGCTGAAAAAAAAAATGTTTTTAGAGTTTGCGTTTAGATTAGAAGTCTAACAAGTTTCAGTACCACTCCTCACCTGTTTCTCAAGTATACACTTATTCTAAATAACAGTATAACAGTTTTGCAAAAATAACTAATTTATTTTTTATCAACTTTCCACAAAACACTCCCCCCATCTTCCATTGGTTGGACGAACTGATAATTCCTCTCCAAGCTCATGGCAATAGTTAAGCTGGTGTTCTTGTGCGGGGCTGATCGGGGTGGTTAAACAAATTGATTGAATGTGTTGATAGTGCTTCAGTGTTTACACTTTTATGGAAAAATCTACCTACATATAACTTTCTTATAACTCTCACTGCAAAATAAGCTGGGATAAGAGTAAACATGACACACTTTAGCTTTAAACATTTACACGTTATCATTGAGACTGATGTGGAAGAATCTGTGCAAAGTTAAATAAAACCTTTCAGCTCTATTAATAAATACCTGGTTATTTTCACATAAAATCCACAAAAGGATAACAGAAAGAGACATGAAGATGTATTTCATTTTTTATTAGTTTCAAATGGCTAAACCCCACTCACAGAAATCACATTGACCCACCTAGAAAAGTAGTCCCACCTCATAAGGACGATTTAAACAGAACAAAAAAAATACATTGCACTGAATAATTTGTGCTTTTATATATAAAAAATGTACATCGTTTGACATGTTTCCCTTTAAAGCCTCTGGTTACGTTGCCTGCAAGTGCAAGTAAACGTGTCTTGTGTTAATTTTTACAAACTGATGGCATCATTCTTTTTTATGTTGTATTCAACAGCTGACAACAGATTTTGTCCACTAACATTAAATTATAATAATTGTAAACTACTAGGAATATTCCTTGAGCCTGTGGGATTATTAATTTAAATGTGTATGCTTGAAGTCATAATTTAATCAACAAAATTATTATTATTATTATTATTGCTGATAATAATCAATATTTTCATTTTGATACATGCATTTTTAATAATCCTATCAAATTAAATGTACAGCATTATTATTTTAGCATCCTTTCTTTTGCATTACTTAAAGTGGAAAAAAAGTTTTATATTTATATACATTTTTCCCTATAGAAATGAAGGGGTAAGTTTGGTAAACTGTTTTCTTCATGCCATGCCCTCACTATATGAAAATATGTCACTG
The DNA here is from genome assembly GCA_026230005.1 of Gila orcuttii. NCBI lineage: Eukaryota > Metazoa > Chordata > Actinopteri > Cypriniformes > Leuciscidae > Gila > Gila orcuttii. The sequence continues at coordinate 15,494,174 of JAPDVR010000008.1, forward strand.
TGAATGAGAGGCATCTGTATTTTCCCTTAAAATAATTTCTCTAAATGTAAGCTTTGTCTCTCTCTCTCCACAGTGTGTCCATCCTCATGCAAGCACCATGCCTGCACTAAAAACAACCAGTGCTGCCACGACCAGTGCCTGGGCGGCTGCTTGGAGCCCAACTCGTCGCGCAAATGCGTGGCCTGCCGCAACTACATGCACAATAACATCTGCGTTGAAAGGTGCCCACCTGGTTTCTACACCTATAAGGGCTGGCGCTGCGTCAACTTCAGCTTTTGCCAGGAGCTCCACAACAAGTGCAAGCAGGGCAAAGTTGACTGCCACGAATACGTCATCCATGATGGTGCCTGCATCCCAGAGTGCCCTTCTGGGTACACTACTGTAAACTCCACTACGTAAGTAACCCGCTACTTATATGCTCTCCACTCAATGAACAGGCACAAATACTAGCTCACACATCTCCAAGTGTCCTAAAGGGTACTTCAAATGCTTTATGTGTGCGTCAGGACCCACATAAGCCAAATCTTTTGTGTATGAAGTTTGATCCAAAGGATGCCTGGGTCATTAGACCACTCTGCCTCATTTAGTCTACGAACTGGATGAAATAAATTAGGCTGACTAGTCGCTTGGCTTATCCTCTTGTTTGTATTTACTGGTAAAAAAAAAAATGATTTTGATGCTTTGTATATACCACATATCGATTATGGCCGATAAATGGTCATTTTTGATGTTATTGTTAACGATCCGATAAGATAATTAGACCGATATATCAAAGCCGATAGATAATAGATTATTTACTTCAGTTGAGAGATGTGCGCTGTTCGCCATGATGGTTTTGAATGATTGGAATAACTTCAAAAAGGAAGATAGTTCAGTGCAGCACAAATCTGTCACATAGGCGTCATAACATTATAATAAGAGCACGCCTGTAAAAGCATGTTGTGAATTGGTGTTCGCCAGAGTTTCAGCGCGTTGTGGCGGAAAGAGCGCGTCTATGGAGTTAAGCCTTCATGACAAGCACACCACAGACAAGTTCTCTTGAGCATTCGCAGCATTTTGTGCCGTTGTAAGTTGTAATATATGATTAATCTAATATAGGATGCGTTTGGTTGCGTTAATGAACGATGCAGTAAAGCACTTAATTGTACCGGTGGTCATCTTCATGTTTAGCGTGCGCAGCTCAAACAGCAATGCACATTAATAACTATGATTGGGACTGTCATATACATGCCATTATAATGAGAATTCTATTGTAATAAAACGTTATGAATTCTCTGGGTTTAGTTGCCATGTTTCAGCGCGTTAGTGTGGGAATAGCGTGTCCAGAACAGCTGGGTTACACGTTCTGATCAGCACAGTCAAGTTCGCTTGTGCATTCACGTCATTTTGTGCAGATATATGATAAGTCGTAATATTAAGTTTATGTAATATAAATATCTGATTAATCTCACATAGGTTGCGTTTAGTTGATTTAAACATCCTGCTAGAAAAGTTCTTCAGTTTTCCAGTGCTCGTTCTCTTCAGCTTCAGAGTGATCAAACAGCAATGATTGGGACTGTCATATCATTATAATTGTATACACTATTGCAATAAAAAGTTATATATTCTTTGGGTTCAGTTGCATTCTTCAGCAACCGTTGAGTTGATTAACCTTCTAGCAAAGCGATTCAGTTTAACGTTCGTTCTCATCAGCTTCAGCTATCAAGGTTAATAGATACAACTTTGGATCTTAAAAATTTCTTATAAAATGTTGAGCGTAATATTAACTAAGATTAATAAATGCTTTAGAAGTATTGTTCATTAATTGTTGGTTCATGCTAACTAATACTAACAAAATGAAACCTTATTATAAAGTGTTACCATTTTTTAACAAAGAAAGTAGGCCATAGGAGTGTAAAATTAATTTGAAAAGTTAAGGTTGTTCATATGAAGTGATTGGCTGTCCATCCTTGCTGACAAAAACAGCTTAATTCAGCCTGGTTTTCTTGTCTTAGCTGGTTTAAACTGGTCCAGCTGGTCTCGCAACCTGAAAAGTACCCAAAATCCTTTTAAAACCAGCAGGCCAGACAAGTCTGACTAGGCTGAAGGCCCGATATACTCGCAGTGAAGTTCTTTTCTGGTGGTCGCTTAGGGGTAAAAGAAAGTTCGAAATACCTTTGCAGGGGTATACTGTTCGCGAAAATCCAGAATTGATGAATATGTAAATATGTGCTGCGCACTTTTCTTACATTAACAAAGGAAACACAACAAAAATGACAGCGGAGAGAAAACGGCAATTAAGAAAGCTTCTCATTCATGGAACAGGAACAATAAGTGAAGAAAAAGACTGATCTGGCTTAGAGTGATCAGGGCTATACTGACCTCAATCGACTGTCTGAGCACACAAAGGGTCATTTAGTGAGTGTGTGTGTGTGTGTGTCAGATTGTATGTTAATGAGAGGTAGTGTGTGAGTTTTAAAGCAGCACTGACCTAGTGTGAGGCTTGGCAGTGCTGTTTGTGCCCATTTAAAAAAGTCTGAGCAGAACGAGGACAACGACAGACTGCTCCTCTCTGTTTTACAGAGCTTTTCAGAACGCAGTTGGTATTGTTTGTTTGTTTGTTTGTTTGTAGTGGAAATGTACGATGACCAATGTCTAATAGCTTAATCTCTATGCAGAAGGATGGGTGATTGGTCACATGAATGTTGGGTTTTTTCTTATCCTCAAAATGGTCAGTCTGATTTCCAGACATTGCTTTGGTGTAGCTGTGGTCAGACACTAGTAAAAACCCTCAAAGAACAGTTGAGCATGCAATCAAAATGAGATATTTTGATACAAGATTTAAAAAATTTATCACACATACTTAAACATGGCAAAATAATACCCTTGAGAAATGCATGTTAGCAACTATCTAGAGCTGTGATATGAAGAGCAGCAGACAGGAAAAAATAAACTACTGTTCAAGAGTTTGGGGTTGGTAAAAATGTTTTAAAAACAATTTTTGAAAGCGGTCTCTTATGCTCACCAAGGCAGCATTTATTTAATAAAAATACAGCAAAAAAAATGAATCATTTTGAATAGCTGTCAATTGAAAAGTATGCTTTTTCTCCATAGAGTGTGAAGTTACGGAATCTGCCCGAATTTATTAACTTTTTTCTCTCTCCCAAAAATGATAATTCTATCCTCACCCTTAGGTCTCTCCATACCCATACCCATATGCTGTTTTATTCCTTTTTTCTATCTCTCTTACTCATGATACTCTTGCTTCCCCCTTGCCTGTATGACCCCTGGGCTGGGCAGTTTGGGTGCACTGTGGGAATTCAGACAGCAGACACACAAATCATAGAGGCTGGACAGACAACAGTGCAGTGGTCCAACCTCACACCCCGTGCTGCCGCCCTCGGTTACAGTCTCTGCACGTTAACAGCATGCATCGAGATATCAGGAGTTTCGACATCCATGTCCTCATCGGCTTGTCTCTCTCTGTCTGTCAGATGCATAGACAGGGAGCGCCGTCTGGCTACTGACAGATAAACGACTCTGAGTTGAATCCTTGCCGCAGGGAGACACGACATACTGGACTCTCTGATATGTCTGCAATAAGGATTTCACCCACGCACCAGCTTTCCTTCAGATTAGCTGGATAAAGCGCAGCACATTCCGTCCTTTTTGGCCGCTACTAAAAAAGAGTAACAAGGTGCAAAACATAACGAAAGCCCATAAAGGAAATTACTTGAGCTTTGCACGATCGGTGGTTTGTGCACATTCTTGACACGGCTTCAGATCTGGTATTATGTTGTGACACTAGTATGATTGTTAAGACTTTAAAAATCACTCCTCCATATCCTTTGTTTTGCTTGTGGATTCACACTTAAATTAAAGCTGTCATACAAATATGCGTAGCAAAGTTTCACAGGAAACTGTGCCGCAGAAAGCATCCTGCACAGAGGACAAAACGTTCCTCAGTCAGGCGTGACACTTCTACAAAAACAATTAGTGATTAAGTTGTGTCTCTGGCACGTCTGAGAGAATGTCTCATTCATCCTTGATTGTGCCTTCGGCCTGCCCTGCAAGGTCATCCGCGCCCCCGCTCCCACCGAAACAGCACTGGCTTTGCGCAACAGGATTCATGTCCTTGACACAAACAATCAGTTATTGTCTTAATGCTACATATTTGCCTTGATGTCAACGAGAATAGAAACGCTCCATCATATCTGCATTTCTTTGTGTCCATTTACACACGTACGGATGAATGACTTTTGTTTGTCGTGTGGCTTTGTGTACATGTGACTGTGTTCTGTGCCACAGGTTGAACTGCACCCCTTGCGCTGGCCTTTGTCCCAAAGTGTGTATGGGGCTGAAGACAGTAGACTCAGTCACTTCTGCACAGGCTCTGAGAGGATGCACAGTGATCAACGGCAGTTTGGTCATCAACATCCGCGGAGGGAGTAAGAACAATACAATTTCTCCACTTTGTGCAGCATAGAAGGGAATCTTTAGTGTCGAGCTCTCTGGAATTCATGGTTCTGATTGGTTCATCAGTATTCTGCAAATGTTTTTATATAATGACGACTAAACTTTATAATTGGCTGTTGTCCGTGGCAACCATTCTCCTATACTGTTAGATTCAGGTCCGCATCTCTGTTCTGATCACTGTGTACTATTGGTGCATTTACCTTCCACTTACATAATAATAATAATAATAATAATAATAATCTTCTGATTATTATTAAGAAATATATGTATACTGTATATATACTCATAATTGACAGATTAATAATAAAACATTAATTGGAATAGAACATAATAATAATAATTATACTCTTGAATAACTGACAAATTAATAATTAAACATTATTATTTATTATTATTATTATTAATTATTAATTATTTGTGAGTCATTCAGGAGTATAATCATATAAAAAAATAATTAGTAAAATAAATAACAATATCATAAATAACTATAATTTTGCATTGTGACTGCATTACCACCTTGGGTGTGTGTTCACTTCCAATAATTCAGTCCAATAATTCAATTTAATCAATAACAGAAACCTATAACATTTTTATAGAGTAGTCTTATTGTACTTCATTGTACATTTTAACAGTGTGCAGACTTTCTTAAATGCGGATTTTAAACTTGCTCTTCTTTCCATCTCTCCCTGTTAGATAACATAGCCGCAGAGCTGGAAGCTAACCTGGGGCAGCTGGAGGAGATCACCGGATACCTGACAGTGCGACACTCATATGCCCTAGTCTCTCTATCTTTCCTTCGCAAGCTCCGAATCATCCATGGAGAGACGCAGGAAGTCGGGTATGAGTCTTCTTCATAGGATGTCAAGGTTTTCCTTGGTTTTCCAAGGTTTTCCAAACTGTTGGCTTTATCCATTTGCATTGTTAGGTCTTACTTGTCAACCATAATGATACCATGTCATCTTTTTATTTCTTTCTCTTCCTTTGTCCTTTATTGTGTGCTGTTTTATTTCCCATCAGGAATTATTCATTCTACGCTCTTGATAACCAGAACTTGCGTCAACTGTGGGACTGGACCAAACACAACCTGTCCATCCAGCAAGGTCGCATGTTTTTCCATCATAACTCCAAACTCTGCATGTCAGAGATCCGGAAGATGGAGGAGGTGACTGGCACTAAGAACCGGCAAACAAAGAATGACATTGTCTCAAAGACCAATGGAGATCAGGCTTCATGTGAGGAGGACATAGCTTTGCATTTCATTTATGCTAATGTGCTCTTTTTTTTAATAAATCTGAATGCATTGTTGTTGGTGTTTGACCAGGTGAGAGCCAGGTTTTGAAGTTCACACAGATTCGCACACTTTCAGACAAGATCATAATTAAATGGGAACCTTTCTGGCCGCCAGATTTTCGAGACCTTCTGGGATTCATGGTTTTATACAAAGAGGCGTAAGTGACTCAACTTTTTTTTTTAAATGGACCTAAAAGGTGCACTATGCAGGATTTAAAAATAAAATAAAGTATCGACTCATACAAAAATAATGCCTGTCAACCTATAATTACTGAAGTGTGCGGTGGTGTTTGTGTCTACAGAGACACATTTTCTTCTTGAATTCCTGTGCTTGAGACATTTTTGAACTGCAACCTTTGGCCAGTGGGTGTGTCGCCAAAGCCAATCATTTATCTATGTACCAAAAAAATGCCATTTATGCATGATAAATACAATATTTGTAAAAAAGCTCATTGCTCATCTTCCCGCTGGTATTCGCTTGAGTCGGTTGGGCTGCATATGCAACTGATAAATCATGTCGTGGTAAAGGACTTGTGCTTCTGTCGTGCTCAAACGAGGGACCAAGTTTGAATGTTGCGTTTAGAAACTGTAACTGAAATCCCGTATGGTGCACCTATAATCAAGGTAGACAGCATATAATGTGTTGTAAATGAAATTGAGACTGACGGATAGAAGTACCATCCGAAATCCAGAGCATTTTGTCCTCTGGAAACTTCAGTAAACACTATATTTTATGTTTTGTCGACTTGATACACACCAGGTTATACGAGCTATCCCTCACAGCCTCGTTTTCATTTTCACCATTTTAACAATGGTGTCTAGCTCAGTGCAATGAAGTGATTTCTGTGTTAGTGTTTGATAACATTTCTCTCTGCTTCTCAAGGCCATATAAGAATGTAACGGAGTTCGATGGTCAGGATGCATGTGGCTCTAACAGCTGGGTCATAGCAGATGTGGACCCTCCACCTCGCGCCACAGAGGGAAAAGAACAGCAGGAGCCCGGCTACCTCATCCTCCCTCTGAAGCCGTGGACGCAGTACGCCATCATGGTCAAAACCCAGCTCTCCGCTTCTGATGAACACCAGGTCCACGGAGCAAAGAGCGAAATCATCTATGTCCGCACCAATTCTACCAGTAAGAGCTTCAGATGCGACTGATTAAATATACTGTCAAGGAAAATTTAACTTTTTGGGCAAACCTAGAAGAAATTTACATCCATTTACCATTTTAAGACCTTTCACTTTACAGCATTTGCATTCATGATCTCTTTTCCAAGCCTGTGTAAAACTAAATGTAGTCATTTCTCTAGTCTTTTCTGTAAGTCGATTTCAGTAGCAGTGTTAATCTTGCAGCCTCGGTATGGGAAAGGAATAAAAGAGGTCAAAGGCTGGTAAAATAGGCCGCTGGTGACTTTCAGTGGTGTGAAATCATTTAGCAGTGTGCACATCATGCCAGGCTGTGATTTAGGAGGAAAAATAAATGTGGTTTGCTTTCAGTGCTGCTAGGTGTCTGTCTAATTTCCTTTTGAGCTTGTTTTGTCTTTCCTTCCTGATAAACCACATAACCATTCACTAAGCTAAAAAACATTGTTTCGGCAGCTGGTTGGCAAGAGCTGAAAGCAGTGCTTCAGGGTTTTTCTCTCTTTTTTGTCTGTCTGGTTTGGCAAACGGTTGGGTTCGCACACTGTGACATCGATGCTGCCCCTCTACTTCATTTCTAGGAGGAAGCTGTCGTTATTCTTCTCGTCTCATCGGTGACCTAGTCTGACAATGTGGTCTAACCAGAATTGAGTTTTGTTAAGAGTCTACTGTTGTACTAGTCTACCTTTTTGGCTTTGTTCTCATTTAAAATCATTCTTGTTTTTTTCACTCAATGGGTGAGTTTTTTGTTGTTGTTGTTTTTCAGAACCCTCGGTGCCCCTGGACCCCATATCCTCGTCAAATTCCTCATCTCAGATCATTCTGAAGTGGAAGCCCCCTAACGATCCAAACGGAAACATCACACACTACTTAGTCTTCTGCCAGCAGCAACCAGAGGCTAGCGAGCTCTACAAGTTTGATTACTGTCAGAAAGGTTAGAAAACATACATGAACATATGTATATAAAACATACACACTACCGTTCAAAAGTTTGGGGTTGGTAAGAATCTGAATCTTATCTATAAAAAGATAGCAGAACAAAATCGAAGCCTTGTGTTTCTGTTGTTCAGGAATGAAGCTACCCACCAGAGCCCCCACACAAGTGGACAATGAAGAGGAACAGAAGTGGAACCAAACCGAGGAACAGGGCCAAGATAGCCGCTGCTGCGCTTGCCCCAAAACGGAGAAACAGCTGAAGAAAGAGGCAGAGGAGTCAGAGTACCGCAAAACATTTGAGAACTACCTCCATAATGAAGTCTTTGAGCTCAGGTAAATACCATGGTTCCTCATTTAACTAGTGTAGTTTAGAACTGCAAACACTAATCATATAATCAGTAATGAAAATAAAATTATTATGAAAAAAATATAAATTTTTACTATTTTTGCGCTCAATGTATAGCATATATTATATAGCATATAATTTTCCTTACATAATATATAGCATACATATAAACATATGTATATATTACATATACTATTTAATGTATAGACAAAATATAGCATGCATTATATAGACTTTCATATGTATGCAATACATAGCTCACTTTATATAAACTTTTTAATAATAATGGCAATATATAGCATAGATACATTATAGAGACTTTCTTGTATAAACAGTATATTGCATATATTATATAATGCAATTTTCATATATAGACAATATATAGCATACATTATTGACATGTTTTCATTATTATATATCATGCATTATATAAACTTATGCAAACTGTTTTTATATAGTTTGAAGGAGAGCATTGTGCAAGATGTGAAATATCTAATTTAATATATGAAATAATCAACAGATTGATCAATTATCAAAATAGTTCCCCCTATTACCAAAATAGTGTAAAGGGCTCAGAAACAGATATTTTTCTATTCAAATACTCCTGAGATGCAGCTGTCACAATCTTCAGCTGACGTGACTGGAGATTCTCAAGTTGTTCATGTTGTAATGGTGTTCATCTGTTTTCTCCAGAGTTCTAAGCTCAGGGTTGACCGTCTTAGTAGTGGTCAGACCGCTTTCCCTCGCCGGGTTGTTTTTGACTCCACCAAGACCTTGAGTACATGTTTTTGTTAGGTGCGTTTCCACCTTCTATTTGCATCTTTGGCCTTCAGAAGCTCACAGCTGGGTCCAAAGATCTCGTTCCACTCTTAAACACACATGTACACTCCCACGTACTCACAAACTTTCTCTCATGCCTTGTACAGGCCTTGGTTTAGTGTAATCTTTGTTTTGGGTTGAAGATGTTGTCTGGTCTGTGGTAGGGATGGACAATGTTGACAAGGAAAACCACAATGCATTCAGAGGAAGTGCAGACTCTTACACAGGTGGTCTGTCTCGCAACCCTTCATTGTACTATATATAATGTTTGAGTTTTGCAGATGGTCTGCACGTTTTATTCACAGTGACTTTACAGACTATAAAAAGTATTCGATTTGTTTTATTTAGACATTAAAATATGGTTTTACTTGAGATGATTTTATCCTCGGACATGCTTTGGCTCTTAGAACACACCAAAAGTGCTGAATCCTCCTGTCCTGAGCTCTTATATATGAGGAAATAACTGAAGGCTCTGGTGCTCTGGTAGTGGTTTACCACTAGAATAGTTAAAACCAACCACATGAAATGCTCCTTTGCTCCCTCTAGTGGTGATGCTTGTAATGAACCCAATGAACTGGAATTTTGCTATAGAATCTGTCTGCAACCTTCAAGACTTCAAGTTACTCCCACTTCAAGTTACTCCCACTTCAAGTTACGCCCCTTCAAGTTACGCCCACTTCAAGTTACGCCCACTTCAAGTTACGCCCACTTCAATTTTAACATAAACTGAACATACTAGAGTTCTTAGCTGTTCAAGAACGAAAAGGCTTTTTTTGGTATACAGTAAAGCAAGCTGCAATCTGCATTAGTGCCAGGGTACTGATAATGTATATTGCAAGAAACCATATTGCAATGTATTGTTTTATCAATTATTCGTCCCACCTCAACTAGAGTGTGAAGCAAGCACTAATATATCCTTTTGGAATTGGGCTTTATTTCTTTTTTTTATTTTTTTTATTTATTTTTTTTATAAATAATTGTAAACATCTTTTGATGTCTTGTTGTATGCCTGATTTGCTGATGATATTTTTTTTTTACTGATATACACAGCACTAACGAACAGCTAAATGCACTGCTGACAAACAAATCTTATGATACTTTTGAGACAAAAGAACAACAAGCACACCCATAACAAAATCTTTTAATTGAAAGGCAACACAATGAGGGTTAATGCAAACCCAATCTAATATGTTCTGGCACAAATATTGTCTGTTCTGGGCTACTGCTACAGCATTACATCCAATAGAAAATCAGATCTCAGTAAGTGCCCCCAGCCACATTAAAACAGTAGAATCTAATCCTTGTAGTCCTCTGTCCACATCCCCTGTAGGTTTCACAGTCTTTGTAGAGAGAATTGCATTGAATGCAACAGGAGATTAGATGCAGAGTTCTGTAGGTCCTTCTATGCTCCTCTGAAAATGTGTTTCAGTTTACCACACGTGTTGACAAAAGAAGAGACGGTTCATGTGTACAACATGTTCAGATTTTAATTTTTTTTAATACGAAATTTTCTGATAGCAGTGTTTCCTCCGTATTCATTTTAGTAGTGGTGTACCACCACAGCAAGAAAAATGTCAAATTAAAAGAAACTCTTATTGTCTAAAACAAAGCATTAGTCTATTGTACAAGTAATTATTATATTATGATGATTAAAATAATTCTGGCTCTAGAACCTCGACTTGAATCATAACTTAACTTCTCTTTACATGTTTCTATGTACCCAGGCCATCAAGACAGCGCAGATCTCTGGTAGGCATTGCCAATAGGACCTCCGCTCGTCTTTTCACTACGCCCTCCTCGTTGCCCAATGGCTCTGCCACTCGTAGCCCAGAGGAGGAAGCAGAGGCCAATAAGATTTCACTGATTGTTCATGCCAAAGAGTCAACAGTCATCTCCAGTCTGCGCCATTTCACCAGCTACCAGATTGAAATCCATGCCTGCAACCATGAGAATGACCCCGCTCGCTGCAGTATGGCGGCCTACGTCAGTGCCCGCACCATGCCCGAAGGTGTGGGATTGTAATTTTATGATGCATTATTTCATAAAGTATAGCTATTTTTTATTGGCTATATCCCCTATTGACATCTGTTTGTTTCTGTTTTTGTACAGAAAAAGCTGATGACATTGTGGGTCTGATAATCTATGAGGTGTCTGAGTACTCTGTACACATCAAGTGGATGGAGCCTAAGGCCCCTAACGGCATGATTATTCTCTATGAAGTCCATTACAAGAGACTGGGAGATACAGAGGTGAGTTGTTACACAGGATTCCTATGAACACTGGCTGCACTTTTAAACTGATTTTTATCAATCCTGTTGAAATCTCCAAATAAACAAGCTATTTTAGCATAATTGCATCAGCTGTGTATTTCTGTAACCATAGAGAAATCCAGCCAGAGACGGTAGTAATGTTCCTAATACTGTTTTTAAAAAAGCCTCGGATAAACAAGTGATGATTATATAAAGGTTAATAATTGTTGTAAGCAAAGCAAAACATGATGGTTTGAGCGGCACATGCACCTGTTTCGGTTAATGGATTTGAAACACTGTTGTAACTGTTTACACAGACCTATGGCAGTTTCATTAAAGTCTGATGAGTAATATTTATATGTATTAGGTTGCGTTTATACCTGGCATTAACATACGACCTGTATCCGGATGTTGTCCACATACACATTGAAAAGACAAATGTTATCCGATCAGCCTGTCCAGGTTCGGAGGTAGTCAAGGATGCATTGTGATCGGATCTCAGTGTAATGTAAACGCAATCCAGCCATCATGTCTGCATTCACAGGTGGACGTGACACAAAACCCCGCCCACTGTCATTATTCCCCCTCCTTTCTCCAGGAATTGCTGCACGTAGCTGTGTGGTTTTGCAATAGTCGAGTGCAGTACATCGCAAATATACTGAAATGTTTGCCTTTGCACCCCGAAAGTTGCAGAACCATTAATTTTCTGTAAAGAACGAGCATTTTTCCCAGCACAGCTGGCAACGTTCTCGGACCCATACGTTTCTCTGTACCGTTTCCATCATGGCATCTATCCACATTATTAGTACTTGCGGCCTCTTCATCCTCCTCATTTTGCGAGATTTGTAAAATGTCCCCCGACTGAAAACTGTTTTTAAAAGGAAACCCACCACTTCAGGTCGACTTTGCACCAGAGCCATCCTTTTTTTTCCTTTTTTTTTTCTTTTTTTCCCACGGGAATGCGAGATCCGATCTGTTATCCAAATACAGAAGTCACTTGATGTGGACAGGTGTGAACGCACCGTGTCCTCTGATTGGCTTATGATCCGATCTGCTTGATCATATCACGGTGATCGCATGTTAATGCCAAGTGTAAACGCAGCCTTAGTGTGAAATGGACTTTAAAAAATGATAAAAACAGAGCCTTTGCAACTGGATAATGGGTGGCTTGAGTCCGATGTGCACTGCAATATGGGTTATCTATCTAACTGCATGCCTTTATGTCTTAGGAGCTGCACCACTGCGTATCCAGGAAGAATTATATTGCAGACGGAGGCTGCAAGCTGAGAGTGGTGCACCCTGGGAACTATACGGTGCGGATTAGAGCAACCTCCCTGGCAGGCAATGGATCGTGGACAGAGCCAACACACTTCTATGTTCAAGACCTACGTAAGATGGCTTGTCCATAATGCCTATGAATATTATATCTTCAGATACTAAATTATACATAAGACCCACATAAATGAAATTTGAAAAGGTTTGTCTTTGTATATGTGGAAAAAAGACTAAATATTCACACACTAATACTATTGACACAAAATTTTATTGAGCAACTTTCAAAGTTTCAACCTCTTAGTCTTCATTAGGGAAAAATGGTCAAAATGTTACAGTTGTTCAATATGGAAGATATCATCAGTTAAGTTTTTTTTAACTACTATAAATTGGTTTTGTTTGTTTTGTTTTTTATTTATTTACAATATATTCATTTGAAAAAAAATATTCCTTGGCATTTAAGGCTTCCTATTAATATCAGTATATAGATAATATTTTTTATTTAATCTTGTAATTATTATTTGCTCCATTGTGTACGGCACCTGTACACAACTTGGTTTGAAAGTGCACACCTATTATATATATATATTTTCATTGCGTCTATGTGAACAGGTGTGGACCCATCCAACATGCTGAAGATTGTGATTGGTCCGGTGATCTGTGTCTTTTTACTACTTGTGATGGGAAGTGTGGGCTTTTTCATGTTCAAGAAAAAGTAAGTGTCTTGTATTGTGATTGTCATGAAAACTGTAGGAAAGTGGGTTTTTTTTAGGTAGGTAATGAATTAATTTAATTTTGTGTGTTCTGACCAGGCAAACAGAAGGTCCAACTGGGCGACTTTATACCTCCCCAAATCCAGAGTATTTTAGCCCAGATGAGGGTGAGCAATTTTCCTTTCCCTCTGCGTGTGACCTTTGGCAGCAAATGCTGGGGTTGATGCACATTTCATTTTGTTTTAATAGAAGAGTTGATCACATTAACCATCGTTTTAGGCAGATTATCACATTTAAAATGACTTTATCTTTTGCTTGAAATCTGCTCCATTTCAAATATGACACTGTGTGTCCTGCATGTCTGTTGTGTTTGTGCAGTATATGAGCCAGATGAGTGGGAGGTGCCACGTGAAAAGATAAATCTATTGCGAGAGTTAGGCCAGGGATCTTTCGGCATGGTGTATGAGGGCATAGGAAAGGACATAGTTAAAGGCGAGCCACAGTCCTGTGTTGCGGTGAAGACGGTTAACGAGTCGGCCAGCCTCAGAGAGAGGATTGAGTTCCTCAACGAAGCTTCTGTGATGAAGGCATTCAGCTGCCATCATGTGGTAAGACAATGTCTCTTGCATGTCAGTCTGCATGTTTTGTAGTCTTATTTTAGTTTTGTTTATATACTGTTTATTATTATTTTTAATATTTTCAGTTTTCATAAAAAAATTTTAACTGTAGTACATTTATTTAAGTTAGTTACCTAGGCAACTTTTTTAATCTAATATTTATATATACACTACAGCTCTAAGGTTTGGAATAATTATGATTTTTTATGTTTTTGAAAGACATCTCTTATGCTCAGCAAGGCTGCATTTATTTGATCAAAAATACAGTAAAACAGTAATACTGTGAAATGTTATTACAATTTTAAATAAGAGTTTTCGATTTGAATATATTTTAAAATGTGATTTATTTCTGTGATATGAAAGCTGAATTTTCAGCATCATTACTCCAGTCTTTAGTCACATGATCCTTCAGAAATCATTCTGATATTCTGATTTGTGTGCTCAATCATTATCAGATATTATTTACAGATATTACCAGCATTGGTGCTCAAATATTGATAATGTTCCTTATTGTCAGTGTTGAAAAGTTTTTGCTGCTAAATATTTTTGTGGAAACCGAGGAATACATTTTTCAGGATTCTTAGATGAATTAAAAGATTAAAACAATAGAATTTATTTAAAATAGAAATCTTTCGTAACATTATAAATGTGTTTATTGTCAATAAAACAAAAATATGAATAAACTTTTTCAACCTGTGCTTTTTCGGGTTTTATTTTAATTACTGAAAATTATTTAATAGTCTTAGGTTTAGTTAACAATAACACTGGTTGGACTTTGACATAGTCTGATATGTACAGTAACTGACATGATTTTGTGGGTTAGGTGAGGCTGCTGGGGGTGGTGTCTAAAGGCCAGCCCACTCTAGTGGTGATGGAGCTCATGACACATGGAGATCTGAAGAGTTTCCTGCGTTCTCTCAGACCTGACTCAGAGGTAACAAATCATACCATAAGTGTCACTATCAGACTTGCTAGAGCTTTTAGATCAGTTTTAAGGATGTAGAATATTAGATTAGTTTATATTACACATTACAATCCCCCAAAAAAGGACTGACTTTTTAATATTGGATTTTAGTTTTACTGTGTTGTTTGATTATTTTGTTACAGAATAACCCAGGTCGACCTCCTCCAACGCTGAAAGAGATGATTCAAATGGCCGCAGAGATAGCAGATGGCATGGCTTACCTGAACGCCAAGAAGTTTGTGCACCGTGACCTTGCTGCCAGGAACTGCATGGTGGCCGAAGACCTGACTGTAAAAATTGGAGGTACGTAATGTGATAGGGGAATATTTCCTTAAAGTTTAAAGGGATAGTTCACCCAAAAATGAAAATAAGCCCATGATTTACTCACCCTCAAGTCATCCTAGGTGTATACAATCAGAGTTATGTTAAAAAAATGTCCTGGCTCTTCCAAGCTTTATAATGGCAGTGAATGGCCGTTTCTGTTTTGAAGTCCATAAAAGTGCATCTATCCATCATAAAAGTTCCAGGGCTCCAAGGCTCCAGGGGTTAATAAAGTCCTTCTGAAGCGAAACCATGCGTTTGTGTAAGAAGAATATATATATTTAACACGTTACAAATTAAAATTCTAGCTTCTGGCCAAACCGCCATACGCAGTCCACTTATGCCTAAAGCGCAACTTGTGACGGTAGAAGTAGCGTAGTGCGTCATGGCGTAGCGTAAATATCACCATTACTCGCATAAGTTGCCCTTTAGACTTAAGTGGAATCCATTTGTTTGTTTGGCCGGAAGCTAATTATTTTACTTTGTAACATGTTAAATATAGATATTTTTCTTACACAAACGCATGGCTTCGCTTCAGAAGGCCTTTATTAACCCCTGGAGCCGTGTGGAGAACTTTTATGATGGATAGATGCACTTTTATGGACTTCAAAACAGAAACGGACAATCACTGCCATTATAAAGCTTGGAAGAGCCAGGACATTTTTTTTTATATATAACTCCAAAGGTATTCGTCTGAAAGAAGAATGTCATATTCACCTAGGATGACTTGAGGGTTAGTAAATCATGGGCTAATTTTCATTTTTGGGTGAACTATCCCTTTAAGGAGGTCCTGTCTCTATATTTCCTTTGCAACGGCCTGAGCGATCCTATGTCCCAACATAACTTGCACAGTTTCAGGAGTCAGTATGCTAGTTAGTAGATTAAATAAGCAGTATGATGTAAATGTTTACGTTGGTGGCCAAAAGGTCCTTCTGAAATTGCATTAAATTTGTAGTTTAATGTAGGTACAACATTTGATGAGAAACAATCTTTTCGCGATTTTTAAAAACAATATGGTCTATTATAGTTATAGCATGGCCTAACAGGATATTAAAGTGGACATCAGATGTGCACTTCTAATCTCACCGAAATGAGTAGGTCATCTAGGTACTTTACGCCTAATGTTGTATGAATTCAGACATACTATTCTTTTCACATACTGTAGTAGGGAAGTATGCATATTCGGATGTAAGGATAATACCAATACCAAACTATTAATGTTAAATATTCAAAATTGTCTCTCGAAGGTCGATTTGCCCAGTATAGAGTTAAAAATAATTAAATTAAAATGCATTTGAATAGCTCACATTTTAAGAAAAAGATAATTTAATAATTTAACATTAATAATGTATAATAATAATGTAATAATATCTAAACAAGTATCTTGTACTAATTTTTCCTTTATTATAAGTGAACCTGTGACAAGTAGATATAGATGACTCTAAATGCATTTTCTGTCTACTGTCCATAAGAATCAACATAAGGCAGACACTCTGAACTGATTAATCGTGCCCCACGATTAATATATTACATTGTTAAAATGTATTTTTTCATAATAGGTGTCGCTTCAGATGCTTCGTTTTCGTGTGGATGAAAAAACAGTGTGTATAATTATGTGCATTTATGATAAATGTTTCACTGTCCGGGTGGAACTAGTCTTGGGTCTAGTATGCAAGTTTCTGAAATAAAATAACTGCACAAAGCAAGTCAAATATTCTAGCTATGCCACACAAAAGTGCCAAAATGAGATGCTGAATGCAAACTCATAATGAAAAAGGAGGTAAAAGTGTGGATGAAGCACAGGATGTGTTGTAGTATGTCTCATACGTGGATTGTGTCATAAGTATTTTAAGCGCTTTCTAATGGTGTTATTTTGTCTTGTGTCAGATTTTGGCATGACAAGAGACATTTATGAGACGGATTACTACAGAAAAGGTGGGAAGGGCCTGCTTCCTGTGAGATGGATGGCCCCTGAGTCGCTGAAGGATGGAGTCTTCACCGCTCATTCAGACTGCTGGTGAGCCGACCATGTGCACACACACACACACACAAACAACCATACAAAGACATGTGTCATTGTTGTAGGACAATCCTTAGGGTATGTTGTAGTCACTAATGACCCACGTTGTGCTTGTCAAGGTCGTTCGGTGTGGTGTTATGGGAGATCAGTACTCTGGCTGAGCAGCCCTACCAGGGGCTGTCCAATGAACAAGTCCTTAAGTTTGTGATGGAGGGAGGATACCTGGACAGACCCGACAACTGCGCAGACAGATTGTGAGTGTATTACTGAAATATTGCCCGTGTTAACATCTCAAAGTTGATGTTTATTGCAATACAAACTTTAGCCTACTGTATCTAGGCTCATAATGTTTTTTTTTTCTGCTGGTCTGTCGGACCAGTAGTTATAGTAGTCTACTTGCCCTGCCAATATTTTCACCTGCATATCACGAAAGAATGATATTTTTACATTATTATTTTAAGCTATGCATTTTTTCTGTATTTGCTAGAAATATTTGGATTTTTCTATAAACTTCAAATTTTCTTTTCAACATTTTTTTTATAATTCTGTTTTATAATCTTTTTTTTTCTTACAAGAAGACAATTAGTAACAAGCTGGAAATTATAGCTATAATGTATCTCCATAAATTGACTTAGAAACTGTCACTGGAATTTTCAAGTTATAGCAAATGAATCCTAGTATAAGAATTGTATCAAGTTATTTTAGTCCCTTTTAGGTCATTTAAGATTAACACTTATTTATTTAAAGGTGAAGAACCACCATCATGCTTTCCTTGTTAAACGCCAATGACTGTTAAACATATTTTACTGGACTGCACTATTTTTAATGTAAATAGACAATGTTTTAATTCATAGATGTGTGTAGCTGATATGTGTCACCTGAATGTATTTTAGACATATTCTCTTATATTAATCTTAAATGTCTTATATAGTTTTTTGTTAATTGTATGACTTTTATTTCACTTTGATATCACCATGAAGATAGCCTTGCTGCTGATATGGCTTTACATTTAACATAAATGTAGTGGAATGTTAACAAAATCAGTCTTTAACTGACATGTCTCCTGTTTCCTGATCTTCCAGGCATAACCTGATGCAGATGAGCTGGCATTACAATCCCAAAATGAGGCCCAGCTTCCAGGAGATCATCGAGATGCTCCGGGAGGATCTGCATCCCTCGTTTCAGGAGGTCTCCTTCTTCTACAGTGAAGAGAACAAGCCGCCTGAGACGGAAGAGTTTGATATGGACCTGGAGAACATGGAGAGCATCCCGCTGGACCCTTCCTCGTACTCTCAGAGAGAGTGCTGTCTAGATGGGGACGAGGGCTCATCCGTGGGCCTTCGAGGGAGTTATGAGGAGCATGTGCCGTATACGCATATGAATGGCAGCAAGAAAAATGGACGCATCTTATCCCTACCCCGATCTAACCCTTCCTAATATTATATTAACCCCATCAAGCTATATTCACATTTTTTCATAATTTTATAGATTCACTTTTATTGAGCTCTATATCAGAAGCCCTTCTGAAAGGAATCTCAGGACATTCGTTTTCTTCTTTACTGCCTCAGTATGATGATGATACAGGGTGCGGGCTTTTTTTGTATTTAAAGAAGAAAATACACATTAACTGCTTCTTTTCTGTTTTTTTGTTTTGTTTTATATATATATATATATATATATATATATATATATATATATATATATATTGCCAAGTTTCAAGGACTGGTCAAATGGAACAAACTGTGAAATTAACCTCAGACAACCAGAAGGCTGCTTTAAACCTTACATCTCCTCAGACTCTCTCCTCATCCACCAACTCTCTCCAGAAAAAGACAAAATATAGATGGACAAAAAAAAAAGTGACCTTACTCTGTTTGTGGCCTATGTCATGACAACATGGAGTTGTGTCTGAATCTGTACACTTTTGGCTTTGGTGGCAAACCTGTTAAATTTGGGAACTGTAGGATGACATTTAGCGTCCTTCCAAGAACAAACTGTCTACAGGTACAAGACGCTTTTCTACCTGCTACTCAGTATTCCAGACTACACAGAGAGAACGAACAGATTTTTGGACTCTATTTTTTTATTTATTTGCTTGCCTGTGCTCTTTTTCTCTTTTCCCCCGCGGTGTTCACACATTTACAGCTGAAGGATATTTAAACTGTTTTCAGGACTTTTGACTAAAAGAGTTCCTTAGATTGACCAATAGTTGCTGCTTTGATATATTTTAGTGGATATAGATGATGATAAAAGTATATATAAATATATTATTGATGTTTTTGTACATAGTTGATATGTCTCATTCGAGTTATTGCCGGTTGTAGAAATGTTTTTACATGTTTGTCTCGAATCTTTATTTTTTCTAATCCGAAAATTATACTAATCATCCTGGACCTCTGATCAGCCAGCAGCTCCGAGATGCACAGGAGCATCTACTAGATGTCTTTGGCTTCAGATGTCAAATCTTGATATTAATGGAAATAACTGCTGTAAATAAAGCAGTGAGGTGCATTCAAGAAGAGCGAATAGATGTGTTTCTGTCATGTTTTTCTTGCAAGTAATTGTGTGAACTTGTGACTGGTTGTGAGAAAGTCTTTCAAAGCACAGGGTATAGATAGAGGATCATTTTATCAAAGGAAGTGTTTTACATCAAATTCGCACAATTTGTGTGATAACTAAACTGTGAAGAGACATGTGACAAAAATTTAAGATCATGATAAAATTCATCCCACAAACAGGAAGTTGTCTTTTATTTATATTTAATATAAATCTATCTTTTCAAGTTTAACAATGTCTGCCTAATTGGGATTATTCAGTCACTGATAAATAATATAGAAATAAAATAAATATACAACTAAAATCATTAGATTGAGGTCCACCTTATTTCACAAAGATCCACCTGTTCGACTTGACCACTAGGTATGCTAATTGGAATGCGCTTTTTTACGTCTGTAAAGAGCAAAGCATTTGTGTAACACCAAAGCCTCAGTGGAAACGCATTAATTCTGTAAACTTCAACTTTACACAGTATATATTTTCAATTTTTTTAAATATATATTTTTTCTTTAAACCATCCAGTATTAAAATAACTTCTTTCTCCTTCAACTTTTAAGGCTCCTCAGATTTTTATACGGGATTAATTTCTCCTGTTCTCCACATTATTGTGTCTCCTCCTCACACTCCTGCACCTGACAGGATAGCGGATCGGGCTCCACGGGTCCCGAATTCTTGGGGCTGGCCTCTCCTCTTCACCACAGTCGATTACTTCGTCCCATAAGTCCCATGACATCCAGTAGTCATCGTCGGTCCATGAGAAGGAGACGGAGAAGTTTTCGCCGTGGTGGAGGGACATTTCACCAGCCGCCCTCAGGTCTGTCTGGCGTACTTCAATCTCCCCTTTCCCACTATCCTGCATGTCCCAGGAGCCAAGATAATAGGGACTTAAAGGAACAGCCTCTGGTGGAACGGCAACGGCATTCTGGCGTTCTATTGCGCATGCGCGCCTTTAACTGCTACTTCACGACGTTCTACTGTTACTACTGGAGAACAGCTGATTTGCCGTTGTCGCTACTACGTGAAAGATTAAGAAAGTTAATATTGTTTTATGGTATGTGGCATTGTAATTGTTTATGTATATCATTAAATGCCCAAAGCAACCCTCTCCTGCTTTTTAAAATCACTTTCTTTATTTGTATTTTGTCAAATTATTAAATTATTCCCTACGCCGTACTCTTCACTGTTGCTTAGTGATTTTTGCGTTCTTTAACTACGGCAGTTAACCGTTTACTTCCGGCTGCCGTTGCCGTTCCACCAGAGGCTGTTGCTTAAAGTCCCTAATGCCAAGAGACGGCAGATTTCGGATAGAGGGTTGACATCTTCACAGGAAGACTCGGAACTGAGGCGCTTTTTGCTGCTACGCTAATAACGCTATCCATTGCTAGCTTTACTACTTGACAACTGCATGTATCAAGAGGAAATATGAGCGGTCTAACCAGAGCAGGTTCTGTGGAATACAGTGTCGATTATGTCACTGTGCCATAATATGGACAGCAAAGTTTCATTTTCATTAAAAAGTGGAATGCAAAGTCATTCAAGCGGAATTCATTGGGAGTTATTTTCTATTATATGATTTGAGGTTACTTGGCCTCACCTCACACATGTTCAATTTCCTTTATTTCGATTTATTTCTATTTTCTCCACATTATTCCAATCCACTTCTTTTACTGTCTTGTTTACTTCAGGAAATCTAAATCTAGTAGGTGAGGCAGGGCTATTGTGAATTAAAACTCAAATCTAAAAAAACGTCATTACTTTAAATAAAATAGCCTAAACGTTAACTAAAATATAAATAAATAACTTATTTCATTCAGTTTCACCTGATGTACTAAAATAACTTACACTAAACTGAAAGAAAAACTAGACATTAAAAAATGAATAACAAATAAATTAAAAACACAACAAAATTACTAATTTTTAAAACGAATTTAATCAAATAAAAACGAATTCAAAATATGAATAAAAATTATACTAGAATTACAGTTATACAAAAATAACATTAGCGTGAACTGTGAAGAAAAGGAGGAGTGCTGCTGGATGTGTGAACAAACCCCGCCGCCTTCTGTTCTGTTCCCGTCATGCCTCGAGTGAAGCAACGCTTAAGTGTTTGCGTGCGTGCGCGCGCGCGAATGTGTGTATGAGGACACAACCATCGTTCCGTATATGTGTGCACTGCACTTGTTGTTACCGGTGTGGTGGATGCTTAAGAAAATAAACTGTGTCGAAAAAAGAAGATAAGATCGGAAAGAAAAGAAACTGTCCCGAAAAAAAGTGGATAGGATATTATGTGATGTTTCTTTAAAAATGGTAAGTAGAAACTTGTGTAGCTAAAGTTTGCGCGAGCCTCTTTGTGTTTAAAGTTTGTCATCGAGGCCTCGTGTTATTTAATTGGCGTTGTGGTTTATAGTATGCAGATCATGTATTCTCATTTCTAAATCATATTTTTTACTTTGTTTAGAGATAACCGACGTCTTTTAATGGCTACTTTTAGATTTTTTTCGTGGCCTATCATTCATTTATCTTTGCGGCTATTCTTGAGAGGAGTGTGGCGTAACTTATACCAGTAGCAGGAAAAGTTTCGCCGTGATTTCACTTTAGGATTAAGAATGGTGTCTCTTCTGAAATAACCACCACCATGTGTTTTTTTTTTTGTTGTTTTTTGTGTGTGTGTTTTTTTAGCAGAACATTATTGTGCGAGTAGATGTGGTCAATGAAACCAATGTCATGTTTTCTGATCTGTTGATTACTCTGTTTACACTTGTCCTCTGGTCTGATGATGAGTAATGAAGGATGGGTTATCTGTGTGACCATTACATTCCTCGAAATCTGTCTCTTGATTAATGCCTCATTCGCTCATGATACTAGTTTTACCAGTGTCATATCTGTAGAAAAGCTGAGTGAGGTTGGTTTGTGGTCCTTGAAATTTGTGTCTGTAAGATAATCAGACTTTTCCTCCCCTGTGTTCTAGATACTTTTACTTAATCCAGCAGTGACTAGAATCTTTTTCAAAAAAATATTTAAAAAAAAAAAACTAGTTGCAAAGGCAATATTTCTCCTTTAGTTCATCTTTTCATTTAGTTTAACTTGATGCACTAAAATAACAAACACACTTTAATAAAAACTATATTAGTATATCAACGGTAGGCTATATCAATGCTGACTGAATTAAAATGTCCCTATAAGAAAAAAAAGTTTAAACTTTACTACAAACAACTGGAACACACACGTGTGTCTAAAGAGATACCAGTGTCTAAATATTTACTGCAGGAAAACCAAAAATATATACTAGTAACTAGTTGAATAGTCACAAGTAGCTATCAAATTGGTACCATGAACAAATGGAAAACATACTAGTCGGAAACGAAGTTGACATCTAAACCACAAATTCTCATAGAAAAAATAGCATTAATTTGCTATTTGTTGATGTTGCAAATAATAGTTAAGCGACACAACCCAGGCAGTATTACAAAATTATAATTATTACCAGACGGTAATGAATAAGGACTAGTGACTGACTGAACAGATACCAGTATGAGGTTGGTTTGTGGTCCTTGAAATTTGTGTCTGTAAGATAATCAGACTTTTCCTCCCCTGTGTTCTAGATACTTTTACTTAATCCAGCAGTGACTAGAATCTTTTTCAGTTTCACTAATAACATTTCATTCCTCATACTGGTATCTGTTCAGTCAGTCACTAGTCCTTATTCATTACCGTCTGGTAATAATTATAATTTTGTAATACTGCCTGGGTTGTGTCGCTTAACTTTTATTTGCAACATCAACAAATAGCAAATTAATGCTATTTTTTCTATGAGAATTTGTGGTTTAGATGTCAACTTCGTTTCCGACTAGTATGTTTTCCATTTGTTCATGGTACCAATTTGATAGCTACTTGTGACTATTCAACTAGTTACTAGTATATATTTTGGTTTTCCTGCAGTAAATATTTAGACACTGGTATCTCTTTAGACACACGTGTGTGTTCCAGTTGTTTGTAGTAAAGTTTAAACTTTTTTTTTCTTATAGGGACATTTTAATTCAACTATAAAGTCAGCATTGATATAGCCTACCGTTGATATACTAATATAGTTTTTATTAAAGTGTGTTTGTTATTTTAGTGCATCAAGTTAAACTAAATGAAAAGATGAACTAAAGGAGAAATATTGCCTTTGCAACTAGTTTTTTTTTTAAATATTTTATTTTAAGTAACAAAATGTTTTTTTATGGTTTTAGTCAACTATAATAACCCTGACTAGTCATGACAAAGTAAAAAGAAAAAAAAAAGTGAAACTAGTGTCTCATAAATAAGTAATAGTATCTAATAAATCACCAGAAAATCAGGAATAGATACTATTATTATGATCTTAAATAACTACTATTATGATCGGCCATGATCGGGGCAGTCATGGCCTAATGGTAACAGAGTTGGACTGGTGACCCAAAGGTTGCTGGTTTGATTCAAGTACCGGCAGGAATATGACTGAGGTGTCCTTGAGCAAGGCACCTAACCCCCAATCGCTCCCCGGGCGCCACTCAAGGCTGCCCGCTGCTCCGGGTGTGTGTATCCACGTTTGCAGTGTGTGTGTGTGTGTTCACTGTGTGTGCACTTACTTGGATGGGTTAAATGCAGAGGTCAAATTCCAAGTATGGGTTACCATACTTGGCCATCACGTGTCACTTTTTCTTTCTGTTAGTAGAAGAAAAAAGTACTAGTATTGAACGAGCTTGTGTCTGATTTAATACAACCCGTCACTCGTACTGGTATCTAACTGATAATTAAAATGAATAAATAAGAAATGAAGTACTAGTTACATATATTTACAACTTAGTATGTTACAGCTTAATAATTCAATATAATATGTTAATATGAAACTGCTACTCGGTCAGTCTGTCCCTTTACTCTAATCAAGAGCCCAACAAATTCAGCTGAGACAAACTAGAATCTCAAAAAAACTTGTCTTAGACTAGCAATAAAGGTCAGCATCTTTTAAGGTTATGTGTAATCTGTAGCTTATCTGTTTTTGTGTGTGTGTGAGAAACAGAGACTTTCTGTATTTTATCTGGCCTGTTGATGTGTGAGAGGGGGAGGTTGGCTTCATGGTCATAGGCAGTTTGCAAGCCAGGCATTTCTCACACAGTAACAGAACTAGTAAATCAGTTACAGCACGTGTAAACAAGAAATTCTCACATTTTGCAGCTGCTGAATCCATTATCACACCATGAAAACTACAGCGAATATCAATGTAACCAATGCCCTCCCGCTGTTTTAGTTCAAAACGGTGTTTTTAGTTTATAAGATAGCCTAAACAATGATGGTGGAGGTGTCAAATTTCATGTGTCTTAAACTAAATGTAAAGGAAGGAGGGCGTTTGTTGTTTCTACTCTCTGCTGCAGACTGGAGCAGCCTGCTTTTCTTGTTTGACCGATAAGCATAAACCTAGCCTCATTTCACTTGGCTATATTCATAAATCATCTCCATCCAGTGAATGATTCAGGGGAGGTGCAGCCTTGCAGCAGAAGTTATCATTCAGCTGGAATAGTACTGTAATGAAACCACTTGCAGGAAAAGGCAATTACATAACTGCTGAGGGCAGGTCTGAGTATTATTTTAGTGTGACTCGGCTCATGCAATGATCCTTCTTGGTCCCCCAGCAATTTGAAGTGCAAGGTCAGTGCCTTTAACCGCCATTCATCAAGGTGCAGCTGAATTTGGGTATGAAATGTGCATCCTAGTCAGTATCCTTCTACTCATAATGAAACGCTATGTGTTTATGGGCAGGTTTGCTCTTCTCGTTTGCCTGTCTTTTATTTAGCCTTCATGCACTTTACACATGCTAGTCTTTATAAAAGAATGTACTGTTTGAATAGCAGCACACACATTGTTCGAGTGCTATTAAGCATTGTTAGTGTGCTCACAAGGTGTATCATGCCTTTCTTGAGAATTGAGCTGTTTGCCATTGTAACAGCTGAGTGCTGTACAACTGTAGCCGTATCAAATTCATAAGTTGAACAAGGTGATTGTTTTATATATTAAAACAGTTTCTCCCATCACAACGTAATATGACAACAATAAAATTATAAGGTAGTTCACATAAAATTGCAACACAAAAGAAGATATTGAAGAATGTCTTTTTTTCTTCATACTGTGAAATTCAGTGGAGGCCAGTGTAGTGTGTATATACAGGTCCTTCTCAAAAAATTAGCATATTGTGATAAAGTTCATTATTTTCCATAATGTAATGATAAAAATGAAACTTTCATATATTTTAGACTCATTGCACACCAACTGAAATATTTCAGGTCTTTTATTGTTTTAATACTGATCATTTTGGCATACAGCTCATGAAAACCCATAAT
The DNA here is from genome assembly GCA_026230005.1 of Gila orcuttii. Lineage (NCBI taxonomy): Eukaryota > Metazoa > Chordata > Actinopteri > Cypriniformes > Leuciscidae > Gila > Gila orcuttii. The sequence goes on from JAPDVR010000008.1 coordinate 15,520,227, forward strand.
TCCTATCTCACAAAATTATCATATCATGAAAAGGTTCTCTAAACGAGCTATTAACCTAATCATCTGAATCAACTAAATAACTCTAAACACCTGCAAAAGATTCCTGAGGCTTTTAAAAACTCCCAGCATGTTTCATTACTCAAAACCGCAATCATGGGTAAGACTGCCGACCTGACTGCTGTCCAGAAGGCCATCATTGACACCCTCAAGCAAGAGGGTAAGACACAGAAAGAAATTTCTGAACAAATAGGCTGTTCCCAGAGTGCTGTATCAAGGCACCTCAGTGGGAAGTCTTTGGGAAGGAAATAGTGTGGCAAAAAACGCTGCACAACGAGAAGAGGTGACCGGACCTTGAGGAAGATTGTGGAGAAGGACCGATTCCAGACCTTGGGGGACCTGCGGAAGCAGTGGACTGAGTCTGGAGTAGAAACATCCAGAGCCACCGTGCACAGGCGTGTGAATGGGCTACAGGTGCCGCATTCCCCAGGTCAAGCCACTTTTGAACCAGAAACAGCGGCAGAAGCGCCTGACCTGGGCTACAGAGAAGCAGCACTGGACTGTTCCTCAGTTTTGCATGTCATTCGAAAAATAAAGGTGCCAGAGTCTGGAGGAAGACTGGGGAGAAGGAAATGCCAAAATGCCGGAAGTCCAGTGTCAAGTACCCACAGTCAGTGATGGTCTGGGGTGCCATGTCAGCTGCTGGTGTTGGTCCACTGTGTTTTATCAAGGGCAGGGTCAATGCAGCTAGCTATCAGGAGATTTTGGAGCACTTCATGCTTCCATCTGCTGAAAATTTTTATGGAGATGAAGATTTCATTTTTCAGCACGACCTGGCACCTGCTCACAGTGCCAAAACCACTGGTAAATGGTTTACTGACCATGGTATTACTGTGCTCAATTGGCCTGCCAATTCTCCTGACCTGACCCCCATAGAGAATCTGTGGGATATTGTGAAGAGAAAGTTGAGAGACGCAAGACCCAACACTCTGGATGAGCTTAAGGCCGCTATCGAAGCATCCTGGGCCTCCATAACACCTCAGCAGTGCCACAGGCTGATTGCCTCCATGCCACGCCGCATTGAAGCAGTCATTTCTGCAAAAGGATTCCCGACCAAGTATTGAGTGCATAACTGAACATAATTATTTGTAGGTTGACTTTTTTTTTTTTGTATTAAAAACACTTCTTTTATTGGTCGGATGAAATATGCTAATTTTTTGAGACAGGAATTTTGGGTTTTCATGAGCTGTATGCCAAAATCATCCGTATTAAAACAATAAAAGACCTGAAATATTTCAGTTGGTGTGCAATGAATCTAAAATATATGAAAGTTTAATTTTTATCATTACATTATGGAAAATAATGAACTTTATCACAATATGCACATTTTTTGAGAAGGACCTGTATATGTCTCGTGTCTTTTCTATGTTTTTGCTTGGCTATTTTCAGAATTACGCCTTTGAGCAGTTGACATGCCATCACATGATGTCCATGCACTGTCATCCAATACTTAATCTAAAACTATTTTAAGCAGCATTTTTCTAATTATTATTAATTAACTTGCCATTTTTATGATCTTTATAATAATGAACAAACTAGATGGAATTTTTGTACATTTGAGAAGTCACATACCTCACTTTAGGACTAATTCTGAGGTGGACTGCAAAAATGCTTAAAGGTGATTAAAATGGTAAAAAAACAGATATAGATCTGTAAATCTTAACCTGAAACTAGATGTTGTAAAAGAAAAGCAAATTGCCGTTCGAAAGTTTGGGATCAGTAAGGCTTCAGTTCAGACTGCAGGTAAATGTGGCCCAAATCCAGTGGGAACGGCACAAACCACATGGAATCTGATCTTTTCAATTCCGATTTGGGCCGCTTCCATATGTGGTCCTAAATCCGATACAGGTCAGTTGTTTTGCTATGCGACCTCAGTCTGAACAGTCATAATGTAATTCATGCGACTTTCACATCACTCTAGTCTAGAGCAACTAGGCCTGTCACGATAACAAATTTTGCTGGACGATAAATTGTCCAAGAAATTATTGCGATAAACGATAATATTGATAATAAGCGATAATATTGTCGTTCTGAGACAATTTTCATCTAAAATAATGATAATGGCATAATAATGCAGGTACACCTTTTCAAAGATCAATAAACTTTTATTTCTAATGACTATTTAAATGAACAAAACAACCAAAAACATTAAAAGCAATGGACTCTGTCTCTGTTAACAAAAAATGCACTTACCAATGCGTGACTTCCGTTCACACTGAGAATCATATGCATCATGTACTGTGTGAGCATACGTCTCAAATGAGTATGTGCGCTAGTTTGTGTGTGTGTGTGTGTGTGTGCTCGCGTCTCATATGAGTATGTGCGTGGAGAGTTTGTGTGTGCGCGAGTTTGTGTGTGTGTGCGCGTGTCTCATATGTGCGTGGAGAGTTTATGTGCGCACGCGTGTCTCAAATGAGTAGGTTATGTTCGTGGAGAGTTTGTGTGTGCGCGCATCTCGTGTGTGTAGAGTTTGCGTGTATGTGCGTGAGCGACTTTAGGTGTGTCGTTGTGCATTTCATATTTGTTTGAGCATTCAGCATTATACATGTATGTTTGACTACTTAATATATGTGTATGCAAGTGTTTCATATATGTGTGCGTGAATGAAGTTTGATTTAAGCCCTTGACTATGGAATGCCAAAGCTGACTTAATTAAAAATAAATAAATACATAAATAAACATACAAAGAAATGTAAAAAAGTACAAATAAATGAGTATTTATACTTTTATTTCCTTATGTATAATTGTATTTTTTCACACATTTTTTTTTTTTTATACATTTATTCATTTCCACTTTTATTTATTTCCACTTCATTTATGTATATATGTTTTTATGTCTACATTTATTTATTTTCACATTTATTTATTTTTACATTTCTTTGTCCGTATGCTAATGAGGGGGGCGTGTTTAACCTCAGACATCAGCAATCGAGCTCAGAGTGGCAGTGCTGAAGCTTTGAGGCCACAGTGACACCTTGTGGTGTGTGACCAAACGAAACTCAAGAGGTGTGCGGACAATATCACATTTTAAGTCATGTATATCACCCTAACTGTATGTAGGGTAGGCTATATAGGGTTAACACACATAGCACACATGAACAGAAACTGCACTTCAACGGGTCTGATAGCAGGCACTTGGACATGGAAGCGCATGAAAGTATCCACTATTAATAACAATGTAAACGCGGTGGATAGGGCTGATAAGAGCTTGCGTTTATTGTCGATGAGACTCGCACACCAGCGCAGAACGCGGAGAGAAACCAGCGCACATTTCACTGACTCCTACACAAGCATATTGATCAATGAGTTTGAATCAATATTCAATATCTCGACTCAATACACGGTTTACATTCGCGTTTCATAATTTCGTATGCATAACAGGTGACAATTCAAATGCTTAAAACACAACCCATATTTCATAGATGCTGCTCTTAGATACTGATTAATCACAAGTCATCAATTTGTAATTATTCTTAAATCAAACAAAAGGGGCTCATGTAAACGCAGCTAGTGAGCCACGCATCTCACCCCATGCAGTGGAGGACAGAAGCATCATCATGCCCATTCAAACAGCATCTGTCGTGCCCATGGTCGTGGTGATATTTCCCCCTATAAATTGATTTTATATCTACCCAAACCTTATTAAATAGGTAGGCTATACATCATATATGTCAAGTTCTTAATATTAATCGATAAACTACTCAGTTATAATTATAATAATGCACTATGGCTGTTATCAGTAAAATAAAATTAACAGAAGTCATTAAGTCATTAAAAGTCAAAATCTTAATACAGAGGAGAATGCTTTTATACTGCAATTACAATTGCATAAAAGGCGTTATGAGATTAATGTTAAAAATAAATGAATATAGAAATATGAAATGATGGAATCAATTAAATTGTATGTTTAAATATGAAACTGAAACAGCCAGGTGGCGGTAAGTCACTGTCTTAAACGAGGAGTCATATCATTAATTCAGACCGATTAATTCAAATACTGATTAATTCAGTTCGGGGGGAAAATTATAATAAAATTATCTCATACATGGGCTTTTTTTACAGCATTTTTAAATGCAGACATTTTTTTATTAATGTTGGTGGCATGTTTGCGAGGTGGTGGAAGAAAGTAACGTTAGGCCTATCTAAATTCGGGGAGGAAAGGACGACGTCGGGGAAGGTTGGCTGTTTCTTAGCAACTTGTAGTAGTTCACAGCAGCAGATACATGTGAATTATGGCGGTGTACAGACAAGAGATAGCTAGACAGTTGAGACATTTGGCTGGGATAAGTCAAGTCAAGTCAAATATATTTATATAGCGCTTTTCACAATACAGATTGTATCAAAGCTGCTTCACAGTATCAATCAAAACAACTTAACAATGTTTGTTTATTACTGGAAAAAAGACATCCAAGTTTGGTAGAGCTGATCAATGGTATGATTGGTTGGTTAATTCATTTGAATATCCCCAACTGAGCAAGCCAAAGGCAACCTGAAACTAATCCGGATTATGTACTTTCACGCATCGAGTCTCTGTCTGACAGTTTGTTTAATTTGGCAGCAACTACTGAAATTGATCCTTATATATTCAGTAATCTAGATGAAGCGTTAAATCAGCTTTATCTAGGCATATCCTCTACAAATGCAGATAACAGGCCTGTCGGACGCCCCTCGTATTTCTTACCAATAGGTTATAAACGCAATAACGCAAGCTCTTATCAGCCCTATCCACCGCGTTTACATTGTTATTAATAGTGGATACTTTCATGCGCTTCCATGTCCAAGTGTCTGCTATCAGACCCGTTGAAGTGCAGTTTCTGTTCATGTGTGCTATGTGTGTTAACCCTATTTAGCCTACCCTACATACAGTTAGGGTGATATACATGACTTAAAATGTGATATTGTCCGCACACCTCTTGCGTTTCGTTTGGTCACACACCACAAGGTGTCACTGTGGCCTCAAAGCTTCAGCACTGCCACTCTGAGCTCGATTGCTGTGGTCTGAGGTAAAACACGCCCCCCTCATTAGCATACGGACAAAGAAATGTAGAAATAAATAAATGTGGAAATAAATAAATGTAGAAATAAATAAATGTGAAAATAAATAAATGTAGACATAAAAACATATATACATAAATGAATGTGGAAATAAATAAAAGTGGAAATGAATAAATGTATAAAAAAAAAAATGTGTGAAAAAATACAATTATACATAAATAAGGAAATAAAAGTATAAATACTCATTTATTTGTACTTTTTTACATTTCTTTGTATATTTATTTATGTATTTTTGCTTTTTTACATTTCTTTGTATATTTATTTGTGTATTTATTTATTATTAATTAAGTCAGCTTTGGCATTCCATACTAGACGGCGCCTCATATGAGGGTGAGAGAGCGCCCGCGCGAGAGAGAGGGACGAGCGAGAGGTAGTGCTTGCGCTACGGCGCTCTGCAATCAAATACGATTGTAAATGGGCTCTGTAAAAAAACCCAATAATAATTAAAAAAAAACTTTCGAAAATCAATGTGTGGCGGTCAGCGTTGATATTGTCATCCAGTCTCTTTGGTAGAGAGAGAGAGAGAGACGGGGAAAACAAACAAGCATGCAAATGGAAATTATCGCGGCAGGAAACATTATCGAGCTCATTTTTTTTATCGTGCGATTAATTGATTTATTGATTATCGCGACAGGCCTAAGAGCAACATTCATTTCAATTCTGCATTCATGATAATACATGCTACCTGAAGTTATCAAGACCGTTGCGAAAGGTAGTCAGTGGAAGGACATTGATGTGTCCGAACTTATAAGTATTACAGCGACAGCTCTATACAAGCAAAACATGAGGGCTTGTATCATAAATGTTTAAAAACGACTCGGTTACTAACGTAACCTCGGTTCCCTGAGAGGAGGGAACGAGTATTGCGTAAGTAGCTTACGCTATGGGAAAACTCCTTTTCTCGAGAATATTGAAGTCTTTATGTAAAACGCATTGCAGCTGCACAGCTGACAGCAATGAGCGAAGGCAGCTCGGTCATTGGCTGTGCTGCGGCAACTTGCTCGAACCAATGAGGGGGCGACTCTAAATGCACGACCAATGAGCGCGCTTACAAAGCATACAAACAGTTGTTCTGTCTATCTGAATAGGGCAGAACGCTCCAAATACACTCTGAGAGCCCTAACAGGGCAGAGTAGATTAGCGTCGTGTTCGTCTGCTGGAGACGATAGCGCAGTTAGGGAGATAACCTGTGCTCTGAAGGGAGTGGTGAGCACTTTAGGAATATACCCATGTTTTGGCCTAAGGACGACCCTGCAGTCGTTAGGTCCGAATTCTAGGCAGGCAGCGCTTGTCGAAAGCGCGTGCAGGTCGCCCACTCTCTTGACCGAGGCGAGTGCCAGCAAGAGCGCAGTCTTGAGCGAGAGCTGTTTAAGGTGCACGGTTCGGAGTGGTTCGAACTTTAAGAGCGTCTAGGACAGTAGCTAGGTCCCAGATCGGCACTGAGGGGGGGGCGTGAAGGGTTCATCCTCCTAGCGCCCCTTAGGAAACGAATAATTAGGTCGTTTCTTCCCAATGGACGTTCCATTACAGGGTCGTGTGACGCTGTGATGGCCGCCACATATACTTTGAGCGTGGAGGGGGTGCGGCCCGCCTCCAGAAGCCCTTGTAGAAAAGCGAGTACGTTTGTAATCTTGCATGTCTCAGGGTTCAGGCCCTTGGCATTACACCAGTCACTGAACACTTTCCATTTCTGGGCATGTAAGCGTCTCGTGGAGGGCGCCCGCGGCTCAGCGATGGTTTTTAGCGCTCCGCTCGTGAGGTTCCTGGGAACCCGTCCTGGGAACCCTGGGAACTACAGATCAGGGCGGGGATGAAATATCATCCCGCTGGCCTGACTGAGGAGGTCTGGCCTCAGTGGAATCGGCCGTGGTGCAGATTGCATTTGCATCAGATCTGGAAACCATGTTTGGTTTTTCCAGAGTGGGGCTATCAGAAGCACTGCGTTTTTCTCCTCTCTGACCCGACTGATGACCTGTGGCAGCATCGCGATCGGGGGAAAAGCATATAAGCATATCTGGACGAGCGCATCCGTGGTTTTCGTGAAGAAAAGAGAGCAGTGCGCGTTCTCCTTGGAGGCGAAGAGGTCGATCTCCACTTTGCCAAAGGTTTTCCATAACCACTGAATCGTCAGCGGGTTGAGAGCCCATTCTCCTGGGAGAATCTTGTCTCTGGATAGTATGTCTGCTCCCTGGTTCAGGGCGCCTGGCATATGCGCTGCTCTCAGCGAGCGCAAGTTGTGCTGGGACCATAAGATGAGTCTCCTGGCCATTGAATGCATGGAGCTCGACCTGAGTCCACCCTGGCGATTTATGTACGACACTACCGTCATGTTGTCCGTTCGGACCAGGACGTGTTCGTTTTTTAGATGTGGAAGCAGGGCTCTGAGAGCCAAAGCGACCGCTTTCATCTCCAGACAGTTTATGTGTAGGCCCTTCTCCGGGTTTGACCAAAAGCCGGAGACAGGCCTGCCCTCGTAAAGGGCCCCCCAACCTATTTTGGAGGCATCTGTCGTGATCATCTTTCTCCTTGTGTTCACACCCAGACTCACGCCTGACTGGTACCAGTCGGCGGCTTTCCAGTGCGTCAGGGCTTTTATACAGCCGTGGTTCGCTCTGATTAAAAAGTGGCCCGAACGCCACGCATGAGTAGGGACGCGGCTCTTGAGTGATGAGCCCTGAATGATGTTGCAAGGCGCCGGATGGTGAGCGCGCGCTCTGATGAGAGACGAGCTGTCATTTGCATCGAGTCTAGAACTATTCCCAGGAAAGAAATCCTCTGGCTGGGAGATAGTATGCTTTTTGCTAAATTGATTCTTAGACCCAGGCATTCTAAATGGCTGATAATCCAAGATCTGTGTGTTATTAAGAGTCGGTCCAAAGAGGGGTCAGGCAGACCAACACACATCAGATCAGCCTAATGGGAGGGGATCAAGTTACACTTAGGCATATTTGGAAATTGTAGCCTCTTAATACACCCACTACATTTACTAATTGGCAACAAAATGTACAACTTGTTACACCAAAACTGGCTACTGATAAAAGGACAAAACTATGGCAAGTTTTTTTCTGTTATTATTATGAACGCCTGATGTAGTTGAGCAGAATGCTCTTTTATGAAGTTACTTCATTAAAGGACATATTTAATGAGATTATGCCTGAAAAGGTTTTGGATTTTTTATCATATGTTCATTTAAATATATATATTGTAAAAAAAATGACTTCTTGTTTATATTTGTTTTGTATTTATATGATATTTAAATAAAATAATCTGAATCTGAATCTGATGTAGTTGAGGAACCAACTACTTCAGATCAAAAAAATAAAATACCATCACCACTTTTGAAACATGTCGCGGCACGAATGTACCAATACAAATAAATAAAAACATCCCCAGTTAACTCAGAGCATTCATTTTGTTCATTTGTTAAATAAGAGGCGATCTAGCGCTGAAATGTTTTTTTTTTTATCAAGTGATCAAAGTGCTCGTTGCCGCAGCGATCAGTGGCGCAGATACCGCGTTCTGTTGTGGCTTGCGCGGTGCACGGTCTTCACTCGGACGCGTGCTTCAATCCGTTGGGAGACTCCCTATTCGTTCCGGTGAAGGAGAACTCATGTTGCCAATGCCAAGCTCCACTCTGCTGTTGTGTGCCCGTGCGCCACGCATGCAGGTGGGAAAAAGTCGCGCGAGTAATTTACGTCACGTGATCGGCTTTTTTGATCGGCGCTTTTGGGGTTCGCCGATCAATCTATTTTCAGCCAATATCGTCCGATCATGATCGGCGTCCGATCAATCGGAGCATCCCTACTTTTATATCTTTAACACAATCTGTCAATTTGGATAATTTAGCGTATTCATCTGGCCGTGATGAAATATATATTTGAGTGTCATCAGCATAACAATGGAAACTAATTCCATGTTTCCTTAGAATATTACCAAGTGGCAGCATATATATTGAGAATAATAAAGGGCCTAACACAGATCCCTGCGGCACTCCATAGTTTGCTGAAGTTATAATCGATTTTTCTCCATTTAAGTAGACGAAATGGTAGCGGTCAGATAAGTATGACCTGAACCAGCTTAATGCTTGTCCTTGAACACTAGTGTGATTTTGTAGTCGATCTAAGAGTATTGTGTGATCTATAGTATCGAACGCAGCACTAAGATCAAGTAAAACTAGTACTGAGATACAGCCTTGGTCCGAAGCTAAAAGTAAATTGTGATTCTAACAAGCGCAGTTTCAGTGCTATGATGTGGCCTGAATCCAGACTGAAACTTTTCATAGATGTCGTTTTCTTGCAAGAAAGAGTTGAGCGGACACAACTTTTTCTAATATTTTTGACATAAATGGAAGATTCGAAATGGGTCTGTAATATGCTAGGTTATTTGGATTTAATTGTGGTTTCTTAATAAGAGGTTTTATAACTGCCAGCTTGAATGTTCTTGGAACATGACCTAAAGATAAAGATGAGTTAATAATATTGAGAAGAGGCTCTTCCACTATAGGTAACACTTCTTTCAGTAGTTCAGTTGGTATAGGATCTAATAAACATGTTGTTGTTTTAGATGAAGTGATAAGTTTATTTAACTCTTTTTGTTCTATGGTTGTAAAGCATTGTAATTGTTCTTGCGGGGTGATAATTGCGGCCGAATTATAAGGCGCGAGCAAAGATCGAACGTTTACGATTTTGATTCTGATGCTTTCAATTTTCTCGGTGAAAATTGTTCATGAAATCATTACTACTAAACTGTAACGAGGTATTTTGTTCAGACGACGTCTGTTTATTTGTTAGTCTAGCCACGGTATTAAATAAAAACCTTGGATTATTTCGGTTGTTTTCTATTAATTTGCTGAGGTGCTCAGCCCTGGCCGTTTTAAGTGCCTTTTTATAAAGTGACATACTGTCTTTCCACGCGATTCTAAAGACCTCTAAATTAGTTTTTTTCCATTTACGCTCTAAATTACGGGTTTCTCTCTTTAAAACATACGTAGTATTATTGTACCATGGTGCTATACTTTTTTAATCTAATGGGTGCAACAATATCCAATGTTCTAGAGAGAATGGTGCTCATAGTGCTATTTAGTTCGTCTAATTCATCTGTTTGTTTGGGTTCAGGCAGCAGCTGAGACAGATCAGATAAGCTATTTGAGAAATGATCTATGGTGGATGGACGAATTGTTCTACCTGGTCGATAACGTGGCGCAGCATGACATATTACAGCAGTGCGTAATATGCAAGTTACCAAGTAGTAGGGCTGGGGCGGTATGGATTTTTTCTAACCGCGGTTGAAAAGCAAGATTTTCCCGCGGTATGGTGGTAAACCGCTTTAAATAGCCATTTTCATCAAGCAGTAATTTGGCATGAACCAATCACTGAATAGATTTCCTTATTTAAGAATATTCTCAGATACATTCGCATTGAATTCATCATTTTCAGGAGAATACATTATGATGTTCACATTGGAAATGAAAGAACACCTATTGCAACATGTCTTAATTACAAATATTATACTCCATAATTATGTTTACATAATATAGTGTTATTTTTTATTTAATCTATGTCGATTATATGAAAAGTGAACAGCATGAGTAAGATAGGATCATACGATGGGTCAGACACGATTTTGACCACTTTATTAAGTTTTGTTTTGTAGAAAGCCTTTCTTTAAATTAAATTTCGTTTTGTATAAATTGTACCTTAATTTTAATCACTGTTTCATTGACTAATTGCCTGGAATTAAGAATTAAGAAGCAAATAGCAGACATATAATCAGGAGGACGTGGAAGTGCAGGTGCGATCTCTTGCGCGTGAACTGGAGCTCGTCTCATAAATGAACCGAAACTAAATGTCTACTTTTAAACAAAATTCAAAACGAAATGATAACATTTTAGTGTACAGTAGCCTAGTCAGGTAAGGTCAGGTTTGCCGATGTGCGTTATAGGCTATTTACTTATTCATATTTATCCCTGTGCCCAGTTCACTGCTGATATTCTGGGGATACAACATAGCCAATATACTAGGGACTTTAGCCTTTAACTCTGCTGCATTGGATCAGTGTTCTTTCTAGAACAGCCAAGAGCTTTCTAGCCTCGCCGCAGCAGCGCCTCGCATTGCTCATAGACCTTAAAACAGTCAGCGCCGCGGATGCGGTTTCGAAAATTGATCAAAAAACGTTGGTGCGGGTGGATGGCGGACAGATGATGAGTTTCGTGATGCGGTTGCGGATGAAATAATAATAGCCCATCCGCGCATCTCTAATACGAATGGAATGTTATTATGCGTCATGGAACATTGCGCTCCTCAACTCGCGAAAGGTCGGATTTGATTCATCTTTTGATGATAAGTTTTGTTTAGAAAACCTTGAATCCATGTAAGCCACAATATCATTAGACATAATCCATGTCATTAGAATCAATGAATCCATGTCATTTTAACACAACGTGCACACATGTGCAGGCCAAGTTTTTTGTTTTTTTTTGCGGTGATGACGGTGACGAGATCAGACCTGCGGTTGGAGTCACGTGACCGCGGTATTGCGGTAATGCGGTAACCGTCCCAGCCCTACCAAGTAGTGGTCAGTGACATCATCACTTTGTGGAATGATATCTATATCGGTTGGATCGGTTCCATATGATATAATTAAATCGAGTGTATGATTAAGACGATGAGTTGGTCCGGTGACGTTTTGCTTGACCCCGAAGGAGTTTAATAAATCTGTAAACGCAGCCCCTAACGCATCATTTAAATTATCTACGTGTATGTTAAAATCTCCAACAATTAATGCTTTATCGACGTTGACCAAAAGATCTGATAGAAAGTCAGCAAACTCTTTTAAGAAATTGGCGTAAGGCCCTGGAGGTCTATATACGGTAGCCAATGCTAGAGATAATAGGGATTTTTTTCTTACATCTAAGAGCGTAACATTTAGCACAAGCACTTCAAACGAATTAAACCTATGACGAGTTCTCTGAGTAACATTAAGGATATCTCTGTAGATTGTTGCAACACCGCCGCCACGACCGATCAGACGGGGCTCATGCTTATAACAGTATCCTGGCGGAGTAGACTCATTTAGACCGAAATAATCATTTGGTTTAAGCCAGGTTTCAGTAAGCCACAGAACATCGAAATTATTATCTGTGACCATTTCATTTACAATAACCGCCTTAGGTGTGAGCGATCAAATGTTTAGAAGACCTAGCTTTAGAAATTGTTTTTGTTCACTAATAGCGCGATTTTTTGTTTTAATAACAATTAGATTTTTTCTAGATCCCGCAGTAGATTTATTATTTGATCTTAGTAAATGAGGAATAGACACAGTTTCTATGCAATGTTCTACACTAGTATTAATATCAATTAAATTGGTGCAGTAGAGACTGTGATTTGGATTTTTGGTTACTAGTCAAATATGGGCTGAATACAGGCTAGGGGCGGGCCGCTGTGACGTAGGGACCCGGCCAGCGAATCGCCTGAGCTCGTAGCTCTCAGAGGCGCGGGCGCGCGCTGAGCAGCTGAGTGAATGGGCGCGTGTGTGATTACAACAGCGCGCGCTATGTCTGTAAAGCTCGCAGCCTGAGCTGGGGTTGTGTTTGACACTGTAAGGACAGTGTTTATAAGTGGGGGTGCATAAACAGTGGTAGGCACACGCGTCACTTTTATAATGTTTCCCGCTTTTACTGGGGATGAATTTATAACTGTGTGAACAGTTATTGTGTGCAGTTGTGCGTACATGACCGTAGGCACGTGATCTACATTCATGGGGTGCGCAGCCTGAGCTGGGAATGAATTTGGCACTGTTTTGACAGTATCTGGGAATGCACACTTTGTGGACATGTGAAGCCTTAGTGACACAGGCAGAAAAAGAAAAAGACTCTTTTTGTGTTTTCTGTGTGTCGCCGTAAAAACGGCGTTTGTTTGCAGGTGAGCGAGCTCTGTGACTAGCCCATTGACCTCTGTATGGACATTTCCAGTTGCCTGTAAGGGGACTGGGTAATGTTTGAGATTTTGCAGAGAGAGTGGTCCGGCTTTTGCGAGACACGCACTCTCTCTTCTCATTCCTGTGGCTAGGAAGGTTTTCGAGGCTCAGGGTTCAGCACAATCTTGGGCCGAGGACCCCGTCGCTCAGGAGGCAGCTTGCGGTGTGGGAGCGCGAGCGGCGTCGAGCGTCAGCCTGAGGCGCGGGCTGAGAGGCGGTGGGAGCTGCTCTAGCCCGCTGTGGCGGTCTGTCTGCTCTGCGATGAGCTGGAGCGCTTAGGCAGGAAATGGCGCATAGCTTGTGAAGCGTTCTGGGCCTCAGTGAAGCGTTCGGCAAAACCTTTAACCGCCGGTCCAAACAGCCCGCTGGTGGAGATAGGCGCGTCGAGAAACGGCGCCTTATCCGCGTCCATCTCTGTCAGAGTCAGCCACAGATGGCGCTCGAGAACAGTCAAATTAGCCATGGCGCGGCCAATAGACTGGGCGGTGAGCTTCGTGGCTCGCAGAGCTATGTCAGTCGCGCTGCGTAGGTCCTTGAAGGCTTCGGGTTCGGGGCCAGACTCGTCCATGGAGCGGAGAAGCTTGGCTTGGAACACTTGAAGTACCGCCATTGAGTGAAGCGCTGATGCAGCTTGGCCGGCGGCAGCGTAGGCGCGACCGGCGAGAGCAGAAGTAGTGTGGCAGGGCTTCGAGGGGTGGGAAGCCTTGGCTTTCCATCCGGAGGTGGAGGGCGGGCAGAGATGATTGGCCACGGCCTCCTCGAGGGGCGGCGTTCCCTCGTAGCCTCATTCCTTCTCGCCGTCCACAGAGGAGAGCGTCGAAGAAAAAGAAGGCTTCAGACGCGCAGAGTGGGGGGCTTTCCATGACTTGGTGAGTTCGTCATGAACTTCTGGGAAGAAGGGAGAAGGCCTTTGCCGAGGGGCCTTCTGGCGCCCCTGCAGAAACCACTCATCCAGTCGGCTTCGGGTTGGTTCTTCGGGAGAAGACCAATCGAGCCCGAGGTCCTCCACGGCCTTCGAGAGGATGCGGATAATCTCCGTATCCATGGTGGAGCCCGCACTCGTGCTAGCTAGCGTCGATGGGGCGGGGTCGAAAGTGGAGCCCGGCCAGTCGTCAGATGCAGCGTCGATGGACAAGCTGTCATCCACTCCCCCGTCGTCCTCGGACGCGCCGAAAGTCACAAGGCCCACCGCTCTGCTAGAGGGGTGTGGGTCCGGCTGAGTGAGCTGAACCGGTGGTGGGGAAGGCTAGAGCGGCGGTGAAGCACGCGGAGACTGGCTCGGCGTGACGTCACTGAGCTCAGGTTCAGGAAGCCTCTGTGAGCGGCGCTTTTTCTTAACGCGCGGCTCAAACAGACGGCGGCGATGGGCTCGCTCGCGGCGAAAGCGGCGAAGCAAGCCCGCAGTGTGGAGAGACCCAGGTCGTCACATTCCGGGCATCCGCCCTTGGTCAAAGCAGCTTCTGCGTGGTCCCGGCCCAGGCAGCGAGCGCAGATGATGTGACGATCCCCGTCCGGGAGAAGGTCTCTGCACGACGCGCAGGAAGGCATTTGAAACAACGCCTCAGAAAAATTGCTCTTTTACAAATGTCGCGGCGAACAGATGCAAAATACTTGCTTGAGTGGCACGCCGGATGGCTCAGTAGGATGGCGTTCGAAGGCGGCGAATGGTGCCTACGTCCTCGTAGCAATCCCGCTGGTATGCTTTTCGACGGCGGCGAAGGCTTTCAATAATCCGGAGGATCCAGTGAAGAAGGTGTTCGCTGAAGGAGATTAAATCTAAAGACTCTCATGACGGGGCGCCCAACATATAGCTCTTGGCCACGCCCATCTTGGCGGGCTCTGACGCACGCGGGCATGAAGCGCGCTCATTGGTCGCACATACAGAGTCGCCCCCTCATTGGTTCGAGCAAGTTGCCGCAGCACAGCCAATGACCGAGCTGCCTTCGCTCATTGCTGTCAGCTGTGCAGCTGCAATGCGTTTTACATAAAGACTTCAATATTCTCGAGAAAAGGAGTTTTCCCATAGCGTAAGCTACTTACGCAATAGGAGAGACCTCTCGAAAGGGAACTCTCCTCTCTTTTGTCTCATCTTTGTTTTCTTTATATTGCCTTTGCATAAATTCACAGTCTTCCCCAGGAGATTACACTAATGAATAAATGCGTAATCACTTACTTGAATGTTCTCTGTGATTACTTCCGTATGACAGCGCGCAGCGTGACATCTTTTTATCGTTCTTTTTTCCGTATGCGGGTCAGTTCAGGACCATAATCTGTTCACACTGGAATCTTATATTGGCCACATTTAAAACAACAATGTGAACAGCTGCACAGAAAAATCGGGTCGGAGCAATAAATTATAATTGATCACTAAGGTTTGCAGTGTGAACGTAACATTGTTTTTAAATGTTTTTGAAAGGAGTGTATTCTGCTCGGCATGTCACGCTCGTGGTGTTTTCATCATCTGCTATCTCACTACACAAGAACACTCCACATAAACGTAATCTCCAGAGCTGAGTTCACCTCACAAACATTTCACCATTGCATTTGATGAAACTATTGTCAGATACACACAGATCTTCACTACGACCCACCAAACAAATGTTCAGTTTATCTTGAAGAAACTGACAGTAGAAAAACTAAAAAAATAATAACAATAGTACAAATAATAATAATCCTCTTAATTCATTGCTAATGCATTAACTAATGTTAACTTATTGTAAAGTGTTACCAAATTAAACCTTTAAAATGTAACCAAATAAAATTTGATCATTGCTTTCATGTTTTTTGCAAACAAAGTGCTTCACAACAGAGATGTACTATTTAAAATAAAACACGGATGAAAAATGATGTGATGTCCCTTAAAAAAGAATCTTTTAATAAGCTGTACATTTATGTATTAATCTTTGTTAACATTAGTTAATACAAATACAACTGTTCATTGTTAGTTCAAGTTTACATTTACATTTATTCATTTAGCAGATGCTTTTATCCAAAGCGACTTACACTTGAGGAATACAACAAGCGATTCAAGGCAGGAAACGCGAGAATTGCTAGTAATACAAAGTTTCAGCCATCACTCACGATAGTACAAGCTAGAATAGGTAGGGATGAGGAAATAGTGAGAGCATTGACAAATATGGTGAAGTAGAATTTTTTTGTTTTTATTTTTTTATTTTTGGCAAGCTGCAGTTAAGTGTTCACGGAGGAAATGAGTTTTCAGCTGCTTCTTGAGAATTGTCAGGGATTCAGCTTTCCGGATCGGCTTGGAAAAATCATTCCACCTACAAGGAACATTGAAAGTTTTTTTGAGTGTTTTTGTATCTCTCTGTGATGGTACTGGTACTATGAGGCACCGCTCACTTACCGACGCAGTTTAAATAATATAGATACAACATTTAATTTTAATAATGTAGTAATAAATGTTGAAATTAACTAAGACTGATAAATGCTTTAGAAGTATTTATCTAATGTTAACTAATGTAGTTAAATAATAAAAAACACAATCCAAATTTAAACAGACTACACAGAATTTATGAAAAAAATTGAACATCTCACATAATCTATTATTGTTATTATTAAAATGTTAGATTAAGTTGTTATATTTTTATGATTTCAAATGATTAGACATCCTTTTTTTAATTAAACCATTGAAATGGAAAACGCGGGAAAAAAATAGGCCCTAGGAAACTGATATTTTTGATGAATAGAAAGTTCAAAATAACAATTTATTTGAAATAGAAATCTTTTGTAACATAAATATCTTCACTGTCACTTTTGACCAATGTTTAATGTGTCCTTGCATAATAAAAGTATTAATTTAATAATACTTTATTAAAAGTGTTAATTGCTATCAAAACACAAAATAAAACGTATTGACCCCAATCTTTTGAAAGAAAGTGTTTGATTAATTATACATGTATATGATTATATATAAAATACATTTGTAAATTTGTCTGTTGGGTTTGTGTAAAAAAAAAAAAGTTAGCCTGTTTACTGTAGTCATGTCTTCTGCTCTTTAACCTTGTCTGACAAGAGCTTAGGAATGTGACAAACTAAAACCAGTTTGCAGTTTCAGAGAAGAAACAGATTTGTTTCATTATCCTGTTTTCCCAGGAGTGAACTGGAGCCTTACATTAGCACGCCCCTTCTCTTGCCTGTGTCAAGTATAGCCTCTGTGTTGATGCTTTGCATTTGGCAAGGCACTTTTATCCAAAGCGACTTACATTGGATTCAATATATAGATTTTATTACATTATATCAGTTTATCATCTTACAGTATAATTTTATGCATTCCCTTGATCAGTCCATCACTTGTCTTCAGCATGTGCGTGTGCTGGAGTCAAACCAAAACAGATCATACCTGTATGTTTACCAGAAGTGTAACCAGAGTGAATCATGTCAGATACACCTCTGTAACCTTTACCTGCATATTTGATAGTCATGCAAAGAGCATTAAGGGTTTTTTTTAAGGTTTTTTTTTGTTTGTTTTTTTCATAAATAGATTTAAAAGCAAAATGTGTGGAAGAGGGCTATTCATTCATTTGATCTTTCTCAGTTCTTATGTTGTCTATATAGATCAGTTTAAATGACAAATGTCTTGTATAATGAATAATGGTCTCAAATTATTTTTATCAGTTTTAATGACATGACAAATTAGTGCCCTACTCGATGCCACTTAAACGAACATTTAAGGTTAATTGCAGTTTATAAAAACTGACAAATGCTGCCAATTACCACAGAAAATAGTTTCCACTTGTCCCTTAGTTTGGGAAAAAATGGTAATGCATTTACATCTTTTCAGCTAAATGTACACATGTAAACCCTGGAAACCCAGTAACTACTAGGCCTACATTGTGTAAGGATACCAGGAAGAAACTATGTTGATGCATCTAAATTTGTATTTTATCCAGAATGTTCCTTTAAATTACAGACCCAAAGTTAACTCTCTGCTTCTATGCTCAGGTCTGACAGAGACTATTCATCCTGCATTTGGCTGTATCTGCTCCATGACTTACCTGGCAGGCATGACCCTCTCACAGCAAAGATAAACCTGCATCCTCCTCTGGTTATCACTACAGCCACAGGTCAGTGCTCTGGCATCCTGGACAGGAACTGTAGTAACAACAGCAGCTTTCTTGTGAAGCAGCAACATTGACATATATATGTTTGTGTGTTTATATAAATATATTTTATTTATTTATTTATTTATTTATTTAAAGAGTTTATACTTTTATTCAGCAAGGAAACATTAAATTGATCAAAAGTGACTGATAAGACATTAAAGAATCCAAAATAAGTATCACAGTTTCCACAAAAATATTAAGCAGCATAATAAGAAATGTTTTTGAGCACCAAATCATCATATTAGAATGATTTCTGAAGGATCTTGTGACACTGAAGACTTGAGTAATGGCTGCTGAAAATTCAGCTTTGCCTTCAAAGTTGCCACAAAAATTCCACTGTTGATACCAATAGAGGATTATTAAGAGTGATATCTGCCGTTACCGATAACGATAGCTTGATTTTAAGGAAAAGAAATCTCAGCCAAATAATGCTGTAAACTATACAGGGAACCCTCTCATTTGCTACATTGCTATAATATTAGAGGATAAAATTAACAACAGAGCCCAAACTATTATATTCAACTGCTATTTATTTTCAAATATAATAATTGCACTCCAATAAAAATTAAAATGTTTGTATACAACTCAAAAGCACAAAGTTGCTTTCATAAACGCTTGTCTTCATGACAAATTTCTTCAAGCATACATGTGTAACCTCTGATGGTCTGTGGGGTCCACTGGACCCCAAATGACTTTCGCTTGAATTAATAAAAATGTTCTCTTTTTCCAAATGGTATGAAACTTCCTACGGCTCTCAACACTTCCTAGATCTACAAATTTTTTTTTAAAATGGAACGTTATCTGTTTTTATGTAGGCGTGACAAAAATAGTCACACTCGTGGTCTTCGGGGTCCATTGGACCCCAAAAAATGCAATTTAATTTTGTAACAGAACAATATATTTTTTTTTTTACAAATATAAATTTACTTTATTTATTAATGTTTTTACTCAACATTTGTGCAGTTTTTGGAGGATTTATTATATCTTTTAAATATCTATAAATAAATAAATACATATTTATTTATCGTTGGAGTCAAAATAGACAAAATTCATCATCAAAATCAGAAACAATGCAGAACATAACGCAAATCTTTTTTTTTTACAAATTTTTTTTTTACTGCTTTATTTGCTAATTTGTTATTGTAGTTCAGTTGAAATAAATGATAAAATCTTAAGACTCCAACATTTATTTTTGTAACATGTTGTTCAGGTTTAATTATAATCATACTGTAACATTATTGAAAAACTGTTGTTTTTTTCAGTAAAAAAAAAATGATAAACTTTGACAAAAAGTATTTTATTTTTGTTATAATTGTGTTTTAAAATTTTTATATATGAATCCAACTGAATCCAACTTTAGAAACTTTAGAATCTTTCAGTAATTCAAATAGCATATAGGCCTTATGGAGCTCTATAGCCATCTAGTGGTTAAAGTGATTTATTACAAATTTTAACCTGTATTTTCAAAAAAAATGGGCAAAAATCTTACATTAAACCTTGTAAAATTATCCATGGTATCCCCAGGAATGAAATTTTGAAATCTGGGTTTTTAATAAATTTAATTTAACGTAAAATGCTGTTTTTTTTGTAAAAATCCTATTTAAATAAATATTTATTTATAGAAATTAAAAATAAATCATAAATCCTCCAAAAACTGCACAAATGTTGAGTAAAAACATTAATAAACAGAGAAAAATTATATTTGTTAAAAAAAAAATATTGTTCTGTTACAAAATTAAATTTTATTGTCTGGGGTCCAATAGACCCCGAAGACCACAAGTGTGATTTTTTTTTTAAACTCCTCTCTAGTGTTTTTTATTTATAGCTAACTAACAAACTGAACATTGGATAACTTTCCTCAGGTAAATGCAACATTAAGTGACATTGTTCACAAGCTGTTTTATTAACATCTTTCCGTCATTGAAACATGGATTGAGCGATTACATGAGACATGATACATTTTGGTTCTTGTACTGTATGTAAGTTGTACTGTATTTTTCAATATAGCTGTTCATGCATCTATATCATGTTTTATGCTATAACCTGTATTAAAGTGGAAGAAAAGACTCGCTGGTTACAGTGATCGGTCACGTCACATTTAAAACAGTCAAAACCCCATTTATTGTTTGAATTTTATGATAAAATGTACAGAATTTGAAAGCTGAGACAGCGCAGCGCTCTTTACAATTATTGGATGGCTATCCGCGCTACAAGTGTGGTATAAAGAAAAACTGCGGATCTGGCAACCCTGGCTTGAACTACGAGTCAAATAGAGCCTGCTTTAACTTAGCTATTTTTTAACTGTTTATTGTTGTGTTAACTTAGACAGCCTTAAATTCAATACAAGACACTTTCTTCACACACACACAGTAATGAGTTGCTGTCTGACACGTTTTTCAGCCCCCTTTTGATTGATCGTATAATTGGCCAATTGATCATCGGCTGTTTTTAAATAATACCGATTATTGGCTGATACATCGGTGTAGCCCTAATATTACTGTTTTTATAAAGTATTTTTGAACAAATAAATTTAGCCTTGGTGAAAACGAGACTCTTTTTTTTAAAAAAAATTTAACTGCTCTAAACTTTTGAACAGTAGCAAAGTGCTGATCAACCTGGTCATTGGCATGTTCATGAAACTGTGAGGAAATGACAGGAGGATGCAATTGCAAGTAAACTCAGTTTAATGGAAAAAGTCAGAAGTAACAATGAAGGCACAGATCGGGGACAACACTCAGATGGTCAGTGAAGCAGGGACGAGATGGCGATCCGGTGGTAGAACAGGTGACAGCGTGCTCGAGTGAAACCCAGGGATTGTGAAACATCCAGTTGACACGAAGAACTGACGAAACATCCAGACGACACGAGGAACCGGCGAACTCCAGACGAGGAACAGAACAGACGAGGCACGAGCACAGGAACACACCGGGGAACAACCACAACGATCTGACAACGAGAGAGAATTGCTGGGTATATAAAGGGAACTGGAATGACAGACAGCTGGTGACACTAATCAGCACAACGAGTAACCACACCCACACAATTACACTCACGTAGACACATCATCATGAGACAGCCGATTCATAAACCGTGACAGTACCCCTCCTCCTAAGAACGCCTCCTGGCGTTCTCAGACTCCCTTACCTGTCGATTGTAATCATCGATAAGGGAGTGATCCAGGATGTCTCTAACAGGTACCCAACTTCTCTCCTCCGGACCGTAACCCTCCCAGTCCACCAGGTACTGAAATCCGCGTCTCCTCCGTCTCGAGTCCAGAATGCGGTTTACCGAATATGTGGGTTCCCCATCTACGAGT
Source organism: Gila orcuttii (assembly GCA_026230005.1). NCBI lineage: Eukaryota > Metazoa > Chordata > Actinopteri > Cypriniformes > Leuciscidae > Gila > Gila orcuttii. Next base: position 15,541,752 of record JAPDVR010000008.1, read on the forward strand.
CGCGGCGGGGGGGGAACCGGGGCAGGCGGATTAATGTGAGAACTAAACACGGGCTTAATCTTAGACACATGGAAGGCGGGGTGAATTCTCCTGTACGCAGGAGGGAGTTTGAGTCGGACTGTCACCGGACTAATAATCTTGGTGACAGGAAACGGGCCAATACATTTGGGAGCTAACTTGTTAGACACGGAGCGGAGAGGAATATTCTTGGTAGAAAGCCACACTCTTTGACCCACGACGTAAACGGGAGGCTTTGACCGGTGGCGATCGGCCCTGGCCTTCATGTGCCTCCCCGCTTGGAGTAGAGTCTCATGGGCTCTAGTCCAAGTGCGGTGGCACCTCTGGACGAATGCGTGAGCGGAGGGGACCGCGACCTCGGATTCCAGACTCGGAAAAAATGGTGGCTGGTAACCTAAACTACACTTAAATGGCGAGAGGCCCGTGGATGACGCTGGCAATGAATTGTGGGCGTACTCCACCATAGAAAGCTGTTGGCTCCAGGACGACGGATTCTTGGTAACCAAACATCGCAACATTCTTTCGAGGTCCTGATTGGCTCGCTCAGACTGGCCATTACTCTGGGGATGATAACCCGAGGACAGACTGACCGTGGCCCCCAGCAATCTACAAAACTCTTGCCAAAATTTGGATACGAATTGGGAACCCCTGTCAGATACCACGTCCATCGGGAGGCCATGTAACCGAAAAACGTGATCTATAACAGTGACCGCTGTCTCCTTGGCTGAAGGTAATTTGGGCAAGGGGATGAAATGTGGCGCATTCGAGAACCGGTCCACTACGGTTAAAACAACCGTCATGCCGTTGGAGGGCGGGAGGGCGGTGACAAAATCTAGAGCGATGTGGGACCAGGGTCTCGAAGGGACAGACAGCGGTCGAAGTAACCCGTCTGGGGGTTGGTTAGATGTCTTACTAGTGGCACAGATTGAGCAAGCCAAAACAAAATCATGAATGTCGCGAGCCATCAATGGCCACCAAAATCGTTGTTTAACTAGAAAACTGGTGCGAGTCACTCCTGGATGACAAGCCACGTTGGAGCAATGACCCCATCGAATAACGTCGGACCGTAACCCCTCCGGAACAAACAAACTACTCGGTGGGCAACCAGGGCGGAGGCGTTACCCCTTCTAAGGCTGTCTTGACCTTCGATTCAACCTCCCATACCAGAGTGGAGATGACAACTTTTTCAGGTAAAATACACTCGGGAGTCACCGGGCGTTCGGCTGGATCAAAAATACGAGATAAAGAGTCGGGTTTGATGTTCTTGGACCCGGGGCGGTACGAGAGAACAAAATCAAAACGTCCGAAAAAAAGAGCCCACCGAGCCTGCCTGGAGTTAAGTCTTTTAGCAGATCTGATGTATTCAAGATTCTTATGGTCGGTCCAAACGATAAAGGGTACCCCCGAACCCTCTAACCAATGACGCCACTCCTCCAACGCTAACTTAACTGCCAACAACTCTCTATTACCAATGTCATAATTACGTTCGGCAGACGATAGTCGATGAGAAAGAAACGCGCAGGGATGCATCTTGTCGTCTGAGGAAGCGCGTTGTGAAAGCACTGCTCCTACTCCCACCTCTGACGCGTCGACCTCCACCACGAACTGACGTGTGGGATCAGGGGTGACAAGAATGGGAGCCGAAACAAAGAGACTCTTGAGGTTGGTGAACACTGCCTCGGTAGTATTCGACCATCTGAACGTCGTTCGGGGGAGGTCAAGGCAGTCAGAGGTGCGACTAGTTGGCTGAAATTTCTAATGAAACGCCGGTAAAAATTGGCGAACCCCAGAAACCGCTGTAGGGCCTTACGGGAATCTGGACTTGGCCAATCTACCACAGCCTTAACCTTATCAGGATCCATGCGCACTCCCTCAGAGGAGATGTACCCTAGGAAGGGAACAGACTGTGCATGAAACGTGCATTTCTCCGCCTTGACAAAAAGCCCATTCTCTAACAGTCTCTGGAGCACTCGTCTGACGTGTTGAACGTGTTCCTGGAGAGACGAAGAAAAAATCAATATGTCATCCAGGTAAACATATATGAACTGATCTACCATGTCTCTCAACACATCATTAACGAGTGCTTGGAAAACCGCTGGGGAGTTGGAGAGCCCGAAAGGCATAACCAAGTATTCAAAGTGCCCCCTAGGGGTATTAAAAGCGGTTTTCCATTCATCCCCCTTCCTGATGCGAACCAAATGATATGCATTACGTAAGTCCAGTTTCGTGAAAATGGATGCTCCCTGCAACCTCTCGAAAGCTGAAGACATCAGCGGCAAAGGGTAAGAATTCTCTGGCTCTCGGTAATCAATGCAAGGTCGCAGAGAACCATCCTTCTTTCCAACGAAAAAGAACCCCGCCCCCGCAGGAGAAGAGGAAGGCTGGATGAACCCAGAGACCAGAGAATCAGAAATATATTTCTCCATGGCCTCCCTCTCGGGAACAGAAAGAGAGTAAAGTTTGCCCTTAGGCGGAGATTTACCTGGCAGTAGATCTATCGCACAGTCATAGGAATGATGCGGAGGAAGAGAAGCAGCGCGAGACTTACTGAACACCTCCTTCAGGTCGTGGTACTCCGCGGGCATGTTAGACAAATCCGCTGCCTCACTCTGAAACACAGAACCAGACACAGAGGGACATGCAGACACTAAACAGGACTCATGACAGTGGTTACTCCATGTGGAAACAGTGTTAGTGCACCAGTCGATACGGGGGTTGTGTCTGGACAGCCACGGGTGTCCCAAAACCACTGGTGCAAGTGGTGAGTCCATGAGAAAAAATGAGATGAGTTCTGTGTGATTTCCAGAAGTGATGAGGGTAATGTCTTCAGTAGCATGAGTAATCCGGGGAAGTTCTTGACCATTAAGTGCGTTGACAGTAATAAGGTGTGAGAGGGGAGTGACGGGAATCTGAAGCTTAAGTGCAAGTCTGAAGTCCATGAAATTACCCTCCGCTCCCGAATCCAGTAGGGCGTTGGTGCAGTGCGTCGACTGTCGCCATCTCAGTCTTACCGGGAGGAGGGTTGATGATGGTGATGAGGTCTTCTCGGCGGAGATCACACCCGATAGTAGCCTCATACTTACTACCGGGCTTGCTCTTTTACCGGGCAGGAGTGGATGAAGTGACCTGCCCGGCCACAGTAAAGACAGAGTCCCTGGGATCTCCGCCTCTCCCTCTCCTCCCGGGAAAGCCGAGCTCTCCCCACCTGCATGGGTTCATGGTCGAATGCGGGGCTGACCGCGCTCGCGCCACCGGGCTGGTGGTCTTCAGGGCTGGACTGGGGACGGCTGGGACGCGTCAGTCTGGTCACACGATTAAGTCGAGCGCCCACTCTTAGCGCAAGTTCCACCAGTCCGTTCAGCGTCTGCGGTAAGTCCATCGCATATATCTCTCTTTGAACGCGGTCAGCCAACCCATGCAGGAACATATCCCACTGCGCCTCCTCGTTCCAACGGCACTCTGCGGCCAGGGTGCGGAACCGAATGGAGAAGTCCGCCACCGAGCCTTCTCCCTGTCGCAGTTCGGCGAGTAATCTGGCCGCCTCCTTACCCGCCACTGCACGGTCGAAAACCCTCCTCATCTCTTCGGAGAGTGCCTGGAACGAGGTGCTGCAGTCGTCTCCGTTCTCCCACACCGCCGTCCCCCAAAGTGCTGCTCTCCCTGACAGCAGGGTTAACACAAAGGCTACTTTAGTCTGTTCGCTCTGGAAAGTGCGTGGCTGTAAGGCAAAATGCATAGAACATCTTGTGAGGAATGCTCTGCAATACTCCGGTTCGCCGGAGTATCCCTCTGGTGTGGGTAGACGTGGCTCTGGCCTCTCTACTGCTGCGGGCGTCGGTGGTAAGGGGACGGGCGGTGTGGGGGGGCGCAGTGGGAGTCTGTAAAAGTTGTACCTGTTGGGTGAGCTCGGACACCTGCTTCACGAGTGCTTGCACCGCACAACCTGTGCCCGAGATGTTCTCTGCTTGTTGGTCCATACGTGAGATACTGTGAGCGATGAAATCGTTGAGTTGTGATGAACTTGCTGCATCCATGGTGGGTCAGATCGTTCTGTGAGGAAATGACAGGAGGATGCAATTGCAAGTAAACTCAGTTTAATGGAAAAAGTCAGAAGTAACAATGAAGGCACAGATCGGGGACAACACTCAGATGGTCAGTGAAGCAGGGACGAGATGGCGATCCGGTGGTAGAACAGGTGACAGCGTGCTCGAGTGAAACCCAGGGATTGTGAAACATCCAGTTGACACGAAGAACTGACGAAACATCCAGACGACACGAGGAACCGGCGAACTCCAGACGAGGAACAGACGAGGCACGAGCACAGGAACACACCGGGGAACAACCACAACGATCTGACAACAAGAGAGAGAATTGCTGGGTATATAAAGGGAACTGGAATGACAGACAACTGGTGACACTAATCAGCACAACGAGTAACCACACCCACACAATTACACTCACGCAGACACATCAGCATGAGACAGCCGATTCATAAACCGTGACAGAAACCTGTTTATTTTTATGATTCCATTTGGTGGCACAAAAATGACATGCTTCACCCTTTAACATTTTTTTTTCTGTCAAATTAATCATTTAGCCATTGCAGGTTTATTAAGACTGGGTGTCTAACATTGTTTCTTGACTGTTTTAATTGTCTTCTGGCTGTCTTTTAGTTTTTCAGAACATAAGATGGAAGAAATCGATTCTGTGAGAGTCAAGTCTTTGCCGGAAGATTCAAATGTCCTGTCCACATACTCTGCTGACTCCATCAATATTGACGGTTGGCTATTTAACCCGTTTAGTTACTATAGCCATTAAACTTGTTGTCATCACAGGTCTTGTTTGTTGATGTCAATGGGAAGTGTATATTTACTCCTCTTCTACACAGATGGTCGTTATAATGCGCTGCGTGAAGATCTGGAAGCAGATGCTCGGGATTTTGAAGCTCCCACCTGGAGTTTAGCTGTTGACCAGCATTATTTAAAAAACTATTCCAAAGATGCCATTAAAAGACAGGACGTAATACACGGTAAGGGGTGTGATAACTTGTTTTGTCACTTTTTTTTTTGTCTCGTAGAAATTTTATGTGAGCAATACAAAAAAAGTCTGTTATTGTTTTTATGACAGAGCTGATTCAGACTGAAATAAACCATGTGCGGACGCTAAAGCTGGTTTTGGGCGTATACGTGCGAGAACTCCGTGAGACCCTGCAAATGGATGAGACTCGATTGGAGAGGCTCTTTCCACAGGTGGATAACCTGCTGCAGATGCACCAGCTTTTCCTCAACCGCCTTAAACAGCGAAGAGTTGATTCCATGGAGCCAGGCAGTACCCAGAATTACTGCATCCACAGTATTGGAGACATCCTCATCGCACAGGTATCTTTATCATATATGTGCTGTAGGATGTGCATAGATAAGTTAGATGCCCTGACAGGCAAGTTTATACTTGAGGCTTAAGAGCTAGTTATATGACAAAGACCGATTTCTATAGCTGCATGCTTTGGATCACCAAACTGTCAGTTATATCCAGTGTCCTTTATATGATCTTTGAATCCACATTCCCCAGAGCTGAGCTAAGCAGCAGGTGCTGCTTTAAATTAATGGAATTGTTGTTTTAACATTAAATTAGGATGCCATAAAGTGGCCCCAAAAGTGGCATTTTTTAAATATAGGCCATGCACATTTCTCAAGCCAAAGATTGATTGTTTTGCTTTAACTTAAAAAAAAGAAGGTATTTTGACACTTTAGTGGAATATGTCTATAGTTAATGTGATGAACTACATCGCTACCACACTTCATACATCCACTAAAATCATCTTGACATGAGTTAAGTCATTTTATAGCAAGTAGCCAATTAAGTGAATTAAGTTCTTTATTAAGTGGTCTTTATTAAGACTTAAGTGGCCAATTAAGTGAATTAAGTTCCAGAAAAGTTAATTAAGTTTTGAGAAAATGTTTCATATCATTCTAATACATTAGAAGAAAGAAAACAGTTATTGTAAATTGTAATAATATTTCACAATAATATTAGTATTTGTATTGTACTTTTGATCAAATAAATGCAACATATAGTGAGCATAAGAGACTTCTTGTAAAAACATTAAAATAATCTTACAGACAGCAAACTTTTGAATGGTAGTGTGTATGATTAAATGAAGCAGTGTTCATATTTAGTCTTCTTAACAGTGCTTAAACATTTAGGAGTGTAAATATCCTGAATATTTCTTTAACTTCTGGTATTGTTATGAAAATCTTTCGCGTTTATCTTAGGTGCTCTCTGATCTGCATGTTTGTTTGTGTGTGTAGTTCTCAGGTGAAATGAGAGACAGACTGCAATACTGCTATGGAGTATTCTGCAGTCACCACACCGATGCAGTCAACTTCTCTAAAGAATTAATGCAAAACAAGAAGTTTCTGGCTTTAATAAGAGTAAGACCTGACCTTTTGTTCTCAAGTAAAAAAAAAAAAATTGTGTTGAAATAGTGTTTTATATAATATTATTTTAAGAAATGTTATATTTAGTGAATCATTTCAATTTTTTGATCATAATTTACTTTTCTGTCCTCAGAAAATATATCAGTTGTCCATTATACGAAGATTAGGAATACCAGAGATTATTCTCCTCATAACGCAGCGCATTACAAAGTATCCAGTTCTGTTTGAACGTGTCATTAAATACACTGAAGGTACGTTTACTTTCTGTTCAAAAGTTTGAGGTCAGTAAGATTATTTTTTATTGTTCTTTACAGAAGTTTCTTATGCTAACCAAGGCTGCATTTATTTGATCGTAAAAACAGTTCTATTGTGAAATGTTATTGGAATTTAAAATGTTTTCTATTTTAATATATTTTAAAATGTAATTTATTCCTGTGATGGCAAAGCTGAATTTTCAGCATCATTACTCCAGTCTTCAGTGTCACATAATCCTTCAGAAATCATTGTAATATGCTGATTTGCTGCTCAAGAAACATTTCTTATGTTATTATTATGTTGAATAGAAAGTTAAAAAACTTTATTTTTTTTTACTGATTTCAAACTTTTATGGAAATGTGTATATATGAATGTTGAAATAAATGTAAATTAAAAATAGCTGAAACATAAAAGTTTAGTTGTAGTTTGGTTCTATTACAGATACAAGGTACAGCTGTGTAGTTTTTATAGTGTAAAAAGTGAAAAGTACTTAATTGGCAGTACATCAGAGTTAATCTTTTAATGTCACTTTTGCATGGCAGATTAAACCGTATTTGCAGAAATAATGTTTTCATTTAACATATTAATAATGGATATTGTGTCTGAATAGACACAATATATATACAAGTATTTCCATAAGTCACTTTCATTGAGGTTGTATGATTTTTCATCCTTTTGACAGTTGACTCAGAGGAACACAAGAACTTGGTACAGGGTCTAGACTTACTGAAAGAGACCATATCACAAGTGAATACTCATGTTGACGAGTTTGAGAAAGCGACAAGGCTAAGAGACTTGAGCATTAAGCTGGAGCCCAAGTCCCAGGTCAAGATGACCCACGGGCGAGTGTTCCGCAGAGAGGACATGGTACAGGGCAAGAGGAGGCTGCTTCACGAGGGAATGCTCAACTGGAGGTTAACTTCTAACAAAAGCAAAGGTGATCATTGTATCATTTACATATCTATTAAAATCATGCCTGGACTTAAACTAAAACAGTATGGTTCTGATGCTATAAGCCATTATATTTTATTTTTTTATGTAATTTTGCTTCACTTTGATCATTTGATAGGTTACAGACATTACAGTATTTTCTCTCTTATTCCTTTAGATGTCCTTGTCTTGCTGTTGTCAGATGTTTTGCTGCTGTTACTGGAGAAAGATCAGAAACTTACCTTTGCCTCTCTGGTGAGCAGAATGTAATCTTTTGCATTTTGTTTATGTATAACGCACAGTAGGCTTGCTGCGTAGAGAATAGCCACACATGTGTATCAGTAAATTTGAAGTCACAGAGAGAAATGCATTAAGAGTTGCAAACTTGTAGACTTTTTTTTCTCTCCCACAAACACAACACAACAGTTACACCTTCTCAAATTCTTCATTGCAGGTGCACAAATCCTATTCTACAAATCACAAATTAATAAACTCGTGCGCTCACATTTTTTGCTACTATTGCTGCAGTGAATATGGTGCAAAACGCATTTAAACACCCGCATCAAAAAATGTGAAGTCACGGAGAAATTTTGCTCATCCGCAAATCAGTATGTGAATTCATCCAATGAGAGTTGCACACTTGTAGAATATTTTCTCACAAATATCTTGTATATTTTTCTAGCACAAACACAAGTACATAACTACAGCTGCTTGAATCTGCTGCGACGAATCTCAAACACTGTTTTTCGCTTTCAAGTGACAAGTTTCGCGCGCTCTCCCTTTTGCACCATATATCTCGTTAAAGGTGCCTTATGTCAAAAAATCAATTCATACTCCACATATTCCATACCAGATGGGGGCAGTATACCTCCAGAAAGTTGGCCTACTCTAGTCTGTTTTTTAGTTGTTAATCTTCTAAAACCGTCAAATAGTCCGCTTTGTCCCGCCAAAGCCTATTTTGATCGGTGAGGGATGTAGAATAGAATGACTGCTGCCGCTGCGCTTGACAGGGCGCATTACGAGCAGAGAGAGAGAAAGAGCTCGGCCGCGCGCGCGCACTCTCACGTCTACAAACAACACGAGCGCGGTCCTGCTCTCCCTTGCGCATATTAATCAAATCAATTGACACCATAGTAAGACCGCAGTTTCACGTGGAGCATTTGGAGATTTTTAGAGATTAAAGAGATACAAGCCGTGCGAGTTATTCGTGTGTTGCAGTTTGGCTGGTGGTTATGTATGTTGCCCGCATACCGCCTCCCATGGCCGAAACTGGTATTAGACACCGGCCGGGCCGGGGCTAGTAATTTAGCATGCTAATTCAGGTTTATATCTCGGCAGCACTATAACTTGTCATTTTTTTAATGACATCATTGCACTTATTTCTTCTCATTCTTTTGATACGTGTAGCTCATTTTTTGGATGTTTTTACCTCAATTTTTACATATGGCACCCTTAAATGTGGTGCATCTGTAGAAGCAGTGGGCGGAGCCTACATGAATATTCATGAGTTTCCCGGGCATGCGCGTGGAACTGCTCATTTTAGTTCACTCAGAGGTTCACTCCTCGTTTCTCGGCAGGTTTAATGGGTTATTTCAAAAAAGGTAAATATAGTTTCAGCACGAACTTAAACTACAATTGTGTATCGTTTCGTAAAGTTAATAATATTTTTATTAATTTGCACGTTTTGTGCATTCGTCAATGACTGAATGATTGCAGGCATTCACTTCGTGTAGGCCTATAAAGTACAGCAAACTTCAACTCTTCATATAAATTGCACCTTGCGAAGCTTTAAAACTGTGTATTTTACTAATTGTTATCATTTGTTGATTGCAATAAATTAAATAAACCCTCATAAATGTATCTGTGGGCTAACACTTTTTTTTTTTTACAAATATATCCTGGTGTGATTGTTCGTTCATTTAAATAAGCCAAATAATTTAAGACTAAACAGAAGCAAGAATGTGTTGCTTTAATACTTAAGTACAATTTGGAATAAACAAAATTGTATGGACAAAAGTGGATAAATTACATTTGGTACAACTGGGTTACTGTAAATGAGGAAAAAACACTAAACATTCTTTTACAGAATATAATAAGCAACCAATTTGATGTTCTAAAAGAATTATATTTACAAATATACATACTGGAAAAATAATGTAACTCTATTTTTTTAATGTTTTGGTTGCAAGGTGTGCTTGTGCTGGCTTTGATATAATAATATATACACTACTGTTCAATAGTTTGGTATTAGTAAGGTTCTAGGTAGGGTACCAAGACTACATTTATCTGAAAAACAGTAATATTGTGAAATATTATAAATATGTGAAAGTTTTCTCTTTTAATGTTTTAAAAAAAATGTATTGTGATGGCAGAGCTCATTACTCTAGATTTCAGTGTCACACGAGCCTTCAGAAATCATTCTAATACTGATTTGCTGCTCAAGAAACATTTCTGATTATGATCACAGTTGAAAATGGTGGTGCTGCTTAATGAAGTGTGGAAGTCATTATGGAGCATATATTTCCAGTATTGTTTATGAATAGCAAGTACAAAAGAACAAAATTTATTAAAAATTATTATTTTTTTGTAACATTATAAGTGTCTTTGCTGTCATTTGTGATCAATATAAGGCATCCTTGACCTTGCCTGCTATAACAGTATACATTTTTTTTTTAAATCATAGTGATTCCAAACTTTTGTCATGCAAATCTTAAGTGATGAAAATGATGAGAATGTCATGTTTTAACATCGATCCAATAAAGTTTAAAGGTTTCATTTTTCAAGAGTTCAAGTCAGAAGTGCCTCTAATTGAAGCCCAATTAAGAACACACATGTTTATAGAACTTTATGACTTTTAAAACATGTTGTTGAATGAGTGTTTGTTGTGCAACAAAATAGATCATGCATTTCTATCAGTGATCATCATTGTGTATCATCCAGGCACACAGTGCAACACATAAGCTCAAAGAAAGAACATGACAAAGAGAAACATCAGTGTAGGGTGCAAAATGTTTATTAGGACACTGATATGGTTGTGGAGTTATTTCCCAGAGATTATTGCCAGAGATGACACAGTTTTAAAGCTTCATAAGGTAAGGTATCAGAAGAGCTTAGCAATAAATAAATTAAATGGTAATGGTTAATGTATTTAGGAATATTCTATATCTGCTCTTCTTTTGGAAATAAGTGTTGCTGTAATCATTCAGGTGTTCTGGAATTTTTGGTTTTACAGTAAAAGTGGAACCTGTGATATTTTTTTGTAAATTTATATTTTGTTTGTAAAAAAAATTTAATATTTTTTATTGCAGTGACATTCAACAAATGACAACAAAAGACAGCTTTAAATCATTGCAATGTACAAAGGAAAAGCACAACGAAATGAACGAGTTGAAGTTTGCTGTACTTTATAGGCCTACACGAAGTGAATGCCTGCTATCATTCAGTCATTGACGAATGCAAAAAAACGTGCAAATTAATAAAAATATTAACTTTACGAAACGATGCACAATTGTAGTTTAAGTTCGCGCTGAAACTATATTTACCTTTTTTGAAATAACCCATTAAACCTGCTGAGAAACGAGGAGTGAACCTCTGAGTGAACTAAAATGAGCAGTTCCACGCTCATGCCCGGGAAACTCATGAATATTCATGTAGGCTCCGCCCACTGCTTCTACAGATGCACAAGTCAGTTTTGCTCCACATTTAACAAGATATATGGTGCAAAAGGGAGAGCGCGCTAAACTTGTCACTTGAAAGCGAAAAACAGTGTTTGAGATTCGTCGCAGCAGATTCAAGCAGCTGTAGTTACTAGTAGTTACTAGTAGTACTTGTGTTTGTGCTAGAAAAATATACAAGATATTTGTGAGAAAATATTCTACAAGTGTGCAACTCTCATTGGATGAATTCACATACTGATTTGCGTGACTTCACATTTTTTGATGCGGGTGTTTAAATGCGTTTTGCACCATATTCACTGCAGCAATAGTAGCAAAAATGTGAGCGCACGAGTTTATTAATTTGTGATTTGTAGAATAGGATTTGTGCACCTGCAATGAAGAATTTCAGAAGGTGTAACTGTTGTGTTTGTGGGAGAGAAAAAAAAAGTCTACAAGTTTGCAACTCTTAATGCATTTCTCTCTGTGACTTCAAATTTACTGATACACATGTGTGGCTATTCTCTACAACTACAAATTTCACTGTTACAGGCGTTCAGTAGTTTTGCACCAAAAATACCTTCATAGGCTACTCTCTGCTGTCTCAGACAATGACATATTTTCCTGTCGGCCACCGTAACTTTTGTTGGTTGCAATTCGTAACCTCACCACTAGATGCTGCTAAAAAACACACACTGCACCTTTAAAACGGGATTTAAAACATTCAAGGGTCGGGGCCAATTTAACCTGTAGAGGTAGCTTATTCCACAGTTTAAGGGCTGCTGCTGAAAAAGCACGGTCGCCCCTGGTTTTTAACCTGGTTTTTGGAGTGACCACCCACAGTTGGTCAGTAGACCTAAGTGACCGTGGGGGGTGTAGACTTGTAAGAGGTCTGAGATATATTGAGGTGCCAACCCATTCAGTGACTTAAAAACAAACAATAAGATCTTAAAATGTATTCTAAAATGGAGCGGGAGCCAGTGGAGCGAGGCCAGCACTGGTGTAATATGTTCAAGTAGTCTAGACGAGTTGAGATAAAAGCATGAATCACATATTCAAAGTGCTTACGAGATAAAACAGGTTTGATTTTAGATAAAAGCCTCAGGTGATGATAACTGGATTTAACAACATTATTTATCTGTTTATCAAGTTTAAAACCAATGTCTATTTTCACACCCAGATTTGTCTCTACGGGTTTCACATATTGTTGCAGGTAGCCCAGGTCAACAGAAAGGATATCACTGGCCCGACTGGGTCCAAACACAATGACCTCAGCTTTATCTTCCTTTAGATTTAAAAAGTTAGAAGCCATCCAGGCCTTAATATCTTTTAAACACTCTAGTAGAGGTACAAGGGAGTTTTCACCTCTTTTGAGGGGCAGATATATTTGGGAGTCGTCCGCATAGAAGTGGTAGGAGATGCCATGCTTTCTAATTATGCTTCCTAGGGGGACGAGATATAGGGAAAAGAGAAGTGGTCCAAGAATTGAGCCCTGTGGAACACCACAAAGAAGGGGGGGCAGTAGATGAACCAAAGTCCCCAAGCTTTACTTAAAAACATCTCCCAGAAAAATAGGACTTAAACCACTGCAAAGCAGTGTCCCTGATACCAACACAGTGCTCTAGACTCGAGATAAGAACTGCGTGGTCTACTGTGTCAAATGCGGCGGTGAAGTCTAAAAGCATTGGTATGGCAGAATTTCCAGAGTCAGTGGTTAATAAGAGGTAATTAAAAACTCTTAAAAATGCAGCAGTTTCAGTGCCATGAAGGGCTTTAAAACCAGATTGCAAAATCTCAAAAATACCATGTTCATCTAAAAAAGACTGCAGCTGGAGAAGTAGTCTTCTCTAAAAAATTTTGAGATAAAAGGAAGCTTCGAGATATGTCTGTAGTTGGATAACACTGAGGAATCCAGATTTCTTTTTTTTTTTTTATCAGGGGTTCCACAACTGCTTCTTTGAAATATGTTGGCACGACACCTGCTGCCAGACTACTATTTATGGTTTTTTGGACATGATTTATGATTATAACTTTCCTTAAAGAGGCGAGGGGGCACAGTGTCAGTGGGACAATATGAGGATTTTAGTTGGGTGACTATTTTAGTGAGATTTGAGAGTGGCACAGGCTCAAACTGGTTGAGGACAGTTGAGCAAGTGCTAACTATGGAAGGGTCGAAAGCAGGGGGTGATGTATGGGCTCTGATGAGTGGCAACCTTGCCTAAAAAGAAGATTAGAAATTTTTACAGACTTCAAACGAAGCTTCCAGGCAGGAGGATTGTGGAGAGTTTAATAAATAATCAATAGTTTTAAAAAGGACACAAGGTTTATTAACATTTTGGAAGATAATGTCAGAAAAATATCTAGTTTTTTCGGCTTTGTCAATTTTCTGATATTTTTTCAAGCTGTCTTTAAGGACTTCATATGATACATGAAGCTTGTCCTTTTTCCACCTGCGCTCAGCTCTCCTGCACACTCGCCTGGCCTCACGGGTGGCGTCATTGAGCCATGGCTCAGATTTAGATCTTATTGCGGTGCAACAGTATTAAGAAAGTTAAGAAAGTTTAATGATAACAGTTGGCGTTATCATTAAATGTCAGCATGTTCTCTGCCCCTGTAGGATGGTAAGCCTGCAGTGATTTCACTGCTGAAGCTCATTGTGCGTGAAGTGGCTCATGACGAGAAGGCCATGTTTCTGATCTCCGCATCCTCGGACACTCCTGAGATGTATGAGTTTCACACCTCCTCCGGAGAGGAGCGCAACACCTGGCGAGACAAAATCTGGAAGGCCGTGGAATAGTATGTTTCATAAACATTGATGTTTAAAAAAACTTTTTTTTTTAAATACACTATCGTTCAAAAGTTGGTAATTTAAAAAAAAATGTTTTTAAAGAAGTCTCATTCTCACCAAAGCTGCATTTATTTGATCAAAAATACAGTAAAAACAGTAATACTGTGCAATTACAGTAACATTGTGAAATAACAGTAACATTACTTACAATAAACATTTATTATTATTATCAATGATGAATATTTTTGGGGAAACGGCGATTCATTTTTTTCAGGATTCTTTGATGAATGTATTAAGGTTTGTTAAAAATAGTTCAGAATAGTGAAATCTAAGAAATATATACAATTTTGTCTGGGTTTTTTTATTTTTTATTTATTTTTTTTTTTTTACATTGTTACTCTGATTATGTTTCAGCTGTCCAGAAGATGAGGAAGAGGAGCCAGAAGAACTGTCTGTGAGGATCCGGGACTTTCAAAGTAACATGCACATTTCTGTATCACAATCTATGATCAGTCTTCCTTCCTCTACTGTAAAATGAATTGATGTCACATTTAACGTATTGGCTTTTCTTTTTCAATGCTGTTTTCTGAGTAGGGAAGCTTTCTATGCGGGATGCATCTATAGAGCAGAACCTTACAGAAAAGCTGAGGTTATTCACCGACATTGCAGCCTGTGTGACAGGTGTTACTGACATCTCGCCAAGTGAGCGCCATCTGCTGCGTTGGAATGCAACAGACCCCCTGCAGGGGGAACAACTTCTCGCAAGAGCCTTAAAAGATGGTGAGACTTGCACTGCGCAGCAGAAAGGGGAATTCATGCTTCTATTCAGATTGACATCTTACGGTATTTCTCTGCAGAATAGAGTGTAAGCTTGGCTTACCTTTTATTTACATTTCAAGTGATAAGTCTTCTTAGGTGCTGTTGTACTGTATTTTTGAATAGTCACATTTTAAGACATTTTTTTTAGGTTAAAGTTGAATACTAAAGCATGGTGGATTGTAATCTATGTTTATAATCTTTCTTCAGTGGAGATTTTACAAACCTTGCTGGTAACACGTGAGCAGGGCCAAACTCCTCCTGGTGAGGGGATGGATCTGGTGCCACTACCCAAGAGACTTGATGCTTTCAGAGGCTTTGAGAGCGATACCTACTTGCTACCTGGAAGTAAGAGAAACCTTCTTTATTTCATGACATCAATGTAATGTTTACATCTTCATTGCCTTTGACCGATGGACTGGTTGTTTGTAGATGGTATTGCGAGTTTAGTGGAAAGATCAAGGGACAGAAGGCAGTGTTCCAACCCTGAGCTCAGAGAGCTTTATTCTAATGAGAACCTGGAGCTGTCGGTGAGCTGACACTACAGTATCACGCTTGTTATTTTTTTGGAGAACTACTGGTATAAACCAAAATGTATGTTCTTGCTTTTGACCCATTAGGCAGAAAAGGAGATAACTCTAGAGAGCTGGAGTGCGTATCTGTCAGTCTTCTTCCCTAAAGCAGAGGTGAGATATAGTATTCTTTGTGTGTTTGGAATAAAGAAGACTCAAAACTTTGGATGATTGACAATGTGATGATAACTGTAAAGCGGCCTATATACTACAGGTCCTTCTAAAAAAATTAGCATATTGTGATAGTTAATTATTTTCCATAATGTAATGATAAAAATTAAACTTTCATATATTTTAGATTCATTGCACACCAACTGAAATATTTCAGTTCTTTTATTGTTTTAAGGCGAGACACTACAGGTGAATAGGGTAAATTTTTTAAATAATATATATCACCATGAAACTTTCTCAGTTGATTACTTACACAAGTATATAAAAAAATGTATTACAAGTTTTTGAAATTTGTATGTTTAATTATGCAAATTAGGCATCTCATTAAATATGCACAGTTTTGCATATATTTTCGGTAGATAGATCTGACCATATGATAAAGCCAGGTGCAAAAATAATTTCAGAGGGATTTAAGGATATATGCTTTCATTACCTAGAAAATCAAAATATACTGTCCATAGCCTTAAAAAAATCAATTCTCGCCATATTTTTTTAATTAAAATGTCACATAAATCAGGCCAGGAATGATTTATAAACAAATCCCTCTGAAAATATCTTCAGAATACTGCTAAGTGTATAACTGGAAAGTTTGGTGTACATAGGTGCTACACAGGCTGAGAAGTTTCAACTGAAGAATGACAAAAAACTCATTTTGAGAAAACAGCATTTAAAGATTTGTAATGTAAAAATTCATACTTTTTTTAGTGAAACAACTATTTACAGACACAATATCTTATCAAATCATTACCAACAACAATACAAACCACCTAAATCACATTACAACTTATAACACAGCATTTATGGCCTTCAAATGAACAGAAAAACAGTCAAAAACACACATCTAAATGCCAGAGCACGTCACGTGATGCATCTGAACGAATCACGTTGTCAGAAATTGACATCAGCCAATGAGATTTCGGTTTTAGAGTTAAATGCCCATTGTACTTTCACGATTGGTTGCTGATTAAAAGGAAATGACCATATTTGGATTCGACAACAATGTAGAGGAGAGAGAGCTCTTTCCAACGGTGTGTGTGATGACAGGGTGCAGATCGCGATCGCAGAATAGCATGTTGATTTAGAACGACAACATTTTGTTGAATTTAGGAGAAATCTACAGACGCAAACAGACAAAGTGTAGTAAAATAAAGACTTAAAAGTGTATTTTGGAATTTTTTTTCACAACAAGTTCGAAAGAAGACATGTTATTGAAGACAAATAGCCCACAATCTCAAAATTGACCAGTGAAAAAAAAACGATGTTTTTGCCTGCCGTGTCTCACCTTAATACTGATGATTTTGGCATACAGCTCATGAAAACCCAAAATTCCTATCTCAAAAAATTAGCATATCATGAAAAGGGTCTCTAAACGAGCTATTAACCTAATCATCTGAATCAACTAATTAACTCTAAACACTTGCAAAAGATTCCTGAGGCTTTTAAAAACTCCCAGCCTGTTTCATTACTCAAAACCGCAATCATGGGTAAGACTGCCGACCTGACTGCTGTCCAGAAGGCCATCATTGACACCCTCAAGCAAGAGGGTAAGACACAGAAAGAAATTTCTGAACAAATAGGCTGTTCCCAGAGTGCTGTATCAAGGCACCTCAGTGGGAAGTCTGTGGGAAGGAAAAAGTGTGGCAAAAAACACTGCACAACGAGAAGAGGTGACCGGACCCTGAGGAAGATTGTGGAGAAGGACCGATTCCAGACCTTGGGGGACCTGCGGAAGCAGTGGACTGAGTCTGGAGTAGAAACATCCAGAGCCACCGTGCACAGGCGTGTGCAGGAAATGGGCTACAGGTGCCGCATTCCCCAGGTCAAGCCACTTTTGAACCAGAAACAGCGGCAGAAGCGCCTGACCTGGGCTACAGATAAGCAGCACTGGAGTACCCACAGTCAGTGATGGTCTGGGGTGCCATGTCAGCTGCTGGTGTTGGTCCACTGTGTTTTATCAAGGGCAGGGTCAATGCAGCTAGCTATCAGGAGATTTTGGAGCACTTCATGCGTCCATCTGCTGAAAAGCTTTATGGAGATGAAGATTTCATTTTTCAGCACGACCTGGCACCTGCTCACAGTGCCAAAACCACTGGTAAATGGTTTACTGACCATGGTATTACTGTGCTTAATTGGCCTGCCAACTCTCCTGACCTGAACCCCATAGAGAATCTGTGGGATATTGTGAAGAGAAAGTTGAGAGACACAAGACCCAACACTCTGGATGAGCTTAAGGCCGCTATCGAAGCATCCTGGGCCTCCATAACACAGTGCCACAGGCTGATTGCCTCCATGCCACGCCGCAGTTTCTTTCTGTGTCTTACCCTCTTGCTTGAGGGTGTCAATGATGGCCTTCTGGACAGCAGTCAGGTCGGCAGTCTTACCCATGATTGCGGTTTTGAGTAATGAAACAGGCTGGGAGTTTTTAAAAGCCTCAGGAATATTTTGCAGGTGTTTAGAGTTAATTAGTTGATTCAGATGATTAGGTTAAAGCTCGTTTAGAGAACCTTCTCATGATATGCTAATTTTTGGAGATAGGAATTTTGGGTTTTCATGAGCTGTATGCCAAAATCATCAGTATTAAAACAATAAAAGACCTGAAATATTTCAGTTGGTGTGCAATGAATCTAAAATATATGAAAGTTTAATTTTTATCATTACATTATGGAAAATAATGAACTTTATCACAATATGCTAATTTTTTGAGAAGGACCTGTATCTCTGATAAACCACAGACTGAAAGTCATTCATTTACAAAGAGAGAATTCTGGGAGCAGCACGGAGTTCTGACCATATGCGAATGCGGAATTTTCAGATCTGATGTGCTTATCTTAGTTTAAGTTAAAATATTTTAAAATAAGTTGATGTAATCAAATCTATGAGTGCAAAGTGAGAATTACCAATATTTTTTGTCCACTAAAACATTATTCTGTAACAGTATTTCTGTAAAATGGGCTGTTATGAATATTAACTGAAATTATTTTATAACATTAAATAATTGTTTACATTGATTAGCGCTAGAAAAAACTTTTTTTAGTGTCTTTTGTTGTTTGGACTCATCTATTGACTCTTCATTCATTTTAGTATGGTGAACAAGTGGATGGTGCTTTCAAAGTAATTTGAAAGTTCTTTGCGAAATTTATTTATTTATTTATTTATTTATTTATTTTAGTTTGACAGGGACATTGTACATTAAAAAAACATTTCTGTAAATGTACCAGAATTAGCCAAAGGCTATTTTTCATCCGTAGTCCCTGGACAAGATGTTACAAGTCAACCTAAAGAAAAAATGAAATGCAACAATCGTATGCGAATGTCGGAGACAGTTTAAGGTTGAATGATGTTGTCACTCCCTAAAACACCTGAATCCAGTCCTATTTATCCAAACCTGCCTCACTGTTAAAATTTTATATGAAATTTGACCAGGTCAGATTCTCATATTCTTTTGTGTAGTCAACTTACTTTAAACATGTTAATTTTATTGATCATATTCTGTTTTTATCTCCACAGCTTTATGAAATGGTAACTAAATTGTCTCAGAAACTTTACAGCCTTCAGGTAATCCAAACCCTAAATGTGCATTTCATGTAGAGCTTCTCTCGTAATTATCCAATGATTCATTACCTGTTGCCTATGATAGTTTTAAATCAAAGATTCGTCTGTGCTGATCTGGACTACACTGACGAATCTACTA
Organism: Gila orcuttii; assembly: GCA_026230005.1. Classification (NCBI taxonomy): domain Eukaryota; kingdom Metazoa; phylum Chordata; class Actinopteri; order Cypriniformes; family Leuciscidae; genus Gila; species Gila orcuttii. Next base: position 15,561,083 of record JAPDVR010000008.1, read on the forward strand.
TTTCCTTATCCTTATCCGTTCCCTTCCTTCCTCAGTCCATCGTCCAGCAGCAAGAGAGCCACATCGAGGTGCAACGTGCCACTATTGAGGAGCTGATGTCCAGACCCAGGGGCAACACACTCCTGGAGAAGGAAAAGCATCGGAACCTGGTAAAGCAGCGTGAGGAGCTGATCAACTTCCAGCGCCTCCAGAATCAGCACCGGCAGGAGCAGCTGCAGTGGGAGCAGGAAAGAGACGGGCAGAGGGAGCAGGCAGAGATCAGGGAGAAGGAGCTGAGGGAGAGAGAACTGGAATGCAGCAAACAGGAAAAAAAGCTGGCGGAAGACAATCAGGAACTGGCCAGGGGCAGAGCGCAATACCAGGAGGATCTGGAGCGGCTTCGAGACTCTACACGTAATGTGGAGAGGGAGAAAGAAAAGCTGGAGCAGTTGGAGAAGAAGTTTAAGAAGTATGAGAAGAATGAAAACATACCCAAAATTGCCATCTTTCCCCTGGAGAATGAGCAGATACAGGTTTGGGCAATATTATATTATATTATATCTGAGAAAAATGTACTGATCTTCTAATGCCACTGATATTTCATACTACACATTAGTGAACATGCATGAGTGCACATGTCAAATAAAACAATGTATGCATTTCAGACTAAGCAGTTTTCTGGCCAGTACTATTTTAGAAGTTTGTATATTGAATATATGTGCCTTTTGTAAATCAGAATAAGTGTACATGCATAAAGTTTCCTTTCTCTCTCTAGTTACCTCCTCCACCCTACCCCATATTGAATGTGCTTCCTCCCAGCTTTGAAGAGAGGCCTCCCCTGGTACCGCCACGCAGGGAGAGCATCACAGCCCTTCCTGTTAAAGCAGAAGTGCCCATCCACCTCATTAGTACCACAAACCAATTCCACAAAGCCGGCTCCGTCCAACAGAAGATCCCCACCAAGCTGGCCGCCCAACCTAAAGGCAGGGAGAAGCACAGCAAGCACAAGAACTCCCACCTGCGCACCAACAGTGCAGGTAAGAACTGCTTTATGACCTCCATCACATCAGAGTGTGAGTTGATGCCGTTTCTGGGCTGTGGTGTAGAGGTATCAGTAAGTTTTAGGTGATTTTGAACTTGAACATCTTCTCACACTTTCAGCTGGCATAGAGGTGTCTCAGTTACTTCCCATCAAAGTTACAGGAAATGAAGGAGGCAGTTTAAGAGCCATGAGATCCAACAGTCCTCACCAACTCCGTCCAGGTGAAACTTCTTTATTCTGTCTCCCCTCACGTACAGCTTCTTTCTTTCTTAGGATTTGTCAGTGGTTAAAATGTTTACATTTTCTTTGTTTAATGGGATAATTTTACTCCAAACCTGTTTGTTTTTACCTCATATTCTAACACTTCTTTGTACTATGTGTATCTTCATATTGCTTACATGCAGCACTGTTTTAGTCATTTAAACCATTCGTAGTTGTGTTTCTGCATTAGTAAATCTATTTCTGTGCTGTTTCTGCAGATATGTTTATGCCACCCGAGAAGTTATCTAGCTCTGTGCCCTCTCATTCAGGAAATGCCGTCAGGAGGCACAACACCACTCATAGCACACACAGTACCCAGCCAGGACAACGTAAACCCAAAGACAATGCAGTTGCAGAAGACATTTATTTCTTTTAATGTCCCCGTGTGATCTGTGGGACTACAACATGAATGTAGAGGTTGTTTTCCTCTCTAACATGACCTGCACTGACTCAAATGCATTTTTCAAAGAAATGAAACCATGCAGATTTTAGTCTTAATCATGATTTCTGTTTTTACTCTTATTTTTACCTTTAATTGGGGGGGAAAAATATTTGGGAGGAATCATTCCTTGCAGTGCTTAGAGTTTTATGGCTCTTACATTAACCCTTTTTCCTAAACAGTCTCTGTGTCCTGACAATCACAGTATCCTGTTCAGTTCTGCATTACAGAGTCTTTGTCTTAACAATTTGTCATTCCTGTAAATAGCTGTTTTTAGTTATTTATTGTGATTTTATTTCAGGGATGTTCAGTAGCACCTCAATGCAGTACATGAGATCCACGGGGAGGAGTCGGATCAAGATCCATGGGGTGGAGATGGGTAGGATTAGGGTTGGGTTTAGGGATTAGGGGTGGGTTTAGGGATCAGGGGGCGGAGTTGGGTAGGTTTAGGTGTATGTAAGGTGGGAGGAGTCGGATCTGGATCCGACTCCTCCCCGTGGATTTCATGTTCCGCAGTGAGAACCATCTCGGGATGTTTGGCCCCACAAGCGTTACACTGCAAAAGTCTTCGTGTTCTTCCTGGATTTATGTAATCAAGAGCTTCTCAGCTGTGACATTTTAAAAAAGTAGACCTATTTAATGTGTGGAAGTTTTGGTTTAAAATGTAAATTTCCTTTTTTAATTTTCTGTCCATTTCCTGCACAGATCAAAGATATTTTACATTGTTTTGCTTGTCAACTGGAAAATAATGTTGTATGTGAGCAAATATTTTGTATTGTTTTAGAAAAAAAATAGTCTTGTTTTTCTTTATGACGGGGATATGTTCTTAACTACTAGATGTCAGAGGTACCACCTCTTATTCACCTCTTAGTTTTGTCTCAATCATTTATACTGTACATAACTAGATCATGGCCACATTTTGTTGATTTTAATTGAGAAAATACAGATTTTCCTCATTAGAAACCATACATTTGTAAATAGTGCAGAGCAAATACAGCTTTTTTTGTTCTCTCAATAAGAAACTGTTGCACTTAAGTGCTTGTGATTTGCTCAGTAAAATGAACAAACATAAAACCTGTGTGTTTAGTTTTACTTCACATTGTTTGTTATTCAAAAGAAAAACTAGGGACCGTCAGCAACGCTAAATTCACTCACTTCATGTCCTAGAAATTGATCACAAAAAAAAATCTGTTGGAATTATTAAATAGTTGTGTCTCAAATGACGCACTATACACTATGTATTTATGCACTATGTACTCAACCGTGTAGTGTATGAACTTTATTATTCTGACAAAACCTTATAAAGTTCATACACTACACGGTTGAGTACATAGTGCATAAATACATAGTGTATAGTGCAGATTTGAATGTTACGGTTTAGACAAAGCTGTGTTTAGTCGAATGAACATGTAAGGTAAGAAGTAATCTACCAGAGACAGCAGCATGGACTTATGGGATTCTTAGTGCTTGGGGAACAAATTAAAAATTATAAAACATATTTTATTTGTGATGGAAAACATGTCACATCTTCAAAAATATCAGAGACTTTTGTCAATAAATCTGGGGCTTAAGAACATCACGTGTTGTCATCTCGAATATGACATAGCTTAATTAAATGCAGCCCAAGCTAAAATAATGCATTACTCCACTATTAGGCCCAGTTCTACTGATAATAAAGCATGGGTAAAAAAAAAAAAAAAAAAAAAATGAATAAGAATGCACTGTTTTTGGTTTACAGAGGGCAAAGAAATTCAGATTTCCTAAAATGAGTACTACAAAACTTTGCACATTTTTTAATAGATTGTTCAAATAATAGCATTTTAGCAGAACATCCAATAACCACAATATTAAGAGTATTATAGGCTATGCATTGTATTGGGTTCATACTGTAAATTGTGAAAAGAGCACCATGACCATTCATGAATGAAAGAAAAACTACTAGCTCTTTTGCCCAGGGCTCGACAACCTTTGACATGAAGTGCCTTGTTTTTTTGTGCGTGTTCATTATGCAATTTGGCCTTTAGCTCACTGCGGCTCAAATTACACTTTACCAAATACTTTTTGATATGGGAGGAAAATGCCAAGAACCCATGAATAGTATTTTACAACACGTTCTTGCCAGTAATCATACTAAGTATTTTGCAAGTGCTCTCACATTAAAACACCACAATACAAAGTTTATAACATAATGCATTATTCCTTTAATATCTGCACTCTTCAACAACTTTTCAAAATCTGACTTTTACAGCATATGTTGATTTATTAATACTGCAGGAGTATTAATAAATGGACAGAACTTGATTACAACTTGTCCAAGTTATAGCCAAGTCAAAAAGATTTCAATGAGACAACAGCGCAACATAAACTTCTTAAACTCGATGTAACTTCAGATTGTAAAATCATACACAAAGACATAGTGCTTTACACTGGAAAAACAACTTTTTAAAAAAGTACCATGAATACAAAATTCCTACGGTAAAACAGGACTGTCACTCAACAGATGGGCAGGAAAGTATCCTTAAAAACTTAACTTGCTTTAAAAATGCACTTCAGTTTTTATTTAAAGATCTCAAACATCCCTTCCATCAAGTAAACGGCAAATTCTAAATACATACTTTTAAATAAGCCATGAGCATATGAATATGATCTATATCAATCCAACTAAAGTTAAAGTCACATTCCAAAGTTTTTGTTAAATTATGTGGCCATGTATAACAGTGCTGCTCTTAATTATACAGCATAGCGTAATACAAACAATTAACCATCTCAATCCACAGCATTCGCATCTCAGAACTAAGGAAAACTAATAAATCATTATTCCCAACGCCTTTGGCTCATTCGGTCCTTATTAGCACCGTATTTTAAAGGATGTGATACTTCAGCGATGTTGTGACAAGAACCTGTCACTAATGCATTATCAACTGGAAGCCAAATAGAATTTCTTTTTTTTTTTCGAGCCGTCTTGAATTTTCTGGACATTTGTTTTAAAATGTCTATTTGCACTTTGTTTCATTTACTGAAAGGCTGTTTTTACAGTTCTATTTACAAACAAAAAGAAGAGAGAGAACAAAATGAACACAGAGTTGAAATCCTTGTGAAGAAGATTAAAGCAGTCCCTTCGACGCCCTGCCAATACCATCAAACGTAAACTTGACACAAGTTGGATGAAGCACAGCAGGTGTTGTGTCTCCTCATGTTTTTCTGTTCAAACAGACTGTACAATTTCAAAGGCTTAAAACAAGTGCACTGAGATGTTCGTACTGCTCAAGTCTATTACATACATGGTCAGATATATAACTGACTTCAAAAAATTAAAAAGAAATTAGCATCCTTCCAGTCTTTTGTTTTTATTAAGTAGATGCATCTGTAAGATGCGGAACTTCCACTTGGGCTGGTGGAGGAGGGTCCTCACTCTGATTGGTCGTTTCAGAGTCTGGCGGCTCCGGATTGGACTGGGGTTCATCTGTGGACGGTCCTGGGATTTGAGTACAGTTGATTTGTTCCATCACAATTGGAGGAGGCTGTGGAAGAAATGAGAGAAAGTTTTTATTTAATTTTGATTCATAAATTTATATATGCACACTACATAAATGTTTGAGGTCAGTAAGATTTTTTTGAAAGAAATCATTGAGATTCATCACGGACACATACAATTTTTCAAAACTAGTAATCAAGACATTTATAATGTTAAAAGATTTCTATTTCACATAAATTATTAACTTTCTATACATCAAAGATTTCCACAAATATATGAAGCAGCACAACAATTTTCAATATTGATAATAAATGTTAATTGAGCAGCAAATCAGCATATTGGAATGATTTCTGAAGGATCATGTGACACTGAAGACTGGAGTAATGATGCTGAAAATTCAGGAATAAAATATATTAAAATAAAGTTATTTTAAGTTGTGATGTTTACTCTGTTTTTGATCAAATAAATGCAGCGTTGGTGAGCATAAGAGACTAACTGGAATTTAAAGCAGAAGAAAAATGTTAGAATCGCTTCACTGAGAAGTGAGAATGAGAAAATGGTTTCTGATTTATGACGTAGTGATGGAGCAAACACTTCTCTACATCATACAGAAAATCACCATAAATCAACCAATCTCCAATCATAATCACTGTTAGCTAAAGAGCTGAAGAAATGAAACATAAGCCCTCTTCCGGTACACAGATCTCTTACCAGACCTAAAGGAGAGATCCAGTGTTTATCAACCCATAGTGACTAGTGAGTGGTTTTAACTCTTGTATATCAGTCTGTAGCACAGCATTTCCTGTTACTGTGGTTTAGAAGGGGGACAAATTTGGATTTAATAAATTCAGTCAAACAGGCATTTGTCTAAAGCCTTCAAAATCCCTGTAAAATCTTTTATACAGAAGGTAGAGTTTCCATTCAGGATCTCTGGGATCTATGCCACAGACGTTTCTAAACATCTTTAGACAAATGCCTATGAAATCAAAGAATGTAAATGGCTGATTGTGTGATAACAGGATGGTTCACCCAAAAATGAAAACTCTCATGTTGTTCCAAACCTGTGAGACTTCGGAAAACAAATGAAGATATCTTTAAATGAAATCTGAGAGATTTCTGTTCCACACGCGAGAACCAATGAGGTTTGTTTTTAGGTCGAGCTTCCATTTACCATATTTGAGTGAATGTTTGCTGATCATTGTCTAAATTAAATCTATTCGTCATATCAAGTAATTGAGTCTCTTCAGAAGACTTCAATTAAACCACTCAGTTCATATGGATTTATTTTACGATCTCTTTTTCAACTTTGTGAAGTGTCAATTTTTTAGGGTGATGAGACTTTCAATAGAGCTCAAGGTCAGGTTCCGGAAGTAAAAACTCCATTCATTTCCATTGGGAAGTAGTTTTTTAACGATAACTAATAAACCTTTAAAAATAGACCTACTGTGAGCTACGAGGATGTTAATCTGTGGTATTTGCTTCTGTTGAAGCCGTCAGCCCGCATTATTTCAGCGTATTTTAAAAATAATCATATTTAACATTTCTAATTAAAAACTACATTACCCATGATGATGTACAGAAAATTGCACCAATCAGTGAGTCGAAAAAAGCTAAATGTGCCAAAATGGCTCTCAAAATACTTAAATGTTTGTATATCTATGCATATTTTGCAATAAACTTAAAATATATTGTTTTTAAATATGTAAACTGCATTTGCACATGATAAGTTTTAGATTTCTCCATTTTTAATTCGATTATGCTGTTCGCAATGATTCATGGGATTGTAGTTCTTTTTCTCACTATAGCCGTTAAGTACACATTCTTGTACCTTTGTCATTTTGTCCGATTTTCAATTTTTTTTGCTTCAAATCAAAGTTTATAATGTTATGATTCATGATTCGCTTTTTTTTAAATCCCTATGGGATGCATGAATGGAAAAAATACTTCCTGAACCAGCGCTGCTGAAAAAGGAGGCGGGAACTAATGCACTCTATGGAGGGAAAGTCTTATGGGTTTGGAACGTCATGAGAGTGAGTAATTGATGACAAAATTTTTGGGTGAACTGCCCCTTTAAGAACAATTAAACATATTATACATGGAAATGTTTTAATCTTAAGGTACAGGTTGACACAGAACCCCTCCTTTAATAAAAAGAAGACACCCACAGTAAAAATGAGAGCAAAATAAGAGCGGAACAAAAAAAATGTGGGTGGTTTTACTCAACTGTAATTCTAGTAACTGTACATAACCCTAGAACTTTTCCGATCGAAGAAGGCACTCATATCAAACTGGTATTCACCACAAATCCACTTCCTGTCCAGAACAAAGGCAACTCCTTGCGCCACAGTGCCACCGCAAGGCTGGTGAGAAGTGTGCAAGGCACCAGGTATAAGAGGGCAGGCTGACCCATCTGCATCAGAGCCAGAGCCACAAATGTGATGAGAAGACCAATGCCGTAGCCTAAACAAACAGAGATCACATTCACAATCCTTCAATGATAAGCACCATGTACTGTACCAGGGTTTCCGTTGTCCGGTAATTACCGGACATTGGCCGGGAAAAAAATTAAATGTCCGACAAAATTAAATCTCTCCGGTCAAATTGTCCGATTAAAATTGCCTAATAATCCCGCCTCCCTAACACAATCTGAATTTGAGAATAAGCCTAAAATGTATAAAGCTAAAATACACCGACCTTTTGCTATGTTATAAAGGAACAGGCTCTACCATTTGAAAGTTATTAAACAACATCGCATGCTGCATTTCAAATAAAGCGCACGCCTAAAACGGCTGTAATATAGACCTAAACAACGAACGATTGAGTGAGACGTTTCAAATATGGCCAGGCCCAGGCAGACTAGCCTTAAAAGCTTTATTCAAGGGCCAGACGCGACGGACGATGGTGAATCAGGAACGCCTGAAGCCTCGGATGTCCAGAGCCAGACAGCTCCACCACCACCGGACGTTCATGTTTTTTTCCGTCTATTTGAAAGTTAAGCTAGTGGCGGCTCGTCAATAGAGGGCGCTGCCGTCCCTGGCGAATCAGAATTTGATACATGTTATTTTATCCAATCTGATTGGTTCTCGTCACCTGTCATTCAACTTTACGCTCTTGGGCCACTACTGCGAGTGCGCAGGCGACTTCGACAAAACCTTGCTAGGCTGATCACTTTCGTAGAGATAATGGCAGCAGTTAAACCACATTTAACCCGTCATTGATTTACAAAAAAAAATTTCACAAGGCGTTCGCTGGAAGAAAAAAAAAAGGGATAAAGGATCTCGGACCGGACCAACCCGATTTACAAATCCGGCAGCAGCCAGTGACAGAGGACGAGCTTCACCCGGAGCTTCACCTGCGCTTGTCATAAGAAACGTGTCGGCACTGAAGTTTTGTGGACAATAACGGGGGTAAGAGACCTCAAACAGCTATCTGAAATTTATTTGTATTTATTTTCGCCCCGCCCCCCAAAAAATAATTATCACCAGCCGCCACTGCAAACATGTTGCATTCTATACGACCTGATTATGTCATTTTTTAAATTACATAGCCTGCCTCCAGTTTTCCTCAACTTGACTAATTAACAGGCGATATTTGACCGGCATATCATCAAAATGTCCGTAAAACGAAACCTCTGCCGGTCACTTTGACCGGCACCATTTTTTTCTAGCGGAAACTCTGTACTGTACATGCTTAAAAAGATACCAAATAACTCAACTAAAGCATGAGAGCACATTAAACATATCTGAATTTAAATGGTTGCCAGTGTCTTACCAATAGTGCAGGCCAGAAAGTATATTCGAGAAGTCTGCATGAGAATGTCAAATCTGTGACAATACGCTACAAGCAAACCTGAGGAAACAAAATGAAAAGGACGATCAAATTATCAAAAAAGGCTAAAAGGAAGAAAGGAAAAACAGAAGGATGTTGAAGCAGAGTTTGATTTCAATAACTTTTCTTAAAAACAAAGAAATCAGATACAAGCATTGTATAATTGAAGATTTTCTAAATCTTTAGGTTACACTTTATTTTAATGTGTTATTGTTACAGTGTAATTAAATATTTAAGTACAGTGTAATATTAATTAACTACATGTACTTACTATAGGGTTAGGGTAGGATTAGGAATTGGTTGAGGGTTAGTTGCATGTAATTAGGCATAATTTACTATTATTACTATGGTAATTACATGTAACATATGTAACAAGGACACTGTAAAATAAAGTGTTACCCATCTTTTTATGAGGCTTGATATGCAGAGGCAGATGGCCAAGTTTGCCTAATATTTTCTCTTTCTTTTATTGAAACTAAAAAGTCAGATTCGATTTGGAGGGCGAAACCATTAACCGCAGTGACGTTTAAACAGTTAAACATGTCAGCAGTGTGGACACTTTACCGTGTCTAGAAAGGATGCTAAAGTAGCATTATGTAAATTTAGTTTGGCTAAAAATTTCGAGAGGCGACTCATTGAAAAGAAATTTCCTTTAAACTAGTTTAATTTATCACCTAAAAGAAAAAACGACACAATAATCAGCTTACCGAGTTCAATGACCTACACATTATTTTTTCGTTTTTGGCTACATGAAAACTTTAATTTCAGTTTTGGTAAAAAAAATAATAATTTCAGTGCATCATCACTTTCTTTCCACGAACTCTGGAAATCTGTTCATCATGCAGCGGATGCAACAACAGTAATGATGTTACCTGGTACCAAGATATCCCCGAAGCCCAGGAGAGAGAAGGGCCGGTCACACAGGACCAGAGGAGACGAATTTAACCTGGGCACTTTCAACACCATGGGAAGCTAATGAAGACAAAGATGCCCAAATTGACACCACAAAACAAAACAAAAATGTATTTAAATGTATCCACAAAAAAAAAAAAAAAAAACACTTCCTACCTTTTCATGAGTAGAGGAATCAGAGGGACCAGCCGCCACCTCAACCATGATACTTTCCCCACTCTGCATGGAACAATAAACAAATATATGATAAAGAACATATTTTTTATTTTGCATCAATTTTAAAAACGAAACTAAGAGCATTGTACCTCAGTAAAGAGTGGTGTTATGAAAACAAAAAAGACATCATACAGGAACAGCACGACCAGCAGCAGAGTGCAGGCCTACAATGACAAGAAAAATCAGTAGTGGAGGGGGTGGATTGGAATCCACTGCTGCTTCAATGTATATGTAATGATTGATTATAATTAAGGTATTAATCAATATTTTTCCTTCTAAATATCAAATGAGTTGAATGAATTCTCTGGAGATTTTACTTTGTTATAAAAGTTACCAGTGTGATTACTGAAATGTTCTTTTCATGTATTCTTTAATGTCTGTACTTGATATCTGAGTAAAAGTGCTTGCTTATTCAGCCCGGATTCCAGAAATAAAATAGGGACTTGTTTTGTGTTTGAGAAAGGTCTTCAACATGTTAAAACATATAGGGATCTATAGTTTAAGAGACCATTTCTCAGTTAAAGCCTATATTTTCCATTTAGACTAAAGTTTAGCTATCCTTGAGAGAAAGAACGCATTATCTTGATGTTTTGAGAGGACTCTCCTGTTTATAGTTAGAGCCTGGCCAAATCCAACCTCGGAAAAGCTGTTTGTCGGTGTGTGTGTGTGTTAGTCTTTTTGGTTACAGGTTAAGGAACCACTGGCATTATTGGAGATTGACTGAGTTGTTGTTCTGGACATGCTGGCGCCCAACAACCCAAATCTGCGACCTGGAAGGTCATGACGTGCCTAACATCAGGGTCCGAGTGTCAGCTGCATAATCCATGGAGATATGCTTCCGTCTATCTGTGTATGTGTGGAAAATTACTGTGTTTATCTATTTCTTAGCCAATCAGAATCATTCAACCTGTAAGCAATGACGTAGCTTAGACCTTGGAAATGGTATAACTGCTTTGATCTTTGTAACTGTAAGCGGGGCGGCCTACGAACTCCTGTGTGAGTATTGAAGCTGACTTCTGCTGATGAAACTGCAAACTATCTTCAGTAAAACTTTTCTTTAATTTATTATAATTCTGACTCTGGGTCTTCATTCTTCATATCTGGTTCTGGGTCTTTGACTGTAAATCCCCTTACAGTAGGAAATGCATCACCTCCACACGCTAAGGTAATAGTCAGCATCCACCAGCATTTTAAACTCACCTTGAAAGTAGGCAGCCTGATTGTTTTCAGCATGTAGAGACAGAAAGCGATTCCTAACGCATCCTGAAGTATCCACGCCCACCTAGGGAACATGATTTTTCATCAGATACCACCCGTAATAGTGCTGAAAGTGTCAAGAGTCTCAAGACCTAAAGTGGTTTTCAATATTCTTACTGGTCTTCGTTGCGGAAAACTCCCCAAGTGACGCTGACTCCTATACAGAAGGCTGAAAGGACCAGCATGCGCACCTGTGGCCGCTTGTGGCAATATGGCAAGTTATTCTCAGGTATCCTGTCAACACACAAAGGATCTCCTTCAATACAAATCCAAAAGGAAAGAATCGTATCTTGTCTTTCTCATGCACATCTCTGACCTGCATTTCCCAAATGGTAGTCTTCGGACAAAAGGCCAAAGACAGCTATACAGACCGACGGCAGATGCCAGACAGAACGTTGCTATAGTCATATACACTGTGCGAAAAATGCAGAGGAATAAATCAAATCATCAAGTTCAACCGAAGTACACACAGTTTGTTGAATAACGGTAATACTTAAATGACTTATTTACCCAATTGATCATAGAAGAAATATAAAAGCACCAGCATAGAGCAGCACATGACCACAAACACACAAATCATGATGGGGGTGACGTCAACGATCTCCTCGTCTTGTTTCTCGGCACCGTCGTCCCTTTTGTGCTTCATGTAACGTCTGCCGGCACACAGATGTGGGTTTAGTTGATTAAACTCTTATTTATCCAGCAACCTGTGCCTCAAGGGCTCACAATGTTACAAGGGCACAATTCGTACTTTTTAATGTCCCTGCTTCCAGCCCAATATCCTCCGACAGCCACTGTGCCCACTGCCATCAGGAAGATGAGCACCATGTTGTAGTCCACCACCGGTTCATTGGGCGCATACATGGCCACCTGTCGTTTCTCCCCAAACGTCTACAAACAGAAATAAAAGAGAAATAAATGCCTTCTAAACTTTTAGTGCCTTTGTGATTTGAACGTGATGTGTGTTGAAGTGATTTTGATTGGGCAATTTCAGTCTAAATACAAACTGCTCTTATGAAAAATTACCTTACTGATGTCCAGCATGTCTTTATAGCTTAGCAATGCCACTGGGATGTCTATCTCCTCATACTGGGACTTGTTGCCTGAGGGTGGAGTCTGTAAAGTATGTCAAACAAACTTATTGTGACTCCTGTGAAAATAGTTTAATGACATGAATGGTGTTATAGTCTTACCAGTCTATCTTTGCTGACGATCAGTAGTCCCTTGGCACCATTGATCTGGGCCAATCGGACTTTTTCATAGAAAGTGCAATTTCCTCTCATCACCATTGGGATGCTGTTTGGGAAGCCACCCTCGGGTACATCAGAGGGGGAGCACAGGACAGAGGTGGTGAGATCGTAAGTCTGCAGCCGTGTCTGAAAAAACAATAACGGATGAATGAGTGCCAGTATTGTGATGATAAATTGTATACTGCAGTTTCAGATACAGCAAGGGTTTCTGTTGGGAATGATCATGAAATCATTATAATCTGAATCTTTGTGTGTGTAAAAATGTAAATTGCTACTAACTGCTTTACTGAGGTCCTGAGGTAGTCGAGCCCACTGAGAGTTGAAGAATATGCAGTAATCTTTGCCTTTACTGTTCCCCTTATCACTGAAATGTGCCATGCCATATTCACCTAAAACCTGTGAATCAGAATGGATACAGCTCAGGTTATTGGTTGGGTTTATGCATTTCCTCCTTGAAGGAAAAACTGACCATAGGAAAGAAATGTGTAAAAGTCTGACGGTGAGATGAGAGGAGACATGAACTTGCATAAAGCGTTTTTTTAACCCTTATAAAATCATTCATATACATGTATTCTAATTACAAGTTTGACTTTCATTTGACTTTCAAATAAATCGCAGGACCACATTTAGAAATTGTGTTGCTTTTGCTTTAGTGTTACTGAGATGTTATTAATTTTCTTAATACATTACATCATTCAGGAATTTGTTACTGTAAAATGGACTGATAATAACACATGTGGTATGATAAAAGGCCACATGATGAGTTACAGATCATCATAAATAGCCTTTTCAGCAACTGGACAATAATTACATGAAGACAGAGCTCATTGTGACCCACACAAACACAATACACCATCACGTTAACACATGACACTAAAATAATTCTAATAACATTAAATGGAATGAACATAATACTCCATTGTGCATAACTAGTAAGAAAAATAGTAATACAAATATATATATATATATATATATATATATATATATATATATATGTGGGTGATGGCTCAGTGGATAAGACACATGCCTTTGGTGTGAGAGACCCGGGTTTGAATCCACTGTGAGACACCAATGTGTCCCTGCGCAAGACACTTAACCCCTAGTTGCTCCAGAGGCGTGTGACCTCTGACATATATAGCAATTGTAAGTCCCTTTGGATAAAAGCGTCAGCTAAATGAATAAATGTAAATATATATATATATATATATATATATATATATATATATATATATATATATATATATATATATATATACACAGGTCCTTCTCAAAAAATTAGCATATTGTGATAAAGTTTATTATTTTCCATAATGTAATGGTAAAAATTAAACTTTCATATATTTTAGATTCATTGCACACCAACTGAAATATTTCAGGTCTTTTGTTGTTTTAATACTGATGATTTTGGCATACAGCTCATGAAAACCCAAAATTCCTATCTAAAAAAATTAGCATATTTCATCCGACCAATAAAAGAAGTGTTTTTAATACAAAAAAAAGTCAACCTTCAAATAATTATGTTCAGTTATGCACTCAATACTTGGTCAGGAATCCTTTTGCAGAAATGACTGCTTCAATGCGGCGTGGCATGGAGGCAATCAGCCTGTGGCCCTGCTGAGGTGTTATGGAGGCCCAGGATGCTTCGATAGCGGCCTTAAGCTCATCCAGAGTGTTGGGTCTTGCGTCTCTCAACTTTCTCTTCACAATATCCCACAGATTCTCTATGGGGTTCAGGTCAGGAGAGTTGGCAGGCCAATTGAGCACAGTAATACCATGGTCAGTAAACCATTTACCAGTGGTTTTGGCACTGTGAGCAGGTGCCAGGTCGTGCTGAAAAATGAAATTTTCATCTCCATAAAGCTTTTCA